>CM068756.1:16130970-16863179 GCA_035084275.1 Hydrolagus colliei
GAATATATAATGTAGATGGTGATAAGCTGTTTTATCTTGTATTGAACAGTAGAACCAGAGGACACGACCTGTGATTGAAGGGGGTAAATTCAGAACAAATCTCCACAATATGGAACATGCGCCCTAGGGAGACAGTGGGAGCAGCAAAATGTTGTTTGTTTCAAGAAACAATTAGATAGATTTCTACTAGAAAATAATATCTGAGGATACATTCGTTTGGGAAATGACATGTCAAGTGACCGCCGATGGTTGGAAGGTGGACAAGATGTACCCTTCACCCGCAAATTCTTATGTTCGTAAAGCAGTTTATCTGATGCAGGGATAGAGTGACTTTCCTCTGGTAATCAACTGAAATCTTCCAACAGCCAGTGTCACTGATGCAAACCTGAACCTTCTGCAAGAGGCCGAGCAGCGTCTGAAAGTCATTGTGACACAAAAGTTTGACCTGGCCATACAGGAGGGTGACCTGCCCCAGGTGGAACGCTTCTTCAAGATCTTCCCTTTGCTGGGGCTACATGAGGAGGGGCTGAGCAAGTTCTCTCAGTATCTCTGCCAACAGGTGAGGGAGATCACAGCACCCAGGGAACTGGCTTCTCATTTCATGTGACTGGGCTTTCGCGGACTACAGTCTGATCCTGTAGTTTAATGGTGAGAGCACTCACCTGGCATGCGAGAGGACCTGGATTCGATTCCCAGGCAGGGAGAAACACTTATGCAAGATTCCTAACTCCACACGCTTCAGTTTACCTAGCAGTAAGTAGGAATTTGGTTGTTAGTCAATTGGCAGATCGTTTTTCCGGGGGTAATAATCCCCTTTTTAAAAAGAAGGTTGCTCAATCCACGACTGTGTGTGTGACACTGCTGTGCGCAATTGGCTGCTGCGTTTCATCCACAATACATATAGTCAGTTAACTTTACAATTCTTTCTGTGAAGCGCTCTGAGACGCCGTCCGGTGTAGAAGGGCGCTATATAAATTGAAGTTGTTGTTGTTGGTTGTTGAGAAAACTCAAAGACGTGATAAGGCGCTATATAAAACGCAAGGATTATTATTATAATTATTATATTATGCCATTGGCGTGGAGCAGAGGGGAGAACAAATGGGAGGCAGTGTCAGTGGTTGATATAAGAACAGTTCAATGAAGAATCCCTTAGCTTCACAGCAGTACAGTCACTCACTGTGTAGAGGTTGATTTTGTGCATTGACATATCACTGCATTGATCCTCTGTCTGTACAGCCCACGCCAGCCTCCGTGCCACAGCGTAAGGGTTTGTACCATCACAGTAGGGTCCGTCGATATGGAAAATTTTCCGATTAGATATATCGATGGGCTCATATCGAGATATACCGAAATATCGATATTTTCAGTTTTTTCGTACTGCGCATGTGCGCGCGCATCGGAGTGCGCACGCATTCGGGGCCTATCTTCTCAGGAGGTAAATATCTTTCTCTCTCTGTGTCTCTCACTCTCTCCATCTCTGTGTTTTTCTGTCTGTGTCTCTCTATGTCTCTCTCCCTCTCTCCTCTCTCACATCCCCCCCCATCTCTATCTGTATAGATACACCACCCAGCTACACATTCCACCATGCTCCTCGACCCAACCGTCGTGGCGGTGGTGTGGCTCTCATCTCCAGGACATCCCTCGCCCTATCCCCCTATTCCTCCGGCTCCTTCCCCTCTTTTGAACATCTCACCCTTTCTCACTCCTCCCACAGTTCTTTCAAAATCCTATTAGTTTATCACCCCCCCAAACCCTCCCCCACTTTCATTTCAGACTTTTCTTCACTTTTAGTTTCCCTTTGTGCCTCCTCTGATCGCCTTATTATTCTTGGCGATTTCAACCTCCATTTCACCCCCTCCTGCCCCATTTCCTCTGAATTTTCCTCTTTACTATCATCTTTCAACTTCTCCCTTCATATCAACACTGCCACCCACACCCACGGCCATCCTCTCGATCTGGTGATCACCCGAGGCCTCAACGTCTCTGGCGTCACCATCACAGACAAGGCCATTTCTGACCATTTTTTCATTTCCTGCAACACCTCTATCCCTCCCCCCTCCACTTCCAAACCCACCACCATCTTCTACCGGCCCTGGAAGAAGATTCCCCCTCAAACTTTCACCTATGCCCTAGAAACCTCCGACCTCCTTCCACAATGGCATTCTTTTTGTACAGACCCATCCTCCGCCTCCACCGCCCTCCACAACACCCTCTCCACTACCCTTGACACCCTGGCCCCCCTCACCTCCAAAACCGTCTCCCATTCCCGATCATCACCGTGGTACACATCTCACCTCCGTTCCCTCAAAAGCCAAGTGAGAGCAGTTGAACGCACCTGGCTCAAATCTGGCCTCACGGTCCACCGGCAAATCTGGCTGGACCTCATCAAAGTTTACCGCTCCGCCCTAGCCACCGCCAAATCAGCCTTCTACTCCAGGATAATCCTGGAAGTGAAGGACAACCACCGCCTCCTCTTCGCCACCACCAACCAGCTCCTCCGCCCCCCCCGCTTCACCTCGCAGATCCTCTCCTCAAACGTTCGTTGTGAGGAGATGCTGGATTTCCTCGAATCCAAAATTGAGAAAATCCACTCTGCGGTTTCCTCCCCCCACCACTCCTCCACCTCAGCGCCCTCATCAGCTACCTCAACCCCTACTCACCCCCATTTCACACTTTCAACCCCACCACCCCGCTTTCAATCACAAAAACAATCACCTCCATGAAACCCACCACGTGCTCATTGGACCCCATCCCCACCCCCCTCCTCCGCACCCAGCTCCATTTGTTAGCCCCACTCATTTCTGACACCATTAACCTTTCCCTCTTCTCAGGAACCGTCCCTACCTCCCTTAAAACAGCCACCATCACCCCTATCCTGAAGAAACCCTCCCTTGATGCGTCGCAACCATCAAGTTATAGACCCATCTCCAACCTCCCGTTTCTATCCAAGGTCCTTGAAAGAGTGGTTGCCTCCCAGCTCCGCTCTTTCCTTTCAACTCATTCACTTTTTGAACCCCTCCAATCAGGTTTCCGCCCTATCCACAGCACAGAAACTGCCCTGGTCAAGGTCACAAATGACATCCTAACCGCCTGTGACCAGGGCTCCCTCTGCCTCCTCGTCCTCCTTGACCTGTCTGCTGCGTTCGACACAGTCGATCACACCATCCTCCTTCAACGTCTTTCCTCCCACCTCAACCTTCAAGGCACAGTCCTTGACTGGTTCCACTCTTATTTGACCCATCGTTTACATTTTGTTTCTTCCAATGGCTTTTCATCAAACCCCCGCACAGTTTCCCACGGCGTCCCTCAAGGTTCTGTCCTCGGTCCCCTTCTTTTCACCCTTTACACGCTCCCTCTGGGCGACGTCATCCGCAAACATGGGGTACATTTCCACATGTATGCGGATGACACCCAGTTGCACCTTTCTGCCTCATCCCTCAACCCCCAGACGATCGATGTTCTGACAGCATGTCTGTCCAACATCGAATCGTGGACGAGGGACAACTTTTTGCAATTGAACGTGAGTAAGACCGAGGCCCTCCTGATTGGCTCAAGCCAGCGCCTCCGCACATCGGGCGCTGCCAGCCTCAACATCCAAGGCTGTACTCTCCACCTCATAAAGCCAATCAGGAACCTCGGCATCATGTTCGATCAAAAACTTTCCTTCCTCCCCCACATCCGCGCCTTGACCGGCACCGCCTATTTCCATCTGCGCAACATTGCCAGGCTCCGCAACTATCTTACCCCCCCGCGCTGCCGAAACACTCGTGCACGCGTACATCACCTCACGGCTGGACTACGGAAACTCTCTCCTCGTCGGCCTCCCCAGCTCCTCCATTCACAGGCTGCAGGTCATCCAAAACTCTGCAGCCCGTGTACTATCCCGCACCCGCCTCCGTGACCACATAACCCCCACCCTCGCCCGTCTCCACTGGCTCCCCATCCCCCAGAGGATCGAGTTCAAGATCCTCGTCCTCACCTACAAGGCCTTACATGGCCTTGCCCCATCCTACCTAACCGATCTACTCTCCCCCTACACGCCCACCCGGGCCCTCCGTTCAACAGGACTTGGCCTGCTCCAAGCCCCCCGCCCGAACCGCCCCACCATCGGAAGCCGGGCCTTCAGTTTCTCCGCTCCCACCTTATGGAATGCCATCCCTCAATCCCTCCGTTTCACCTCTTCCCTTTCCTCTTTCAAGGCCGATTTGAAGACTTTCCTCTTCGATCGTGCCTTTTGTTCCACCCTGAACTCTTTTACCTCCCCTTCGTGTTTCACCCCTTCCCAAACACTCCCCTCCCAGCTCGGGTCACACGCCTCTTGTTTAGCGCCTTGGGACGTCCTCCCGACGTGAAAGGTGCTATGTAAATTGTTGTTGTTGTTGTTGTTGTATATTATCACATCCACCCTGTCTCTCTCCCCCCCCCCCCCCCCCCCTGCCGTCCCTCTCTCGCACCCCCCACCCCCGTCGTCTCTCTCCCCCACCACCCCCCCAGCCGTCTCTTTCTCCCTCACCGCCCCCCCCTCTCACTCCCTCCCTCCCCGGCCGTCTCTCTCCCCCTCCCGCCAGCCGTCTCTCTCCCCCCCTCCCCCCCCCCAGCCGTCTCTCTCCCCCTCCCCCCAGCCGTCTCTCTCCCCCTCTCCCCCCAGCCGTCTCTCCCCCTCTCCTCCCCCCCCAGCCGTCTCTCCCCCTCCCCCCAGCCGTCTCTCCCCCTCCCCCCCCCAGCCGTCTATCTCCTCCTCCTCCCAGCTGTATTTCTCCCCCTCCCCCAGCCGTCTCTCCCCCTCTCCTCCTCCCCCCAGCCGTCTCTCTCCCCCTCTCCTCCCCCCCCCAGCCGTCTCTCTCCTCCTCTCCCCCCCCAGCTGTCTCTCTCCTCCTCTCCCCCCCCCCAGCCGTCTCTCCCCCTCCCCCCAGCCGTCTCTCCCCCTCCCCCCCCCAGCCGTCTATCTCCTCCTCCTCCCAGCTGTATTTCTCCCCCTCCCCCAGCCGTCTCTCCCCCTCTCCTCCTCCCCCCAGCCGTCTCTCTCCCCCTCTCCTCCCCCCCCCAGCCGTCTCTCTCCTCCTCTCCCCCCCCAGCTGTCTCTCTCCTCCTCTCCTCCCCCCAGCCGTCTCTCTCCCCCTCCCCCCAGCCGTCTCTCTCCCCCTCTCCTCCTCCCCCCAGCCGTCTCTCTCCCCCTCTCCTCCTCCCCCCCAGCCGTCTCTCTCCCCCTCTCCTCCCCCCCCCCCAGCCGTCTCTCCCCCTCTCCTCCCCCCCCCCAGCCGTCCCTCTCGCCCCCCCCAGCCGTCTCTCTCCCCCTCTCCCCCCCCCAGCCGTCTATCTCCCCCTCCCCCCAGCCGTCTCTCTCCCCCTCACCCCCCCCCCTAGCAGTCTCTCTCCCCCTCACCCCCCCCGCCAGCCGTCTCTCCCCCCCTCACACCCCCCCTCCAGCAGTCTCTCTCCCCCTCACCCCCCCCACCCCCAGCCGTCTCTCTCTCCCCTCACCCCTTGCATACCTGTATGTTGTATTCGAGGACTATGAATACAAGATGGCGGCTTTGCACCTCAGTCTGTGCATTGTGTATAGAGATGAGCATTCTGGGTCTTGTAGTTGATTGTGCTCGCATCCCGATTTTTTACCTCGATATATCGTTTTTTCGATATATCGATATTTTAAAAAAGGTCAATATCGGCGTATCGATATGAAAATTATATCGGGTTTTAGCGATATATCGATATATCGCCGGACTCTACATCATATACATCCCAACTGTCCTGAGCTTTCCATCTAGTGCATAGCATGAGAATCCCTTTACACTAGAAAGCTGTATGGGTAGATAGGTGAACAGTGCAGGGTATCACACAAAATACTGCCGTGCAAGCTAAATAAAAGCTGCTACAGGAGTTACATGATTATTGCAATACCAAGGGTCCAGCCCTTTTTTTCTCTCTCTCTGACTTTCTAACTTTCTCGTTCTTTAAACAAACCTCAGGCAAGTTTTCTTGCTCTACATGCCTCTGTTTACCTAGCAGTAAATAACAACCCAGTTGTTAGTTGATTGCAGGATCACTTTTTGACATTAATAATTTCTTCAAAAACAAATTGGGACATACAATCCACAGCTGTTTATGGGACACTGCTGTGCATAATTGGCTGCCATGTTTCGCCCACAAAATTCACAGCGAATCCACTTTACAATCTATTCTGCGAAGAACTTTGAGATGGTAAGGCACTACATCAAATGCGAGAATTATTCTGTCTTTCTCTTTCTGACTCAGGTTACACTGTATAAAAGTATAAAGGCTAACCTTAGTTCTACCAGGAAAACTTTTCTTTTATGTGCACTTGAGAGGTTGCTAGGTTACACAATAATAATAATCCCCCATTTGATATAGCGCTTTGGCTGGATAGCAACTTCACATACAATAATAAAATTCCTTACATTTGTTGCAGCGCTTTTCACGTCGAGAGGATGTTTCAAAGTGCTTCACAGATTATACTGTAAAGCAGTGTGATTGTGTATTTTGTAGATAACCGTGGAGAACTGGATATTTGGGCAAATAGCTCCCAGATTTTGAGAGGTAAACAGGCATGTGGAGTAAGGACAGTTGCCCAATATTTTACCCTTCCCGGGAATTGAACCAGGTCTCTCGCTTGCAGTCACTGTAGATCTTTCCTCATTGTCTCTTTGGCTGAGTGATGAGAATTGGTCTTTGCAGTTCCTTCAGTTCAGATCACACAAGTTTTTGTCAAGTTCTTGAGTGATTGCAGTCTGATCAGTATCCTGTTTCCATTGAAGATTGCCACCAAAGCTGAGGAGAACCTGGTCCTGGCACTGGGCACGGAGACAGATGACCGCAGGGCTGCAGTGATATTTGCTGATACACTCACGCTGTTGTTCGAAGGTAAGCAATGGCCAAGTGAATTGAATGTTACACTTAATTGGTTGGTCGGGGTAACCTTCCAATGAAAGCCAACCTTAATTTCAGGCTCTGTGTTGGAATCCAGCCCAAACTCTTAGATGAGAGTCTCCTTTCTGCTGACTGTAAGAGTTTGGAGTTAAATGCTTTGAGTTTTGTTCCCAGGTCTTGGCGGGTGTCAAGTCATCGCATTAAATGGCCAACATTTAGTGTAGGGTTTCAGTTTCCTTCTGTTGGGATCTTCATGTCCAAGTGGCCGGTCTTCATTTGGGAGCCAGGTAAGGGCCCAATCCTTTCCTGCTCCTACATTCACACATTCTCCTTACAGCAGGGGTGCTGTAGGCAGTGTAGAGCAGCAGGAACCCTTGATGATTTTCCTATCCTGGACTGTTGGACCCTGAGGCTAGTGATTTGTATCCTGCCTGAGATCTCAACTAAACTGAACACCATGTGAATCTGTGAGTCTCTGTGGTTTCTATTGTCAGTATCACACTGTCAATATCTTCAGTCACTGGCCTATGGGTGTTGACCGTTTCAAATCGAGTCAGGAATCATTTGAACAGAAAGTGCAGTGGGCCACATCACAGTCTGTCAGTGCCTTTGGGGGAGAAAAGACGTGTTTTACACAGATCAGCATTGCCTGGGTCTTACTGGGACTTACACTGAACTTTTAAATGCTCACTTTTTATTGGCATCTGGGACATTGAGGAATGGACTGCAATCAGTGGCCATTCACGGTCATGTCATTTCCCTCAGTGAGCAGCTCTGTATGGCTCAGTCACACATCGAAGATGTGATAAGGCACTGTATCAAATGCAAGGATTGTTATTCATTATTATTCTTGTCTCCACAAGCTCCCTCCTTTAACTCATTGTGAGCTGCTAATCCCATACCAATCTGTCCGCTCCCTCTGCTCAGCTTGCTCCACGTCCCCTGCCCGTCCCGTCCCGTCCCATCATTGGCTGTCAGGCCTCCAGCCTCTCTGTTCCCACCCTTTGGAATTCCATCCCATGTTCCCTTTGTCTCTCTCCCTCCCTTGCCTCCTTCAAGGCATGTCTCAAGACCCTCCTGTTCAACCGAGCCTTCGGTCTCCACCCTCCCTGCCCTCCACCTTTCCTGATCCCAATCCCCAGCTCGGTCCAAATCCCTGACTGTCCAGTACCCTGTGACACATCCTCCCGAAATGAATGTCATTTTGTATTTATATTGCATAGTTTCCCATGGTTGTAGTCCGTGAGCTGCACATTTCAATTGGCAGTTCTTTCAGGACAGTTACTAGTGTCTGTGAATGGTATTCTGTGCTTCGAGCAGTGGTTTTGTCAATGAGGAGTGGGTCATCTTGTCTCTTGGTGTGTCCTGACAGGAATTGCTCGCATAGTGGAGACTCACCAACCGATTGTGGAGACGTACTATGGGCCCGGGCGGCTCCACAATCTCATCAAGTACCTGCAGGCGGAGTGTGATCAACAAGCCGAGAAAGTGGTAGACAAGTTCATTCAGCAGCGGGACTACCACAGGAAGGTGCAGCAGCTTCTATCGGGCGGGTTTGTTTCAATAGAAACAATTTGATTAATGCTTAATACCAAAACACAATTCCTCATCCCTGACCCGATACTGTAAACCACTGTCTGTGGGGGAGGAAACAATCAGCTGTTGTTATTCAGGTGTGGAGCTCTACATATCTCTATTGGAAGATATGCTCGCAACTCTCTCCCGCCTCTCCTGACTCTCTCCTGTCCCTCCCCCCTCCCCTACCCCCTCCCTTGCTCAGATCCCGACCTGACTGTTCAGCGCCTTGGGACGACCTCCTGACGTGAAAGGCATTCTGAATATAATTTTGTTGTTAATGAAAAGGTGGTGGAGGCCGATTCAATAACAGCTTTTAGAAGAGAATTAGATCTTTATTTAGGGAGAACAGGTCTGTTAGGTTATGGGGAGAGAGCTGGGCAGTGGGATTGAATTGCTCTTTTCAAAGAGCCGCCACAGACTAGATGGGCTAAATGGCCTCCTTTTGTGCTGTAAAATTCTATGCATTTAGCCCATTGTGTACCACAGCACTCCCACCTGGGTCCATTGACTCCCCATCCCCCAGAGAATCGAATACAAGATCCTCGTCCTCGCTTTCAAGGCCATTTATGGCCTTGCCCCATCCTATCTCTCCGATCTGCTGTCCTCCTATGACCCTGCCCGCTCCCTCTGTTCAGTGGCTCCATATCTCCTGCCCTACCATTGGTGGACAGGCTTTCAGCCTCTCTGCCCCCACACTCTGGAACTCCATCTCACAGTCCCTTTGCCTCACTTCCTCCCTTACTTCCTTCAAGGCCGGTCTTAAGACCTTCCTCTTCGATCGTGCCTTCTGCCGCCCTCCCAACTCTCTCCCGCCTCTCCCAACTCTTTCCCCTACCCTCCCCCTACCCTCCCCCTACCCTGCCCCCCTCCCTTGCTCAGGACCCGACCTGACTGTTCAGCGCCTTGGGGATCGTCCCGACGTGAAAGGAGCTCTATGAATATAATTTTGTTGTTAATTTAGCCCATTGTGCCTGTGCCAGCTCTGTGGAAGAATTACCCAATCAGTCCCAATCTCCCACACTTTCTCAATATCCATGCCAATCTTTAGAGTATCTAACTAATTCCCTTTTGAAAGCTGTTGTTGAATCTGTTTCCACCGACCCTTTCAGGCAGCACATTCCAGAGCTTGTAATTTACACAGTAGTGACTGAGTGACTCTGGCTACCATGTCCTTTGGCCAAAGGTAGAATTGTTTTAAGTTGCTTGTGATGATACAACTTGCATAACACGAGCCCTGTCAGGAGTTTGCAGTTGCCGCCAAGGCGGAAAGGGAGGGTGCAAAGTTCTTGATATTTCCATTTTCCCTTTCCGCTTTGAAAATCTATTCCCAAACCTTCTCCCTCTTACCTTCTATCCCCACCCTGATCGAGCTTCCATTCCATTGAGACGTTTAACTAAGCTACATAAGTAAATGGCCTTCGAAGGGCCGAATGGCCTACTCCTGCTCCTAATTCTTATGTTCTTATATTCTTATAAGTATTGTTGTAAAACAGAGATTGAACACTGAAGTGTATTATTTTTGCAGTTCCAACAAGTACAGAACAGCATGATGCGAAGTTCAGCAATGGACAAAATTGAGCCCAGGTATTGGCACTGAGGATACTAGTCACTGCTGTGCAATTGTGTCTTTGCTAAGAAAATATCATAATAATCATTGTTGCATTTGACATATGGCATTATCACATCATAATAATCCTTGCATTTAATATAGCGCCTTATCATGTAATCGAGACATCTGAAAGCACTTCACAGAATATGCAATAAAATGTGGTGACTATGCATTTTGTGCGTGAAATGCAGCAGCCAGTTGCGCACAGCAGTGTCTCACAAACCTGAATTGAGTGTCCAAATTACTATTATTTATTTGATTTTTGGAAGGATGAGTAACCCCGGAAAAGCTACCCGCCGATCAACCAGTAAGTAGGCTTCCTACTTACTGCTAGGTAAACAAGAGGGATGTGGAGTAACAACAACCACAAAAATTACATTCATAGAGCGCCTTTCGCGTCAGGAGAACGGAGTAAGGAAACTTGCCCAACATTTCACCTTGTCTGGGAATTGAATCCAAGGGAATTCAAGTGGACTTCAAGTGGACTTTTAAACAAAAAGGCTTGAACTGCCTTTTTGCAGTTCCTACAAAAGGAACTACCTAGGTGTAATAATTCATCTAAAGAACCGCATCTCCAACAATACGGAGCTCAAAGTTCTTATGTTAGGCTTGAACTCACATGCTTCTGACTCAAAGGCAAGATTGTTACTACATTAACCAGGCTGACACCTTTATCCTCACAGCTTGTCGGTCGGTATGAAGCTACGGAAGGTGGCCTGGTACCTGTCCAGAGGCTTTTAGAGCAAGTCTCATGAATGAGCCAGATAGGCTGGTAGTACTTTGCATTAATGCAGAGCTTTCTGGCTTTTTTTTCCATATATCCTCACCTCCCTCCGAAAGGAGAGATAAAATTCCTATTATAGATAAATAGCTTAAAATAGCTCAGTAATAGTAATAATCCTTGCTTTTGATACCATGGCTTAGCACATCTTTGAGATGTCTCAAAATGCTTTACAGAATATACTATAAAGTGTAATGACTATGTGTGTTATTACACAGTATTGTATTAAGTTGTATTTCCTCAAAAACATCTGATTGAACCCACAATCTTTGATCCAGAGTTTGCTACTTAACTGCACCCATTCAGGAAGCTGCTACTGAAAACTGTGTTTTTGCTAAGAATTCTACATTTGTAAGCGGCAGTAATGGGCTATGTATAGAGAGGGAGAGGATGTACGGGCGGAATATTCACTTTGTTTATTGTGGCAGGGAGTTGGACACGATATTAGCAGAGGTGACCCTGATGAATGCCCGAGCAGAGCTGTACCTGCGCTTTGTTAAGAGAAGGATCACTGCAGACTTCGAGGTTTGCGATGCTGTTAGCACGGAGGAAGTGAAGCAAGGTGAGAGGGTGTGGGGGTAGGGGCGATGTGGCTGAAGGTGCAGGCGCTCGTTTATATCAAACTGTTTGGGGTGTTTCAGACCTCTTCCAGTGTCCAGTGACATTGTACCTGGCAGCAGCAGGGGGGCTGTATGGCACCAAGACACCCCCCACCACTGCAAGAGGTTGTTCCTTGAGTGCCTCTGAGATACTGAGCTGGAATCAGACCTGGGATCGATGGACAATAATAATAATCCTTAATAGTAATCCTTGCATTTGATATAGCACTTTTCACATCTTATTGACATCTCAAAGCACTCCAAATAATACACCGTAAAGTGAATTGACTGTATATTTATGGGTGAAACACGGCAGCCAATTGCGCACAGCAGTGTCCTATAAACAGTCATGGATTGAAATGACCAATTTTATTATTGTGTTTTTTTTTGAGGGATTATTATTAGGCGTGTGGGTGAGGAAACGTGCTCAAGGCTTTGTCCTGACCTACCTGGATTTGAAACACAGGTCTCACGCTTGTAAAGCGAGTGCTCTACAGGAGCTCCACAATGATGACTATCCTGCCTATCCTGGTGGTGGCAGCTGTGGAGAGGGTTATTGTGGGGGACTTATGTAAGAATACTATGGCCTGCTCTGTGACGTGTTGCCTCTGTTTCCCCCCAGAGCATCAGAAGGCCCTGGACAGGCTGTGTAACAATTGCCTTCTGAGCCGGAATATGCAGGAGCTGATAGGTTACTACATCACCATGGAGGAATACTTCATGAGAGAGACAGTCAACAAGGTAACAACAAGCGCCCTCCACGTCGGACAGCATCTCAGAGCGCTTCACATGCAGGGTGTGTATCCAGTGGCAGTCACTGGGTTCCTCTACTCACAGTCGTGGGAAGCCACTGACTTGTAAATGGGTGAAAGGCAAACGAGGACAGAGCCTTAAAATCATCAACGCCAATAACTATTTGCAACAAAATTACATGTGTATAGCGCCTTTCACGTCAGGAGGACGTCCCAAGGTGCTGGACAGTCAATGTTTTGGACCCAAGCTGGGGTCAGGATCAGAAAGGTGGGAGGGAAGGCAAGGAGGGGCAATGGGGTGACTGATGACACAGTCAAAGAGGAAGGTTTTGAGGTAGGACTTGAAGGAGGCCAGTGTGTGGGCGAGGCAGACGGATTGTGGGATGGCGTTCCAAAGATTAGGGGCAGAGTGTCTGAAGGGATGGTTAAAGCAAAGATCAGGAGGCATTTCTTCATACAGAGGCTTGTGACCACATGGAACGTTTTGCCCCTGAAAGTTGCAGAGGTTGAATCAATAGGGTTGTTTAAATAATAGATAGACATATGTATAGTGAGGGAGAGGATGTCTATGAGAGATAGACATTGGATAATAGTGAGGTATTATGGGATTATGGGGGTGTGCAGAATGGCCAGGGCATTGGGATTAAAATCTCTACCTTATATGGCTTAACACAATGTTACCCTGTGAATCGGTGTTGAGACCCAAGTATGTGGGGCGCTTTGTAAATGCAAGTTGCTGTTTATGTTTGAAAGGAGAGGTTGGATGACTTGGTGTAATCGCATGCAGATACCAGGAAGCTCAGAGTCCTGTAGTTCAGTGGTTAGAGCGTCACCTCACAAGTGAGAGGACCTGGGTTCGATTCCCGGACAAGGCAAAATGTTGGGCAAATTCTCTTCTCCACATGCCTCAGTTTACCAAGCAGTCAGTAGGAACCCAGTCGTTAGTCGGTTGGCAGATTGCTTTTCCATGGGTAATAATTGCTTCAAAAATGTTTTTGATAAATAAACAAGAATAATAATTTAGTTACTCAATCCATGACTGTTTGTGGGACACTGTTGTGCATAATTAGCTGCTGCGTTTTGCCCACAAAAGTCACTACACGTTACAGTATATTCTGTGAAGTACTTTGAGACGTCTCAAAGTCGTGATACATCACTTTATCAGACGCAAGGTTTATTATTATTACTAAGCTTCCCTTGCACAAAGTTTAATGGCTTTTTCCTTGTGAACAGGCTGTCACAATGGACGTGTGTGAGAAGGGGCAACTGACCTCCAGCATGGTGGACGACGTGTTCTTCATTGTGAAGAAGTGCATTGGCCGGGCTCTGTCCAGCTCCAATATTGATTGTCTGTGCGCCATGATCAACCATTCCACCACTGTGCTTGAGTCCGACTTCAGGTAACTGCACCTTGTACTTATACAGTGCCCCTCACACAGGCCAGCCTCTGTCCTGGAGTAGAGCTTAAGCAGTTCACAGTAGAGTGGGCCTAGCCCTGATGCACTCCCATCACCAAGCACAGCTCTTGTAACTCAGTGGTTTTAGAGCACTCAACAACAACAACAACAACAACAAATTACACTTATAGAGCGCCTTTCACGTCGGGAGGACGTCCCAAGGCGCCTTACAAGTGTGAGACCTGTGTTTGAATCCAGGCAGGTCAGGGCGAAACCTTGGGCAAGTTTCCTTACTCCACACGCCAAATAATAATCCCTCCAAAATTTTTTTGCAACAATAAAAAAAAGGGTCATTTCAATCCACGACTTTGCGGGGACACTGCTGTGCGCAATTGGCTACCTCATTTCACCCACAAAATATACAGTCAATTCACTTTACAGTGTATTCCGTGAAGCGCTTTGAGACGTTGGTGAAATGTGAATAGCTCTATATCAAATGCAAGGATTATTATTATGTAATGATGCCACACATGGGAGTGTTATCAAGTGCATCAATGACTTGTCAGAGTAAGGACCAACTGAGCTACTCAAGGCTGCATAGTGATCGAGCCAGGATTGATGGCTGCTGTGTGCTGAGTCGATGTAGCTGGACAGTCTTGATTTTTATTTGGAGGACAGTTGGCCAGGAAAAAATAACAACAACAACTTGGATTTATATAGCACCCTCCACGACACACGGAGTCTCAGAATGCTTCACAAAGTGGAGCCTGGGCTGAGCCAGTGGGAGGGGAAAAAGGTGACCAAAAGTGTGGTCGACCAGAAAGGTCTTCAGGAGCGACCTGAAGATGGGAAAGGAGCGGGCGAAGCAAAGGGAGTGAGGGAAGGAGTTCCAGAGCTTCGGGGCATAGTGGCTGAAGACACGGCCACCGACAGTGTACCAGAGGATTTGGGGGGACAAGGAGGAGGCCATAAATAATAGCCTCCTTCTCTTTTCAAGAAAGAGCATCTGATTAAGAGGATCTGTGGTTTGATCTGCAGTATTTAATACGACAATACATTATTATTTTAGTTATTATACTGTAAAGGTTATATTGTTTGACTGGTTGATCAAACCTGACTTGCTCCTCTCCCTGTGTGTGTTACTAATCATGTGAGCTGATCCCAGGCAAGCCTCTGAGGGGCGCTGCTGACCCTGAATTGCCGCTGGTGTTCAGATGCCGGTAGTTGGCGAGTCCCTGATGTTTGGTGTTTGCTTGTTGTCTGTCTACAGGGAGGTGCTGTATAACAAGCTGCGAATGGGCTTCCCCGCCACCACCCTGCAGGATATCCAGCGCGGAGTGACCAGCGCGGTCAGCATCGTGCAGTCCAGCCTGCAGCAGGGCAAGTTCCATACCAAGGGTATTGAGAGCACTGACGAAGCCAAGCAATCCTTCCTGGTACGTTCACTGCGGCTGAGCTCGCTCTGCTGCGCAGAGTCAGGTCTGTTTGGGACTGAAGTGGCTGTAACGTGACGTGTCTGCCAATGGGAGAACAGAATTGAATTGATAATTGTCTGTAATGGGCTGGGTATGTGGATCCTGAGCCAGACAGCTCTGCAGTGCTCCTCAGCACTGCGGAGAGGCTGTGTGTGTGCTCCTCAGCACTGCGGAGAGGCACTGGTCTCTCTCGACTCCTGTTAATCTTGCAAACTATACCCGCACACAGTATCGGGCTCAGCTGACATGTGCTCATGTACAGGTAGACCTCGCTTAACGTCGTAGTTTGGTTCTTAAAAAGTGTGACTTTAAGCGAAATGACATTAAGCATATATATTTCTCTCTCTCTCTCTCTCTCTCTCTCTCTCTCTCTCTCTCTCTGCCTGCCTGCCTGCCTGCCTGCCTGCCTGCCTGCTTGCCTGCCTGCCTGCCTGCCTGCCTGCCTGCCTGCCTGCCTGCCTGCCTGCCTGCCTGCCTGCCTGCCTGCCTGCCTGCCTGCCTGCCTGCCTGCCTGCCTGCCTGCCTGCCTGCCTGCCTGCCTGCCTGCCTGCCTGCCTGCCTGCCTGCCTGCCTGCCTGCCTGCCTGCCTGCCTGCCTGCCTGCCTGCCTGCCTGCCTGGCTCAGTCACTCGCTGTTGGTCTCTCACTCGCTGCCGGCCTGGCTCACTCCCAGGCCCTAGCGCAGTCGTGCCCCCTTTCCATCTGCTGGCTAATGAGTAATAGTGAACATCGCAACGTTAAATGAATATATGTTCCCAATGTATCAGCAACGTAATAACGAAACAACGTTAACCGAGGCGAGGTTAAGCGGGGTCTACCTGTACTCTCTCTAGCTGTGCTGCCTCCGCGACACCCGCAGTGCGCGGCCTCTTACCCCAGGAGTCAGTCAAACATCAGTCTTCTGAAGAGGAGCAGAGAAACAAGCCAAATAGTCTGAGCACAAGACACACTGACCCTCAGAGCAGATCATAGCCTGGTGTGTTGGTTGTCGCTGCTGTAGATCTGCCCACATTTTACTTTCCGCCATTAAAGTTCTGCTCCTTCCTCTAGGTGACTCTGAACAATGTGGAGCTGTGCAGTGAAAACCTCTTGACACTGAAGAAGAACCTGGAGGTATGGGAGCAGCACTGGGTGGGAGTGGGAGGTGTGGGGGCTTTGTACCACAGTCATTCTGAAAGAGTTTTGAGGTACAGCCTGGGATTTGGTTTAAAGACTACGACTGTTCACAATACGGTATATTATGGAGCTAACATAATAGTCTCTGTTTCAAAGTAGAGATGTCTCGAAGACGTGATAAGGCGCTATATCAAATGCAGCGATTATTTTTATTATTAATGTTTGTGAAATTGTAAAGGCGCTGTATGAAAGGCAAGTGTTATATTTATCTAGTGTTGGAGTTGGGTGCTCATGTAATGTTTCACTCTGGGACAGCTAAACCAGCCATCCTTTGCGATAGATTCCGTCCATCAGATGAGATGTCAAACTAAGGTCCCGTCTGCCTGATCAGGTGGATGTTAAAGATCCTGTGGCACAATTCAAAAGAGAACGGAGATTCTCTCTCCCAGTGTCCAGGACAATAAATTCCCCAAGTAACGAGTGTGTGTGGGATACTGCTGTGTGCAACTGGCTACTGTGTACACCTCCAAAATATACAGTCACTGCACTTTGCAGTATATTCTGTGAAGCTCTTTGATATGTCTGAATGGCACGAGAAGTTGCTAAATCAAATGAAAGGATTATTATTATTTATGTTGCTGCCAGTGGAGACATCATGATTTTGATGCTCCTCACTGGAAGATGAAGGCTGGTGTTAGGGGTGATTTACCCGGAGGCAGAGGAGGAGGGGGGGAGCGGGAAGGTGGAGGGAGGCAGGGAGTTATTGATCTGGTCAATGTTTCTCACAGAATGATTGCGCAAAGCTGTTTAGCCAAGGGCTTGGAGCAGAACTTGCCCACGCTAAGATTGACAGCTGCCTATCAGACCTGGCTGCCGTGTCCAACAAGTTCAAGGACCTCCTGCAGGTGAGCTGGGCACAGGGTCTGGGGGAGCTGTGGATTGGTCAGTCATCAGGAGGTGTTGTGGGCAGTGCAAGGGGAGGTTTATTTCAATGTCCAGGATGATTGATAAAATGTGGATGATACAGTGTGTAAATGAGGACAGCGATGTGTGGAATATGGGAGCTGAGTTGTGCTGTTTGTTAGTTCACTGGACCTCAGCGACCTCATATAGAGTCAATATTACAGCATAGGAAGAGGCCATTTGGCCCATTGCGCCTGTGCTGGCTGTTTGAAGAGCTTTCCAATCAGTCCCACTCCCCTGCACTTTCCCCATACCCCTGCACTTTCCCCACTCCCCTGCACTTTCCCCATACCACTGCAGGTTTTTTCCCTTTCAAGTCCCTATCCAATTCCCCTTTGAACAATAATCAAACAATAATAAATTGGTCATTTCAATCCACAACTGTTTGTGGGACACTGCTGTGTGCAATTGCCTGCGGTGTTTTGTCCAGAAACGTACAGTCAATTCACTTTACAGTATATTCTGTGAAGCGCTTTGAGATGTCTAGAAAATGTAAAAAGCTCCAGTTTCCAGGATGACAGTGTGGATGCAAGGGTTATTTTTTAAACTTGTTATTGAATCTGCTTCCACTGACCCTTTCAGGCAGTGAATTCCAGACCATAACAGCTGTTATTATTATTATTATTATTATCATCCTTCGTGTTTGCTAGTTTAGACCCCGAATGTCTGGGTTATTATCTGGTGTGGGGATCTAGTCGAGCCTATTGCCTATCATTCAGAATTCTGCAGCTTGTGTACTCTCCTGTACCAGGCTTCACGACCACATCACTCCCACCCTCGCCTGTCTACACTGGTTCCTCGTCACCCAGAGAATCGGATTCAAAATCCTCGCCCTCACTTTCAAGGCCTTCACGGCCTTGCCCCCACCTATCTCTCCGACCTACTGTCTCCCTATCAGTCACCTGCCCCCTCCGTTCAGCAGCCTCAGGCCTGCTCCACGTCCACCGCCCTAACCGCCCAACCATCGGCGGCCGGGCTTTCAGCCTCTCTGCTCCCACACTGTGAACTCCATCCCGCAGCCCCTCCCCCTCGCTTCCTCCCTTTCCTCCTTCAAGGCCGGCCTCAAGACCTTCCTCTTCGACCGTGTCTTCAGCTGCCCCACTAACTCTTCCCCCTCCCCCTCCCCCACTCTCCTTCCCCATCCCCCTACTTCGACCCTCCCCCACCCTCCCCGCTTGGTTCCCGACCAGACTGTTCAGCGTTTTGGGACGTCCTCCCGACGTGAAAGGTGCTGTATAAGTGCAATTTTGTTGTTTGTTGTTGTTGTTGTTGTTGTTGTTCACAACCAAATGCTTTGTGGCAACCTTGGGCAAGTGTCCTTACTCCTCACGCCTGAGAATAATCCCTCAAGAAATACACAACAATAAATGGGTCATTTATTGTTGTGTAAATCCACTACTGTTTGTGGGACACTGCAATTGGCTGCTGCATTTCACCCACAAATATACAGTCAATTCACTTTACAGTATATTCTGTGAAGCGCTTTGAGACGTCTAGAAGACATGAAAAGCACGATATCAAATGCACAGATTATTATTATTATTCTAACTAAGTAGCAGCCCGTTGTTCTGTACTCGCCGCTTGCTCCCCGAGGACAGTTTTAAGGCTTGTTGTTGTTGTGGCTGAGACCAGCACAGTCCGCTATTTTCCTGGCCAAGAATCCTCCAGACAAAGTTGGTCACTCGCGTTGTAGCTGTTTGCGGGGTGCTGCAATTAACACCATCCTTATTCTGTACGGAAAAACTCTGAAGCAGTTTGATTTCACACTCGTATTGAAATCCATTCACTCCCTGTTACCTCTCCAACCTCCTCAATCCCCAACCCACCACCGCTCGACCAGCACCGGCCTCCTGCTCAACCCTCACACTCTCGCCCACCATCGGAGGTTGCACTTTTAGCCACTGCGCCCCAAAACTCTGGAACAATCTGCCTCAATCCCTATGCCTTCCCCCACCCGTATCGTATTCAAGGATGTCATTATTACTAGAATAATTATTTTGCTCTTTTGTCTCACAGGAGGGTTTAGCAGAACTGAACTCCACAGCCATCAAACCCCAGCTTAAGCCCTGGATAAACGGATTCCTCTCAGTCACTCACAACATTGAGGAGGTAAGAACACATACATGAAGCTGAGCCCTGTACAGTAAATGTGACTCAGTGTTTGAATACAGATCATTTAAACCTGGGAGATCTATTAGGCTGCCCCCCATCTATCTGTCCTTAATCCTGCCTTAAAACCTACCCCTTCTTAGACGGTTGGCGTCCCAGCATTGTATTATGGGAAGGGTGTTGCAGAAATGTAAGTTGTTGACGTAAATGTATAATATTTAATATGGCGTTTGTGAAGTCTTAAGTTTCAAGCAAACTGTATCAGTCATACAAAATCAAATTCAATCAATATTGTGGCCAATAAGTGCATGTGATTAAAATGTCTGGGGCAAAGCAATCTAAGTGGTTTTGATAGGAAACTGAATGGGACTCGGGTGCATGTACAACCTGGGTGACTATATGAGTTATAAAGGTAAGACTTGTGAGAGTTTTACTGCATCAATTTGTGCGCATGTGCGTGTGCGCTATACAAATGTAATTTTGTTGTTGTTGACTGACTCTGTTCTGTTGTTTTAGGAGGAGTTCAATGACTATGAGGCTAACGATCCCTGGGTTCAGCAGTTCATTGTGAACCTGGAGCAATTAATGGCTGAGTTCAAGGTACAATTACAGAAATGTGTGGTAGTACGGAGGCCTTTCTGCCCAGTGTTTTTGTGTGTTGGTGTTTGGGCCTCCAAGAAGCATCTGCCCTATTCACAATTCCATCTTTCCCGTCGCCTCTTGTGTGTCAGCCTGGCTCAGCTGGCAGCTCTCTCGCCCCCAAGTCAGATCTTGTGGGTTCAAGCCCCATGTTGGTACTTGGAACTCATCTAGTCTGAGCTGACGCTGCAGTGCAGGGCTGGGTGTGCTGTATTGCTGGAGGTGACATCCTTCGCACATTAAACCCAGCCCCAGCCTGTTTGTACAAGTGGATGTTAAAGATCCCTTGATGCCTTTCAAAGAGAGTCAGTGGCCTGGCTAACTAGCCCTCAGATAAAAGGTCACTCACTTCAAAGCTGTTTGGGTGAAGTTGCTGTCTTGCAATTTAGCTACAAAACACAGTCACTACACTTTACAGTTTATCCAAGTGAAGTGCTTTGATGTGAAAGGTGCTAGTAACATAAGAATTATTATATTATTATTAATACCCTTCCTGCATAGGTACAGTCCTCGCTCTCTTAAATGCCACAATCATTTCACAATAAGAGTTTGCTTTGAATGTGGCTTTGAATGTGGGAGTCTCTCACTCTCAGACATTAAAAGCACAGTGGTAGTCGTGGTGATGGGGAACGGTGGGACAGGATTCACTTAAACATTCTGGGAGCTGGAGGCAGATATACTGAGCATGGCTGGGTTAGAAGCTTCATTGGTCAACACTTGGGATATCCCAACATGAAAAGCGCTATATAAATACAATACACTGTTTGTGTTTGTGATCAGTTGTACAAAACTCCGCTCCCCGATTACCCTAGACCTTGCTAGACTGCACTGGCTCCCTGTATCAGAGAGGCTCGATTTCAAGATCCTCAGGCTTGTATTCAAATCCCTCCGCTCCTCTGTACTCCCCCTACCTCTCTGACCTCCTCTCCCCTCACAACAGTACCCATTGCCTCCGCTCCACCAGGTCTGGCCTCCTCCCTTGTCCCCCGAATCCTCCGCTCCACCATCGGCGGCTGTGCCTTCAGCCACTATGCCCCGAGTCTCTAGAACTCCCTCCCTCACTCTCTTCACCTCGCCCACTCCTTTCCTATTTTCAGGTCTTGGCTAAAGACCTTTCTTTTCAACTGTGCTTTCGGTCACCTTCTTCCCCCTCCTCCCGGCTCGGCCTCGGGATCCGTTGTTAGGCTTCATTACGGTTCTGAGACGCCGTTCAGCGTGGAGGGCGCTATATAAATCCAAGTTGTTGTTGTACAGATCAGATCCTTCTGATCCCTGGTCTGTGCTGAGTCAACCGCTATCACTTGGCCAACAGCAGAGATCCTTCCTTACTCTACACCTTAGTCAAGGGAGGAGAGGAAATCAGCCTGTCTACCTGATAGTCAAACATTAACCTCCGCAGCAGGTGATGGCAGGACTGGACTTGGCTGTGATTCTCTCCTCCGGGGGTCTCTGTGGTGTAACATAGTATAATAGGAGACGTGGTAACGAGGGCCTGATCTCTAACCTCCTGGTGTTTGTCATGTCAAGAAGCCACGTGCAGCAACATGAACAAGAATTAGCAAACCCTGGGAATGTGCAAAGCCACTCCCAGATACTACCACCCGATTAACTGGGAATTCCTGTGTGTATTATGATCTTATAATAATAATCGTTTCATTTGATATAGTGTGTTTCGTGTCTTCTAGACGTCTCAAAGCACCTCACTGTAAAGTAACTTGACTGCATAGATGTGGGTGAAATGAGGCAGCCAATTGCAGACAGCAGTGTCCCACAAACAGGCGTGGATTCAGTGAATAAATTATTGTTATTTATTTTGGAAGATATTATTACCCCCAGAAAAGTGAGCCGCCAATCAACTAACAAGCGGGTTCCTATTTACTGCTGGGTAAATAATAATAATAATAATCATCTTTGCAGTGTAACCTCAAATAGTCGTGGGTTGAAATTATCAATTTTTTTTTGAGGGATTATTATTATGAAGTAAGGAAACTTGCCCAATGTTTCACTCTGACCTGGAATTTAACCCGGGTCTCTCGCTTGTAAGGCGAGAGCTCTAACAGGGCTCCACAAATGTCTGTGTGTGTGTCTGTCCATTATGGTTTTCTGTGTGTATTATAGTGGTGTGTGTTTGCGTGTGTGTTACAGGTTGGATTATCCCCCGTTATCTATGACCACCTGACCAGCCTGATGACCAGCCTGATCGCTATTGAGCTGGAGAAGGTGGTTCTCAAGTCGACGTTCAGCCGGGTAGGGATGAGAAACTGCACGACACACAGAGGGAGTTGCTGTAGTGGGGCCTAGAGGTGACAAACACGTGTGTGAGGGAATCTGCAGCCTGAGGGGTGAGGCAGTGACGGAGACGGGCAACGTTACGGAGGTGGCTGCCAGCACCTCAAAATGTGACTGTTACTGAGTGTAGAGAGGGGGGAGGAAGAGGGGAGTAAGGAATGTCGGAGAGTGGGGAGTAAGAATAATAGGAAAGTAAGGGAGTGGAGAGAGAAAAATATATATATTTTTAAAAAAATCCAAATGAGCATTAAACATAAGTTACTTTAGTGATTTTCTATCTTTTGAGATGTTAGGAAGATTGTATTCCATTTCTGATTGTCTCTCACTTTATCTCTCTCTCTCTCTCTGTCCCTCCATGTCTTTGGTCTGTCCTCTTTCTCAATCTATCCATCTACCCCTCTGTCTCTTTCCCTCTCTCCTGCGCGCTCTCTCACTCCCTCCCGCCCTCTCTCACTCTCTCCTACTCTGCCCTCTACTCCTCCTCACTGCTCTCTCACTCCCTCCCACTCTCTCAATCCATCTCGCTCTCTCCCCACCACTTCCGCCCTCTCCCCACCCCCACCCCACTCTCACTCCCTCCCGTGCTCTCCCCTCCACCCCCGCTCTTTCTCCCTCACCGCCCGCGCTCTCCCCCCCCACCCGTCCGTCCTTTCTCCCCCCACCTCTCACTCTCTCACTCCCTAGCTTGGCGGGCTGCAGTTTGATAAGGAACTCCGTTCACTGGTGGCCTATTTGACCTCCGTCATCACGTGGACCATTCGGGACAAGTTTGCCCGGCTTTCCCAGATGGCGACAGTCCTGAACCTGGAAAGAGTGAGTCAGCAGTTTCCTTATCGGGCAGTTTGGGAGCGACTTTGCTGTGTAGGATTGTGTGGAAAAGCAGTGTCCCAGAGCCTTCCATGGTGACCTGTGGTGATAATTTAGACCATTCTATTATCCTGGTGCATTGTGTGTTGATGGTTTATTGAAAGCATTTTATATTCTTGCTCTGTTGGCTTCACTACAAAAACATCTGCATATACAGCGCCCTCCACGCCGGGCGGCGTCTCACAGCGCTTCACAATAGTGGAGCCCGAGGCCGGGCCTGGGGGAGGGGGAAAGTGACTGTAACCCTAGTTTAGTTGAAGAGAAAGGTCTTCAGGCGCAACCGGAAGATGAGGAAGGAGGGGATGAGGCAAAGGTGTTGAAGGAGGGAGTTCCAAAGTTTCGGGGCGTTGTGGCTCACACAACGGTGGAGCGGAGAGTGTGCAGTGCTCTGCTGTGATGTTCAGTGTAAATGTGGGGATTTGCTGTGACGTCTGCCTATTCCTCCAGGTAACAGAGATTTTGGATTACTGGGGACAGAACTCTGGCCCGTTGACATGGAGGCTGACCCCGGCTGAGGTTCGTCAGGTCCTCGCTCTCCGTAATGACTTCCGCAGCGAGGACATCAAGAGGCTTCGCTTGTAACGTCCGTTACCTGAGATCTTTGGACAGAAATGGGCCTTGGACCTTTATCCCTCCTTTAAGTGAAAGCAGACACGTGAACACTGACACTCCCATCTCCCACACACTCACCAAACAAAGCCGCGGCGTCAACCAACAGGAGCCACGCAGTTGAGCTGCGAAGGCTGAACATTTTGTGGACAGTTGCAGACTGTAATTTTCCTTCTTTAGTTTTAAAAGTAATTGTTTTCCCATCAGAATAAATGCTGGACCTTCTGGTGTATTTGGAGCAGTGGAAAGGGTAGGTTACAGTGCTGTGTGATTTCAGATCGCTTTACTCTGAAACCTTTCACACAAGGTGATTAAAATGTAGTTACAGCAATGCTTCATAGGATCAGCAAAAATTAAATTCTAGCACCTGGGAATCTCAGTGTCAAGCCTGTTGGCAGAGGTTGGCTTTGATTGCTTGTGTTGAGTTGATGGCACACAAAAAACAGTTGGTCATTTCAATCCATGACTGTTTGTGGGACGCTGCTGTGCGCAATTGGCTGCTGCGTTTCGCCCACAAATATACAGTCAATTCACTTTACAGTATATTCTGTGAAGCGCTTTGAGACGTCTAGAAGATGTGAAAAATGCTATATCAAATACAAGGATTATTATTGTCGTAAGGGTAATTTCACATTTAAAGCCCTCCACCGCCTTGTGCCCCACCCTACATCCGGGACCTCCTATCCCCTTATCAACCTGCCCGCCCCCTCCACTCAGTAAGCTCTGGCCTGTTCCACGTCCCCCGACCCACCCGCCCCACCATTGGCGAGCCTTCAGTCACTCTGCCCTCAACCTCTGGAACTCCATCCCGCATTTGATATCTCTGCGTCTACAAGTATCACACACGTTCACGTTCTGATGTTCTGGAAAAGGACTGCACACATCATGTGGTTTATTTACATTTATATACACTGGTCACTAGATGGCGCTATCACAGCTCCTCCCTCCTTAATGAAGAAGTTCTGAAAAAGTTACAATTACTGACATTCAAAACACGACACTATATACAATTTTTGTACATACAATTGATGTATATTATGTTCAAACTGTGACAAAGCCAATCAAAATTCAAACTTGACGACTGGTTTCCTACTTCTAACGGGATACCTTCCCTGACCAAAAGTTTTAGGACTCATGGTAGCACTCAGACTTGCCATGTGTCGAGTCTGGTATTCATCTTGACTTTCACTCCTAGTCTCCAGTTCCTCAGTCAGCCTCTGTTGACTATCACCTGGAACTAAACCCTCACCTTCATTCACACTTGAATTCTGGTTTTCTGTTGAGTCCTGTTACCATTACTGACTCGTTTGTTGGTCTAAACTATTTGGTTCATTAGATTTGTCCATTTCTCTCCACTCTTCCTGTACTTGTGTAGGTAAAATATGAACAAATCTGAGTTTGCCACTTTCAAACATCCTGACCAAATAGGTCCGCGGTCCACATACTTTCCCCTTCCTGGTACCCACTTTACCCATTTGTGATGATGTGATGATTTAACTTTTTGGTTTAACTCCAGCTTTCTGTCTTTCACCCTACCTCTATCATGGTTCTCTCTCTGTCTCTCCTGTTTTCCTTCTACCGTTTGTGCTAAGTTGGGTTTTAACAATGAAAATCTTGTTCTCGGGTGTCTTTTTAGGAACAGCTCAGCCGGTGTTCTGCCTGTGGTTATGTGAGGTGTGTTACGATACGTTATCAGAAAGTTGGCTAGTTTGTAATGATAATTGACTTTTCCTTGGGTTTGCATCTAGCATTTGCTTAACTAGCGCGCATTTGACAAGTTGCACTGTGCGCTCTGCAGCACCATGCAAAGCTGGATGGTATGCAGGTACTCTAGTGTGCTTCACACCATTCTTTTTCATGCATTGCGCGAACTCTTCTGAACAGAACTGTGGTCCGTTGTCAGACACGATTTCCTCTGGAAATCCATATGAAGCAAACAACCCTCTCAAAATATCCAAAGTTTTGCTAGATGTTGTTGTGTTCATCGGAAACACCTCAACCCACTTGGAATGACTATCTATCACAATGATAGTCATTGTGATATCATTGCTGTCCATTTAGATCTGCAAAATCTATGTGTAACCTTTGGCACACTCTGGCTGGCCATTTCCATGGCTGTAGTGGTACTAGTAGTGGACTCCTTCCAACTGACTCACATACCCTACACTGTTTTACTGTGTTTTCAATATCTTTATCCAACCCTGACCATCACAGGTAGCTTCTAGCTAGACTCTTGGTCAGACACATCCCTAGGTGTTGATCATGAAGATCACCTAACAACTGTACTCTGTACCTTTCAGGGATTACCACTCTAGCTCCCCACATGACACATCCTTGGTCATTTGACAATTCATGTCTTGTAACAAAGTATGGCCTAATTTCTTCTTCTGTCTCTGTTATATGACTAGACCACCCTCTGACAATACATTCATGCACTCTGGATAAATCCCTGTCCCTTCGAGTTGCCTTGCTGATGTCACTTGATGGGACTGCAGCTCTTTAACATGGGAAAAAAAGAACACATTTTCCCTGTTGGTTTTCATTTCTGATGCTAAGGGTAACCTCGACATTGCATCGGCATTACAATGATCTGCTGACCTACGATATTGTATGTCATACTGGTATGCTGACAAGATCAACACCCATCTTTGCATTCTGGCTGCTGCCAGAGTAGGTACTTGTGACTTTGGATTTAGGATGGTTGTCAAAGGTTTATGGTCTGTTTCAATGATGAACTTGCGACCATCCAAGTATTTGTGGAATCTCCTAACTCCAAAAATCAATCCCAAAGCTTCTCTCTCTATTTGGGCGCAGTTTTTCTCACTACTCAGGGCTCTAGAAGTGAAAGCTGTCGGTCTCTCTTCTCCTGTTTCTAACACATGAGAGATAACCGCACCAACCCCGTATGGGGGGGCGTCACATGCTAGGCTTGATTGTCTTGGTGACATCATAGTGTACCAGCATTGTACCATCTACTAGCTGTTTTTTACACGACTTGAAAGCCTGGTCACATTCACGTGTCCATTCCCATGGCACATCTTTCTTCAAGAGCTCATTCAAGGGGTGTATAAAGGTTGCCAATTTTGGAATGAATTTTCCATAATAATTCAACAATCCCAAGAATGATCGTAGCTCAGATGTGTTTCTGGGAATGGGCGCGTTCCTGATCGCCTCAACCTTACTCTGGGTTGGGTGCAACCCATCTTTGTCTACCTTGTGCCCTAGGTACTCTACAGACTCTATAAACATCTCACATTTGTGAGCCTATACTTGGTGTTTCTCTAATCTTTGTAATACCATGTGTAGCCTTTCATCATGAACCTGCCTATTTGGCGCAGAGATGAGTATGTCATCAAGGTAGCATATTACCCCATTGATTCACTCTAGAATCTGAGTCATGACCCCTTGGAAAATTCCTGGGCTTGACGCAATGCCAAATGGTAGCCTATTGTATTGATACAAGCCCATATGAGTGTTGATAGTCAAGTATGCCTTTGACTTCTCATCTAACACTAACTGTAAATAGGAGTAATGACAAGTCCATTTTAGAAAATATTTTACCACCTACCAATGTGTTGAACAAATCTACGTTTGGTAACGTGTCAGGTGGACTATACTCAAAAACTCGATTCACTGTTACCTTGTAGTCCCCACAGATTCTGATACGACCGTCAGATTTTGGAACTACAACAATGGGAGTAGCCCAATTACTTTGTTGTACTTTACTGATAATGTTCTCTTTTTCCAGTCTTTTCAGTTTTTCTACTTTTTCTCTCATTGCGTATGGCACTGGGCGTGGCTTATAGTGCACTGGCCTTGCTTCACCTCCTACACTCGCTTTGTATCCGCTGATTGGTGCACTGGATTCACTGAACAGCATCGGATGATTCTTTATCACCTCTTCCTGTGTTGTGCACGAGATTTGCACATGGAAGATTTCTTACCAATCTAATTTCAGCGATTTCATCCAATTTCTACCAAATTGTTTTTTCTCTCTTCACCACAAGAATTGGCAAATCCGCACATTGATCCTTGTGTGTAACCGGAACACACACTCTACCTACAACTGGGATGATTTCTCCTCCGTAGCTACGCAGCTCAATCTTTGCTGTTTGTAGCTTATTCTTGCTCAGCTTCTCTCGGTATAGTGTTTCAGACACCACACTGACTGCTGCTCCAGTATCAACTTCCATGATTACTGGGACTCCATCCAATGTTACTTGGACCTTGATGCCATGCGACTGGCTACTGGACGCTTTTGTGTTGTAGATCGTGTGGATCTCCACTGGCTCCTCAGAGTCCTCTCCCTCCTGGTCTCGCACAACCATATGCAGAAACTGACGTCCTTTCTTGACTGTATTCGTCCCCTTGGTCTTGAAACAAGCCTTCGCAAGATGGCTTATGGCACGAATAACACTCTGCTTTCATGAAAGGGCAAGATTGTGCTGGATGAGAACCCAGACATCGATAGCATGACTTTGCATTATTCCAGCTACTCTTCCCTGGAGGTCGACTCACAGGTGCTTTGAATTTCGGTTTGCACACCTGCAGCTTGTTTACCTCCCCCACTGTTAGGCAATAACTTGCTCGAACTTCTTTTGAATCTCTCTCAGCCATGTCCGTAGATAAGGCAGTTTTACATGCTAAATCAAAAGTTAGCTATGACATTGTCATTAATTTGCTTTGGATACGGTTGCTCTTCAGTCCGCACACAAACCTATCTCGTGACGCACGGTCCGGGAAATCTCCAAAATTGCAGTGTATCGACAGCTTTTTCAACGATAGGATAAAATTGCCAATGTTTTCCTCTGGTAATTGATACCTGGTACTAAATCGGTAACTCTGCAATCTCTAATAGTTTTGGGTCATAGTGTTCTGTAAGCTTTTGTTGGAATGTAGCAGTTTTGTGTGTGACTGTAACAACACGTTTGTGTGTATGTGGCAGTCTAGACTGATTTAGACCAGATCAGAAGTTTGTGACCAGGTAATCGTGTATTGTAGAAATATAGCAATTGTGTGTGACCATTGGATAACGCTCCTAATATGGGCACGTTGATTGGGCAAAACAAATGATATGTGGCAGTCTAGACTGATTTAGACCAGATCAGAAGTTTGTGACCAGATAATGTGTATTGTAGAAATATAGCAATTGTGTGTGACCATTGGATAACGCTCCTAATATGGGCATGTTGGTTGGACAAGACTGTCTTAACTGATTGGGTCCTGTAGGACAAAGAAAGCAAACTGAGTATATATGTGTTGGCTGTCCTCCCAAGATTCAACTGTTCGAACTAACAAGTAACTATTCCAATCACAAGAGGAGTGCCTGTACTGTAACTAGGATGTGGTACTGAATAAAAGGATCATAAAACTCTGTGATGACTGAAGATCGTTTCTTTGAGAAAACTCCCATTTCTTCTGAATCTAACAGCTTTTCAAGGATGTCCTTCAATGGTGTGTCCTTCGGCTTAGCTGGGGTTACCAAATTCTTCACTGTTTCATACACATCGGGACCCACTTCTGTCAGAAAGTTGCTCTCATTCTTTCTTGCACTGCTGTATTACTCTTGCAGCGTTATCTTCAGAAGCTTCAATTTCAACAATATTATTGGCAGCAAAGAACATCTCCAACCACTCAATGTAAGCACTAAACGTTTCCCGGCTTTGTTGAAACTCACCCAATCGTCCGATGTATGCTATGGGAGTCGTCATTTTGGGATTTTTTTTAGAATCGGTCCCACCAAACGTGAATGCAAACTTTACTGGATTTGTAGCTCTCAATCAAAACGAAAAGTCTTCACACACCTCTCCGCACTTTGTAGAGTCCTTGTCCTACAAACAGAAGTAGCTAGGGAATCCACCATCCCAATCTCTCGTCGCCAATTTGTAATATCTCTGAGTCTACAAGTATCACACACGTTCACGTTCTGATGTTCTGGAAAACGACTGCACACATCATGTGGTTTATTTACATTTATACGCACTGGTCACTAGATGGCAAAATCACACCGCAGTTCCTCGCCTCGCTCCCTCCCTGGCCTCCTTCAAGTCTCACCTCAACACTCTCCTCTTCGATGGACTCATTGGCAACTCCTCCCCCACCGCCCCCCCTCAGCTCGGGAAGCAATATCTGTCCAGTGCCTTAGGATGTCCTCCTAACGTGAAAGGCGCTATAGAAGTGTTGTTTCAGAGGAAATTTCAGTATGTTGCAATATGACCCCAGTCCCTTATTACAGTTTTGAGATGTCTCAAAGCGCTTCCCAGAATATACTGTATTGTGAATTGACTGTGTAGTTGTGGGATGAAACGCAGCAGCCAATTGCACACAGCCAACTGTCCCACAAATAGTCGTGGATGGAGTGACCAAATTATTTTTTTATTTTACCTTTTTTTGAAGGATTACCCTTGGAAAAGTGATCCACCAATCTGCTAACAACCAGGTTCCCACTTGCTGCTGGGTAAACAGAGGCGTGTGGAGTCAGGAAACTTGTCTAATGTTTTGTCCTGTCCGGGAATCAAACCCAAGTCTTTCGCTTGTGAGGCGAGTGCTCTAACTGATCTAGAGGACTCTTTCCTGATCTGGTAGTAGGTGGGATATTGGGTGAATAAAGTTGAAGTGAACATTATGTATGGAATAAAGTGACTCAGTGCAGGGACATCCTTCACCAGCCCATCGAGGAAACTACTTTAGGTGCAGAAACATATTAATTGGCCACTTCAGGGCTGCCAGTGGCTGGACCTGTAATGTCAGTATGAGTAACGCCCTCAGCAGTGGAGGGCAGATGATCAGAGATGGGTGGGAAAGGAATTCTTCTCCAAACCAACATTTAGCAAAAACTGCTCCACTGCAGATTCAAAGGATCGGATCATAAACCCACATGATCCTCAAGCTGCAGAACAAAACCGTGCCTCCAAAATGATTGATAATGTGTCCCTGGTGAGGGGGTGTTTAACATCTACACATGGCCAGCAATCACCAGGATCCCACTGTGGATGAAGATGAGCTTTATCTTGGTTTACAGAGAAGCAGCAACTTTGGTGTCAATGTTGACTGTTAACAGTCACTTCTCATTCCCTGTATGAGATCGCCCTCCCGCGGTCACCATCGGCACAGCAGCAAGTTCAGTGGTGGGGTGACATTGCTGAATCTGTGATGGTTTGTGTGCAAGGCAAACAAAACTGAAGCAAAACTAATGTCATTTTGATTGGAATAATTATAATCAATTTATTTACTTGAATTTTTAAACAAGTTTTCATTTTCCCCAAACAGAATAAAACATCCCAAATTACCTGAAATCTCAGACAAGTCGGCAGCTAATTATACCATTAGACACAAGATCAATAATCTATTAAGAAAATCATAAAGTGATTCTGACCAGTGTCTGAGCTTCGCAGAACCCTTTCCCCAGCATTAGGAGGCCTGTAGATGTGTGATTGAGGAGTGTTGCGCCTTGGGATGTCTTCCTGACGTGAAAGGTGCTCTAAATGTAATTTTACTGTGTGTCAGCAATGCTAGTTCATAGAATCATAGAACATTACAGCACAGGAGGCCATTAGGCCCATCGTGCCTGTGCTGGCTGTTTGGAAGAGCTCCCCAAATCAGTCCCACTCCCCCGCTCTCTCCCCATATCCTTGCAAATTTTTCCTTTTCAACTCCCTGTCCGATTCCCTTTTGAAAGTTGTTATTGAAGCTGTTTCCACCGACCCTTCCAGGCTGTGCATTCCAGACCATAACAGCTCTCTGTGTAAAGCAATGTCTCCTCATCTCCCCGCTGGTTCTTTTGCCAATTATCTTCAATCTGTTCTATATTATTTAATTGTTATTTGTCTGCAGACTGTGATGATCCAGAATGTAGACTGAACGTTGGTTTGCTGATATCTTGGTGATCAACTCGCAACATTTTTTGGATTAAACTTTGGGACGTCCTCCTGACGTGAAAGCTGCTGTACAAATGTAATTAGTTATTGCTGTTGAATCCTTTGCCGAGTGAGTACAATGTTTCCCCACAGCCAAACTGCGCTCCTTATACACCGAGTACACCTGAGAGCTGTGCAGGACTATATCCATGTATCTGGTGTCTGTGGAGCTCAGGCTTAGGATCAAGATGTGCTTTCTTAACTTAATAAGATTTCCTGCATTTGATATAGTCCCTTATCACATTATTGAGACATCTCAAAGTGCTTCACGTGATATAATATAAAATGGATCGATTGTATTTTGTCGGAGAAACAACCAACATGCACAGCAGTGACCCCCAAACCCTTGTGGAGTTTTCTTTGGGGATTGTTGGCCAGGACGCTGCAGGATCTTCAACATCCACCTGAACAGGCAGACGGGACCTCGGGACGGTAGCTTTGACAATGTAACATCCCCCCAACGCTTCCCAGGTCATCAGCTTAGACGGTGATTCCTGATGTGGGGCTTGTATGAGGTGAGAACTAGGCTGATTGATCATTTGTGAGCCACTCAATTCCATTCCCTATCCGTGCCATCCACAGTTTCCTCTCTACGACAACCTTTGTCAACCGCATCAGTGAATTTTGCATATCCACGGGTTTTAACACTAACACTAGCGATTGGCGCTAGGGCCCAGTTGCAACAACCAGCCACGATGTGGCTTCTCTCTTAGGATTAAGGTAAATAACATGAATTTATTTTTAATATATTTTGGTTGTGTTATTTGAACATTTATTGTTTTTGTTAGGTTATTGTTTTTTTTTGTGATTAGTAAAAGAACAAGCAACTTGTTTCCCATAAGCCTTGTATTTGGTTTACTGACCACAGGGGTTTTCAAGAACATATTCCCCGTTGGGGAGGGATATCAGTATATAAAATGCAGAAGAGATAGAAACTCTCGGTTTGTTTTGAATCCAGACAAATGCACAGAACTAGATTGAGGAAATCTAAAATCTTTTTGAGTGTTTTTCATTCACAGAATGAATCTGGGTATTTGAGGATTTTTCAGAGTCCATTTTTGTTGTTTGTCAATGTAGTGGGGGTGGGGGGGGGGGGTGGGGGAGGTGCTGTGCGCAATGGGTTACACAACAAATAGTGAAATAGTGTGGTTAGTTGGACATCACTCAATAAGAGGGCTTCAGAGTTAACTAAGAAAATGTTCCAGTATGAGCTACACTCACTGTGCCAGCCTCTCTCTCTGCCACCTCGCCCCGAGTCTCAGCCTCTTGCTGTGACTTCTATCTCTAGCTCACACCATTAAAGGTTAAACTGTGCGTTCCAGCACAAAATCCAATTGCGGGAATGTACATGAGGATACCAGGACCACTGAGCTCTGGAGCTCAGGCTCTCCCTCCAACCCTAGGTCCACACTGAGGTGTCTACATTCCTCACAACCCACGTGCAGGCATGGCCAAAACTGTCTTAATTCAGGGTTTGTGTTGCTCAAATTTAGGAGAAAGTCTATTTACCAACTGACTTATACCAATAAAAGCTGGTAAGTATCAGTGAAAATGGTTAATGTGATGACTTTACTGGTCCTCACACGTATTGGAATGATCATCAGGATTGTCTGATTTGCTGTTTTTGGTCAGTCTGACAAGCGGAAGGAAACCCATCACAGTCTCCAAACCAGAACTCCTCACTTCCCAGCTGCAGATTGTTGGAATGGAATGTTATTTCTCTCCCTCTCTCCCTGGAGGGACACATATTTTTCTGAACCATATTTTTTTTTAATAATCACCTATAAAATCTATTTGTTATTCTCTTCAATGAAGATCTTCATTACTCACAGTCCGGTCCCAGATTCCAATCGTACTTTCCCAAACTTTGGGAACCATGATTTATCAACCCAAGTGTCATTTGGTTAGAAAGCAGCAGCTGATTTCAGTGAGAAAGTAACCAGTGAAGGGGCCTTGTTACAGCTCTGCTCCGGGCAGACACACTGTGATTCCAGTCTGATCAACCTCCACCTCATGGGCACTGAACTTCCCCAAACCCTGGAACACAACAACAGGTCACATGGAAGCTGAGATCACGAATCATGAATACACTGATTACTGTAATTTCCAAGTCTGCAGATGATACAAAGTTAGGAAACGTAGTAAATAGTGAGGAGGATAGTAGCAGACGGCAAGAGGACATAGAATAGTAAAATGGGCAGACACATGGCCGACACAAACTCGATTGGCTGAATGGCCTCCTTTTGTGCCGTAAGATTCTAAGATGAAGTTTAATGTGGAGAAATGCGAGGTGATGCATTTTGGGAGGAAGAATGAAGGGAGGCAATACAGGCTGATAGTGCAATTTTAAGGGGGAGTGAAAGAACAGAGAGACCTGGGGGTTGATGTAAATAAATCTGTGACGGTGGCAGGACAGGGAGACAAGGCTGTTAAAAGAAGAATACGGGATATCAGGTTTTATAAATAAGGGCATAGAGTACAAAAGTCAGGAAGTTATGATTAGCCTGGATAAAATGGTGCTTAGAGTACTGTGTTCAGTTCTGGTCACCACACTTTAGGAAGGATGTTAAGCCATTGGAAAGGTGCAGAGGAGATTTACTAGGATGGTACCAGGAATTAGGGACTTCAGTTACGAGGAAAGGCTAGAGAGGCTAGGCTTATTCTCATTGGAACAGAGGTTATGTGGAGACCTAATAGAGGTTTTTAAAATCATGAGGGGATTCGACAGAGTAAACAGGGAAAAACTGACAGTTGACAATGACATCAGGAGCAAGTGATGTTGAGTTTTGTGTATACCTCAGTGTTTGCGAGGATACTCTCTATGGCTGCCTTCTGCCGGGGTTTCCTGGTCACGATGTACAGGAAGCCTCCGCCCCCGGCTCCCGCTAGACTCTGCCCGTGGACATGTGGCTGTAGTGCTGCCATCATCAGCCGCACAGCTGAGGGCTCACAGCCAGGGGCCATGCATTTCTTCTGTAGCCAGTAGGTGTTCAGGCATTGTCCAATCTGGGCCAGGTCACCTGGAAGAGTTTACATCATTAGAATATTCCTCCTAATTGATGCAGTTCTGTATCAGGTCAATTGCCTCAAAATGCAGCGGCCAATTGTGCACAGCGGTGTCCCACAAACAGTCACAAACAGTGACCAAATTATTATTATTCAAGGAGATTGTTGCTTCGGCCTGCTCCATGTCCCCCACCCAACCCGCCCTACCATCAGCCTCTATGCCCCCACACTCTGGAACTCCATCCCACAGTTCTTTCGTGGGATCCTCATCCTCACTTTCAAGGGCATTCACGGCCTATCTCTCTGACCTACTGTCTCCCTATCAGCCGCCCGCGCCCTCCGTTCAGCAGCCTCAGGCCTGCTCCACGTCCACCGCCCTAACTACCCTACCATCGGCGGCCGGACTTTCAGCCTCTCTGCTCCCACACTCCATCCCGCAGCCCCTCTGTCTCGCTTCCTCCCTTTCCTACTTCAAGGTCTGTCTCAAGACCTTCCTCTTCGACCGCGCTTTCGGCTGCCCCACTAACTCTTCCCCTCTCCCACTCTCCTTCCCCTTCCCCCTACACCTACCCTCCTCACCACCCAACCCCCCACCCCGGCTCGGGTCCCAACCAGACTGTTCAGTGCTTTGGGACGTCCTCCTGACGTGAAAGGCGCTCTAGAAATGTAATTTTATTGTTGTTGTATGAACAAGGCACTGTATCAAATATAAGGATTATTATGGTAACCTCATTGATCTTTGTACCAAATTTGCCTCAGAAAATAATAAACCTTATTTTCCCTCCTCATCCAAATGAACCTCAAAATAAAATGAATTGGCTACTCATCCCCTCGGAGGGATATTCCTTGGCTGAATTAGTGGTTACATTTGTTCATTTCTCTTCATTTCTAATTAATCTTACTTTGTGAAGTGTTTCAAGAAATTTATTTTACAGGAAAGGTGAATTGTTTAAAAATAAATCACAAGTTGAGGAACGGATACAATGCCGTCTGTTACATGTAGAAGCTCAGCAGGTGAGCTGAAGTGTGTGGGTGGGATTCCTTACCTCCTTGTGTCTCCCCTTCCTACTACACTGAGAGTGTATCAACCACAAGCCACTCACTAAACCTACTCCCTGATTTAGCTCCCCTCCTTGCCTACACTGCTCAGTGCGATGGTGTCCTGCACTGAGCCTGGGCTCCTCGTCAAGGCTAACAAAGAAAAACAACCTGATTTATTCATCAGAGCCACAAAGGACAAGACATGGAAACCCACAAATTTATCTACAGACACCAGGCGTGTCCACCAGGAACAGCCTGATTCTGTCAATGATGTGATGTCTCGGCTCATCACCAATAAACCCTGAGTTGACCAGGCTTTGTGATGACCCTTGGTTTCCCTCAGCACTAACCCTTCACCCCCTGAGCTGCTGGACATGGGCTAGGCTTCCATTGCAGTCACCGGACATTCAGATTCTCACTTTGGTTCAATGTGTGATGGTAGATAGTGAGCTCTGGGGTGTCCCAGCATTTCCAGATGTTTTGTGTGTGTGTGTGTGTGTGTGTGTGCGTGTGTATGTGTTGGAGATGGAGCCTTTGTGATTTCCCCTCCATAACCCAGGGGCACTGAGACCCTATTGAAATCTTCACCGCTGCCTCAGCAACAGACACCAACTCAGCTACAACAACAACAAAATTACATTTCTAGAGCGCCTTTCACTTCGGGAGGACATCCCAAGGTGCTGAACAGTCAGGACGGGACCGGAGCCAGGGAGAGGGGCAGGGTAGGGGGGAGGGGAGGGAGAGAGTTAGGAGGGGAGGGAGAGAGTTGGGGGGATAGCAGAAGGCACGGTCGAAGACGAGGGTCTTGAAACCGGACTTGAAGGAGGCGAGGGAGTGAGGGAGCGAGGCGAAGGGACTGTGGGATGGAGTTCCAGAGTGTGGGGGCAGAGATGCATAGTTGAAGGATAATGCTGGGAGCTTCCTGCCAAAGCATAGCCCAGCACCACAGTGTATATTCATGGGAGCCGGGGTGTGTGCGTATGAAGAATTATCCCCAGAGCTCACTGTTACTGTTTAATTAGACAGAGATGTGTATAATGACACCAAGGTTCTCAGTGCCATTGACGTCAGTAGTGACGACCTTTGTTAATTATGCAGTGACTGGTAACGCAGTCTGTACACAGTATTTCAGGAGAATGTACCAAACACTCACTCACCATTACTGAGTGCCTGGGCACATTGCTCTGCGTTGCTGACTAGGGCCTCAGCGTTGTGAACGATGAAGGGTCTCCTGGCGTACCAGTTCCTCAGGACATCCTATCAATCAAACCCAACCCATTACATTCAGACACCAGGAAAGTCCCAGCAAATTTGATCTGACACATCTTCAGTGCATTCTGTAGTTTGTGGAGTCCTGTAGCTCAGAGGTTAGAGCACTCGCTTCACAAGAGAGACCTGGGTTCATTTCTCATGCTGAGAGTAACCTTCGGCAAGTTTCCTTATCCACACTCCAGCCCACAATCCTTCCAGCTTGCCCCCCTCTTTTGCAAAACCCATCTCAAGACCTTCCGTGTCTACTGCGCCTTCGGTCACTCTCATTCCCCCTCCCTCCCTGCCCTCCACCCCTCCTGATACCAACCACCAGCTCGAGTCAAAATCCCTTTCTATCCAGTGCTTTGGAACATCCCCTGTTGTGAAAGGCGCTGTCCAAATGTAATTTTATGTTGTTATGATAATAATCCTTCCATCTGATATGGCGCTTTTCCCATTTTCTAGGCGTCTCAAAGCGCTTCACAGAATATACTGTGAATTGACTGTATATTTGTGGGCGAAACGCAGCAGCCAATTGCGCACAGCAGCGTCCCGCAAACAGTCGTGGATTGAAATGACCAATTAGTTGTTGTTTTATTTTCTTCAAGGGATTATTGTTGGTGTTTGGAGGAAGGAAACTCATCCAAGTTTATGCCCTGCCGGGAATCAAACCCAGGTCTCTCATTTGCAAGGCGAGTGCTCTAACCAGTACCGAGCTACAGGACTCCACCAGCCAACCTCATGGTTTGGAAGCCAGGACCTTGCCCCTGGGGATTGAGTATCTAACCTGGAGCAGGTTGCGAGCCAGCCGTGTCTTCCCCGTGTAAACCAGCAACAAGTGGTCATTCAGCCTCTTCACAAGATCATCCGTCACCGCGATGGGCTCCACCTCCACCCGCAGGGGCAGCTGGGGTTTGGAGCGTCCGATCTTGATACCGGGGACCAGGCCTCCAACCTGGTCCTGCCAGCCTCCACCTGGAAAGCAAACCGGTGTTAAGCAGCTCTCACTTTCTCAGTGGAACGTCCCAGCACAAGCTCACTCCTCCAGGATAAACAACTGGACCAGAAACAACTCTTCCCAAATCAGCCTCAAACAGGCCCAGGTCCTGATGCTTTGTCCCAAGGTCCCAATGTTGAAAAGGAGAGGGCCAAGGACAGAGCCCTGGGGGACGCCACAGGTGACAGTGTGGGGGCTGGAGGAGAAGCCGTGAGTGGAGGTAGAATGGAGACAGTAAGAGAGGTAGGATTTAAACCAGACTACGGCAGGTATGGAAGGTTCGGCTGAGAGGAGAAGCGATGGAGGAGGATAGAATGGTTGACAGTGTTCAAGGTGGCAGAGAGGAGGACAAGGATGCAAAGAGAACCCTCTTCACAGATGGACCGAATATTATTCGTGACTTTGACCCACAACAGTCCAGTGAAGGACACCATCGCACCGACCAGTGTAGGCAAGGAGGTGAGCTAAGTCATGGAGTGAGTGGCGTGAAGCTTGTGGTTGATACACTCTCAGTGTAGGAGGAAGGGGAGACACAGGAGGTAAGGAATCCCACCCACACACTTCAGCTCATCTGCTGAGCTTCTACATGTAACAGAGGGCACTGTATCCTTTCCTCAGTCCACAGGAAGTCCATGACCGCTTCGGACTTGGTGTTGGACGTGAAGATTGAGGATCTCGAAGGGGGCGCGTGGTCAGGCGCGTGGTCAGGCGCTGTTTCAAATGCAAAGATTATTATTGTTATTGTTGTTATTGTTATTGCTGTAGGACAGGCATGTCGCCAGATGTTCTGGAATGGCTGCAGTTACCTGTTGTCAACATTTGCTCCAGGTGGAGCACGGCGTGGATCAGCGAGTTGGTGTCAAAGGACCTGCCGGCTGCCGTGAGTAACGCCGCCATCACCGCCCCCGCCAGGATACTGCTCGTCCCTGCCATCCCGAGAGAAACAACTAGCTCAGCACACAAACAACCCCCGCCCACTAACACCCCCACCTCTCAAACAACCCCCGCCTCACCCCTAACACCCTCACCCCTAACACCCCCACCCACTAACACCCCCACCCACTAACACCCCCAAACACCCCCACCCCTAACACCCCCACCCACTAACACCCCCACCCACTAACACCCCCAAACACCCCCACCCCTAACACCCCCACCCCTAACACCCCCACCCCTAACACCCCCACCCCTAACACCCCCACCCCTAACACCCCCACCCCTAACACCCCCACCCACTAACACCCCCACCCCTAACACCCCCACCCCTAACACCCCCACCCACTAACACCCCCACCCCTAACACCCCCACCCACTAACACCCCCACCCACTAACACCCCCACCCCTAACATCCTCCAACCTCACCACCCAAACACCCCCACCATCACCCCACAAGCAGCCTCACCCTCACCCCAAGTACTGGGGTGAGGGTTCTGTATTCTGCCGTTGTTATACAATATATAGTCAATTCACTTTACAGTGTATTCTCTGTTAAAAGCTGAGACGTCTGGGAGATGTCACAAGGCGCAAGATCAAATGGAAGGATTATTATTTTGATGTCGTGCTTGAGAATCGAGTTGTGAGCAGGGTACAGTGAACATTGTGTTGCAGTGATTGTTCCTGCTGTGCCAGCCTGGCTCAGGAGACAGAATGTCGTGGGATCAAACCTCATGTCAGGATCTGCATTATAACCTTGACTGACACTGCAAACATCCCGTAGACACCGTTGGAAAAGGGAAACGAGTTTATTTTTCTTTCTCTCTCTCTCTCTCTCTCTCAATGTTCTGGCCAACGAGGATTTTGCTGGCACAAGTGGCTGCCGCGTTTGTTTAGAAAACGGTAATTATTGTGAAGGGCTGTGAAACGCGGCATGACGATGGCAAAACAGATCCCTCCCACTCTTCCCGAGTGGTGCAATACACTGTTATACTGACAGCCAAACATAAGCTAGAGTGGAGCTCCTGTAGGTCAGACATTGAGACCAACAACTCACATTGTACAGCGTCTCTAACAGGAGGTTGCGCCCAGAGAGTCTGACACCAAGCCAGGGGGAGAGGGAGTGGGGAGGTGACTGTAAACACCATCAAGAGGGAAGGTCTTTGGTGGGATTTGAAGGTGGGGAGTGAGCGGGCGAGGCGGAGGGATTGCAGGAGAGAGAGTTGAGGCTCGCGACTTAAACCCTATTATGAGAAACGAGGAATTCAAACAGAGTTGTTGTCTCCTGCCCCTTCAGCCACTGTGTTACTCGGTTGCTCACCCAGGCCAGAGCCATGAGGCAGACGGGACCAGGAATGCAGCTCAAAGCCGCCCCCAAACGCCTCCATTAGCTGATCCCGCAGGGAGGTGTGGGAGGGGTAGCTGATGATCTCTGTGCAGATGAAAGCTGCCTTCAGCAAAGCTCCTGCCAACACACAGCACACACATCATCAACCATAATGTTCTACAATAGCTTACTCAGGAAATCATCACCCAAACCTTACAGTGTGTGGAGGGGCTGCTGCTAAACTCAGCCATGGACAGTCCTGTAGCTCAGTGGTTAGAGCACTCGCCTCGCAAGTGAGAGACCTGGATTCCTGAGCAAGGCGAAACTTTGGGCAACAACAAAATTACATTTGTATAGTATTTTTCACGTTGGGAGGACATCCTAAGGTGCTCCTCATGTCTCTATTTACCCAGCAGTAAGTAAGAGCCCAGTTGTTAGTCATTTGGCGGATCGCTTTTTCGGGGGCAATAATCCCTTTAAAAAATAATAAATTGTGTCACTTCTATCCACGACTATTTGTGGGGCAATGCTGTGTGCAATTGGCTGCTGCGTTTCACCCACAAAATGCACAGTCAATTCACTTTACAGTATATTCTGTGAAGCGCTTTGAATCATCTCAAAGATGTGATAAGGCAGTATATCAAATGTAAGGATTATTATTACAGTAAAAGCCTGATTATCCGGCACCCTCGGGACCTGGCCAATGCCGGATAAACCGCGTGCCGGATATTCGGGCGGCCAGCTGCCGAAAACCCAACACAAATTTTGTTTTACTTTTAAAAAAAACATACCATATTAATAATAGAATAGAATAATAACAGAATATTGTATGGATACTTACCAATAAAGCAATGAATATTGATATTATACAGTCTATAAACACAGCACACAATCACAAAGCAAACTTCTACAATGGCAGATGGAAGAGTTTTTTACTTCTTAAAGTCTTAAACTGACTTACTGTCAGTTTTTTTCTATCATTTTTCTATCTTTCTCTCCCTCCTTCCCTCTCTCTTTCACACACATACTCATTCAGTCTGCCATCTCAACGGCTCCAAACCCAACCCCCTTACACTCTTCCCCCCGCCCACCCCCCCTTTTCCTCTCTCCCCCTGCCTCTCTTTCTTTCTCCCACCCCACCCCCACCAAAACAGTGTATAAACTAGGGTCCGTCGATATGGAAATTTTCCGATTTCGATGGGCTCATATCGAGATATACCAATATATCGATATTTTCAGGGTTTTCGTACTGGGCATGCGCGCGCGCGTTGCGAGGTGCGCGCGCATTCGGGGCCTATCTCCTCAGGAGGTAAATATCTTTCTCTCTCTCTTACACTCACTCTCTCCATCTCTGTGTTTTTCTGTCTCTGTCTCTCTCTCTCCTCTCTCACATCCTCCCCCATCTCTCTCTCTCTATCTGTCTACCTGTATATTATCACATCCCCCCCGTCTCCCCCCCACCCGTCTCTCCCCCACCGCCGTCTCTCCCCCCCCTCCTCCCCGTCTCTCTCCCCTCTCCCCGTCTCTCCCCCCTCCTCCCCATCTCTCTCCCCGTCCCCCTTCCCCCCCCGCCGTCTCTCCCCCCCCTCCTCCCCGTCTCTCTCCCCGTCTCTCCCCCCTCCTCCCCATCTCTCTCCCCGTCCCCCTTCCCCCCCCGCCGTCTCTCCCCCCCCTCCTCCCCGTCTCTCTCCCCGTCTCTCCCCCCTCCTCCCCATCTCTCTCCCCGTCCCCCTTCCCCCCCCGCCGTCTCTCCCCCCCCTCCTCCCCGTCTCTCTCCCCGTCTCTCCCCCCTCCTCCCCATCTCTCTCCCCGTCCCCCTTCCCCCCTCCGCCGTCTCTCCCCACCCTCCCGTCTTCTGCCACCTCCCCCCCCCCCCCACCTTGTATACCCGTATATTGTATTCGAGGACTATGAATACAATATGGCAGCTTGCACCTCGGTCTGTGCATTGTGTATAGAGATGAGCATTCTGAGTCTTGTAGTTCAGTGCGCGCGCATTCCGATTTTTAAAAAATGCCTATATCGGCGTATCGATATGAAAATTATATTGGATATAACCAATATATCGCCGGACCCTACTATAAACCCACAATACCATCAGGCTACACAGGCAATATGTAGTATCCATCAGAGAGAGAGGGAAAGAAAGGGGAAGAGATAGAAAGAGAGAGGGAGAGATAGAGAGGAAGGAAGGAGAGGGAGAGAGAGAAAGAAAAAAAAGAAAAAAGAGAGAGAGAAAAAGGAGAGTGCCCCTTCAAGAAGAAAGACCGGAAGTGAGAGCTAATCGTACTGTACAATCGACTCATTAAATGAGCCACAGCGATTGTGCCGGATAAGAGCCGGTTAATCAAATGGGGACCTTTTTTTTGAGGTGCCGGTTATAAGGAAGTTACGGTTGATCAGGTCACGGATAAACGGGCTTTTACTGTATCACTAGCATTATTATTATTATGAGAGACAGAGAGAGAGATCTGTACCTGGCGCGTGTGGCTGGCAATAATCCTGCAGCTCCTCCAAATTGTGACACACGATCTCCACGGCAATGTCCCCCTGTATCCCTCCGCTGTTGAGGACCAAGTGTAGCTTTGGCTCTGTGATACGCCGCACTCTGGCCCCAATAGGTTTGTGTTTGTCCACCAGAACAGCGATGTCCACCACTGCCCCACCGTGTTCATATGTGATTGGGGGGGTGTCACTCCAACCACCTGACACAAGAGCATCAAACTCTGTTATACAATACAATCAGACAATATCACAGCCCAGAACGAGGCCATTCAGCCCATCATGCTGTTGCTGGCTGTTTGGAAGAGCTCCCCAATCAGCCCCATTCCCCCCACGCTCTCCCCATATCTTTGCAAATTTTTCCTTTTCAACTCCCTGTCCGATTCCCTTTTGAAAGTTGTAATTGAAGCTGTTCCCACCGACCCTTCCAGGCTGTGCATTCCAGACCATAACAGCTCTCTGTGTAAAGCAATGTCTCCTCATCTCCCCTCTGGTTCTTTTTGCCAATTATCTTCAATCTGTCCATCATAGTACAGGTACAGGTACACGTACTGAACTGAACCGGAGTCAGAACAACAGGTTTGATAGGCTTGGTGTACAGGGTGCTTTTTTCTTACAATAAATTTATATATTTTGTTGCAGATGAGTGGAGTGTAACACTGTCTGACACCAGTAACTTTTCCTCACTCCATCATGAGTTTCATCCACAAAATACACCATCATTACACTTTACAGTATATACTCTCTGTAATAATATAAAAAGTCTTTGAGACGTCTCTAAGATGTGATAAAGGGCTAGAGAAAATGCAAGAATAATAATTATTATTATTATAATAATCCATCTTTATAGAAGATGTGGCACCGAACATGGTGACGGTTCATTATCTGCCATGAAACTGATGGCTCTCACACACACACCACACCACACACACACACCACACACACACACACACTAGGGAACGGCGATATGGGATTTATGCCGGATATGGATATATCGGTTTGCTCATACCTGCTTAAACCGATCTATCGAGTTTTTATACTGCGCATGCGTTCGAAGTGCGCGTGCATTGATGGCGCGCGCGCAGTCGCGGTGCACGCACATTTCGAAATGCGTGCTCTAGGTCCAGAAAGTTTGTAATGTTGGTGTCAAGGTCTGTTGAATTATACGATGTTGTTTGCTCCCTACCTCCCCCTCTCCTTCTCTCCCTCCTCTCCTCTTCTCTCCCTCCTTTCCCCTCTCCTTCTCTCCTCTCCCTCCTCCCTGTCTCCTCTCCCTCCTTTCCCCCTCTCCTTCTCTCCCTCCCCTCTCTCCTTCCCTCCCTCCCCTCTCTGCTTCTCTCCCTCCTTTCCCCTCGCTCCTTCTCTCCCTCCTTTCCCCCTCTCCTTCTCTCCCTCCCTCTCTTCCTCTCTCCTTCTCCCCAACTTTCCCCCTCTCCCTCCCTCCCCTCTCTCCTTCTCTCCCTCCTTTCCCCTCGCTCCTTCTCTCCCTCCTTGCCCCCTCTCCTTCTCTCCCTCCCTCTCCTCTCTTCCTCCTTTCCCCTAGCTCCTTCTCTCCCTCCTTTCACCCTCTCCTTCTCTCCCTCCCTCTTCTCTCTTCCTCTCTCCTTCTCTCCCAACTTCCCCCCTCTCCTTCTCTCCCTCCCCTCTCTCCTTCTCTCCCTCCTTTCCCCTCGCTCCTTCTCTCCCTCCTTTCCCCCTCTCCTTCTCTCCCTCCCTCTCCTCTCTTCCTCTCTCCCTCCTTTCCCCTAGCTCCTTCTCTCCCTCCTTTCACCCTCTCCTTCTCTCCCTCCCTCTTCTCTCTTCCTCTCTCCTTCTCTCCCAACTTCCCCCCTCTCCTTCTCTCCCTCCCCTCTCTCCTTCTCTCCCTCCTTTCCCCTCGCTCCTTCTCTCCCCCCTTTCCCCCTCTCATTCTCTCCCTCCCTCTCCTCTCTTCCTCTCTCCTTCTCTCCCACCTTTCCCCTCTCCTTCTCTCCCTCCATCTCTAAACACAAAATAGAACACACACACACCAAAAACAAAATCTAGAGATTTATTCTCCTCCATTTCTTGCTTGAAACTAGCATGTAATGTCCACGTGTAAATGAGATCTATTAAAATAGAAAAGAGAGAGACAGACAGTCTGACTGTTAGAGTTAGAAGCCAGATTATCACTGCTGTGTGTGTCTGACTAGCTCTCTAGTCTTTAGCTCTTCTAACTCTCTCACACACAAAAATAACACTTACAGCCACAAAATGCCACTTATTTTTATGTAGTCTGAAGTCTGAATTAATGTCGTTCGCTATGCAAAAAGTGACAGCGTTCGTGATACTTTGCCACTTTTTGTCCCCTCTCTGGTACAATGTTCTCCTCTTAAATAAAGCAGGAATTGTTTGAGCTGCACTGGCCCCACTACCTGTCGCTTTCTCCGAAGCGCTGGTTCGACTTCCTGCTGTTGTCGACAATGATTTCGCTCTGAGGGCAGCGTGCTGGGCGGGGTGGTGCTGCTTAATGTGTTGTCGCAGGTTGCTCTGCTCGAATCAGATGTCTTAACCAAGACCTTGCAAACTGTACATCTATACACACCATTACTGACTGCATTGTTTTCAAAGTAGTCCCATACGGGGCTTCTTTTCCCCATGATGAGAAAGGTAAATTTTCAAACTACAATTTTCAGCGATGCGACTTTGTTATAACGCCACGACTCACGTCGAGTATACACCGTAAAGTGTACGCGCGCATCGGATGTGCGCGCCCGTTAATTGTGCGCGCGCACCGAATGTACGCGCATTCCATGCTCTAGATCTAGGAGGTTGCAATGCCGGCGACAAGGTAAGCTGGAAAAGATCGCATTACACTGATAATACCAACAATATTGATATATTGCCAGGAACGATATTAAAAATATATCGATGTATTTTTTTTAAATCGAATCTCTCGATATAACAGTTTTTTTAGAATCACCATATCGGCATACCGATCTGAAAATCATATCGGGTTTAATCGAAAAACCGATACATCGCCGTTCCCTAACACACACCATACACACACACACACCATACACACACCACACACACCATACACACACACACCACACACACACACACACACCACACACATACACCACACACACACACCACACACATCAATCGTCTGGACGTTTAAATACCGTTAAACACTTGCACCGAACACAATTAAGTATTTTTAAATACAGCTGACATCATTTTTCCACATTTCACTGTGGTAGGTCAGGGTATTGGGGATATAGGGCCAGGGCGGGTAATTGGATTTGACGTACAGATCACAAATATACAGTCAATTCACTTTACACTATATTCTGTGAAGCGCTTTGAGACGTCGATAAGATGTGAAAAGCGCGATATCAAATGCAAGGATTATTATTATTATTATTACCTGAGAGGTCGAGGCGGGCAGGACACTCTGCCAGTACCCACTGGTTGATGGGGGGAAGCTCTCGTTGCCCTGTGATTATGAACTGTCGCGCTGACATGACTGCCTGTCTTATCAGGATCTGCTCAGCTCCCTCGTAATGCCGGGCGGCTCGCACCAGCAGGTCTGGCCTGCAACACAAAGTCAACAGCCGCGGGTAACCAGCAGAGGCTTTTATACTCTCCAAACAATAAGCGTTTGGTCACTTCATACACGACTGTTTGTGGGACGCTGCTGTGTGCAATTGGCTGACGCGTATCGCTCACAAAAAACATACAGTCAATTCACTTTACAGTATATTGTGTGAAGCGCTTTGAGATGTCCAGAAGATATGATGAGGTTCTATATCAAATGTAAGGATCATTATTATTTGTATTATTATACCAGAGCTGCAGGAATGAAGACTGTCTAGAACAAGACCAAAATACAACAAAATTACACTTGTATAGCGCCTTTCACGTCAGGAGGACGAGTGTAAAATTAACTCAAAGTCTATGGAATAAAAGCAACTAAATTTGGACTGTTATTACCCTACCACAAACTAGTGTTTTGGGGAAGTCAGAAAGTGAGAAGAAAACATTTCTCCACAAGGAGGGATGTAATAATGTGGAACAGCCTGAATAAGGATGTGGAATTGATCAGGAAACTTAAAACGTAAGAATAATAATCCCCGCTTTTGATTAGGGGGTTTATCGCACTGTCACCAAGTCTCTAAGTGCTTCACAGGATTTTATTAGGTGTAGTAACTGTGTATTTGTAGTCAACTATGCTGACCTTCCAAAAATTAGCATTTATACAGTGCCTTTCAAAGGTAGCCTTTCTCAGAGCACTTACCGATGGCGGAGTCTGACTCTGAGCCAGTGGGAGGTGACCATAGCCACGATCGAAGAGGAAGGTCTCAAAGCGCAAACTGGAAAAGGGAAGCGAGGGGCAAGACGGAGGGATTGAGGGAGAAAGTTGCAGAGTTTTGGGGGCGTTGTGGCTGAAAGCGCAGCTGCTGATACTGGAACAGAGGGAACGAGGGATAAGCAGGAGGCTGGAGCCAGAGGAGTGTAGGCAGCGAGTGGTGGCGTGGGGAGGGAGCAGGTCAGAGAGACAGGGGGATAGACTCCCACAGACACCCAGGACACTGTTCCTGCAAACCAGCTGGAACATGTTTAAAGATTTTGAAAAAAAGATTCCGAAGGGAATAGATAATGTGGACCACGATTAAGAAACAAACGCAAATTATTGCTGATGCTGGAAATCTGAAACAAAAACAGAGCTCACTGGGATCACACAGCAGGTCAGGCAGCATCTATGGAGAGTAATAAGACCATCATAAGCTGTTTTATCTTGTACTGAACTGTAGAACCAGAGGAGATGGCCTGAGATTGAAGGGGGGGTTCACCAACAACAACAACAATTTAGGACTTATATAGTGCCCTCCATGTTCGGTAGCGTCTCAGAGGACCTAGCAGTGACTCCAAGCTGGTGGGGGGGGGGGTGTGGGGAGGTGGCCGTAAGCACAGTTGAAGAGGAAGGTTTTTGGGTGGGACTTCAAATGTTGGAGAGAGGGGGCAAGGCAGAGGGATTGAGGGACAGTGTTCCAGACTTCTTGGCCTAGTTGGCTGTAAATTCAGAACAAATTTGTGGAAGCACTACAAAAAGGCTAAATACTACAGATACTGCCAATCTAAATAACAACAGAAATCATTGGGAATAATCAAAAGTGAGTCAACGTTTCGGGTCCTTCGTCAGAACTCCTGATGAGTGTGCTCTGATGAAGGGTCGTGGACCTGAAACGTTGACTCACTTTCTCTTTCTCCCGAGATCCTCCCTGACCCGCTGAGGGTTCCCAGTGATTTCTGTTTTGCTGCGGAAACACTACTTTAGTGAACGCATGGAACAGGCTCCCGAGGGAGACAGTACAAGCAGAAAATGTTTTTTGTTTCAAGAACAGATTAGATAGATTTCTGCTAAAAAATAATATCTCTGGATTCAGCATATAGTAAAGTCTCAAGCGACTGCCTGGCTGGTGGAACGTGAACTAGATGGACCTTGGTCTTCCTATGGCAGCAAATTCTAGCAGAAATGTTCCAACATCAGGGACACCCTCTGACAGGAATGACTACTTGCCTATGCAGCCACTTTGCCCTCTCCTCTGCCAGCTTGGCCACACCGGGGGCCACCTTGCCACTCTCCAGGAGCTGGAAGGCGGCTGCCCAGGCCTGATTGGCAGCAGGTCCACTCCGCAGCCCACCCCGACCCCCGGCCAGGCAGCCCAGAACATCAGCAATACAGGCCAGAGTGCGGGCAGCTACACCCAGGTCCTCAGCTGTGGACGCCACTGCAGAGAGAGAGAAGAGACCCAATTAAAGACATGACTTCCTCCAGCCCCTCAAGCACACTCACACACTAACAGCCTCCCCCCACACACACTAACCCCCCCCCCACACTAACAACAGTCCCCCCCCACACACTAACACCCGCTCCCCCCCACACATTAACAGCCCCCCCCACACACACACTAACAGCACCCCCCCCACACACAAACAGCACCCCCCCACACACTAACACTGCTCCCCCACACACACTAACACCAACCCACACACTAACACCAACCCACACACACACTAACAGCACCCCCCACACAAATCAACACCCCCCCCCACACACTAACAGTCCCTCACACACACTAACAGCCCCCCCCCGCACACACTAACAGGCCCCCGCACACACTAACAGCCCACCCCACACACACATTAACAGTCCCTCACACACACATTCAACCAACACCTCCTCTCCCCACACACTCACTAACATCCCTCCCCCCCCACACACACCCACAAATACACACACACACACACACCATCCACCAGAAAACTTCACAGTGTTTGCTGAATTCCAGCTGAGGCCAAATCTCGTGCCGTCTACCATCTCATGACCTGAGCAAGTGCTCAAGCCTCTCCCACTGAGAACCATCATTCAGGTCAGAATTTAACACCGTACAGCAAAACAACAACAGCTCACAAACATCCAACCGCAACCTGTAAAACTGTTCCCCAATGACACTGCCGTGGGCAACTGGCTTGCGTCTTTCGCCCACAAAATATGCAGTCACTACACTTTACGTATATTCTGTGAAGCGCTTTGAGACGCCTCAACGACGTGATAAGGCGCTGCTTCAAACTCAAGGATTCTTCTTCTTCGTATTATTATTATTATGAACGTGTATAACCCACAGCGGACCCACTGACCTGTGTCCAGCACATTGAGTATCTGCTGCTGGTGTCCCTCACACACGGCTGCCCTGATCAGGGGTAAGAGGCCGCTGTCCCTGTGCCTGAGCAGCGTGTGTCTGACCGTGTGCTGAGCTCGGGTGAAGAACAGCCCACGTCGCCAGGTCAGCTCAGCCTCCTGATCTAGGCAGCTCAGGATCTCCTGCAGTGACATGCGCCAGGCACGAGACCACTTCCTCAGGAGGCTCCCCTGCCTCCCCCGTCTGAAGAACCACAGCACGTCCTCCATCCCGATGGGCTCTGAGGTGTGGAAGACCGGGAAGAGCTGGGCGTTCAGCAGGCACCGGTCCCCCTCGAGGGCCCCGGGTCCCCAGATATCGCTTAGCCTGCAAGAGAAGAGGCTTTTTATTCTCCTCCCTTCATCCCCACAGGTGTCCCTGCAAACCATTCCTCAGTCTACAGGTCTGGTGCTCAGCCATCAATGTCAGGGAGAGACAGAGGCAACTATTCAGGCATTCGATCCAATCACACTTCAACAACAACTTAGATTTACTCAGCGCTGGACAGTCACTGCTTCAGACCTGAGCTGAGGACAGTGGGGGAGGGAAAGGGGGGATTAGGAGTTGAGTGGAGGATTGGGGACAGGGACGGGGGCATTTTGGGGAAACAGCTCAGGTCGATTGTGGCGCACGGTGAGACAGAGCAGACAGCGAGTCTGACCCCGAGCCAGGGTGGGAGGTAACCGTAAGCAAAAAGGAAGACTTTTAGGTGGGATTTGAAGGTAGGGATGGAGGGGGCAAGACAGAGGGACTGAGGGAGAGAGTTCCAGAGCTTGGGGGTGGAGGGGCTGAAGGCACGGCCACCGATGGTGGAGCGGAGGAGACGAGAGACAAACAGGAGGCAGAGCCAGCTGAGCGGAGGCAGCGGACGGGGGAGGTGGGTGTAGGGAGGTGCTGGGTCACGAAGGGATTTGAAAACGAGTGAGAGGATTGTGAAATCAATCTGTTCAGCAATTAGGAGCCAGCGGAGCTTGGGTCTGAGGGACTCCCTGACCTCTGGCTCCTGTTGGAGATGGGAATCTCAGGAGCGTGGCCTATTCCTGCATCTCACGCTTCCATTGCATCTGAAACCTGAAACAAAACATTTTCTTTTCCTTTTTATTGCTGTACATGGTTCTATTGGAATCTCCCCTCCACTTCTAGATGGCCCTACATGCATTTCTAACTCATTAGGTGTGAGGGCGGGTGGTGGGGGTGGGGAGGAGGAAAGATTAGTTATACAGTGCCTCTTTACTGAAATTGAGAATAATGATTTGATTCACAGCTGTGCCATTGCATCCTAAGTGTCAAAGATCCAACATATGGAGCTGTGTGAGTCACATCTATCTGTGATTCCCACATGGGAAGTAAACCAACCTTGGCTGTATAGCCAGCGGAGTTAAGGGATACGGGGATAAGGCCGGGGCAGGTAGAGTTAGAATAGATCAGCCATGATCTTATTGAATGGCGGGGCAGGTTTGAGGGGCCGAATGGCCTACTCCTGCTCCTAATTCTTATGTTCTTATGTTAATGTGCTGGGGAAACAACTGTGGATCTGGAGCACTCACAGATTAACAGGTGGAGGGAGGATTGACCAGCTGAAGTTAAAGTATAATGCTCGCCTTAGAAAACTGACATGAGCAACATATAACAACAACAACAACAATAAAATTAGATTTATAGAGTGCCTTTCATGTCGGGAGTACATCCCAAAGCACTGAACAGTCAGGTCGGGACTGGAGTAGAGGGGGAAAGGTCAGGGTAGGAGGAAGGGGAAGGAGAGTAGGAGAGAGTTAGGAGGGGAGCAGAAGGTATGGTCGAAGGGGAAGGTCTTGAGACCGGCCTTGAAGGAGGAAAGAGAGGAAGTGAGGCGAAGGGATTGTGGGATGGAGTTCCACAGTGTGGGAGCAGAGGCTGAGAGGCCGACGAGGAAAGAATTCCCGTAGTCGAGCCTGGAGGTGATAAAGGCATGGATGAGAGTTTCGGCGGCGTGGGGGGTGAGGTAGTGGCGGAGTCTGGCAATATTGCGGAGGTGGTGGAAGGCTGTGGCCGGTCATGGAGCGGATATAAGGGAGGAAGGACAGTTCGGGGTGAAACAAGACGCCCAGATTCCTGATTGGCTTTTAGAGGTGGAGAGAGCAGCTTTGAACGCTGATGTTGTCAGCGCCTGAGGTGCGGAGGCACTGACGCGAGCCAATCAGGAGGGCTTCCGTCCTGTTGACGGGGGTGGGGGGGGGGGGGGGGGGGGGAGAGAGAGGGAGGATTGGGGTAGGGGGAAGGGGAAGGAGAGTGGAAGAGGAGGAAGAGTATGTCAAACAGATACGCAGTCAGAACGCTAGTAGTCCTGGAGTCTATGGTGGACATGGAAAGGTAGAGTTGGGTGTCACCTGCATACATATAACTCAGCGTAAACAGCTTCAGAACATTATTAGGACCATCTACCATCAGGCACATAGTGCTGAGGTCTTACTTGATCCCTGTCCTTTCAAAGAACTCTGACCACTGTCCGTTTAGAAAGGTGGAGGCGTCATGGCTGGAAGGCACCTGTAATAGACATATATCATTCATACATTTAGGAACATTTGCATAGGAGATGGCTCTTATTCAAAATAATAATAATAATCCTTACATTTGATACAGTGCCCTATTGCGTCACATGTCCTCTTTCAGATGACCTTTTTCAAGGCTGAAGAGCCCTAACTAAGTGGGCCCCACAGTGGTCAGTGCGCTCGCCTCACAAGCAAGAGGACAAGGGTTCAATCCCAGCGGGATGAAACCTGGATGCAAGTAGGACATCTTTATTTGAAGACAACAATCTGCCTCAGTCCTGCACTGCACTGTCAACCCTACAGTATGAGATTATTAATAATAATATTATTACGAGATTAAGTGCTACTAGGGTCCGTCGATATGGAAAATTTTCTGATTAGATATATCGATGGGCTCATATCGAGATATACCGAAATATCGATATTTTCAGTTTTTTTCGTACTGCGCATGTGTGCGTGCATTCGGAGTGCGCGCGCATGCCCGGTGCGCGCGCATTCGGGGCCTATCTTCTCAGGAGGTAAATATCTTTCTCTCTCTGTGTCTCTCACTCTCTCCATCTCTGTGTTTTTCTGTCTGTGTGTCTCTCTATGTCTCTCTCCCTCTCTCCTCTCTCACATCCCCCCCATCTCTATCTATCTGTATATTATCACATCCACCCCTCTCTCACGTCTCTCTCCCCCCCCCCCCCACCCCCGCCGTCCCTCTCTCGCACACCCCACCCCCGTCGTTTCTCTCCCCCACCACCCCCACAGCCGTCTCTTTCTCCCTCTCCCCCCCCCCGTCTCTCTGCCCCTCCCCCCAGCCATCCCTCTCCCCCTCTCCCCCCCCCAGCCGTCTCTCTCCCCCTCCCCCCAGCCGTCTCTCTCCCCCTCCCCCCAGCCGTCTCTCTCCCACTGCCCCCAGCCGTCTCTCTCCCCCTCCCCCCAGCCGTCTCTCCCCCCCTCCCCCCCCAGCCGTCTCTCTCCCCCTCTCAGCCGTCTCTCCCCCCCTCTCCCCCCCCATCCCCCAGCTGTCTATCTCCCTCTCCCCCCAGCCGTATCTCTCCCCCTCCCCCCAGCCATATCTCTCCCCCTCTCCCCCAGCCGTCTCTCTCCCCCAGCCATCTCTCTCACCCCCCACCCCTTGCATACCTATATATTGTATTCGAGGACTGTGAATACAATATGGCGGCTTTGCACCTCGGTCTGTGCATTGTGTATAGAGATGAGCATTCTGGGTCTTGTAGTTCAGTGTGCTCGCATCCCGATTTTTTACTCCAATATATAGTTTTTTCGATATATCGATATTTTTAAAATGTCTATATCGGCGTATCGATGTGAAAATTATGTCGGGTTTTATCGATATATCGATATATCGCCGGACCCCAAGTGCTACTATAAAACTTGAATTCACAAGCTTCTATCCACAGCTAAACAGACACAAGTTTACATTATGTATCAACACAACACAACAAAACAACAACAATAACCAAATTACATTTATAGACCATCTTTCACGTCGGGAGGATGTCCGAAGGCGCTGGAACTCTATCAAGCTCTGGAACTTGTAAAACCTCCAGAGAGAGTAGGATCAGACCACTAACCAGCTAGAGAAACTTGTATAAGTGTCCAGAGACTATCACTCCACATTCCAGTATATAGAAACATGACTTACACTGTACAAGTCTCTGGATTGGTTCAGTCATGCTGCAAGAAATATTACAAATTGGCTGCCATGTTTGCCTGCAAATATAGTCATTCCATTTTCCGTAAATCCTGTGAAGCGCAAATTAAAAAGCACTGTACTGAATGCCAGGAGTATTATTACTGTAAAGAAACTCTGACCTTCTGAAGAGGAACCATTGAATAGATAATGATATGTGCAGTTTAGCACATCAGTGTGATCTTTGCCTGAAGTGACGAAGGACAGAGAGTCACTAGATAATGGGTGGAGATCATTAAGGGAACTGATGAGCTGAAAATGGCTCGATCCGCGTTCCAAGTAAACCTTCAGAGTCATTCATCTGGGTGAAATTCAGTGAATTACAGAGCCCGATGGAGAATAATATTGATAAGCCTATTAGGTTCCTCCAAATTCAGCTGCCGGACTGCAAATTAATTCTGCAAATAGTGTCACACTCACGCTGACTGGGTGGTGCCTCAATTATCTGCCACATTGTCAATTACATCACAATCATGCAGAAACATAGAAACAGGAGGAAGCCATTCAGCACCTCGAGCCTGTTCCACCATTCCATAAGATCATGGCTGATCATCGACTTGAAATCTTAACTCACTTTCCTTTCTCCATAGATGCTGCCTGACCTGTTGAGTGTTCCCACTTCTGCTTTTATTTCAGACTGGCTGTACCCATTGCAGCTATGCTTCCAACCAGTTTCATTTAATCGACCGTCTCTCTTTTGTCTGGCCTTTTTATTTGTCCTTGAAGGGCTTCATCTTTGCTTCTTATGCATCTTTACCCCTTAAGATTAAGAAAATGTGCTATTGAACTCGTCAGCATCCACTGTTCACATATTTGCACACATATCTTTTTACATAAGAACATAAGAATTAGGAGCAGGAGTAGGCCATTCGGCCCTTCGAGCCTTCCCCGCCATTCAATAAGATCATGGCTGATCTTCTCACCTAACTCTGATTACCTACCCTATCCCCATATCCCCTAATCCCTCTATTTTTCAAAAATCTATCAGTCTCAGCCTTGAAAATGTTCAAAGACTGAGCATCTACAGCCTTCTGAGGTAGTGAATTCCATAAATTTACTACCCTTTGAGTGAAGAAATGTTTCCTCAACTCTGTTCTAAAAGGCTGACCCTTAATTTGAATACTGTGACCCCTGGTTATAGATTCTCCTACCAGGGGAAACAGTCCCTCAGTGCCTACTTTATCTAGCCCTTTAAGAATCTTATATGTTTCAATAAGATCTCCCCTAATTCTTCTTTTTGGTAGGACTCCTGTTGGGAAGACTCAGTGGGAGGCTTCCTGGTTGAGAGGATTCCTGTAGGTGTCTCTACATCAACTGGTTAGACAGACACACAAGCAGGCATTTCGTCTTTATTAGTACAGATTTATCTTTCTAGAAAGGTGTGTGATCTCTGATGCTACTTTGCTGCAAAATACTATGCATATTATTTTGGGGGGTGGGGCCTAATTAAAGCATTTTAAAATGTATTTTTTAATATAGTTCATCAACAATAGGAGATCCCCAAAACAAATACGCCCATGACACTCCTCCTCGCAAGATCTTTCCAATGAGGGATATAAATCATGTCTCTACCGTCAATGGCTTATTGTGTTCTTATTAGTTAGAAGATTTCCAGTGTCCGCAGTCTCCTCTTGTGTCACCTCTGTGGAATTTATTATGTGCTACACTTTTGCAGTTAGCAGTTTATATGAACTCTTTCCTGATGCCAGTGTTGGCCTCCTCTACAATGGAAACAGCGTACAAACGTATCGAATGCTTTCATAATCTTAAATCCTAGGTGCTGACATATCATTGGGACAGAGTGGAAACAACATGTCATGTGAAATACACCTGATACTGTGTGGGTGAACCTGGGATGTGTTATCCTCAGCTTTGACAAGCACAGCAGGGTCTCTTTGGAGCTGAAGTGGCTACAAGGTGATATGCCTGGTAACGGATATGCCAGGATCCTGTGATGGTCTCCAGTGTGGTTCCTGAGCCAGGCAGTATCCCAGGGCTCTCACTGCTGATGACAGTGAACCCGGCCCATTGGCAGGACTTGGAAGGGCATACCTGTCACTGAGGGAAAGGAATCCTCCCACTCAGCCCCTGTTAACCCTGCAAGCCAAAGCCCTAATGGTTAGGTCCTAGGTGGACAAGCATTGGGAAAGCTTGCCTGACAGCGCTCTCAATAGCAAGTTATGCAATATTAGTTGGTTAGACTCCGACAGTTACTCCAACACATACTCTGGGGCCCCCAAGCCTTGGCTCTTGACAACCTGCGCCTAATACTTTACAGAATTAGGCAAGCAAGAGGCATCCTTCCAGGGAGAGAGCGAGCATTCCATTCTAACAATCTATCTCTGGGATTGCCATGTGTAGGTGGGATGTATGGAAATCTCAGTTTGGTTTGGATTCTCTTAAACACTGATGGGTTTTTGCAATTGTCAGACATCCGTCTGGGCAAAAACCCACATTGACCACCTTGATAAGCAACTGAGATGAAGCCACTGTTGTGTACATCTCACCTGCAGGTCATCAAAGCGTCCCACAATGGTGAACACCTTCAGCTTCATGTCTCGCAGTTGGATGTGATGTCCCTGGATGATGACGTCACACAGCTGTGACTGGGGAAGGGCAAGCGATGAGATCACATCCACTCCGGAAAGTAGACACCCTGAGCCCATAGTCATACAACCCTGGGAAACACAGGAACATACACAGCAGTGATCACACTGTGTCAGCAACATTCAGCACATAGCTCAGGCTTAAAGTGGAATGCATGCTAATAATAATCCTTGCATTTGATAGTACCTTACCACATCTTCATTGACTGTAAAGTAAATTGACTGTATGTTTTGAGAGCAAAATACAGCAGCCAATTGACACACAACCAATCATGGATTGAATGAACAAATTATTATATATTTTTAAAAAGTTTTAAAACTTTTTTTGAGGGATTATTACCCACGGAAAAGCGATTTGCCAATCGACTAACAACTGGGTTCCTACTTACTGCTGGGTAAAAAGGTGTGTGGAGTAAGGAAACTCACATAACATTTCGCCCTACCTGGAATCAAACCCAGGACCTCTTTGGGAGGTGAGAGCTCCAACCACTCAGGTATAGGACTCAGATGTATTCAGAGTACTCCTCAGGCACTGACACAAGACATTGAGTAACAAAGACATCTTCTGCCTTTTGTACTTTTACCTTTCCATATTCAACAGACATCTGAGAGTTTAATGATTATGTTAAAATATTATTTTAAGGGAGAATGAACCCCAAAAGACATGTATTTAGGAGAGTTTTGTAAGGATGGAGAGAGGAAGGGATGTGAAGACCTGCTATTGGGCTCCTTACCTGCATTCCCCTGTGTTGTTACTCAGTGGGCCAGCTGGGTCAGTTGGTACCACTTTCGCTTCTGTGTCAGAAGGCTGTGGTTCAAGCCTCACAGTCTACACAGTGTGGGGAGGGGGTCTGCTGCCTTGCTGGAGGTATTGTCCTTCGATGAGACTATGAACTGTAACTTATAATAATATTGATCCACTCATTTGATATAGTTCTTTACACATTTTCTAGATGTCTCAAAGTGCTTCACCGAATACACTGTAAAGTGAATTGACTGTAAACTTATTTTATGGGCAAAACATGACCTCCAATTGCACACAGCAGTGTCCCACAAACAGTCGTGGATTTAGTGACTATATTTTTCTTATACAACGGAGCGAAGAGTTGGGAAGACCTAAAATGAGCAATGAAGGTTGAAAGATCGGTTTCAAGAATTGATTTGAATGGTCTTTAATTATACTGGTAACTACTAAATAAAGAATTACAGACTGGCAGAGAAAGACAGACAAGGTAGGAACCGATCCATTCTGTGTGTTACCTGCAGGTGGCAATGCTGGACAACGCTCTTGGACTCGATGGCAATCTCTCCGTCCAGGAGACTGTTGATGACGGAGCAGTCCTGGCTGAGGAGGGCAGGGTGCTGCAGAAAGTAACCCCACAACAAATCAGCAAATAGCCAGCAATTCCAGCTTCAAACACAATGACTAAACCTGAAGTGACATTTGGAAGCTTCGTTTTAAGCAAAATGAAAAAATGAAATAGTTTTATGATTCTTCTTGTAGTCAGTTCCCAATCCGAGCGCCTGCGACCCTACCCTGCATGAGCACTGTGTATAAATGCAAAGTGTCGTTGTTGATCCAATCAGCCAGGATAGGTCATTGCTTAGCAGCCAGACATTTTGTGGAAGGCCGTCTGCCCCGTACACATTCTACACAAAGTCCAGTTACATATACAATATACAATAAACTATACATAAGGGAACGGCGATATATCGGTATATCGCTAAAACCCGATATGATTTTCATATCGATATGCCGATATAGACATTTTAAAAATATCGGTATATCGAAAAACGATATATCGAGGTAAAAAATCGGGATGCGAGCACAATCAACTACAAGACCCAGAATGCTCATCAGAATGCTCACAATGCACAGACCGAGGTGCAAAGCCGCCATCTTGTATTCATAGTCCTCGAATACAATATACAGGTATGCAAGGGGTGGGGGGAGAGAGACGGCTGTGGGTGGGGGGGGTGAGGGGGAGAGAGACGGCTGGGGGGGGGGAGGGGGAGAGAGACGGCTGGGGGGGGGGAGGAGAGGGGGAGAGAGACGGCTGGAGGGGGGAGAGGGGGAGAGAGACGGCTGGGGGGGGGGAGAGGGGGAGAGAGACGGCTGGAGGGGGGAGAGGGGGAGAGAGACGGCTGGGGGGGAGGAGGAGAGAGGGAGAGAGACGGCTGGGGGGGGGGGGGGAGAGGGGGAGAGAGACGGCTGTGGGGGAGAGGGGGAGAGAGATGGCTGGGGGGGAGAGGGGGAGAGAGACGGCTGTGGGGGAGAGGGGGAGAGAGATGGCTGGGGGGGAGAGGGGGAGAGAGATGGCTGGGTGGGAGAGGGGGAGAGAGACGGCTGGGGGGGGTGAGGAGAGAGACGGCTGGGGGGAGGGGAGAGAGACGGCTGGGGGGGGGAGGGGAGAGAGAGACGGCGGGGGGGGGGGGGGAGGGAGGTGAGGGGGAGAGAGACGGCTGGGGGGAGGGGGAGAGAGACGGCTGGGGGGGAGGGAGAGAGAGACGGCGGGGGGGGGGGGGGGAGGGGGGGAGGGGGGGGAGGGAGAAAGAGACGGCTGGGGGGGTGGTGGGGGAGAGAGACGACGGGGGTGGGGGGTGCGAGAGAGGGACGGCGGGTGGGGGGGGGGGGATGGAGAGAGGAGAGAGGGAGAGAGACATAGAGACACACAGACAGAAAAACACAGAGATGGAGAGAGTGAGAGACACAGAGAGAGAAAGATATTTACCTCCTGAGAAGATAGGTCCCGAATGCGCCCGCACCCAGAATGCGCGCGCGCATGCGCAGTACGAACAAACCCGGAAAATATCGATATTTCGGTATATCTCAATATGAGCCAACCGATATATCCATATCTGGAAAATTCCCATATCGCCGTTCCCTACTATACATATACATATATAATATATACATATATATGTACATATACAATAAAAGCCCATATATATATATATATATATACATATATATACAATAAAAGCCTGTTTATACGGCACCCGATCAACCGTAACTTCCGTGTAATCAGCATCGAAAAAAAGTCCACATTTGATTAACCGGAATTTATCTGGAAAAATGCATTGACATTTTTCTAATTGTTTGAGTTTTCAGCTGAATATCCGGCATGTGCTTTAACCGGCATTGGCCAGGTCCCGAGGATGACGGATAAACAGGCTTTTACTGTATATATATATATTTACATTTTTTTTACACACACACAATGCACTAATACCAAAGCATTCACAGGAATAAGAGGACATAGGTTTCGAGGTGTAAAGGGGCAATTTCAGGACAGACACTAAGAAGTGTTTCTTTACTAAGAGAGAAATTCATGACTTGAACAAATTATCAAAGGCGATTGAGGCTAGGACACAGGGATTCAGTTCTAAAGCAGCTCAATGCTGTGTTGGGAGGACGATAAGGTGGATGTTCTGGAAGGTTGACATTGAATAGGTTAAGGGCTTTCGTCAACAACAACAACTTGCAGTCACACAAGAGCCCTTCAGTCAGCGTAGCATCTCAGAGCCTAACAGTGGCCGAGCTAGGGGGAAACAGCAGGTGAGCACAGTCAAAAAGGAATGTCCTCAATCGTGATTTGAAAGAGGGTAAGAGGGGGCAAGGCGGAATAATTGAGGGAGAGTTCCAAAGCTTTGGGGCTAGTAGCTGAAAGCGCAGCCACTGTTGGATAATAATAATACTTGAATTTGATATAGCGTTTTTCACGTCTTCTAGACATCTCCAAGCGCTTCACAGAATATGCTGTAAAGTGAATTGACTTTACATTGACTTTTAATTTGTGGACGAAACGCGGCAGCCAATTGCACACAGCAGCGTCCCACAAACAGTCTTGGGTTGAAATGACCAATTTTATTATTGTGGTTGTATTGACAATAAGAATGACTTGCGAGCCAGAAATAACCATCAGCAAACAGCAGGGAGTTCAGGGAGATCACTTACAACAACAACTTTGATTTATAATATGCCCTCCATGCCAGACAGCGTCTCAGAGCGTTTCACTTACTGGTGACATGTACAGCAGACTCAGTATCCCGGAGCTCTGAACACTGCACGGACTGTACTCTGGGATTCTGACACAGCAGGTGGAAGGCACTGGCATTGAGGCGCGTGTGTGACAGAAGGGAGTAAGCATCGGTCTTAGAGAGAGAGGGGGATGTTACCTACAGTGACCTCCGAGTGGGCAATATGATGGGCTGTGAAGCTTCCGGACACACTCCCTCTCCAGGTCAGGTTCTGTAAATGATCATCTGCTGACAGGCTCATGTAGTCATAGGAACCATCCGCTATGTAAGCTGTAAAGCGTAAAGCAACACTGTCAGGATCCAGCCTCGAGGAGGAGCTCACACCACAAACCCATCACACTGAAGACAATCATTACGGCCAGAGAGCAGTGGACACAGCGTTCACATGTGTGGATGGCCCACTGTTAATAATAATCTTAATAATAATAATGCTTATATTTGATACAGTGCCTCGTCACGTTGCTGAGACGTCTCAAAACGTTTTGCAGAATATAATATAATAATAATCCTTGCATTTGATACAGCGCTTTTTACATCTTATCAACGTCTCAAAGCGCTTCACAGAATATACTGTAAAGTGAATTGACTGTATATTTGTGGGCGAAACGCAGCAGCCAATTGCGCACAGCAGCGTCCCACAAACAGTCGTGGATTGAAATGACCAATTTTTATTATTGCGTATTTTTTGGAGGGATTAGGCGTGTAGAGTAAGGAAACTTGCCCAAGGTTTCACCCTGACCTGCCTGGATTCGAACACAGGTCTCATGTTTGTATGGCGAGTGTTCTAACCACTGAGATACAGGAGCTCCAATAAATTGTAAAGTGTAGTGACTGTATATTTTGTGGGTTCAGACAATTGGTATTCTCCACAGCTCACCTGCCTGCACAGCCTGAAAGGGTCGGTGGGAACAGATTCAACAAAACTTTCAAAAGGGAATTGGACAGGGACTTGTAAAGGAAAAATCTGCAAGGTTATGGAGAGAGCGCGGGCGAGTGGGATTGATTGTGGAGCTCTTCCAAAGAACCGCAAAGGTGTAATGGGCTGAATGGCCACCTTCTGTGCTGTGATATTCTATGATTCTATGCCTGGTTCATTGCAGACGTAACTATAAAAGGGATGAATGAAAGGTTCACGCATCTCACCCACGGTCACGGGTATCCCACGTAGCTCTCGCCACAGTGAAGCTCTGGCGCTCCGCAGGATGGCTGCGTCCATACCCTCAGCTGTACCGGAGAGCCTGACATTACTCCTCGTTCCCCTCACAAAGTCATCCTCATTGGTGTTCTCTGCCATGCACAATAATATGTCAAAAAAAATCGACAGCTGTTGGAGGATAAGGGAGACATATAAAGTACAGTCGGAGATGGAAACAGTACAGTGTAGGTAGCAATCTTGACCTATTAATCCCATACCAACCCTGTCCACTCCCTCTGCTCAGCGAGCTTTGGCCTGCTTCATGGCCCCCACTGCCCACACCATCGATGGTCAGGCCTTTAGTTTTTCTGCCCCAATCCTTCAAACTTGATCCCGGAATAATAATAATAATAATAATAATCCTTGCATTTGATATAGCGCTTTTCACATCTTATCGACGTCCCAAAGTGCTTCACAGAATATACTGTAAAGTGAATTTGTGGGCCAAACACGACAGCCAATTGCGCACAGCAGTGTCCCCACAAACAGTCGCGGATTGAAATTACCAATTTTATTGTTGGATTTTTTTGACGGAATCCTTCTGCCTTTCCTGTAGCTCAGTGGTTACAGGAAAGGCAGAAGGATTCGCCTTACAAGCGTGAGACTTGATACTTGGGTATCGAATCCAGGCAGGTCAGAGCGAAACCTGGGGCAAGTTTCCTTACTCCACACGCTAATAATAATCCCTCCAAAAAACCCCACAATAACATTGATCATTTTAATCCACGACTGTTTGTGGGATGCTACTGCGCTCATTTGGCTGCCACATTTCACCCACATACAGTCAAATTAACTTTACAGTATATTCTGTGAAGTGGTTTGAGATGTCCAGAAGACGTGAAAAGCGCTATATCAAATTCAAGGATTATCAGCGCCTTGGGACGTCCTCCTGACGTGAAAGGCACTATACAAATGTAATTTTGTTGTTGTTGTTGCACTTTACCTCCCTCACGACCCGTCTCAAGTCTTTCCTGTTTGATCATGCTTGCTTTCGGCTACCCTGCCACCCTCAGACCCCTTACCCTCTAACCTTCTTGAATCCAACCCCCATTTCGAGTGCAAACCCTTAACTGTCCAATGCCGTCCACTGGAAAAGGCGCTGTGTAAATATAATCTGTTGCTATTGATTGATGTCAGCTGAGGTGACAATAGGATTTAATCAGTGGGTGACGTTAGGAAACTCAGTGGTCTCACTCCCGACTGCTATCCAGACCCCATCACTGCCTTGACTGGAATCTGAGCATGGATTTGAGTTGAGCATGGTGCTTGGCTATGAAGTTCCCACACTTGAACCAGTCATCCAGGTCCCACGCAAACCCATTGAGACTGTTATGACTGATTTGCCTTCATAGAAAAAGGAGGAGCCGATTCAGCCCCACCGCCTGTTCTATTAGATGATCTGTACCTCAACTCCATTTATCTGCCTTCGCCCCACATCTCTGGATATCCTTAGCTAACAAGAATCTCTGTCTTGAAAATTTGAATGGATTCATGGAGAGAATTCCAGATATCCACTTCCCTTTGGGTGAAAATTTCTACCTGAATTGGCTGAGCTCCCGAATCCAGACCCATATAGGTGCAGGCGTCCAGTGGAGGCGTGACGTGTGTGGCCAGCAGTCTCTCTGCAGTCTGAGAGGAGAAGAACACAATGCCCGACACCTGGGAAATACAACCGTTAGTTATTCAATGCGAATCATAGAGTCATAGAATTATACAGCACGGAAGGAGGCCATTCGATCCATCATGTCTGTGCCGGCTCATTGAAAAGAGCTTTTCCAAATCAATCCCACTCCCCTTCTCTCCCTCTCCCCACAGCCCTTCAATCCTGTCCTCTCCAAATAATCATCTACTTCTCTCTCAAAAGTCTTTATTGAATCAGCCTCCACCACCCTATCAGGCAATGCATTCCAGATCTGAACAACTCGCTGGATGAAAACACTTCTCCTCACCTCCCCTTTGTTTCTTTTAACAACTATTTTAAATCGATGTCCTCGGGTTATCAAACCACTCGCCAATGGAAATAGTTTCTCCTTGTTTACTCTATCGAATCCCCTGATAATTTTGTATAGGCTCATCAACATCAACATCAAGGATGTCAATAGACTGAATCTCAACAACTAGTTTAGGCACAGAGTTCAGGCTTTCTAACCTGTTCAATCCAGATCAAACTCATTATACATACACATGGAATAAAGATCCCTCTACATTGTCTCATCCAACACTCATAGGTGAGACACAGCCAAAAGTCAGGAGGTCAATCATTTTATCTTATTTGATTTGATGGCTGTTTGCTGTCCATATCCTGTGAAGTACTTTTGAGACATATCAACAAATGCAAGGGTTACTATTTTTAACCTGAATAAATCCCGTGGAGTGCTTTGAGACACCGTGGCGATGTAATAAAGCGTTATTTATCAAATGCAAAGAATCTTATTATGTTTCACACGCACCAGTGGGACTCTGCCGTCCTGCAGTGCACATTGCAGTATCCGCTCCTCTGTCCCTTTGTAAATGATGTCACAGACACAGCCCTGAAGAGAGAGGTCAAAACAAGAGACACGCAGGTTTTGTGTGATAACAACAACAACAATTTCGATTTATATAACGCCCTCCACGCCGGGCGGCGTTTCAGAGCGCTTCTGCAATAGACTGTAATACAGTAAAACTCACATAAGCCGTATCAGTAGGGACCATAACACTCAATATGAGTTGAGTTTCAGGCAAACTGTATAAGTCATAGAAAATTCTATTCAGTCAATAATCTTCACAGTGCATACATAATTCAATACTGTGGTAAGTGTGGGCGTAATGGAGGGTTGGGGAGCTGTGTTATAGGTGAGGAGGTATTTATACAACAGGCACAAAGTGGCTTGGATTGGACACTAAATTGGACTGAGGTGCAACTCAAGTGATTATATGATCTATATGTTCAACCACATTTCAAACCAAATAACCTCACACAACCAAGTGTTTTCAGAAGATAAAACACCCCTCACAGGCAGCACATTTAGTGTTTTGTTTGGCTCCACACTCCCAGATCACATCATGCTGCTGAGTGAGTGAGAGAGAGAGAGAGAGAGAGAGACAATGATGAGAAACATGCAACTTGGGCTCAACACCTTGTGTTCAATTTCACCATCAGCTCCAGCTCAACTGGGAAACTATCTGGCAGCAAAGCTGCCTGACTGTCTGTTGCCCAGACTCTGCCCTCACTGTCCTGATGATTGCAAAAATCAACTGTGGAGTCCTGTGGCGTATTGATTAGTGCACTTGTCTTGCAAGTGAGAGGACCCGGGTTCGAATTCCTGTGCAGGGTAAAAACCTCAGGCAAGTTTCCTTACTTCACATGCCTGTTTACCCCAGCGGTCGGTAGGAATCCCGGCAGACTGCATTCCTCTCAGGTAGAGTTTGGTTCCCAGCACTATGTCTCTCGACTATGTGTTCACCTACAAATATAGTCACTACATTCTACAGTGAAATATTGTAAAGCACTTAAAGGTGTCTTGATGACATGATAAGGAAAATATCAAATATATGGATATTATTAATTATTATATTGATTATTATTAATAATACTTCAATTTACAGGCAATGCCCCCTGTACCCTCTGTACTCTCTGTGCCCTCTGTACTCTCTGTGCCCTCTGTACTCTCTGTGCCCTCTGTACCCTGTGCCCTCTGTACCCTGTGCCCTCTGTACTCTCTGTGCCCTCTGTACCCTGTGCCCTCTGTACCCTGTGCCCTCTGTACCCTGTGCCCTCTGTACCCTGTGCCCTCTGTACCCTGTGCCCTCTGTACCCTGTGCCCTCTGTACCCTGTGCCCTCTGTACCCTGTGCCCTCTGTACCCTGTGCCCTCTGTACTCTCTGTGCCCTGTGCCCTCTGTACCCTGTGTACCCTGTGCCCTCTGTACTCTCTGTGCCCTCTGTACTCTCTGTGCCCTCTGTACCCTGTGCCCTCTGTACCCTGTGCCCTCTGTACCCTGTGCCCTCTGTACCCTGTGCCCTCTGTACCCTGTGCCCTCTGTACCCTGTGCCCTCTGTACCCTGTGCCCTCTGTACCCTGTGCCCTCTGTACCCTGTGCCCTCTGTACCCTGTGCCCTCTGTACCCTGTGCCCTCTGTACCCGGTGCCCTCTGTATTCTCTGTACCCCCTATACTCTCTGTGCCCTCTCAATGGCTGCGATGTCACCCCAAATTATTGTGCCCATAATTGCACCTATGGCCTCCCTAACTAATCTCTTGTACAAATTTAATTCAAGATTAAAATAAAATGTTTAAAATTTCATTCCACAGCCCTTTGTCTTCACCTATCCTGTGCCTCCTTCAAGGCACATCTCAAGGCACTACTCTTAAACCACGCCTTTGGTCACCCTCCTACCTTTACTCTCCCTGCCCTCCACACTCCCTAATCCCAAGACAAATCCAAATCCTTGCGACATCCTCCTGATATGAAAGGCACTGTTTAAATGTAATCTGTTGTTGTTAAGACAGGCAGTCATCCTTACCTCTGCGTTCAGGAGGTAGACGCCATGTTTCCTGGCGTAAGTGAGTGTGCCTGGGACAGACACCACTCTGACACCACTGAATCCCTCCCAGCAAATATCTGCAAGACAAAGAAGATATGGATATGGATATTTATTTTGGTGAATGAGCTCTGTGTCTAATCCATGCGGAGTGACTGGTGCCTGAAGCTGGGATGTATTTCTTGTTTCCCAACAATATCATTCCTCACTTTGAGAAACACAAAGAGAAAAGTACCTTTGTTCAGATGGCCAAGACTTACTGGGAACTCAGGAGTGATGAAGTGTGAAAACCACAATGAAACAAAAACAGGTTCTGTTGGACAAATATTCACACTTTCTGCCAAATTATTGCATTTGATCGAGCACCTTATCTTTGTGGGGCTCCTGTAGCTCAGTGGTTAGAGCACTCGCCTTACAAGTGTAAGACCAGTGTTTGAATCCAGGCAGGTCAGGGCGAAATCTTGGGCAAGTTTCCTTACTCCACACACGCGCCTAATAATAATCCCTCCATTAAAAACCACAATAATAAAATTGGTCATTCAATCCCTGACTGTTTGTGGGACACTGCTGTGCACAATTGGCTGCGTTTCACCAGAAATATACAGTCAATTCACTTTACAGCATATTCTGTGAAGCGCTTTGAGATGTCGATAAGATGTGAAAAGCGCTGTATCAAATGCAAGGATTATTATTATCACATCACACACAATGCGCTTACATAATGAGTTACTATGCAGTGTAGTGACTGTTGTTAATCAGGAATCTAATATGTACAAATCATATTCCCTTAACATACTGTGAAACGTAACTGACTCCTGCCATTGCATCCAACAAAATATAACTAGCCTTCAGATTCTACAGCACAAAATCATTGATGTCTTTGTACTTTTCAAACAAATTGCTAATACAGAGTGGCAACACAACAACAAAATGACATCTATAGAGCACCTTTCACGTTGGGAGGACGTCCCAAAACATTGAACAATCAGGGGTCGGGACCCGAGCATCGGGGAGGGGCAGAGTAGTGGGGAGCGGAGGGAGAGAGGTGGGAGGGCGGCAGAAAGCATGATCGAAAAGGAGGGTCTTGAGACCGGCCTTGAAGGAGGCAAGGGAGGAAGCGAGGTGAAGGGAGGAAGTGAGGCGAATGGACTGGGATGGAGTTACAGTGTGTGGGCCAAAGAGGCTGAAAGCCTGGCAACTGATGGTAGGGTGGGTCAGGCGGGGGACATGGAGCAGACCGGAGCCCGCTGAATGGAGGGCATAGGGAGATTGGTAGGCAATCAGCAGGTCCGAGAGTTAGGAAGGGGCAAGGTCATGGATGGCCTTGAAAGTGAGGACAAGAATCTTGAATTCGATTTTCTGGGGGATGGGGAGACAATGAAGCCGGGCGAGGGTGGGAGTGATTGGGGTCACGGAGCGTAGTGTGGGAGAGGGCAGGAGCTGCAGAGTTTTGGACGATCTGAAGCTTGTGAAGGGAAGAGATGGGAAGGCCGACTAGGAGGGAGTTTCCGCATTCAAGCCTTGATGTGACAAATGCATGGGTGAGGGTTTCGCAAAGGTACATCATAGGATGAACACAGTATTTTTACCCGGTTATCGGTTTCCCAAAGTATAGACCGAGCAGGTTTCTCTGCCAGCAATGCAGCTTTGTCTGGATGTTTGCAATTGAATTAATAATAATACAAATAATCCTTGCCATTTGATACAGCAACTGATCAAATTGTCGAGACGTCTCAAAGCATTTCACAGGATGTACTGTAAAGTGGACTGACTGTATTTTGGGGCAAAACACGGCAGTGAGTTTGCGTGCACCTGAACAGGAAGACAGGACCAAATGCTAGTGTGAGAGCAGATACTCACACTGTCACGCACTCCCCTTTTGAACCCAGAGACAAACATCTGTATTAAAAATCTTCCAGAGATAGAGGAAAGATACAGAGGCTGTAAATAGGCTTGGTTATGAATATTCACTTTAAAACAAATCAGCCAAGCAAGCCACAATAGACCTCTTCTAAACGCTGGTGAAAGCCAGCACATCAGTCAGGAACTCGCACTTGACAGAACTCATAAATCTCGGCAAAGAGGCAGAGCTGATTAACAGAGGGTCGTTTCTTCAGTGAATTACACGGGAAACAAACCAAACCTGTCCATCACCTGTGTTATGCCACAGCTGAATAAGCGTCAAAAGCTCAGAGGATCACTCTCCTGTGACAGGATACACTCAAGCAGAGATTACAGAGCAGACTCCAATTAGAAAGCGGCCACACTGATCCCTAGACTGTTGCAGATTAAGTTGATAAGGTACAGAATTTCAATGGGTTTTGTGACAGGAGAATTTGCTGAGGAAAACAATCTGCTGACATTTAAGCCCACAAATTCCATCTTTGTCCTTAAAGAGCTGAAAATATTTGGTCAGATGGTGGATGCAATAACAGACTGTTTTGTATGTGTTGTGTGACTGAGACGTGGTGGTAAGTGATATCCATGGATCATGCCCAGCCCACCTCCCTCATCTCCTGTTTGGATTTGAGATTCTTAGCAGTCAAAACCATGACTATCACACAAACTTATATGAATGTAGTTGAAATGAATACTTTCGCCTCAAGCCCTCTGATGTTAACCCTAAAGTTAACCAACCTTAAACCCTATTGGTAAGTAGGAAACTAGTTGATTGGTGAAACCCTTTTCTGGAAGTATTCATCCCTTGAAACCCCCCCCCCCCACAATAATTTGGACATCTCAATGATGTGTCAAGGCACTATATTAATTATTATGATTTTATCCACTTATAAACTAAAATCTAAATTATATCTAATGGATGCTTTCCTTAAGGTTCACAATGGAAGCAATGTGGATATCATTTAGATTTTCTCAAGGCATTTATTCCTGGTCCGGTGGCGGCAAATGGAATTTAATGTAGATAAATGCAAAATAATGCATATCGGAATCAGAAACAATATACACGCACACAATGAGAATGGATCACTGTTGATGCTACACTTGGGACTCGACCTTCCAAGTGCGGACAATGATTCATAGAATAACAAGGCTGATCTGGTCTAATAATATAACAATAATGCTTGCATTTGACACAGCGCTAGTGTAGGCTGCTGATTGATGTTGTTTTTGTTGTTGATATTATTGCTTTTGTTTATTGTTGTTGTCTGATTCCTCCCCCCCCCCCATGGCACCCTGCCCTTTTCCCCACCTCTTCTTCTTTCCTCACTCCCTTTCTTTCCCCCTTTCCTCCCTCTTCCCTCTTATCCCCCTTTCTCCCTGATCTTGCTCTCCCACCCACCTTTCCCTCCCTCTCCCCCCCTTTCTCCCCCCCTCTTCCTCCCTGACCTTACCCCACTCCACCTTTCCCTTCCTCTCCCCCCTCTTCCTCCCTGACCTTATCCAGTCCACCTTTCCCTGCCTCTCCCCCCTTGACCTCTTTTCCCTCTTTCTCCCCTGGCCCAATTTCTGTGACTGTTTGTGGGACACTACTGTGCGCAATTTGGCTGCTGTGTTTCGTCCAAAAATATACAGTCAATTTTCCTACTCTTCTCTATCCTATCAGCTATATAAATGCAAGTTTTGATTGATTGATTTAATGAGCACCTTATCACATCATTGAGACATCTCAAAGCGCTTCACAAAATTTAATGTAAAGTGGATTAACTGTGTATTTTGTGGGCGAAATGTGGCAGCCAGTTGTGCACCAGCAGTGTCCCAGAAACAGTTGTTGATTGGATGACCAATTTTTTTTGAGATTATAATCCCCCAAAAAGTGATCTTTCAATCAACAAACAACCAGGTTCCTACTTAATGCTAGGTAAAAAGAGGCATGTGGAGTAAGGAAACTTGTCTAAGGTTTTGCCCTGGCCAAACCCGGGTCCTCTCAATGCGAGACATGCTACAGAAATGCAAAATTTACAAGTTGTGAGAGGTTCACAGATTCTGAACCTTTTCAAAAAGATGTTGTTGGACTTGATCCAGCTCTTTACAATAATGAGAGGCAGAAAAGAGGTGCAAGTAATCAGTCTATCCAAATTGGACCATGAGACCAGAACTGGTGAACATAGCTTTCAAATGAAAAAGCCAGCAGCATGACTGAAAAGTAGATATTTTTTTCCCAGGGAAGTGAATGTGGAACAGACTTCAAGTAGATGCCGTGATGATTAAAAATAAAGGGACCTGGATAAGTATTTGTTTAAGAACAGTGTTGGAGGGCATAGGGACGAGAATAGACTGAACTGAACAAATGTCACACAGACTGAATGATTGCATTTAGGACTCAATGATTGGGTCAGGATGGTGATGTGTTCTCTGTGCTGGGAGGCAGGCAAGGTATAAAATGTGGAAACATTAGAATGAAAGGCCCATGGCGTAAAAGGGACAGTGGCAGCGTGGATCCACAACTGGCTGCGAGACAGAAAGCAGAGAGTTGTAGTGAGCGGCTGTTTTTCAGATTGGAGGGAAGTGAGCAGTGGTGGGCCACAGGGATCGGTTTTGGGACCATTGCTGTTTGTAATCTACATCAATGATCTGGACTTGGGTGTACGGAGTACAGTTTCCAAGTTTGCAGATGACACTAAGTTAGGGAGAATAGTAAACAGTGAGGAGGATAGTAGCCATCTGCAAGAGGATATAGACAAATTGGTAAAGTGGGCAGACACATGGCAGATGAAGTTTAATGCAGAGAAGTGTGAGGTGATGCATTTTGGGAGAAGAAATGAAGGGAGGCAATATAGGCTAGATAGTACAATTTTAAATGGTGTAAAGGAACAGAGAGACCTGGGGATTTGTGTTAGTGACTCGTTGAAGGTGGCAGGACAGGTAGACAAGGCTGTTAAGAAGGCATATGGGATACTAGGCTTTATAAATAGGGGTATAGAGTACAAAAGTCAGGAAGTGCTGACTAACCTCTATAGGACTTTGGTGAGGCCTCAGCTGGAATACTGTGTTCAATTCTGGTCACCACACTACAGAAAGGATGTGAAGGCATTGGAAAGGGTACAACGAAGATTTACTAGGATGGTGCCAGGATTGAGGGACTTCAGCTATGAGGAGAGGCTAGATAGGCTAGGGTTATTCTCTCTGGAGCAGAGAAGATTGAGGGGAGACCTAATAGAGGTTTATAAGATCATGAGGGGTTTCGACAGGGCAAATAGAGAAAAACTATTTCCACTCGTGGGCGAATCTGTGACTCATGGTCACAGATTTAAAATAGTTTCAAGGCGCAGTAGAGGGGAGCTGAGGAGAAATTTTTTCACTCAGCGAGTTGTTCGAATCTGGAATGCATTGCCTGAAAAGGTGGTGGAGGCTGATTCGATAACAACTTTTAAAAGGGAATTAGATCTTTATTTAGGGAGAACGGGTCTATTAGGCTATGGGGAGCGGGCAGGGCAGTGGGATTGAATCGCTCTTTTCAAAGAGCCGGCACAGACTAGATGGGCCGAATGGCCTCCTTTTGTGCCGTAAAATTCTATGATTCTATGATTCTATGAAAGAATTTCCTGAAGGCTTTGCTTGTTGTTGTGTGGGATTGGGGTTTCTTTGGCGTTGAACTGGCTCCAAGGTGACACGTTTGGAAAAAGAATGTCAGAATCGAGCCTTCCCACTGGGACGGTCTCTGGTCTGTTCCTGAGCCAGGCAGGTCCGTAGTAACCCAGGCACAGTCAGTCTGGCTCATCAGCAGGAGTTGGAAGAGCTGAGTCGTTGGGGGCAGGAAATCCTTCCACCCAGCTCCCCTTAACCCTGCAAGCCTGTAGGCTGGTCCTCACTGGACAAGCAGCGAGAAAGCTTGTCAGTGTTATCAATGGCTAGCTAAGCTGTTTTAGATGGTTAGACTCCGGCAATTACCTAAAATCACACTCTGGGGTTCCCATGTGTGGGTGGGATGTATGTAAATCTCAGTTTGGTTTGGATCCACTTAAGCACCATGATGGGTTTCAACATGTGTCAAGACACCCAGCTGGCAAAAAAACATGAAGTCTCAGAGTCCACTGGGTGGGTAGAGACCCTGATGATTGTATGGTCTGGATTGTGAAAGGTTCAGGCTTGAGGGGCTGAAATGCCAAGCCTTATTCCTATAGAGAGGGATGACGGGTTTGCGCAGTTATGTGGAGAGAGCTGGGTAGTGGGATTAGATTACTCTTTTTAAAGAGCTGGCACAGACTCGATGGGCTGAATGGCCTCCTTTTATGCCATAAGATTCTATGTTTCTATGATTTCTATGCTTTTTATGTACTTAATCTAGAAACTAGCCATTACTGTTTGGGGTGCTATTCCCATTTTCATTTCACCCACAAATATACAGTCAATTCACTTTACAGTATATTCTGTGAAGCACATTGAGACGTTGATAAAATGTGAAAAGCGCTATATCAAATGCAAGGATTATTATTATTATTATTCTGAGGAGCTGTTTTACTGTTTGTAATGCGTACAGCATAGTACTGCTCAGAATTAGAACCATCAGATCCCATTAATCCTACTGATTAATCACAGTTAATTCACTCTGATATCTCTATTTTTAGTTAGTTTGTCAGTTAGCTTGTTGATTGACGAATTGCTTTCCCGGTGGGTAATAATCCCTTGAAAAATAATAAGAATAATTTGGTCACTCAATCCACGAGTGTTTGTGGGACCCTGCTGTGCACAATTGCTGCGTTTGTTCCACCAAATACACACCCACTGCAGTATATCCTGTGAAGCGCTTTGAGACATCTCGACAGCCTCACAGGGCGCTGTATAAAATGCAAGCTCCAAATCCCCCAAATACTCTCACTGAGCAGAGATGCAACAACGCTGCTGGGCCTCGTAAAACTCTTGAACCTAATGCACTATCACTTTCACACTGACACGCTTATAAGAAGTGTGGACTAGGCTAAGACACAAATAATCCGTTGTCCAAAATGCCCACAAATTTGTGTTGGGTTTGGGAAACCTTTGCTCCATGCCAGGAAGAGTGAAACATAAGGAAGATAGATTACCATTCAGTGATGGCAGAAAGCCCAAAGTGTTTCCACCAACAGGTGACCTGAACCAGGCTCTTAATAATAATAATAATAATAATCCTTGCATTTGATATAGTGCTTTTCACATCTTATCGACATCTCACATCCACACAGACAGGCAAACAAGACCTCAGTTTAATATCTCAGCTGAATGACGGCACCTCTAACAATGGAACATCCCTCCTCAGCAATATACTGGAGTGTCAGCTTAGACTATGTGATTCCAAATCCCAAAGTGGAGGTTGAACCTACAACCTCTGACTTGGAGGTGAATGTCACCGAAGTGAGAAAATTGTGATTATTTATTATTTTGAAGGGATTATTATCCTGAAAAGGCGATTTCCAATCCATTAATAACTGGGTTTGTACTTGGTACCAGTTAAACAGAGGCGTGTGGAGGAAGGAAACTTGCCCAGTTTATTCCTGCCCGGGAATCGAACCCAGGTCCTCTTGTTTGTGAGGTGAGGGCTCTAAATACTAAGCGACAGGACTCTGCATTTTGTCAAGAATTATATAATATAATCCTTGCATTTTGATACAGCGCTTTTCACATCTTACCGATGTCTCAAAGCGCTTCACAGAATATACTGTAAAGTGATTTGACTGTATATTTGTGGGCAAAACGCGTCAGCCAATTGCGCACAGCAGTGTCCCACAAACAGTCATGGATTGAAAATGACCAATTTTATTACTGTGTTTTTTTTTGGAGGGATTATTATTAGGTGTGTGGAGTAAGGAAACTTGCCCAAGGTTTCGCCCTGACCTGCATGGATTCGAATACAGGTCTCACGCTTGTAAGGCGACTGCTCTAACCACTGAGCTACAGGAGTTCCTCTTCTCCAGATCAGGATCTCCAAGGTTCAATTCTAGGTGAGAGTTGATGGATAGGCCATGACTGTGATGTACAGTGTTTACCAAACACGCCTGGCATATTATAAGATTTATTTTTCCTTTCAATTTGTTCCCCTCCTCTTCTGGCGGATCACTTTCCAGGGATAATAATAATGATAATAATAATAACCTTTGTATGGTACAGGGCCTTATCATGTCTTCGAGATGTCTCAAAGCGCTTCACAGAATACATTGCAAAGTGAACTGATTAAATTTTGTGGGTGGAATGCGGGAGCCAATTGCACACAACAGTGTCCCACAAACAGTCGTGGATTCAGTGACTAAATTATTATTAATTAATTTATTTATCTTTGAAGATTACCATTCAGTGCTTGCAGAAATACCAGAAATACGCCCAGAAGAGTGAGCGTCAATCAACTAACAAGCGGGTTCCTACTTACTGCTGGGTAAATAATAATAACCCTTGCATTTTCCTTGCCGAAACAGAGGCATGTGGAGTAAGGAAAGTTGCCATTGTTTTGCCCTGCCTCGAATCATACCCAGGTCCTCTCGCTTGTGAGGCGAGTGCTCCAACTACTAAACCACAGGACTCCCGGTGTAGTCTGTTTCAAGTTTTATTGGTTGAAATCAGGCTACATGTTTGCAGTGTGGGTATAATGCGATGTGTACTAAATATTGAATCCAAAAGTTTCACTCTGCTCAAATAGCTTTGCTAATGCAGAGAGAATATCCTCCAGGAAGGGTAATTAATGTGGAGATTGTGGTCACTGAATGTGTTGAAAATCAGCAGACAAAGTGTCCCATTTACTCCCGGTAACTTTAATACAAAATGATTAGGTGCCTCACAGAGCCTCAGGGCAATAAACAGATGATGGGATTGCAGCTTGTGATTGCTGGCTTTGGCTACAGCAGAGCTGCTGACAATACAATCCAGCTTGATATGCTGCCTACATACTGCACCATTGAGTCCTGTGCTGAGTTCAGCAGTTACTGGCTTTACATTAGAAAACTGCAACACCACAGACAACCATCTATGAACTCTCCTGTGTTTTCCCCCAGCCGGGTGTCTGGCACATGCGGAAACCTATCACCGTTGCTTAAGCGTATCCAAACTATCCTGAGAATTCCATGCATCCCACTTACACATGGCAATCAATCCCAGAGATAGATTTGAAAGGAAGGCTCTCTCTCTCCCTGGAGGGATGCATCCTGCTTATTCTATTCTGGAAAGTATTAAGCGCAGGGAGCCAAGGCTCGGGGACCCCAGAGTGTACATTGGGGGTAACTGCTGGAGTCTAACCAGCACAGCTCGCCATTGCTGTCTGGCAAGCATTCCCACTGCTTGTCCAGCTAGGATCATCCTACCCGTTGGAGCTTTGGCTGCAGTGTTAAAAGGAGCTGGAGTGGGAGGACTTCCCTACCCCCCCACTGGTCTGCTCTTTCAGGTCCTGATGATGAACCAGGCTGGGCTGTGCTGTCATCAGCAGTGTCCTGGAATACGGTGGACCTGCCTGGCTCAGGATCTAGCCTGGAGACTGTCACAGAGGGCCTGGCTCGATTCAGCTTTCCCTTGCCAGGCATGCCATGTTGGAGCCAGTTCAGTTCCAAGGAGACCCTGCTTAGCAACCATCCCCCACAAGGAGCTACATGAAGTTAAAAGATATATTTCAACAATATTTGCTCTTGCCTGGCATGTGGAGTTGTGATGCCAACCCAAACCAGCTTGGGTGGTGAACAAATAGATGACCTATTCTATTGATAAACCGTCTCTCCCAAACTGCCACAGCGATTGCACAAACAGAGGATTCCCCAATAATTCCCCAGATAAAACTGCTCATTCATTTCACGGCTGTTTGTGGGATTATAAATGCACAGTTACTACAACAACAACAAAAACAAAATTACATTTATAGAGTGCCTTTCACGTCGGGAGGACGTCCCAAGGTGCTGACGTGACTTTACAGCACTGAAAAACACGTTATTATAAAGTGTATACACTGGTTAGGCCTCAGCTGGAGTACTGTGTTCAGTTCTGGGCACCACACTTTAGGAAGGATGTCAAGGCATTTGAGACGGTGCACAGGAAATTTAACAGAGTGAACAAGGAGAAACTATTTCCACTGGCAAGTGGGTTGGTAACACTGATTTTAAATAGTTGTTAAAAGAAACAGAGGGGAGCTGAGGAGAAATGTTTTCATGCAGCGAGTTGTTCGAGTCTGGAATGCATTGCCTGAAAGGGTGGTGGAAGCTGATTCGATAACAACTTTTAAGAGAGAAGTAGATAAAGGTGGAGTGAAGATAATCAGCCTCGAACCGAGCCCCTCCCGGTTTGCCGGAATTTAGATACCCCCTAGCCTAACATTGTGTTGGGATTTCCAATCTCGAGGATTTCAAAATATGACCCGACAATCCAAAGTGGTGCAGTCAAAATTTATTAAGTGAAGCAAGATTAACATCCAATTAAATGGTGTATAATCAAGACCATACTACCAGTGCTAGTGTATTCGTCTTGTCTCAGCAGTCTCGGCCTTCAGCAAATCTCCTCACTCCTTCTAACTTTCCTTCTCTAACTGACCCTTCTCTGCCTCACAGAACAGCTGGAACCATGACCCGTTCCAGTAGTTCTGGACAACAGTGGCACGCTGGAGATCTCGGTTTCCATCTTGAAATGTTCCCCAACTGTTGTGATGAGCCACTCTTTCTCTCCTATCTTTATATTTCTCCACCAGCCTCATCATAACTAACTCAGCCAGTTGATCACTTGGACATTGTCCAGAAGGGATGTCAAGAAACCTTCTTTTTCCAGGCCTTGAGATGGCTCTCTTGCTACTCACTTGGCAATTTCCCCCAAACTGTGTCCAGTTATACATTCTTTCCAGCTTGAATTCCCCCTCCACAATACTCGTTCTGCACATATTAGTTCTAATTAATGATTGGCCTGGTGCCAGGCTGGCTAGTATTGATAAGGTCTTCTTCTTTTATCTTGCCTCATGTATGAATTGAACCTTTACTCCCCAGTATCCTCCCGAGTGAACTAGATCATTAGTACATTTCTTTGTGCCTTTGTTAATTGCGTTTTCTGTCCTTATCTGTATCTCGAGCCCGCCCTCCTTCAACTCTTTATTCATCCTTGAAGCTTCAGATGTTCATAGAATCATAGGAGGCACAAAAGGAGGCCATTCAGCCCATTGAATCTGTGCCGACTCTTTAAAAAGACCAATTTAATCCCACTCCCAGCTCTCTCCCCATAACCTCGCAAACCTGTCCTCCCCAAATAAATGTCTACCTCTCTTTTAAAAGTTGTTATCGAATTGGTCTCCACCACCTTTTCAGGCAATGCATTCCAGATTCGAACAACCCGCTGAGTGAAAACATTTCTCCTCATCTCCCCTCTGCTTCTTTTTGAAACTATTTTAAATCTGTGACCACGAGTCACTGACACGCCCATCAGTGGAAACAGTTTTTCCCTGTTTACCCTGTCAAATCCCCTCACGATCTTAAAAACCTCCGTTAGGTCTCCTCACAACCTTCTCTGTTCCAATGAGAATAAACCTAGCCTCTCTAGCCTTTCCTCATAGTTGAAGTCCCTCATTCCTGGTACCATCCTAGTAAATCTCCTCTGCACCCTTTCCAATGCCTTAACATTCTTCCTGAAGTGTCGTGACCAGAATTGTACACAGTATTCCAGCTGAGGCCTTTTATAGAGTTTAGTCAGAACTTCCTGACTTTTGTACTCTATGCCCCTATTTATAAAGCCTAGCATCCCGTATGCGTTTTTAACAGCCACGTCTACCTGTCCTGCCACCTTCAAAGAATTACCTACACAAACACCCCCAGGTTTCTCTGTTCCTTCACACCCTTTAAAATTGCACTATCTAGCCTATATTGCCTCCCATCATTTCTCCTCCCAAAATGCATCCCTTCACATTTCTCTACGTTAAACTTCATCTGCCATGTGTCTGCCCATTTTATCATTCGGTCTATATTATCTTGCTACTATCCTCCTCACTATTTACAATTTTTCCTAACTTTGTGTCATCTGCAAACTTTGAAATGGTACTCCATATACCCAAGTCCAGATCATTAATATAAATTAAAAAGAGCAGTTATTATTATGTTATTGCGCTCCTTGGATTATTGGCCCGGACCAGTACCCAAGGTTGTCTCAGCGCAGGGGAATGTGAAGTTGTTTCTCTTCCTTTTGCTCAAGGTTGCTGACCATGCCTGTGTTGTGGGTAGATTGTTTTAATTGGTGCCTGATTGGAACTAACTATAATTAATTTTTAATACCTCCATATCCCAACAATTGTGTAACTTTACCAATGTTATTTTATTTACCTGATTTAGTTTTAATGTGTTACTTAACATGATTTATGTGTAAAAAATATACCAATTTATCAAGAAATAAGTGTTATTACTTAAAATAAATGAATTGTCAATAAATTGTAAATTTAAATGTAATATTTTGAAATCTTTAGGTTTTAGGGAGTTGCTGGCTTTCGGAATGCAGGATAATCCACTTTCTACTGTAGTTATTTGGGGAGGACAGATCTGCAGGGCTATGGGGAGAGAGGAGATGGGATTGATTTGGACAGCTCTTTTCAAAGAGCCGACACAGACACAATGAGTCGAATGGCCTCCCTCTGTGCTGTATAGGTGCTATATCAAACGCTGCAAGAATTTTTATTATTATAATAAGCAGCCTATATATTGTTGGGCCCATCTTCCAACTTAATGCCTCTTACCAAGGGAGGATTCAAACTCTTGTCAGTGAGTTTACGCCACACAACAACAACAATAAATTATTTACACAGCACTTTTCACGTCGGGTGGACATTGCAAGGTGCTGAACAGTCAGGGATTTGGACCCGAGCTGGGGGTTCGTATCAGTGGAGGATTGGGCAGCGGGGTATCAGTGGGGAGGTAGGGCAGAGGGTTATCAGTGGGGGGTTAGGGCAGCGGGGTATCAGTGGGGGGTAGGGCAGAGGGTTATCAGTGGGGGGGTAGGGCAGAGGGGTATCAGTAGGGGGTAGGGCAGAGGGGTATCAGTGGGGGGTGTAGGGCAGCGGGGTATCAGTGGGGGGTGTAGGGCAGCGGGGTATCAGTGGGGGGTAGGGCTAGAGGGTGGCCAAAGGCGTTGTTGAAGAGGAGGGCCTTGAGAATTGCTTGAGACAAAGGCGAGAGAGGGAGCGAGGCAAAGGGACTGTAGGATGAAGGTCCAAAGGGTGGGTGCAGAGAGGCTGAAGGCCCGACTGCTGATAGTGGGCTAGGGGATGTAAACAGAAAGCATATCACTCTTACTCAACCTTTGAAACACACAAAACAAAATTGCAGCTATGAGATTATATGCACAGTGTTCCTATTGGCGTGTGTTACCTGGGTAAGACGGGATGGTCAGAATCATATCTGTGCTGCAGACCCACACACCAGGAGGGGAGCCTGGACCCAGCTGTAACACATAAGAGCAGGGAAAAAATAATCATTGAAACGCATTGAAAACTATACTCTTTGCCTGACACCACCACAAAATGTCACAGGGCAGAAATAGGCCAATCAGCTTAGCAAATCTGCGCTGGTGTTTCTAATAAAATGAGCCAGTCCACTCTCCTGCTCCATTCTTATATTCTTTCAAATTATTTTTCAAGCATCTACCCAATTCCCTACCAAAAATATTTACAGACTTATAGCTGAATTTTTATGCTTGTGGTTTTGATCCTTGCATTTGATTTAGCGCCTTTTCACGTCGTTGGAGACGTATCAAAGCGCTTCACAGGACACAGGGTAAAGTTATTGACTGTGTATATTGTGGGCAAATACAGCAGCCATTGATTGAGTGACCAATTTTTATTTGGGCGGATTATTGGCCAGGACTGGAAGAAACTCGGGGAAACTTACGGCCACATTCCCCCCAACCCACCCTGGCTCGGTCTCAGGTTCAGCCACTGTTGAGATGCTATCTCAATGAATTGGCTGATGCTTTGAGATGTCTAGAAGATGTAAAAAATGGTATATCAAATGCAAGGATTATTATTATTATCCAGTGTGGAGGGCACTATATTAATAATGCATTCGATATAGCGCTTTCACATTTTCTAGATTTCTCACAGCTCTTATATTTTATTTCTTGAGTGATTATCAGGCGTGTGGAGTAAGGAGAGTTGTCCAAGATTTTACCTGACCTGGGAACAAACTCAGGTCCCTCGCTTGTAAGGCAAGTGCTCTAACCACTGAACTACAAGATGCCATATTAGTGTAAGTTATTGTTAATAATAATAATGATAATAATCCTTGTATTTGATATAGCGCTTTCCACATCTTATCGACGTCCCAAAGTGCTTCACAGAATATACTGTAAAGTGAATTGACTATTTGTGGGCGAATCGCGGCAGCCAATTGCGCACAGCAGTGTCCCACACACAGTCGTGGATAGAAATGACCAATTTTATTATTGTGTTTTTTTTTGAGGGATTATTGGGCATGTGGAGTAAGGAAACTTGCCCAAGGTTTCGCCCTGACCTGCCTGGATTCGAACGCAGATCTCCCCAGCTTGATCTCCCCAGCTTGCAAGACTAATGCTCTAACCACTGAGCCACAGGAGCTCCACGGATTAAAAACAAAATTGTTGTTTTTAATCCAAATGTGACTCCTTAATCCACGGACTGATGGGATGGCAACAACAAGTGAAGAACAACAACAACAAAATTACACTTGTACAGCGCCTTTCTATGAGGGGGGGAAAGGGGAGAATTAGAATTAGGAGTTCCCAATGGGTCCATCAAAGAGGAGTTTCTTGAGGAGGGTCTTAAGGGGGCCAGGGAGGGGGTGAGGCAGAGGGACTGTGGAATGGAGTTCCAGAGATTGGGGGCAGAGTCTCTAAAGGCTCGCCCGTCAATGGTGGGGCGGGTGGGTTGCAGGATGTGGAGCAGGCCAGAGCCTGCTGAGCGGAGGGGGCAGGCAGGTTGGTAAGAGGTTAGAAGGTCACGGATGTAGGGTGGGGGGGTGGTGAGGTTGTGGAGGGCTTTAAATGTAAGGATCAGGATCTTGAATTGGTGAAGTGAAGAAAGGAATCAGGAATTGCCTACTTCGTAAAATTTATATTTGCGCAGATCAAATACTTTTGGATTAAACGTGGCTGATTAGGAACCACAAATTACTGTGCTCTCGGCAGCCACAGTCTCTCTCTCTCTCTCTCTCTCTCTCTCTGAGAGGAGATTTCCCTGAGTTTCTATTGTGGACTAGCAGTTAACCTTGTGTGTCATGATGTGCAGCAGAATATCAATGTTGCAGACGAGGGCTTCCACCTCGCTGTCAGGTCTCTCCACTGGCAGGCAGGTGAATGTGCGGCCACAGTCATCAAACGGGAAGTCCCGTCCCTAGAGCAAAGGGAGGAGAGCGAAAAAATTCACCAATGTTAGTCTTTAAAGTTAAACGATTCCTCACTAGTGAAAACACAACAGTCGATATATATATGATATTGAATTGGGTGTGATTGGGATGCAGAGGGTCCCCCAATCCTTAGCTGGTGCCAAACTGCGCCTAATACCTTCTGGAATTAGGTAAGTAGATGCATCCCTCCAGGGAGAGAGTGTACATTATGGAGTCCTGGAGCTCAGTGGTTAGAGCACTCGCCTTACAAGCGAGAGATCTGCGTTTAATTCCAGGCAGGTCCGGGCGAAATCATGGGCAAGTTTCCTTACTGCACACGCGTGATAATAATAAATTGATCATTTCAATCCATGACTGTTTGTGGGAAACTGCTGTGCGCAATTGACTGTGGCGTTTCACCCACACGTATACAGTCAATTCACTTTACAGTATATCCCGTGAAGCACTTTGAGACGTCTAGAAGATGTGAAATGCAAGGATTATTATTATAATTACCGTAAATACCTGCGTATAAGGCGCACTCGCGTATAAGGTGCTCCCCCCACTTTTGACCTTTTCTTGGTGAAAAAAAACAGAAGCATTTTCGATGATATTGCCGGCAAAAGGGAGGGAGGGAGGAGAGACAGGTAGGGAGGCAGGCAGGCAGGGAGAGAGGGAGGGAGGCAGGCAGGCAGGGAGAGAGGAAGGCAGGCAGGGAGGGAGAGAGGGAGCCAGGCAGGGAGAGATGGAGAGAGGGAGGGAGGGAGGCAGGCAGGCAGGGAGGGAGGGAGAGGGAGGGAGGGAGGCAGGCAGGCAGGGAGGGAGAGAGAGAGAGAGGCAGGCAGGCAGGCAGGGAGGGAGGGAGGGAGGGAGGGAGGGAGGGAGAGAGGGAGGGAGGCAGGCAGGCTGGGTTTGGCAGAAGGCAGGCAGCAAGCACAGCATTGAAGTCCGCTGCTGCTGCTGCTGCCTGGGCGGCCGAGGCCGAAGCCCTGTCACCCGCTTCCCCCAACCCCCACCGGACACTGACCAAACCCCGGCTGACAGGGCGCCAGCCGCCCCTCCTGTTTACTGCATTTTCGAGGCTCAAAATTTCTTGTACCTGCGTATAGGGCGCACCCCCAACTTTCGAGATCTTCTGACGTGAAAAAAAGTGCGCCTTATACGTGGGTATTTACGGTATTATGTATGTCAAATGCAAGGATTATCATTATTATTATTCCATACCAACAATCTGTCTCTGGGATTCCCATGTGAATGTGGGATGCATGGAATTCTCAGTTTGGTTTGGATTCTCTTGAACACGGTGATGGGTTTCCAGATGTGTCAGACATGAAAGGCGCTATACAAATGTAATTTGTTGTTGTTGTTGGCCCCCCACAAAAAGGGTAGAATATCCAATACTGTAGATTACATAAATGTGGAAGAATATTGAACTGTGATGAGCAGTGCAGAAGTCACTGTCTACATACTGTCTACACTACGTAAGTGGACAATGACAGATTAGGTGAGTAGGTGGAAATTTGGTGGAAGGAATTAAATGCAGCCAAATGTGAGGTAATGTTTTTTGGCTGTAAAAACAGGGCCTGGATGTTTGTGCAAAGTGGTAAAAAAAAGTTCTATGGAAACTTGATGAGCAAACGGATTTAGTCAAGTTCTAACTAAATCACAAAATGTTAGTTCACAGTTATTACCCAGGGATACTGCCAGCTCTCACGGTGAGATACAGAAGACTGAAATAGCGAAATAATTTGCAGTGACTTTACATCTCCATCTAGAAGACGTGAAAAGCGCCATATTAAACGCCCGCTTATCCGTGAGTCGATGCACCGGCACTTCCGTATAACCGGCACTCCAAAAAAAATCCCCATTCGATAAACCGGAATTTATCCGGAACAATAGTGGTGGAGCATTTGTAAATGCATAAATAATAACATAATAACAGAATATTATATTGGTACTTATTGTTAAAACTACTCTCTTGTGCTTCTCACCTTTGCTGGTAGATGTTACGCCTGAAGCCATGATGCTGCGGTTGAGGTTTATAGTCCAGAGATTCTTTTTAAAATGGAGGACGCCAAGCGTATGAAAAAAATGGAGCGTGTATGACTTTAAAGTCATACCAGCGGCAAGCTGATAACGCTAGCCGATAACCCACACTGTTGCGCAGGTGCAGTATCTCGGTTTGCCGCTAGTAGAGTCTAGGGCTTCGACTTGCAGCTAGTAAAGTCATGCAACTTTAAAATGGCGCTGCCGTTTTTTTCACCCGCTTGGCGTCCTCCATTTAAAAAAGAATCGCTGGACTGTAAACCTCAATCAGTAAAGGTGAGAAGCGCAAGAGAGTAATTTTAACAATAAGTACCAATACAATATTCTGTTATTATCTGTTATTACTTAGTCTGGTGTGTATGGTGTGTGTTAAAAGAACTTTAATTTTTTTGTAGTGGGTTTTCGGCCGCAGGCTGCCCGAATATCTGGCAGGCGCTTCAGCCAGCATTGGCCAGGTCCCGCGGGTGCCGGATAAACGGGCTTTTACTGTAATATTATTATTCTAATCTCATCCAAGGGTTGGCTCCTCCAACAATGCAGCAATTTCTCCCCACCCCTACCACCCAATACTGTATTGAAGTCTCAGACTGCGCTATATTGGCTTACTATTATTCCTTACTCCACACGCCTCTGTTTACTAAAAATAAGTAGGAACCTGGTTGTTCGTCAATTGGTGGATCGCTTTTCTAGGTGTAATGCTTAAGAAAAAGAAGCAATTGGAAACTCAATCCAAGACTATTTGTGGGACGCTGAGCAATTGGCTGCCACTTTTCGCCCACAAAACACAATCAATTCATTTCACAGTATCATTTGTGAAGTGATTTGAGATGTTTCGAAGACATGCTAAGGCACTATAACAAATGCAAGGATTATTATTATATGAAATAATATTTGTATTAAACTCACAAATTTCTGACTCACTCAGTAAGTAGGAATCTGGTTGTTAGTCAATTGGCGGATGACTTTTTCATGGGTAATAATCCCTTAAATTTTTTAATAAGAATTTGGTCGCTCAATCCATGACTGTACATGGGACGCTGCTGTGCGCAATTGGCTGCCTCGTTATGCCCACAAGTACACAGTCAATTCAGTTTACACTTTATTCTATGAAGTGCTTTGAGACGTCTAGAAGACACGATAAGGTGCTGTATCAAAGGCAAGGATAATAGCTTTCCGGTATTTACTGTACGGACTCACTCCACAAAACGTTGCTCTGGGTGAGGCACTGAAGCACTGAAGGTACCCACTAGGGTCCGTCGATATGGCAATTTTCCAATATAGATATATCGATGGACTCATTTCGAGATATACCGAAATTTTCGGGTTTTTCATACTGCGCATGCGCGCGCAGTGCACGCATTCCGGGTGCGCGCGCATTCGGTGCCTATCTCCTCAGGAGGTAAATATCTTTCTCTCTCTGTGTCTCTCACTCTTGCCATCTCTGTGTTTTTCTGTCTGTGTCTCTGTGTCTCTCTCACATCCCCCCCATCTCTATCTATCTGTATATTATCACATCCACCCCGTCTCTCCCCCCACCCACCCCCCGCCGTCCCTCTCTCGCACCCCCCACCCCCGTCGTCTCTCAACCCCCACCATCCCCCCAGCCGTCTCTTTCTCCCTCCCCCACCTGCCGTCTCTCTCTCCCTCCCCCACCCGCCGTCTCTCTCCCCCTCCCCCCAGCCCTTGCATCCCTGTATATTGTATTCGAGGACTATGAATACAATATGGCAGCTTTGCACCTCGGTCTGTGCATTGTGTATAGAGATGAGCATTCTGGGTCTTGTAGTTCAGTGTGCTCGCATCCCGATTTTTTACCTCGATATATTGATTTTTCGATATATCGATATTTTTGAAATGTCTATATCGGCATATCGATATGAAAATTATATCGGGTTTTAGCAATATATCGATATATCGCTGGACCCTAGTACCCACAAAACTATAATAAAATAATAATCCTCACCTTTAATGTCATGAGGGGAGGGTGAGGTCTCAAACACTACACAGGATATACAGTAAAGAGCAGTGACTGTATATTTCATTCCAGGTGAAGAAGCAATGCTTGAAATCAAAGCGGTTGAGTTTACAGAATGGATATTACACGAATTGGGAGCCCATTCAGCCCACCGAACCTGGTTAAGAGATACGCGGGACATTTTATACAAATCAAATCAACCCTCTGCGTGAGGAAGTCATGAAGTAAAATAGAGGGAGTGTTGTGAATGAGGAGGCATTGGCTTGTGCTCAGTGAGTTGGGTTGAAGGAAGGCTACAAGCCGTTGAGGTGTTAACTAATTCCTATCCTCTTGAGAAGGTATTCAGCGTGGCCTTTATTCTTTGTAGCAAAAGAAAATGCAAACCTTAACATTTCAAGAAAGTTCACACATCAGAAGTTTGAAAGGCATTGGCTAACGACAGTGAGATCTGTGCAGATTGCTCTGTGTCTGTGCTGCAGTGAGAGGCTGTGCCCTGGTGACTTACCATGTGGAGGATCAATATCTGGGATGTCTGCAGAACATCAGAGGTCACAACCTGCAAAATACAAACAGGAATGTTAAGATCCTGGTGTTCGCTTCTCATTTCCTCCATTTCTCTCTTGCTGGTCTATAGTTTCCACGGGTACTGAGGGCAAAACTGGCTGCCACGTTTCACCCCAAAAATACAGTCACTGCGCTTTATAATATATTCTATGAAGCACTTTGAGATGTCTCAACGATGTCACTTGCAAGGATTATACTTATTATTATTACCAGGGCCTGTGCATACCTAGGCATCTAAACCAGTGTCCATTCTTCCTCATGTGAGATCAGACATTCAGAACATAGGAGCAGAAGAAAGCCATTTGGCCAACCAAGACTGCTTCATCATTTGATTCGTTCATAGCAGCTTGCAACCAATTTCCTTGCCCTTCTTATCCAATTTCTCTGCTTTTTCTCCATATTTCTTTAATATTCTTTATGTCCAAGTCTCGATTGTGCAATATTGCATCATTGCTATTCAATCATTTGTATTGTAGCATCATTTGCTGCTACAAAGCAGCCTCATCTTAACCTTCCCTGATTCAGTCACACAGACAGATGCACCACTCAAACACACTGATACAGAGATAATAATATAACAATAATCTGTGCATTTGATAATAGCGCATCAGGTTGTTGAGACATCTCAAAGTGCTTCCAGAAACCGTTTTAAACATTTCCAGGAGAGGCCTATGAACAGTCATGGATATTAGTGACCACATTTTTGATTTTTAAAATTTAAATGTTTTTGAAAGAGATATTAAAGAGACACGTTTGTGTTCTTTAAGCTCATCTAAATAGTGCAATTTATTTGGTGAGACACTTTTCATTTAACTGGTCACTAACACAAATTGATCCTCACTCAAGGATCCTATCACCTCAAGATATTAAAAAAATTCATTCAATCATTTCCAATGACTTATTTAATTTAAAGCTACACAGTTTTAGTTGATTGGACTTCAGCAGTTACCCCAACGCACACTCTGGGGTCCCCCCAAGAAGCCTTGATTCTTCCCACTCTGCATCTAACGCTTTCTGGGATTATGTCAGCAGGATGCTTCCCTCCAGGGATTCTATTCCAACAAACTAGTATCTCAGCAATTTCCATGTGTAGGTGAGATGCATGGAATTCTTAAATTTGGTTTGGATTAACTGTGGGGATGGGTTTTCCCATATGTCAGACCCACCAAAAAATAAACCTTTGTAGAAATTCTATTTTAAACCAATATTTCCCATCTGGGCCATTCTTCTGTTGTCCTCAAAGCATTTGGACTCTTTTTCATTCTTTACTATGTGTTAGCAGCTACCCAACCCCCAGTAGTCCTTTACCAGAGTACATAGTCAGCCTGGCCACTGCATCTCAGTAAACCATTGAATTGTGATGGGTGGTGGGGGGAGGTAGAGAGTCAAATCACACACAAGAAAGGATCAGTAGTAACAGATACTATAACAACTTTCAAGGGAATTGGATTATTACTTGAAAAGGAAAAATGTGCAAGGATATGAGGAGAGAGCTGCTGATTGGGCAGCTCTTCCAAAGATGGGCCGAGTGGCCTCCTTCTGTGCTGTAATATTCCATGATTCTAAGAATCAGCAGGAAAACTGGCTGATTTTCACCTTATCAGTCTGGGACACTGAGGTCAGTTGGAACCCCGACTGCTTTCCTATCAGTGATAACTTAGCTCAGACTCCAATCTACAACTTGCTGGTGTCCATGGGTCAGCACCGTCTTTCAGCTGGACTGGAACCATCTTCTATATGCTGTACAGTAGGGTCCAGCGATATATCGATACATCGCTAAAACCTGATATAATTTTCATATCGATACGCCGATATAGACATTTTAGAAATATCGATATATCGAAAAAACAATATATCTGGGGGGGTGGTGGGGAAGAGAGACGACGGGGGTGGGTGGTGCGAGAGAGGGACGGTGGGGGGGGGGGGGGGTGAGACGGGGTGGATGTGATAATATACAGATAGATAGAGATGGGGGGGATGTGAGAGAGGAGAGACACAGAGACACACAGACAGAAAAACACAGAGATGGAGAGAGTGAGAGACACAGAGAGAGAAAGATATTTACCTCCTGAGAAGATAGGCCCCGAATGCGCGCGCACCCGGGATGCGCGCGGACTCCAAATGCGCGCGCACTCCGAATGCGCGCGTGCATGCGCAGTACGAAAACCTGAAAATATAGATATTTCAGTATATCTCGATATGAGCCCATCGATATATTTAATCGGAAAATTTTCCATATCGACGGACCCTACTGTACAGTATAGTGATTTGTGTTGCAGTTGCTGTCTTTCCAACAGAAAGGAAAAAATTAATCAAAGGAAGAGGAGAAAATTGGAAGAAAAGAAAGCGAGAAACAGGACAGAGGACAAATAAATCATAATACAGTAAAAGCCTGTTTATCCGGCACCCAATCAACCCTAACTTCTGTATAATCGGCATTCGCAAAAAAAAGTCCACATTCGATTAACCGGAATTTATCCGAAAAAATGCATTGAAAACAACATTTTGTTTTGCATTTTCGGTCGAATATCCGGCAGGCACTTTAACTGGAATTGGCCAGATCCTGAGGGTGCCGGATAAACGGGCTTTTACTGTACAAACAAGCCTTACATTTAGTATTTCATACCTTTTATGTTAGGAGGAAGTCCCAAAGCACTTCACAGGATATATTGTAAAGTGCAGTGACTGAGTGTTTTGTGGGCAAAAACAGCAGCCAATTTGCACATAGGTCATAATAATAATAATCCTTGTACTTGATGTAGCACTTTTCACATCTTCTACATCTTCTCAAAGCGCTTCACAGAGAGTATACTGCAAAGTAAATTCACTGTATATTTGAGGGCAAAATGTGGCAGCCAATTGCGCACAGCAATGTCCCACAAACAGTCAAGGATTTAAATTATAAATTTTTATTATTGTGTTTTATTGAGGGATTATTATAATGCTTGTGGAGAAAGGAAACTTCCAAGGTTTTGCCCTGACCTGCCTGGATTCAGACACAGGTCTCACACTTGTAAGGCGAGCGCTCTAACCACTGAGCTCCACAGTGTCCCAAACAGTCAAGAAGCAAATAGTCATTTTTACCTGGGGAATTATTGACCAGGTCACCAGGAGAGAGAAACTTCCCTTGTCTGTTTGAATATTACCACAAGATCTTTAACATCCACACAGACAGGCAAACAAGACCTCAGTTTAATATCTCAGCTGAATGACGGCACCTCTAACAATGGAACATCCCTCCTCAGCAATATACTGGAGTGTCAGCTTAGACTATGTGATTCCAAATCCCAAAGTGGAGGTTGAACCTACAACCTCTGACTTGGAGGTGAATGTCACCGAAGTGAGAAAATTGTGATTATTTATTAATTTGAAGGGATTATTATCCTGAAAAGGCGATTTCCAATCCATTAATAACTGGGTTTGTACTTGGTACCAGTTAAACAGAGGCGTGTGGAGGAAGGAAACTTGCCCAGTTTATTCCTGCCCGGGAATCGAACCCAGGTCCTCTTGTTTGTGAGGTGAGGGCTCTAAATACTAAGCGACAGGACTCTGCATTTTGTCAAGAATTATATAATATAATCCTTGCATTTTGATACAGCGCTTTTCACATCTTACTGATGTCTCAAAGCGCTTCACAGAATATACTGTAAAGTGATTTGACTGTATATTTGTGGGCAAAATGCAGCAGCCAATTGCGCACAGCAGTGGGCCATAAACAGGATTGAAACTGACCAATTTTATTATTGTGTTTTTTTTGGAGGGATTATTATTAGGCATGTGGAATAAGGAAACTTGCCCAAGGTTTCGCCCTGATCTACCCAGATTCGAACACAAGTCTCACACTTGTAAGGCGAGTGCTCTAACCACTGAGTTAAGGATTCCACAAGCATTGGGACACACAGGAGAAATAAAGTTTGATGGTTTTTATGCTGCAGAAACATTGGAGTGGAATGGAGTCATTCAGAGGAAGGAAACAGCAAACTGGCTCAGAATCACAAGCAGGGAGGTGTCATAAGAGAAGTTGGACCCGCAGGACTGGAAATTCCTGAACGCTAGTTAATTGCAATGCGCAAGCAGGCTGACAGCAGAGCAATCAATCACCTGGTGCCTGTGTGTGCAACAAACACAATCTACCAGCTTCCTGAGGCAGCACATCAGTGTCAGGAGCCAGAACCCACAGGGGGAGGGAGGCTGTTCACAGGCTCCAATCTTTAGCACCGACAGCTCTGGTGTGGAGTTAGATGTCAGCCAAGCTTTGAGAGTTATGAAGATGCATTGGTCGGAATTCTAACAAAAACGATCCGTTTGCTGTGGGCTTGAAATCAATCCACCTCATTCTGAGAACAACACATCCTGAACAAGACTTAGAATTCTGCCAATGAAAAGTAGAACCAAGATCTTCTCATTTCCCGAACCAGAACATGTCCAATTTTATAAAACAATCTTGTGTTAGTGACTCATTGAAGGTGGCAGGACAGGTAGACAAGGCTGTTAAGAAGGCATATGGATTTATAAAGCCATAAGAAGGCTTTATAAATAGGGGTATAGAGTACAAAAGTCAGGAAGTGCTGACTAACCTCTATAAACCTTTGGTGAGGCCTCAGCTGGAATACTGTGTTCAATTCTGGTCACCACACTACAGAAAGGATGTGAAGGCATTGGAAAGGGTGCAGCGAAGATTTACTAGGATGGTGCCAGGATTGAGGGACTTCAGCTATGAGGAGAGGCTAGATAGGCTAGGGTTATTCTCTCTGGAGCAGAGAAGATTGAGGGGAGACCTAATAGAGGTTTATAAGATCATGAGGGGTTTCGACAGGGCAAATAGAGAAAAACTATTTCCACTCGTGGGCGAATCTGTGACTCATGGTCACAGATTTAAAATAGTTTCAAGGCGCAGTAGAGGGGAGCTGAGGAGAAATTTTTTCACTCAGCGAGTTGTTCGAATCTGGAATGCATTGTCCGAAAAGGTGGTGGAGGCTGATTCGATAACAACTTTTAAAAGGGAATTAGATTTTTATTTAGGGAGAACAGGTCTATTAGGCTATGGGGAGCGGGCAGGGCAGAGGGATTGAATCGCTCTTTTCAAAGAGCTGGCACAGACTAGATGGGCCGAATGGCCTCCTTTTGTGCCGTAAAATTCTATGAATCTATGAATCTTAAACAGAAAGGTTTTTTGCACATTTTTCTAATTCAAGGTATTTTTCAATAAACATTGTCGTTGGCAAAGATCCTGACACTGAGATCTGTAGCACCGAGTAATACTCTCCATGTGTAAGCACACACTGTGAGTGCTGGCAGCTAATTCAAGCACAGAAGGACAGCTAATCCCAATCAATCCTGTCCACATACGGACAGAGTGAGGAAGGGAGTTCCAGAGCTTTGGGGTGTAGTGGCTGAAAGCATGGCGTCCAATGGTGGAGCAGAGGATTCGGGGACAAGGAGGAGACCAGAACTGGAGGAGCAAAGGCAACGGGTGCTGTTTTGAGGAGAGAGGAGGTCAGAGAGGTAGGTGGGTGCAGAGGAGTGGAGGGATTTGAAGACAAGAGTGAGGATCTTGAAGTCGATCCTCTCTGGGATAGGGAGCCAGTGAAGTTTGGCAAGGACTGGGGTAATGGGGTTGGTGAAAGTTTGGTGCGGGTGAGAATGCAGAGTTCTGGTAGAGTTCTGTATGAGCTGGATTTTATGGAGTGTGGTGGAGGGGAGACCGGTGAGGAGGACATTTGTGTAGTCCAGCCGAGAGGTGAGAAAAGCGTGGACCAGGGTTTCAGTGGCTTTTGGGTGAGGTATTGCTGGAGACATGTGATACGTCAAAGGTGGAAGAAGGCGGTGCTGGTTAGAGACTGGATGGGGGAGGAAGGACAGTTGGGGGTCGAACCTGACGCCAAGGTTGCGTACGGTTTCGGAGAGTTTTAGGGGGAAACCGGGAAGGTGGAGGAGGTGAGAGCCGTGCGATTGAAGACGTTGATGAGAGCCAAAGAGTATGGTTTCCATCTTGTCAACATTCAGCTGCAGGAAATTCGCACGCATCCAGCTCCAAATGTCTGATAGGCTGACAGAACATCAGGGGACTGGGGGTTGCAAAGTAAGGTGGGGAAATGAGTTGGGTGTCATCCGTGTACATGTGGAAGTGTGCGCCATGTCTGTGGATGACATCCCCATGAGGGAGCATATACTGTAGATGAGGAAGAGAAAGGGGCCAAGGATGGATCCTTGGGGTACCCCACAGGTAACTGGGTGAGAGCGGGAGGAAAAGCCGTTTGTGGAGATGTACTGCTGGCCGTTTGTGGAGATGTACTGCTGGCCGTTTGTGGAGATGTACTGCTGGCGGTTTGTGAGGTAGGACTCGAACCAGGCAAGTGCGGTCCCACTGAGGGAGGACAGGCGGTGGAGAAGGATGGCGTGGTCAACTCTGTCAAACAGGTTCAGGAGGATAAGGAGGCAGAGGGAGCCCTGGTCACAGATAGAGAGGATGTTGTTTGTGAGCAGGATGTGTCCCTCCACTCCAATAATCTATCTCTGAGATTTCCATGTGTTAGCGGAACGTATGGAAATCTCAGCTTGGTTTGGAAACTCTTAAGCACAGGGTTTCCGCGGACGTGTCAGACACCCGGCTGGGCAAAAAAAAAGTGTTGTTCCTATAAATTGAGATTAAGCTTGTGGTTACTGAGCTTCCCAGTTTTGTCAAGACCCCCAAATTGTGCTTGTTGACATTAGCTACTTTTATACACAAGTCTCAACAACAACAAAATGACATTTGTAGAGTGCCTTTCACGTCAGGAGGATGTCTCAAGACCTGAACAGTCAGGTGTCAGAACACGAGCATGGGGGGTGGGCAAGGTTGGGATGAGTGAGGGCACAGAGTTACGGGAGTGGCTGAAGGCACGGTTGAAAAGGAGGGTCTTGAGTTTGCATCGGAGGGAGCAAGGTGAAGGGATTGTGGGATGTAGTGTCAAAGGATGGGGGCAGAGAGGCTGAAAGGGCGGGTCGAGCAGTAGACGTAGACTAGGCTGAAACCTGCTGAACAGATGGAGCGGACAGGTTGATAGGGGGTCAGCAGGTTAGAGAGGAGTGGGCAAGGCTGTGGAGGGCCTTGAAAGTGAGGACAAGGAATATTCTATACAGTATATAGGGATCGGAGCCAATGGAGCTGTCGAGGATGGGTTGATGAGGTGATAGATACATGTATGAGAGTTTCGGCGGTGAGGTAGTGACGGAGATGGGCGATGTTGCAAAGATGGTGGAAGGCAGTACTGGTCATGGCATGGATAAAGGGGAGAAAGGACAGTTGAGGGTCGAACAAGACACCCAGGTTCTTGACTGGCTTGGTGAGATGCAGTGTGCATCCGTGGATGTTGATGCTGCCAGAGCCTGAGGTGTGGAGGTGCTAGCATAAGCCAATCAGGAGGGCCTTGGTCTTTCTGACTGTAGAAAGTTGTCTCTCATCCAGGACTTGATGTCTGACAGATATTCTGTCAGGATGTCAGTAGTCCTGGAATCGAGAGCAGCGGCAGAGAGATAGAGTTGAGTGTCACCCTCCTACATGTGGAAATTGATCCCATGTCTGCAGATGATGTCTCCATTGTAAACCACAAACTACTGGTCTGTGGAACCACCCAAGACCGCTCAACTCAACTGGGGGTAGGAGAGAGTGAGTGCAGTTTGATCTGGAATTTGCACTGAAGCAGATCGCTTCTGTCACAATAGCATCATCTCCAAGCTATTTTGTGAGCGGTGACAAAACTGTGAGGAAACATGCAACGGAAATGAAAGAAAACAGGCTCATCATAAATACAGGAAATATGTGGATTGTGAATATGGAGTTGCTGGTGCTTTCACACCATTGGAATCCTGTAGCTCAGTGGTTAGAGCACTCCTCTTACAAGTGAGACACCTGGGCTCAATTCCAGGTCAGGACGAAAGCTTGGACAAGTTTCCTTACTCCACACGCCTGATAATAATCCCTCAAAAATGAACAATAATAAATTGGTCATTTCAATCCACGACTGTTTGTGGGATACTGAGGTGCGCAATTGGCTGCCGCGTTTCACCCACAAGTATACAGTCAATTCACTTTACAGTATATTCTGTGAAGCGCTTTGAGAGGTCTTGAAGACGTGAAAAGCACTATATCAAACGGAATATTATTATTATTAATGATCCATAAGACTGCAAATGTTATACAAAACAAGAGAGACTGTTCCCAAAACAAAACCAACCACTGGAAACCAGCATTCTCTATTATCCCTCATCTTGTCTGCACTCAAAGAGCTCACTGAGCCATAACCATCTGCCTGCCTAATGATGTTGTGCATTCGAAACAACACACTACATTGAACAGATTACAAAATCCTTCAGTCGTTTCTAGACACTCTGGTTTGGAAATGTACTCCCCAGGCCCGCCCCTGGCTGATGTGCAACATCTCAAAAGACAAAAGTCATAAAGTCATCAAGCAACAAATGACAAGGTGAGATTGTGCATTTGATCCTCTTGAAAGCCTGCAGTCACTCAAAATATATAAAGGAAAGCGTTGCCTCCCAAACTTAATGTCCTGAAAATGATCTGCGTTGACTTGATTTCGTTTACAAAGAGTGATTGTTCAATATGATTTTTCTCATTTCCATCTCTCTCTCTCTCTCTCCAATAGCCAAGCAACCCCAGCAGCAAATACTGTACAGCAATGAAACAGGGGGCTGCTCAAGGTCTTTGCTGTTTCTGGTTTAATTGTTAAACCTTCCTCTTCGACAGTGCCTTCTGCTCCCCTCCTAACTCTTCCCCTTCTCCTACTCTCCTTCCCCCTAGCCCTGCCCCCCACCTCTCACACACACTCTGTCCCGATCTAACTGTTTAGCGTCTTGGGACGTCCTCCCGATGTGAAAGGCGCTCTATAAATGTAATTTTGTTGATGTTGTTGTTGTTGTTGTTGTTAACAGGTCCTGAGGGAGCAGATGACAAATTGCTTTGTTACCCATTTAGTATAGGCTCTTTAGTACCTGAGGTAATAGGATGTGTCCCTCCAGGGGGAGAGAGAGAGAGGTATGCATTCCATTCCAACAAATATATTTGGAATTTACATGAATAGGTGGGATGCATGGAATGGATGCAGTGTGGTTTGGATACTCTTAAGTGTAGTGATGGGTTTCTGCACATGTCAAGCTAACCAAAAAAGGGCTAATTTCCTGTGGTTGGGGAATCCAGAGCGTAATCTTAAACATAAGGAGGCATGATCTTAAAATCACAGCTAGGCCATTTAGGAGTGAACTTCGGAGGCAGTTCTTCACCCAAACAGTTGTGGAAATCTGGAACTCTCTCCTCCAAAAGACTGTGGATACTAGATCCATTCACATTTTCAGGACGGAGCTAGATAAATATTTGTTAGTTCAGGGTATTAAGAGATATGAGGCGAGGATGGGACAGTATAAAATGGCGGAATAGGTTTGAGGGGCCGAAGAGCCTATTCCTGTTTCTATGTCTATTTACTGAGGGAAAATGGGGAGTAAATCATTCCCCTTTGCATTTATCCCCACAATGTGCTGGAATACTGTCGCACCTCAAACCCAAACCGCCCCAGGCCTGGTTTCCTGTAAGGTGGAGAAATTACATTGCTCAATAGAGTTAGTAACCGTGGTGATGAGCCAGTATAATGGAGGGAAATCACCATGTCCAACACTGCAATGGCTCAACATTCTGTTCAATATTGGGCCTGGCTGAGTTTGTTTTATTTAAATTCTAAATCCCCAGATTTAATGCTGCAAAACCCAGATGACCACTTTATCTCCACATTAATAAAGCTATCAATCGCTAACTCAATAGCTGCATGCTTAAGATCCCTGTGAAACAGGGACACATTACCCCCTGAGCTGCTCAATCTCATTATATAAAAAGCACCAGGACATAATGGATCACTCTATCTCAGTTGAAAGACTGGCAGCTGATGCATAAAACCTTTCATTTGGAACACAAGTTCTATCCAACGAGAACTCATCAGTATATTAAATTTCAAAGGGACAAATTTCTATTGAAGAGACACCTATTCTATTGAAAAGTGTTGTTATTCTGCTCTGTTTCTTCAATGCATTCGATGTGTTTCTCTAGCCTATCCTGTTCTGGTAGTCATGTTTGAAATTATAATCAAATTGACATTAGAATAAATTATGCTTATAAAATGTAATTACTGTGATTTTATTTTGACCAGCTGGGTGTCTGACAAGTGAGGAAACCCATCACCCAACTTCATCCAAACTACACTGAAAATTTCATGGATCCCACGTACACATAGCAATTCCAAAGATGATTATGGGAATTGATTGCACACTCTCTTCTGGGAGGGACACATCCTGCTTATCTCATTCCAGAAGGTATTGCATGATAATAATAACAAATCCTCGCATTTGATGTATTACCTATATCACGTTGTTGATATGTCTCAAAGTGCTTCACAATATTGTGTTTTTTGTGGGCAAAACGCGGCAGCCAGTTGCATACAGTAGTATCCCACAATCAATGTGAGCCATGCCTCACTGAGCTGCAAGAATTCTTGGACGCAGTAAACTGGTTGATGACGGTATCCAATGGGTATAATTTAGGTTTCAGAAGGCATTTGGAAGAGTTCCACCTGGTAAGCTAGCTGTCTGGAATCCAAACTGCCTGAGGAGGCAGAAGGTGATAGCAATTGTCTGGAGGACAGTGATATGTGGAGTCTTCTGAAAACAATCGCTATTCATAATCACTTGGAGGAGCATACTTTATACTATTTACATTACAGCGTTTGCTGATGGTATTGAGTGTGAGGGGATGGGAATAATGAGACAGTGCAACCCCTAATAACTATCCCCAAGGAGTGACAGATTGTAAAATTTCACTTTAAAGAGAGCGAGGGTTATTATTCTGCTCTGCTTCCTCAATATACCTGTACTGAATCTGTTGTTCGGGGCACTAAGCTATTTTGCTCCATTTGGGGGTTATAAAATCATCAGTCAAATTGAATTATAAATTGAATAATACATATATAGATAAAATGTATTTACAGTCATCGGTGAGCAAACAGGAATATACTTGCTAAACTTTGAGCGGGGAGAACACATTGAGTTAAAAGTGCAGATTGACCCAATTGATTTGCTTACCTTCAGTTTGCTTGCAACTTGATAATGTTTTTTTTTGCAATGCTGTTATCTTTGACAGCAGTGTAGGGTTATTCTCCTCAGAGCAGAGCAGGCTAAGAGGAGGCTTAATAGAACTTTTCAAAATTCTGTGAAGATTTGATAGGGTATACAAGGAGAAAATATTTCCACTGGCGGGTGGGTTGGAAACCCAAGGACACCGATTTAAAATAGTTGTTAAAAGAAACAGAGGGGAAGTGAGAATAAATTTTTCACACAGTGAGTTGTTCCATCTGAAATGTATTGCCTGAAGGGGTAGAGGAAGCCAATTCGATAACAACTTTTTCTTAAAAGGTAGATAGGTAGATAGGTATTTGGGGAAGACAGGTTTGCAGGACTATAGGGAGTCAGTGGGGGAGTGGGACTGATTTGGACAGCTCTTTTCAAATGCACAATGGGCTGTATAATTCTGTGATTCTATGAAAAGTCATTATAACTGACTCTACTTATTTTGTGGCATTTCAACGTAGCAAAGTACAGTCAAAATGCCAGCTCTTTTTTTCTTGCTTGCTGAAAGGTTGCACGTCTCATTAAACGGTTACTATATAAATACTGAATAGAAGGTGTGAGGGAAGCCTTGCTGGAAAACTGTACATGGTGAAGTCAGAAACGATCAGCCATGCCTCACTGAGCTACACTAATTGTTGATGAGAGGTGGTGTCTCGTGGATTTGGATTTCTTGGAGGCATCTGAATAAGTTCCACCTGATTAATTAACTGTCTGGCTTGAAAACTACCGTTGTAATAGAAAGCAGAATGTGGTGATAATTAGGAAAAGCTCTGGGAGCCAGTGATAATCTAATATGAGCAAAAACAGTGCACATACCAATAATAACCCTTACATTTGGTACAGTGCTTTTCACATCAAACCACAGGATATACTGTAAATTGCAGCAACTGTATATTTTGTAGGTGAATGCTGCAGGCAATTTTGCACAGCAATATTCCTGACAGCCATCAAGTGAATGTCAATTTTATCTGGGTAATGTCAATTTTATTCTATCTAATGTGCTTCTCTTTTTGAATAGTGCCAAAGGATCTTTAGCATCCATCTGAACAAGTACAGACAGTTTTAACTACCCATCAGAAGGGCGGTACCTTCAACAGTGCACCACATCACCTGTGCATTGAAGTCTCATCTTGACTTAGACTATACAGTATCAGTTCCACATCCTAACATAAGGACTGGAACCTATGAGTATCTGACTTGAAATAGAAAGTGGGTCTTATTTCTCTTGAAGTACAATGTCCTTCAACTGAGCCAGACTGACACACAAGACCAAATGGCCATTGACTGGCGGATGGGGAGTCAATGTGGTCAAATGCAAATATACAATTTGTACGTAACCTGTCGAAGATTTCGTCCCGCCCTGATCCTCTCAACCCAGGTTCTCTAACTTGTGAGATAAGCACTCTAACCACTTTAACTCTATGGTACAGGACTCCACTGAAGGGAAACAGTAAAAAAAATGTATATTGTGAAGATTGCTGATAAGGCCACACACTAGAACTCTAAGAGGATAATAAAATCCCTGATTCAAGGAACAATAAGGTTGAGGGCAGAAGCAAAGCTTTAAATTGTGAGGAGAGACTCACAGATCTAATCTTGTTTCACTTGACCGAGCACATCAATTGATGAAGGCCATAAATCTATAAGCAGGTTGTTCAACTTGAATCTCTGAGGGGATAACAACAACAACATCCACCGTGACGGTTAGGGATTGTGTGTCGCCTAACCACAAAAGCTTTCACTCCGGGGTGGATATTACATTTATACTACAATCTGTTACCAAAGCAATTCTAGCATTGTTTAACAACAAAAAAGAAAAAATAATAATTTAGTCACTCAACCCACCGTAAGTGGGACACTGGTGTGTATAGTTGGCTGCTGCCTTTTGCCAATACAGGGTCAATACACTTTACAGCATGTTCTGTGAAGTGCTTAGAGATATCTCGAAGTCATGAAAAGATGCTATATCAAATGCAAGGATTATTATAATGTTTGAAAAAAATATACAGTGAAACCAGTGTCTGAACTGCTCTGGGGCAGATGGTTTCGGGAATGAATCCACATTATGTGTATGATCAGCAGACACTAATTGGTTACTTCCCAGATGTCACCTCCAAGCTCTCAATGGTTCAACTTACCCAATAATTTTGACCAGAGCATATTTAACATAGCTCAACAACATTAACGTCACACTTAATATGCAAAAAGGAGACGGCCAATTTTGGTGAACTGTGTAAGGGTAGAATACCACAATTTGACCTCCCCTGGGTTGATTGTAAGCTGAATAAAGGGTAATAAAACTAAAGCAGAGGCGGTCTTCATGGCGTTCTCTGTAGTCTAGTTCCAAACCAGGCAACAACAATAACAAAATTTCATTTGTATGGCGCTTTTCACGTTGAGAGGATGTCCTAGGGCACTGCTGATGACAGCCCAGCCAGCCAGGCTCATCAGCAGAACCTGGAAGGGCGGACTGTGTGCAGAGATTCACTCAATTCCATTAACCCTGCAAGTCAAAGTCCTAACAGGTAAGGAGTTCCTTGTTGGACAAGCAGCAAGAAATATCAATGGCAAGCTATGCAGTTTTAGCTGGTTAGACTCCAGCGGTTACCCTAACACACACTCTGGGGTTCCCAAGCCTTGGCTGTTGCCAACCTGCGCCTAATACTTTATGGAATTCGGTAAACACGATACGTCCCTCCAGGGGAAGAGAGTGCACATTCCATTTCAATAAATACATCTTGAATTTCCATCTGTAGGCGGCAAGCATGAAACAAAATGCATACTCTTAAGCATATGGCAAACAACTGACTGATTAAAGAAATATCAGTGTGTACGTATTCTAGGGTCTGGCGATATATCGATATATCGGTTATATCCGGTATAATTTTCATATCGATATGCCGTCATAGACATTTCAAAAATATCGATATATCGAAAAAGTCGATATATTGAAAATGTCGGAATGCGCGTGTACAAGACCCAGAATGCTCATCTCTATACACAATGCACAGACCGAGGTGCAAGCCGCCATATTGTTTTCATAGTCCTCGAATACAATATACAGTTATGCAAGGGGAGAGAGACGGGGTGGGGGGGGGGTGAGGGGAGAGAGAACGGGGGTCGGGTGAGAGAGAGACCGGGGGGTGGGGGGGGGAGGGAGACGGGGGGGATGTGATAATATTTAGATAGATAGAGTTGGGGGGGGGTGTGAGAGAGGAGAGAGACACAGAGACACAGACAGAAAAACACTGAGATGGAGAGAGTGTGAGAGGCACAGAGAGAGAGAGATATTTACCCCCTGAGGAGATAGGCCCCAAATGCGCGTGCACCTCCGAATGCGCGCGCACCTCGCAATGCGCGCATGTGCAGTACGAAACCCCCCGAAAATATCGATATGTCGGTATATCTCAATATGAGCCCGTCGATATATCTAAATCGGAAAATTTCCATATCGATGGACCCTAACGTATGCATGAATATTGGCAAACTGAGATATAGTGAGTGAGTGGGTGTCAATGCTAGTTCGGATCAGTCTTCTCTTCTAGGACTGCACTGTACGTATACAAAACTCTTCTTAATCCACAATGAGTTAACAGCCATAATGATATATCCCTCCTGGGTTCCCTGTCCTGCAGGCTAATACTTCTTCATATAATTGGGCTACTTCAAACATCCAGCCTTGCCAGTCCAGCTGCGTCCTTAGCACCAAAGCAATTAGACGAATGGAAAGGTAAGGCTCGCAATCTCTGCCGTCGTCTTGCAGAGGAGAACATGTTATTTGACATGTTATCCTGCTGTCCATTATTTAAGAAAGCCTTTTTTTTGATTGACAGGATATGAATCTCCTTCTAATCTGTGCAATAGTTTGTGTGGTTGCAGACTAATGGCAATCTCCTCTGGACTAACATCCCCAGTCAATCATTCTGACAGAGCAGCAACCCTGTGCTGCCACCTTCATTAATACAGAATATCCTAGGCACTGAAATGCCAATCACAGCCCACTCTCATTTAGGTTTACACGTTACTTTTATACGAGACCCAAAGATAATCAGGGACTTGTCTGAGGGACGAGTAACAAAGCCACGCCAATTAAAACAGCACAAAAGTCACAGGTTTGTGGAAGCCATTGTATCTGGATATCCAAGCTAACTGGATATCTAAAACAAAAAAGAGATTGCTGAGAACACTCAGCAGGTCAGGCAGCATCTATGGAGAGGAAAGTGAGTCAATATTTCGGGTTCATCAGAACTGCAGCATGTTGGGAGGGATAGACCTTTAAGGATTCAAAGAGAGGGGAAGGTAGGGCAAGGAAGACAAAGGAGAAAATGGGGTATAGGGCAGGAGATGATGGGTTAAAGAGGTGTTAATGTTGTAAAACACAAAGGGGGGATTTTGCAACAAAACTGGAGAGAGGAGGTGTTAATAACACTAAACAAAGAGGGGGTGAAATTGCAAAAGAACAGGCAGATCAGATGGTCACAGAAGAGAGGGAGGGGGAGGTGAGCTGTTATGGCCTGAAATGAATGAAATCAATATTGAGGCCAGAGGGCTGTGAGGACCCTATCAGATAGATAAGGCACTGTTCCTTGAGCTTGCGCTGCTGTTTATTGGAACATCGTAGGAGACTAACTTACTATAGGAGACTAACTCACTACAGGAAGGCAGAATTGTTTTCAAGGTACCGGTGATAAATAGAATAAATATTTGTTTTGTTGCAAAACATAATGAAACGTGGCTTATTGCAGCAGAACAGTCTAAAGTGTTTTAAGAGAACACTGACATCCATCAATTTTAGACTAAATATGATACTTACTTTTCAACATCTATATGCTCCCACTTGGTGAGATCATCCGCAGACATTGGGTTAACTTCCACATGTATGCGGATGACACCCAACCCTATCTCTCAGCCTCTACCCTCGACTCCAGGACTACCACTGTCCTGACAGACTGTCTATCAGACATCAAGTCCTGGATGAGAGCTAACCTTCTACAGTTGAATGTCAACAAGACCGAGGCCCTACTGATTGGCTCCCGACAGCGCGTTCTTGCATTAGACACTGGCAGCATCAACCTACATGGCACACTCAACCTCACCAAGCCAGTCAGGAATCTAGGTGTCCTGTTCGACCCACAACTGACTTTCCTCCTTCACATCCAAGCAATGATGCTCTGCCTTTCCCCATCTCTGCAATATTGCCCGACTCGGCCACTATCTAAACCCCAAAGTCACTGAATCCACACCTTCATTACATCCCGGCTCGATTATGCAAACGTCCTCCTAGTCGGCCTTCCCAATTCCTCTCTCCACAGAACTCTGCAGCCCCTGTCCTATACTGTTCCAAACTCCATGACCCCATGTCCCCCATCCTCGCTCGACTCCACTGGCTCCCCATCATCCAGAGGATCCAATTAAAGATCCTGATCCTCACATTTAAAGCCCTCCACAACCTTGCCCCACCCTACATCCGTGATCTCCTATCCCCTTACCAACCTGCCCGCCCCCTCCGCTCAGCAGGCTCTGGCCTGCTCCACATCCCTTGACCCACCCTCCCCACCATTGGAGGACGAGCCTTTAGCCACTCTGCCCCCAAGCTCTGGAACTCCATCCTCACCCTCCACCTCTCCCCCTCCCTGGCCTCCTTCAAGTCTCGCCTCAACACTCTCCTCTTCGATGGACCCATTGGCAATTCCTAATCCCCCCTTCCCTCCCACCCTAACCCCCCCTGTCCTCAGCTCGGGTCTGAGGCAGTGACTGTCCAGCACCTTGGGACGTCCTCCTGACATGAAAGGCGCTATACAAGTATAATCAGAATTAATCAGAATAAAAAAATCTAAAATGATAACCCCCTAGGTTTCAGTACTTCAGCAGAAGGAAAAAAAGGAGTACAGATGGTAGCAGCAGAGGTGGAGGATGAGGATCAAGAGGAGTTACACCTAATGCAGATTGTAATCATTCAATGTGTTCAGCTTCTGTTGGGGACTCAGGTCCCAAAACATTAACAATAATAATAATCCTTGCATTTGATAAAGCGCCTTTTCACATTGAGACGATTCAAAGTGCTTCACAAGATGTACTGTCAAGAGAATTGACTATTGACACAGCAGTGTCCCACAAACAGTCATGGATTGAGTGACCAAATTATTTACTTATTTTATTTATCATTACACCTGGAAAAATTAATCTACTAACAAGCATGTTCCTACTTACAGCTAGATACATAACATTTCACCCCTCCCAGGCAGCGAACCGAGGTCCTCTCGCTTACGAGGCAGACACACACTCAGCTACAGGATTCCACAAAAAAACAATACTGACTTACCGGACATTAACTTCCAGGTTCCAATAATCATAAACCGTTGAAGGCAGAGATGCTTGATTGGATCAGTACCTTGTAGCTCAATGTCAGGCTTTTTAAAGTTCCCATATTGTTTGTTTTGATTAGCCGGGTATCTAATATATGCCGAAACCCATCACCATGCTTAAGAGTATCCAAACCGAGATTTCCATACATCCCACCTACCACCTACACATGTTAATGTGTAGGCTGCTTGTCCAGCTAGGACCACCTTACACATTAGGGATTTGGCTGTAGGGTTAAAAAGAGCTGAGTGGGATAACTCCCTACCTCCAGCGACTGGTCTGCCCTTCCTAGTTGGACTGGGCTGTGCTTTCATCAGTAGTGCACAGGAATACTGAGGGTCAAATGGGTCAGGAACTGCATTACAGACCATCACAAAGGGATTGCTCAATTCTGATATTCCATTGCCAGGCATGTCACCTCGGGAGCCAGTTCAGCCCAGGGAAACCCGAATGAGCATCAAGACTATTGTAAGGAGGATCGCATATTGTAATATACCTACCCTAGATCCCTCAAACCCCAGCCAATACCACTCTATTTCAAACTTGCCCTTCATATCAAAAGTCCTAGAACACGTTGTTGCAAACCAACTTCGCGCCCACCTCTTGTCCCACTCCCTCTTCGAACCCCTCCAGTCCGGTTTCCGCCCTGCCCACAGTACAGAGACTGCGCTTGTGAAAGTCACAAACGATGTCCTCTCTATCTGTGACCAGGGCTCCCTCTGCCTCCTTATCCTCCTGGACCTGTCTGCTGCCTTTGACACAGTCGATCACGCCATCCTCCTCCACCGCCTGTCCTCCGCCATCCACCTCAGTGGGACCGCACTCGCCTGGTTCGAGTCCTACCTCACAAACCGCCAGCAGTACATCACCACAAATGGCTTTTCCTCGTGCTCTCACCCAGTTACCTGTGGAGTACCCCAGGGATCCATCCTTGGCTCCCCTCTTCTCCCTAATCTACACGCTCCATCTTGGGGATGTCATCCGCAGGCATAGGGTACACTTCTACATGTACGCGGATGACACCCAACTCTATTTTTCCACCTCACTTTGCGACCCCCAGTCCCCTGATGTTCTGTTAGACATCAGGGCCTGGATGAGCACAAATTTCCTTCAGCTGAATGTTGTCAAGACGGAAGCCATACTCTCTGGCTCTTGTCAACGTCTTCAATCACACGGTTCCCACCTCCTCCACCTACTTGGCCTGCCCCTAAAACTCCATGAACCTGTACGCAACTTAGGCGTCAGTTTCGACCCCCAATTATCCTTCCTCCCCCACATCCAGTCCCTCACCAGCACTGCCTTCTTGCATCTCCGACGCATCGCTCCCCTCCGCCAATCAATCAATCAATCAACCAATCAATCAATCAATACTTATTTATATAGCGCCTTTCATGTCGAGAGGACGTCCCAAGACGCTGAACAGTCAGGTAGGGACAAGAATAGGGGGGGAGTGGGAGGGGCAGGAAGGAGAGTAGGAGAATTAACTGTATAATTGTGGGCGAAACGCGGCAGCCAAATTGCACACAGCAGTGTCCAACAAACAGTTGCGGAAGTGGGGCCAGGGGAGAAAGGGGGAAAAGACCCCAAAAGCTGCATGCCTTTGTCACTTCTCAGTTGGACTATTCAAATGCCCTCCTCGCCAGTCTCCCCTCCACCACCCTTTATAAAATCCAGCTCATAAAGAACTCCGCCGCCCGCATTCTTACCTGTAGCAAACTCCGCTCCCCAATTACCCCAGTGCTTGCCAGACTTCATTGGCTACCAGTCCTGGAGAGGATTGATTTCAAGATCCTCATGCTTGTATTTAAATTCTTCCATTCCTCTGCATCCGCTACCTCTCTGACCTCTCTCCCCTCATAACAGTACCCATTGTCTTCGCTCCACTGGGTCTGGCCTCCTCCTTGTCCCTTGAACCCTCCGCTCCGCCATCGGCGGCCATGTCTTCAGCCACTACCCCCCGAGGATCTGGAACTCCCTCCCTCACTCCCTTCACCTTGCCCCCTCCTTTCCTATTTTCAGGTCGCTACTAAAGACCTTTCTTTTCACAGTCCTTTCTGTGCTTTTGGTAACCTTCTTCCCCCTCCCCTCAGCTCGGCCTCGGGATCCGTTATTGGGAAATGCTCTGAGATGCTGTTCAGCATGGAGGGCACTATATAAATCCAAGTTGTTGTTGTTACTGCATAATCAAGTGAAAAGATTTTGAATGAACAGAAACTGGGATTTAAAAGCACACACATTGACAACAAGGGAGTGAGAAGTTTTAGTTACTGGTGGGACATCATGTGTTATTTTGCATTTGCTTTGTAGAGCAAGCAAGGAGCAGCCACTCGCCCCCTCCCTAGCTTCCTTCAAGTCCCGCCTCAAGTCCCTCCTCTTCGATGGTCTCATCAGTCACCCCACCTCCCCTCTCTTCCCTCCACCCTCCTTGTTCCCGATCCCAACTCGGGTCTGAAACTCCCTGACTGTCCAGTGCCTTCGGACATGCTCCTGATGTGAAAGGTGCTATACAAATGCAATTTTATTGTTGTAGTTGCCTCAAAGCATTTTACAGAATATAATGTAAAATATAATGACTGTACTTTGGGGGCGATCATGCAGCCAGTTACAATAGCCAGTAATGTCCTACAGTACAGAGACAACACTTGCCAAAGTAACAAACGGCGTCCTCTCATTCCTCGTCCTTCTAGACCTCTCCTACGGTTTGACACAGTCAACCATGCAATCCTCCTCCACCACCTCTCCTCCCTCATTTGTAGGACAACTCTCACTTGGTTCGAGTCCAACTTAACAAAGGCCTTCACTTTGACTCTGCTAACGGTTTCTCCTCCCACCCCTGCCCAGTCACCTGTGGCATACCCAAGGGCTCCATCTTTGGTCCCCATATCTACGTGCTCCCTCACATGTCGGTGCCATCTTGCCATCGGTGAGCCTTGCCCTCTTCTTCCCCATTTTCAGGTCGGGCCGGAAGATCTTCCTTTTTAACCATGTTTATAGTCACTTTCCCTCCCTCCACTGACAAGCGCTCTAGGACCCAACCCTTCCTGAGGAGCGCTATATAAACACAAGTGATTGTTGTGAGGTGATATATCAAATGTAAATAGTGTTATTATTATTAAAGCGAGTTAGCAAGAGATGACAGGCTATCCTACCATGTACCATGTCACAGCTGAAGTCTTATTCAGTCCTCACCCAATACCCACAGATTCATGTGTAAAATAAAACACATTTCAGCACAGAAGGAAGCTATTTGGCTCATCATGTCTGTGCACTAGCACAGACATGATGAGCCAAATAGCCAAACTGATTCTCCCACTGGATCCTTCTAGACTAATCCCATTTCTGTTAGTTTTCCCCAACTCAGTTTTTTTATTTTTGATCTACACGGTTCAGTGCTGTGAGATACACCCAATGAGCCATTGGGGAAGCCCAGATGCCGAGCCTTTAAAGGATGCACAAGCGTAACAAGCAGATGCTTAAAAAGAGCAGACTGTATTCACTCACAGCAGTGGATCATGGTGATACGGAGGAAATGCAGCATGAAATCTAAAGAGTGATTAAAGTGTTGCCTAAAGCAGCCTAACGGCTCCAGTCCCTGCATGGCACAGTGCTTCTATCATGAAAGCAGGCAGCATCTAAAGAAGTGGGTTTTATCTGGATTTAGACGATTACACTCATCTTTTCCAAATGGAGCACGGCAAAAAGATGAACTGCTTTCCACGGTTATCTTTGAAAGCTAACGTTTAAAAGCATTCTCCAGTGATATCATTTTTCGATCATCAGATAATATTGCTGGAAATTTTTCTTTAAAATGAATGTCAAGAAATGACAGACTCTGCCTGGCTGCACAGTGCTAGCTAACTGCATAGCCAACAGTTGATAAGCCTGGGTCAGACTGATGCGAGTGAACAAGAGCAAAGCCTCCATTTATTTGATTTCATTTGGTGTATCATACCTTTTGGAGCTTCACTGTAAAGTGTATATTTTGTGGGTGAAATGCAGCAGCCAATAACAGTCACCCACAAGCAGTCAGAGATTGAGTTACTGATTTTTTAAAAAAGGGGATTATTATCCCCAGATTGACTAACGATCAGGTTTCCACTTACGGCAAGGTAAATAGAGACGTGTGGCATAAGGAAACATGCGTAAGAGGGAGGGAGAAAATAGATTATGAGGGCAAACTAGCAAAGAACGTAAAAACAGACTGCAAGAGTTTTTACAAATATATAAAGAGGAAAAGGCTAGCAAGGGTGAATGTGGGTCCATTACAGGCAGAGACCGGAGGAATTATAATAGGGGACAAAGACATGGCAGAGTCATTAAACAAGTATTTTTCTTCACACTGGAACATACCAAAAATAGAGGGGAACCAAGAAGACAATGTTAGCGAGCAACTTAGGGAGATTAACATTAGTAAAGAAATGGTTCTAGGTAAATTGTCGGGTCTTAAAACCAATAAATCCCCTGGACCGGATGGCCTGCATCCTAGAGTTTTAAAGGAGTGGCTACTGAGATAGTGGATGACATGTCTATAATCTTCCAAAATTCTGTGGATACTGGAAAAGTCCCCATTGATTGGAAGATTGCAAACGTAACTCCACTATTTAAGAAGGGTGGGAGAGAAAATATGGGGAACTATAGACCAGTTAGTCTGACGTCAGTTGTAGGGAAAATTCTTGAGTCCTTAATAAAAGACGTAGTTATGGGATACCTTGAAGACCATAAAAAGATTAGGCAGAGTCAACATGGCTTTACAAAAGGGAAGTCATGCTTGACTAATCTCTTAGAATTTTTTGAGGATGTATCCAGCAGGTTGGATAAGGGGGAACCAGTAGATGTGGTACATTTGGATTTTAGGAAGGCATTTGACAAGGTGCCACACAAAAGGCTGTTACTCAAGATTAAGGCCCACAGGATTAATGAGAAAATATTAACATGGATAAAAGAGTGGCGATAAACGGGTCATTCTCGAATTGGCAGTATGTAACTAGTGGTTGGGCCTCAGCTATTTACATCAATGATCTGGATGAGGATATTGAATGTAATGTGTCTAAATTTGCAGATGACAGTAAACTAGGTAGCAGAGTGAGCTCTGATGATGATGCAAAAAGATTGCAAAAATATATAGATAGGCTAGGGGAGTGGGAAAGTAGGTGGCAGATGGAATTCAATGTTAGCAAGTGTGAAATTATTCACCTAGGTAGCAAGAATAAAATAATAGATTATTTTCTAGAGGGGGAGAAGTTAGATAGTGTTAGTATTCAAAGGGATTTGGGTGTCCTTGTACACCAGTCCCAAAAAGTTAGTTTGCAGGTGCAGAAAGCAACTAAGAAGGTGAATGGCATGTTAGCGTTCATTTCAAAAGGTTTAGAGTATAAGAGTAGGGAAGTCTTGCTGCAACTGTATAGGGCCCTGGTGAGACCGCACCTAGAGTATTGTGTGCAGTTTTGGTCTCATTATTTAAAAAAGGACATACTTGCCTTAGAGGGGGTGCAGCGTAGATTCACTAGGTTAGTTCCTGGGATGAGGGGACTGACCTATGAGGATAGGTTGAATAAACTAGGGCTGTATTCTCTATAGCGTACAGAAGAATTCGGGGGGATCTTATTGAAACATATAAGATTCTTAAAGGGTTAGATAAAGTAGACACTGAGGGACTGTTTCCCCTGGTAGGATAATCTATAACCAGGGTTCACAGTCTTAAAATTAAGGGTCAGCCTTTTAGAACAGAGTTGAGGAAACATTTCTTCACTCAATTTATGGAATTCACTACCCCGGAAGGCTGTAGATGCTCAGTCGTTGAACATTTTCAAGACTGAGACTGATAGATTTTTGAAAAATAAAGGGATTAGGGGATATAGGGATAGGGCAGGTAATCAGAGTTAGGTGAGAAGATCAGCCATGATCTTATTGAATGGCGGAGCAGGCTCAAAGGGCTGAATGGCCTACTCCTGCTCCTAATTCTTATGTTCTTATGTTCTTAAGGTTTCGCCCTGCCCGGGAATCAAATCCGGGACCTCTCGCTTGTGAGCCAAGTGCTCTAAGCAATACGACTTCACACATATTAGGATACATTAGGGACATAGAACTGGATAGCTTGAGATAATTATAATCCTTACATTTGATATAGTGCTTTTCACGTCTTCTAGACGTCGCAAATCGCTTCATGGAATATACTGTAAAATGAATTGACTGTATATTTGAGGGCAAATCGTGGTAGCCAGTTGTGCACAGCGGAGTCCCACAAACAGTCGTGGATTGAAATGACCAATTTTTTAAAAGAGATTATTATTAGGCATGTGGAGTAAGAAAACTTGCCCAAGATTTCATCCTGCCTGTAATTGAACCCAGGTTGCTCACTTGTAAGGCAAGTTCTCTAACCATTGAGCTACAGGACTGCACCTGAGCTCCAAGACTCCCAGTCACCAGTGAGGCTTAAGAAACAAATGAGATATTTTGCCAGGAACAGAGTAACGTTGCTGTTTCAGTGCCACATACACGTTTAAACATGTTTAAAAGATACTTTGCTCTTTTGAACCCATCCCAAGCTTCCGCCAAAGTCAATTGCAGACTGGATACAATGAGTTATATAAGAGGGACTAAGCATCCCACTCCATCTTGTTATCCACAAAAGTACTTCCCAATGGGAATGTGGCTGAGATTGGTGCCTCAGCCCATGCCAATAATAATAATAATCATAATAATGACAATAACAATCCTTGCATTTGATATAGTGCGTTTTCAAGTCAGGCAAACTTTCAGTGTATTAAATTCAGTGTGAATACATTAATTAACAATTTTAATGTTAATTTTCCTCTCTGGCTCGGCCCTGGGATTCGTTTTGTGAAGCGCTCTGAGATGCCGTCTGGTGGGAGGGCACTACATAAATCCAAGCTGTTGTTGTTGATATCAAATGTGAGGATGAATTTTATTACCATTATTAGTATGGTCGCTTTCACAGTTGTAACCAGTTTTGCTAAAGAAGAAGTGGTCACTTCATTCCGCAATAGGAATGCAGCTGCATAAATCACTTACAACTCCCTCCCCAACTAGGATTTTTAATATTAACACAACTAATCAGGGTCAAAGATAATAATAATAATAATCCTTGCAATTGATATAATGCTTTGTCACATCTTCAAGACGCCTCAAAGGGCTTCACAGAATGCACTGAAAAGTGAATTGACTGTTTTTTTTGTGACCAGTGGTCAGGGATTGAGGTGACCAAATTTTTGTTCAGGAATTATTACCCCCCGGTACAGTGATCCACCAAATATTGAATAACCTATTATTGAATAATAACCAATAACCAAATATTGAATAACCTACATACTGCTAGGTGAACAGAGGCAAGGAAAACTTCCTCAAGGAAACTTGTCCAGCATTTTGCCTTGCCAGAAATCAAACAACTGATCTATCGTTTGTGAGGCAAGTGTCCGTGTTCACGGTATGGTGAAACCGTGGGCAAGTTTCCTTATTCCACACACCTGATAATAATCTCTCAAAAAAAGTACAATAATAAAATTGGTAATTTCAATCCACGACTGTTTGTGAGACACTGCTGTGCGTAATTGGCTGCTGCGTTTCGCCTAAAAATATACAGTCAATTCACTTTACAGTAGTAAAAACAAAAACAGAAGTTGCTGGGAACACTCAGCAGGTCAGGCAGCATCTATGGAGAAAGGAAAAGTGAGTCAATGTTTCGGGTCCACGACTCTTTGTCACTTTACAGTATATTGTGTGAAGTGCTTTGAGACATCTGGAAGATATGCAAGGATTATTATTATTATTAAGTGCTCTAACTACTGAGCTATAAAACTCTGATAATGGATTGAACATTCTGAAGTGATAAAAAAGCTCAATTGAAATAATTTGTAAAGTGTAACCACTGAATATACAGTATGTTTTTCAAAAGAATTTCCCATTGGCGTCATGTTTTCCAGTTGTGTGGACTGGCACTAATTTTCCAGTGTGCTTTGTTTCCCCAAATCTTCTGGCTTATGTTCTGAAACAGGATATTAAATCATCGTTTCACCACTTACTGACACTGTAAATATACTTTTCAAAACAGAACACCAAGTTGGGCATATGTGTGGGCTTCTGTTAGTCCATTGTAGAGTGCATTCACTTTCTCCAAAGAAACGTATCCAGCTTGTGATAGGTGCAGACAAGAGTTTAGTTTTAGGGATTACAGATTGTGCAATAAAGTAATGTCAGTTCGGTGCTTTATCAGCAAAAGCCACACAGTTTGTCATTGCATTGTAAGCTGCTTGTGCAGCGAGAATTATCCTACCCATTAGGGTTTGGCTTGCAGAGTTAACAGGAGCCGAGTTGGGAAAACACAAAGCTTCATGTGACTTTACTCCACCAAATCCTGCCAATAAGCCTGGCTGACTGCTCCACCAACAGTGCCCAGGCATACAAATAATAATCCTTACAATAATATGAAAGCACTTTATGAAAGTATGCCTTGAATAGAAACCCATTAGTGGGGTGACACGGAGCAGAGTCCATCTCGTCCCAATGGAATGAAACATGGAAACTGAAGTAGGACATTCCACTATTCTATAAAAACATTGTTGATCTGTACCTCATTCCAATTACCCGTCCTTGCCCCATATCCCTTAATACCCTGACCTAACTGAGTCAATAAGGTCTTCAATCTGCTCCACAACTCCTGCTAGCTCTTCCATCCACCAGTCAACAACATACAGGTGGCTCTCTACTCCATCTTGTTGGGTCAGATGCCAACTGATCTCCCAAATCTCAAGGACTGCAACTGAGACCTTAGCCAGGAAGAAAGGTTTGGGATCATATTTATCTGGTTACAATAACCTACAGAGGTATACACCCAATGATCTCTTTTCATTTCCTATTAGACTTCATGTCTTGTTTGGTTGTAAACTGCCTTTGAAACTCTAAATGAGCAATGTAAGTAGTACAAAGAGCAGGGAAGACTAAACATTGATCCTAGCTCAGAGCAAAGCAGCACCAAACAATTTCCAATTTGAGCTGTCAAATCCAGAGTAATTAATGGTTCATAAGATTGTATCCATTGCTTCATGTTGAAGGGGAAATGAGTACTAAGTTGTCTTGATGTTCCAGATCAATTATTCAGATAATCAAATGCATTATACACCCAGTGTTTAGTAATTGGATTTACATCATGTTTTGTTACCAAATAATTAGCCAGATGCATTTGGCTTCATCTGGTCAAAACATGTGTGTCTGTGAACATCAGACATATGCTAATTCCTTTCAAATGGAGCGTTTCAGGATTAGGATTACTTGAAACAAAAGAAACCTAGTCATATTTGAATTATTAATAATAATCCTTGCATTTTGAGATAGCGCTTTTCACGTCTTCTAGACATCTCAAAGCTCTTCACGGAACATACTGTAAAGTGAATTGACTATATATGTGGATGAAATTGCAGCCAATTGCACACAACAGTGTTCCACGAACAGTCGCGGATTGAAATTACCAATTTCTTTTTTTCATTTTTGAGGGATTATTATCAGGTGTGTGGGGTAAGGAAACTTGTCCAAGGTTTCGCCCTGCCTGCAATTGAGCCCAGGTCTCTTGCTTGTAAAGCGAGTGCTCTAACCTTTAAATAACCACACATTGATTGTAGCAGCTCCATGCTGGGCTGGGATGGAGAGGCGGGTAGTGGAGATAGAAGAGGATCATCCACTTAGCTCTTTTTTCCCCCCTGCCACACATACGCTTGCCACTGGCCCAGATACTCATTTGAACAAGCAGTCTTCATGTCCGATCTAGAGTAGCTCAGTGGTTAGAGCACTCACCTTACAAAGCGTGAGAATCCAGGCAGGTCAGGGCGAACCTTGGGCAAGTTTCCCCACCCCACACGCCTAATCCTTCAAAAATAATAATCCCTCAAGAAAAGTTTTCATGCATTCTACACACCAAATACAATGAGTTTACCATCACAACAAACTCTAATCTGCACAACAAGCCTTTATGTCAATCAGAAAGCAAGTGGTTTAAGATCACAATAAATCCTTTCCTAACCGACATCACCAACTACTCTTATCCACTGGTACTGTTCCCACCCCACCTAAAATCAGCTGTCATCACACATATGTGAAAAAATCTTCCCTGGTCCCATCCCTGCTCTCCAGCTACCGCCCCATCTCCAACCTCCTATTTTTTTCCCAAGACTATGGAACAAGTTGTTTTGTCCCAGATTCGTTCCTTCCTTTCTCGCCATTCCCTCGTTGAACCCCTCCAATACTTTTTTTATTGCACCTCGTACACCAAAACTTCTCAAAGCGCTTCTTAGAAATGATTGTCAATGTGGGCAATTCTCATCGATCTTAGTAACACTATGATATAAACACAATAAAGATTTCAGCTGCATTTTATTGTGTACCTATCAAAAGATGTAGACTTTTTCCTAATTTTTTCACCTATGAGAGACTCATTGTCTTAGAGCCTACAATGGAAGCAAATGCACCATGACAGGTAGCTGTTAACATAAGCTCCTGCTCACACTGTTCTGCTCTGAATAAATTCTAAAATAAACCCATACAAAATCAGTCCCCGTAGAAAACCTTAAATGCTCTTTTCTTATCTACACTTTCTTCCCTTTTGACACGATGCTCTCAATTATTGATATGAGAATTTATGAACACCAGGAGCATGATGTGGAAACTATTTTTTTGGTTGTGAGCACTATAAATATCACAAAATGTCAAGCACGGTTTCTTCATATTTTGGGGGCAGTGATTTCATGCAACTATTAACCACTAAACTAGACAGTTGAGGTCAAAGTGCCAGGATAGCAGCCCACACCAACACCTGACAGTGTTATGGCTTTTCAGCAATAATCATTGGTATTCAGCAGCAGAACATCAATTCTTTTCTCTTTATAAAGGAATGATAACTCGGATGAGTATTTGGAATGTAAAAGACTTTCCCTCTAGGCATAATTCTTTGGATGTCGGCAAGAACTGGTGCATTTTCAGAGTAAATAGGAGCTTTTTTTCTGATTAAAAAAAACGATACAGAACTCAGTCCAGGCTACCCACCTGGCCTGTTCATCAAAACTCCAGGGGAACTTGAGGATAGCTCATGTAGCTCAGTGATTAGAGCACTCACCTCGCAAGCGAGAGACATGGGTTTGATTCCCAACAGGGCGAAATCGTAAGCGAGTTTTCTTATTCCAACCGCCTGATAATAATCTCTCAACAAAATAAATAAAATAATAATTTGGTCACTCAATCCACTATTGTTTGTGGGACACTGCTGTGTGCAATTGGCTGTTGTGTTTCGCCTACAAACATAATGTCAATACCCTTTATAGTAGATTCTGTGAAGCGCTTTGAGACGTCTATAAGATGTGAAAAGCACTATATCAAACGCAAGAATTATTATTATTATGTTCACACTGGAAATAGATGAAGCCGATTGTGGGAATATTCACTCCAATGGGCCATCATGTTATATTCTAACTGGAGGGACAGGGAATTTTCAGAGTTTAGAGGGAACATTAAAATTTACATTTAAACTCCCAATGTAATAATAAGAATATGAGCATAAGAATTCACTGATGAAAAGACACCACCACCACCAACAACAACAGTTTGCATTTATATAGGCGTCGCAGAGCGATTAACAATGGCGGAGCCCGAGCCAGGGGAGGGGGAAGATGACCGTAAGCGCTGTTGATAGGAAGGTCTTCAGGCGCAACCTGAAGATGGGTAACGAGGGGGTGAGACAAGGGGGTTGAGGGTTGAAGTTCCAAAGTTTCGAGGCGTAGTGACTGAAAGCACGGCCACCAACGGTGCAGCAGAGGATTTGGGAGACAAGGAGGAGGCTGAACACAGTAAAGGGGATACTACTGTGAGGAGAGAGGAGGTTAGAGAGGTAGGGGAGCTGCAGAGGATTTAAACACAAGAGTGAGGATCTTGAAGTCGATCTGCTCTGTGACTGGGAGCCAGTGGAGTTTGGCGAGGACTGGTGCAATTAGGGTACGATGTTTGGTGCGGGACCAAGATCCACCTTGTTTACCTTCCACCATCCTGGCAGTTGCTTGACATGTGATGCCACAAACTACAAACTGTATCCGCATATATTATTTTCAAGCCAAAATCATTCTAATTTATTTCATGAAAACAAACAATATTTTCTGCTTCCACCATCTGTCTCCCTAGGGAGCCTGTTTCATAAATTTACTATTCATTTACTCACTGATGTAGCATCTCCGCAGATTTGTTCTGAATTTACCCCCTTCAATTGTAGGCCGTGTCCTCTAGATCTAGTGTTCAACCTGTCTCTGACCTGCTAACCCCCCATCAACCCGTCTGCTCCCTCTGCTCAGAAGGCTCTAGCTTGCTCCAGGTCTCCCGCTCGACCTGCCCTACCATCAGTGGCCGGGCTTTCAGTCTCCCTGCCTCCACCCTTTGGAATTCCATCTCACAATCGCTTTAGCTTGTTCCCTCCCTTGCCTTCTTCAAGGCACAACTCCAGACCTTCCTTATTGACTGTGCTTTAGCCATCCTCCTCACATGAAAAGCAGTTTACAAATATCATTTTGTTGTTGTTGTATTTACTTAAGAATCTGAAAGACCATAATTATATTGGATAATGGGTAAAGGCAGCATGAAACTACAGTGAGTGGATGGTGCTGGTTTGAATCCTATTCTGCGCTGCATTTATTGATCTCAGCCAAGCCAACGGTTCAGACTACAATTAGCCTCAATGACCCAGTTTACAGAGGAGGACATCAGTCAGGGTGCTTACTCCAGATTTCTCTCTAAAGACCACCTCACTAATAAGGTGCATGTTGTTCATGCTGGGATCAGACGTGGTTGCTTAGGTTTGATGCCTCACTTCCAATAACCCAGCACCTTGGAACGTTCTCCCGACGTGAAAGACGCTCTATAAGTGTAATTTTGTTGTTGTTATTGATAACATTCACTAGTAAAGGTTACACAGGTACCAGAGGATGCCCAGCAAACCTGGAGTAGGGGGTTTGGGGTGGCTCTGGATGCTAAAAAATTAATATGTAATACCACCACCTTCCAGGATCAGTTATACTGTAATCGTGGTTTATTGTGTGGAGTCAGTAACCATTTGCATATCCATTTTATAAAAAAACATGATGAATAATGACAATACTAACTGTTGGAAGGCAACAGCACTTTCCTAAAGCGTGACATAACAGGTGCCTATAAATCAATTCATAAATACTGCAGAGCAGAGGAGCTATTTTGAGAAGATATAAATGAGAAGGGAGAGATTGGCATGGATTGGCATGCTTTCGCCTCAAATGTCCAGTGAGAGATGAATTAGTTGCTCTGTACCCGACTGTGCTCTTCAAAAGGTTGCATGCAATATTCAAAAGCAGATTAGTCACAGAAATCCTTCCTTTGGCTTTATCGAGTTTCTTGCTATAATTCTTACTAGTATTTTAGCCGATTTGAAAATGGATTCTCGTTACAAATGTTGGGAAGAAGTTTCATGATGATCAGAAAAGGACCTGTATCCTCCCAACTCTTTGGGAGGCTATTCCTTACCTGCTTGTCATATTTGACATATAAAAAGATATTGTCAATTCACTTTACAGCATATTCTGTGAAGTGCTTTGAGACATCTCAAAGACGTCTCAAATTGCAAGGATTATTATTATACTAATAAGGTCGATCACAAACATCTATCAGTTCCTGATACCCATCATGGAGTAAAGGCTGCAGCTGAGAAGCAGGATGGTGAAGGGTTTATATTTAATTACTTTGCACAATAGGTGGTGAGTATGTGGAATAGAATACCCAGGGAGACAATGATTGCAGAGATGATCAGTACATTAAACGAGAGAGCCCGGTACAGTTTGGGCAAATAATGAGATGGAAGATGAGAGAAATCCAGCATTTGCTGTTATTCTATGAGATTGGTTGATATTCCATCTATTGATATTGTATTAATATAATGTATGGACATTTCCTTCTCCATTGCCTCCTTTCCCGAGAACATCATTACAGAACTTGCACCCTCCAGGCAATCGCAGATTCTGTTTTCTCCTCATCTGAAGAGATATACCTCCAGTAGGAATCCTGCCGACTTTCCTCTTCTCAATCTTGCTGAGAGTAATTGTAGCTTTATTTATAAGGCGCCGGCTGCCATTCACACCTGCAGCCTTGTACATACTCTGTTTGACTCAATGTTATAAAGGAGGAAGAGGAGGAGCTTGTACCCACTAAAGCACTGGTTTCCAAACTGTGGGGTGTCCTCCCTTGGGGGGGCACGTATCGTTGGCTGGTGGGGGTGTGAGGAGCTTTAGAGTCACAAGCCCCTAAGTGTGTGTGGAGCCGAGGACCTGAGTGCGTGGACCCGCGTACCTGAGTATGTGGAGATGAGGACCTGAGTGTGTGGAGATGAGGACCTGACTGTGTGGAGATGAGGACCTGAGTGTGTGGACCCGCGTACCTGAGTGTGTGGGGATGAGGACCTGAGTGTGTGGAGCTGAAGATCCGAATGCATGTGGAGCCAAGGACCCGAGTGTGTGGACCTGAGTGTGAAGGAGTGGAGAGTGCAACGAAAACTTTGCTGTGTTGGGGCGGGGGCACTATTTAAAGTTTGGAAGCCACTGCACCAAGGCATCAGGAGGTTCAACAAGATACTTGTATGTCATCAGCAATGCCCTTGAAAATTATGGACCCACCTGGTTGAGAAACTGGGCTACCAATACTGTCACATAGGATTACTTGATGCCAACATTCTGTTGCAAGCCTGAGTAACAAATTAAACATTTTCTTCATGGGGTGAATTAACATCATGCTGAGGAAGGGGAATTCACCACAAATGTTTAATTTGTTACTCAGGCTTGCAACAGAATGTTGGCATCAAGTAAACGGCCTAGCTCTAATTTTAAAGTTATTCTATTGGCGAGATCCCACAAACAGTGATGAGGTGAAGGATCAATTCATCTGGAGGTTTGTAATTCACAGCTAGCTTCTCATTTTTAAAACTGTTGGGTGAATTTCAGCTTTCAAAAAGGATTTGGACTGAGCCAATGTGGGGGAAATTCACTAAACTATCTGTTGATTGTAAGTGTGATTACGGTAATGGAATCCCATAGCTCTGTAGAGCACTCGCCTTAGAAGGGAGAGACCTGGGTTCAATTCCCAGAAGGTCAGGTCAGGGCGAAACCTTGGGCAAGTTTTCTTACTCCACACGTCTAATAATAATCTCTCAAAATAAAACAATAATAAATTGGTCATTTCCATCCACACCTGTTTGTGGGACGCTGCTGTGCGCAATTGGCTGCCGCGTTTTGCCGACAAATATACAGTTAATGCACTTTACAGTATCTTCTGTGAAGTATTTTGAGATGTCTAGAAGATGTGAAAAGCACTATATCAAATGCAAGTATTGTTCTTCTTCTCTAACGCCTGAAGTGAGTGGGCCAGACACCACCCAATGGTGATTTTCTGTCTTGTACAATCTGATTTTCAAAGTGGGAATGGGAATGGGAAGGGTGGGGGGGGGTGGAGAACTGCACATTGGAGCACTCATCCCTGGCTGCTTTTGTACTTCAGTAACAATGAGGCATTCCCATGTTTTTTGTTTGCCACTGGAATCACCGAGGAATGAACTGCAGCCTTTATACCCCCCACCCCAATTTCATCTGGCCCACACGCTCCTCCATAACCCATATATGTTATGTTTTTGGAAAGGAAACACAAAAATATTGCTTATGCTGCCCTCGGACATTTCTCAAATAGGGCGTCTGGCTCTTGGCAGCCAAAGGGTTAGACCAGCCTAAAGTAGAGGAAGAATGGTCAAAAGATCTATTTTATAGTTGCTATTTACAGCAGCTTGTAAGACACTTTAATTTGTAGAATCACTTGTGGTAGAGCTATTTCAGTTGGTTGGAAATGTTCAGAGCATTACACCCCCTCCCATTCAATCCTGGAATCATGTAAAAAACAGTGAAGGTATATTGTTCAGGACAGGAAGGGTGAGATAACTGGAAGAATGGCAGGGGGAGGGGGAGGCATTTTTGAAGTGAATTGAATTTGCTGGGGCCAATTATTTGAGTTAAAGATGCAGAGTATTGATGAACTCATTAACTGCCCGTCAATGACATGCCTCAGAGATAATAGAAAAATCTATGGTTGCAGCAGTTGGAGACCGAATATCACCTTTGACTCCTTCAGAAAGTACAAAATACAAATGGCTACAAGGCTAATTAAAAATGTTCTATTGGGAATTATCCTGTTTCTACAGTGCTACTCTGGACCCATCCCTACACTCCAGCTATCGCCCTATGTCCAACCTCCCATTCCTCTCCAAGGCTCTGGAACGAGTCGTTGCTTCGCAGCTTTGCTCCTTTCTCTCCCTCCACGAACCCCTTCAATCTGGCTTCCTTGCTGCCCATAGCATAGAGTCAACCCTGGTCAAAGTCTCTAACGACATTCTAAACATCTGCCTCCTTGTCCTCCTTGACCTCTTTGCTGCCATCGAGACTGTCGATCATTCCAGACTCTTACACTGCCTCTCCTCTCTCCTCAATCTCTGTGGACCTCCCCTCGCCTGGTTCAACTCTTATCTCTCCCAGCGTCTGCACTTTGTCGCCACCAACGGCTTCTCTTCCAGCCCCTGCACTGTCAGCTGTGGCATCCCCCAGGGCTCTGTCCTTGACCCCTTACATTTCAACATCATCCGCAGACATGGGGTTAACTTCCACATGTATGCGAATGATACCCAACTCTATCTCTCTGCCTCTACCCTCGGCTCTCGGATTACTTCTATCCTGATAGACATCAAGTCCCAGGGGAGAGCTAACTTTCTACAGTTGAATGTCAACAAGATAGAGGCCCTACTGATTGGCTCGCATCAACGCCTTCATATATCAGGCACATGGTTGCTCACTTGACCTCACCAAGCCAATCAGGAACCTAGGTGTCTTGCTCGATCCTCAACTGTCTTTCCTCTCCCATCCAAGCAATGACTTGTTCTGCCTTCCCTCACCTCCACAATATTGCCCAACTCTGCCACTACCTCACCCCTAAAGCTGCTGAAACCCTCATTCACGCTTGCATTACATTCCGGCTCGTCTAGGAAATGCCGTGCTTGTTGGACTTCCCAATTCCTCCCTCCACAGGTTGCAGATGATCCAGAAGTCTGCGGCCGCTACCAAGCTCCATGACCCCATCTCCCCCATCCTCGCCTGTCTCCATTGGCTCCCCATCTTCCAGAGGATCCAATTCAAGATCCTGATCATCACATTTAAAGCCCTCCACAACACTGCCCCACCTTATATCCGTGACATCCTATCCCCTTACCCCACAATAATAAAATTGGTCATTTCAATCCACGACTGTTTATGGGACACTGCTGTGCGCAATTGGCTGCTGCGATTCCCCCACAAATATATACAGTCAATTTACAGTATATTCTGTGAAGCGCTTTGGGACGTCGATAAGATGTGAAAAACGCAATATCAAATGCAAGGATTATTATTATTACCAACCTGCCCGTCCCCTCCGCTCAGCAGGCTCTGGCCTGCTCCACGTCACCCAACCCACCCTCCCCACCATTGGCGGGCGAGCCTTTAGCCACACTGCCCCCAACCTCTGGAACTCCATCCCGCAGTCTCTCTGCCTCGCCGCCTCCCTGGCCTCCTTCAAGTCTCGCCCCCTCCCTGGCTTCCTTCAAGTCTCGCCTCAAGTCTCTCTTCGATGGACCCATCAGCAACTCCTAATCCCCCCTTTCCCTCCCCTGTCTTCAGCTCGGGTCTGAAACAGTGACGTCCTCCTGAAGTGAAAGGCGCTATGCAAGTGTAATGTTGTTGTTGTTGTTGTTGCTACACTGTAACAACAGGAGAGTGAGAATGTTATATGAGAGAGAGAGTGATACACACAGATGGTAGAGAGAAAGCTAGAGAGTTGCGCAGAAATGGAGAGAAAGAGATACCGGTACTTGGAGTTGAAAGGGGCAGAAAGCGTGAGTACAGTGTTAAAATGAGTATGAAATGATGTTGTTTGACGTTACCGTGTAGCCTGCCCTGACACTGAGGTGTTCTGCTGCGACCAGCAGTGCGTTCAGTGTGGCACCCCCACTCCCAACATGAGCTTTAGGGTCTTCAACAGTAAGCAGGACCACACCAGGTGAGATGAATCCTTTCTGCTGCCGGATTTCGAGTTCTGGAAGGAAAAGTGGATGAGAATCAAGTCAGGGATTTATCAGATTTATTGGACCACTTTTTCCCCTGCCCCAGCTCGAGATTACAGTCAGTGTGTGAAATGCCTTGAGATGTCCTCCCAATGTGACACACATACATCTAAATCGTTGTTGTAACAAATTAACGTTAACAATCAGAATCATATTCCTAATCATATAGACCATTTCATTGGGCATCCACTCACACACACACTTTTAGTACTTGGAAAGGCCCTTGGGTTTGAGGGGAGAGGAGAGAGGGCAAGCAAGAGAGAGAGGGGCAAGCAAGAAGAGTTAGGGGAGAGCGAGAGCTTCCAGAGGTGGTGTATATCTGTGGAATTTGAGGTTTACTGTTGAAATTTAGCCAACCTAGTAATACTGGTGGGACATTAAAAAGAATGTTAATCAAGCTAAACTTTTAAACTCTCTACACCCTCGGTTCACCTCAATATTACTTAATGGTAATATACTGACACACCAACAACATGGCTTTGATGCTGGAATGTGATTAAGATCTGCTTTCCTTCTACAAATGGCTGTGAGCCAAGTTGTCTTGTTCGTGATTCATGGAGCTAATCGTCTCCTCAGCTCACTGCGTGACCGGGAGGCAGTGAATAATAATAATAATAATAACACAAAGCACAGTGACAGACTTCATAAAAACCATATATACCCGAGGATTAAACCCAGAGCTGAAAGCACTGTTAGATCTCCTACATATGCCCAAAAGCCTATAAAGTGCTTAATGTTCCAATTAAAGACCACAGAACAGAATATAGAGTGGGCACCCTGCTGTGTAACATTGTCATCCCACATTAACATTTCCCTGGCACATGTAATAAAACACTATGTTTATGAAGCACTGACTATATCCTGCGCAGATCATCATTTTTTTAACAATATTATTGACTCGTCAAATCCAAATTAAATTTCTCAAAACTCTCCAAGCGTCAGTTGTCCTCTCTGTGCTCCCCAGCCTGGCCGCAAAACTCCCTCCCTTCACTCCACAATGCAAAGCTACACAAGGTTAAACTCACCATACTAACTGCACGAGATACAAAGAGGTCAAGGCCACAGGTAGGTCTGCCCTTCCCTACTGGAATGTTATCTGCATGGTTGTGCCAAGGAATTTTAAATATTGAAACCAAATTGGGTTTGATCAGGGAGTGTCTGCATGGTTTACAGAATACAATTCTGTATTTGCCATATCCATGTGGGATCATTATTACAGTTTAGGCCTATAATGTGTGAGAAATGGTTCCTTGCAAACCTTAAAGCTGATCCCTCTCCCCTACTGCTCAATGGGTAGACATTTGATACACAATACTATTACATAGTATTGCAAGGACACCTGAGATCAAACCTGGGTCTTATTGTTCTTTATCATACCAGTCCCATACCAGTCAGACCTTAAGATGACATGTTAAACCAAGGCCCCATCTTCCTGTTCGGGTGGTCATTAAAGATCCCATGGCACTATTGGAACAGAGAAGGGAGTTTCCATCTCTCGGTGTCCTGGCCGACAATCCCCCAAATCAAATTGGTCACTCAAGGAACAACAGATTGTTCAGATCTGGAATGCATTTCTTGAAGCCATTTCTATAACAACTTTCGAGAGAGAAGTAGATAGATATTTGAGAAGGACAAATTTGCAGGTTTGGGGATAGATTGAGGAAGTGAGATTAATTTGAACAACGAGCCAGCACGGATACAATGGACTGAATGGCCTCTTTCTGTGCGATATAATTCTGTGGTTCTATGTAGGGTCCGTCGATATGGAAAATTTTCCCATTAGATATATCAATGGGCTCATATCGAGATATACCGAAATATCGATATTTTCAGTTTTTTCGTACTGCGCATGCGCGCGCGCATTTGGAGTGCGCGCGCATCCCGGGTGCGCGCGCATTCGGGGCCTATCTTCTCAGGAGGTAAATATCTTTCTCTGTGTCTGTCACTCTCTCCATCTCTGTATTTTTCTGTCTGTGTGTCTCTATGTCTCTCTCCCTCTCTCCTCTCTCACATCCGCCCCATCTCTATCTATCTGTATATTATCACATCCACCCCGTCTCTCCCCCCCCCCCCCACCGCCATCCCTCTCTCGCACCCCCCACCCCCGTCGTCTCTCTCCCCCACCCCCCCCCCAGCCGTCTCTTTCTACCCCCCCCCCGCCGTCTCTCTCCCCCTCTCCCCCCAGCCGTCTCTCTCCCCCTCCCCACAGCCGTCTCTCTCCCCCTCCCCCCAGCCGTCTCTCTCCCCCTCTCCCCCCCCAGCCGTCTCTCTCCCCCTCCCCCCAGCCGTCTTTCTCCCCCTCTCCCCCCCCCAGCCGTCTCTCTCCCCCTCCCCCCAGCCGTCTCTCTCCCCCTCTCCCCCCCCAGCCGTCTATCTCCCCCTCCCCCCAGCCATATCTCTCCCCCTCCCCCCAGCCGTCTCTCTCCCCCTCACCCCCCCCCAGCCGTCTCTCTCCCCCTCACCCCCCCCCAGCAGTCTCTCTCCCCCTCAACCCCCCCTCCCCAGCTGTCTCTCTCACCCCCCAGCCCTTGCATACCTGTATATTGTATTCGAGGACTGTGAATACAATATGGCGGCTTTGCACCTCGGTCTGTGCATTGTGTATAGAGATGAGCATTCTGGGGCTTGTAGTTCAGTGTGCTCGCATCCCGATTTTTTACCTCGATATATCGATTTTTCGATTATATCGATATTTTTTAAATGTCTATATCGGCGTATCGATATGAAAATTATATCGGGTTTTATCGATATATCGATATATCGCCGGACCCTAGTTCTATGACTATTTGTGGAACGTTGCTGTGCGCAAACTGGCTGCTTTGTTTCACCCACAAAATACAGTCAAACCGCTTCACAATAATTCTGTGAAGCCGTTTGAGGCTTTGTGAGGATGTGATAACAATAAAATAACAACAAAATTACATTTATAGAGTACTTTTCACGTCAGGAGAACTTAGGGTGGATAAGGAATTATATCAAATGAAAGGAATATTATTATTAATAACTTCTGCACTAAGCTTCTCCCTATATTACATCTCATATTGACATTTCAGCCTGTGAACACATTTTACTTATTTTTCATGTTACACATCTTAGTTAATAACAGCTGACATGGAGATACAGTTAGAAGACTTCCTATTTAATTTTCCACCAGCTGCATTTTGCAGCAACAAGCAAGAAAGTTATATTTCACAACAGTTCCTCAAATTACATTTCACCAAATTACATTTCAAATTACATTTCATCGGGTCACCCAGGGTGTATTCATTTTGTGATGCCACAGGTTGCTATTCAAAAACAGCATGCAGGCTTCAATCCCTCTGCCTCACCCTTCTTTATCCATCTATGAATTCACCTGAAAACCTACCTCATCTATCACAGCTAGGGCCACCCACCCACCCACCGTCTCCTTCTGTCTTGCTTGGCCTCCAAGCAACGCTCCAAGATGCTTATTTAAATGCAAGTTTAAGCACCGTACACCTGAGCTGATAAAAGGGGTCAGAAAGGGTGAAGGGCAGCGAGTGTGGGGGTAGGTGGGTGGCCTGAAGGTGAGGTTGAAGAGGAGGATCTTGAGATAGGCCTTAAAGGAGGCAAGGACACTGGATTCATTAAAGAAACAGCTTGATGTAATCAGAACATGGAAGAATGGGTGGAAGAATGGGTATTCTTTTACGATGAGATCAAATTGGCCTGGCCCAAATATATCTTGTGGAATGAAGAGTCAAAAGTGGTGAAAACTGAGCTATGTTGTGTCGAGCAGCACCCGCACAGTGCTAGAAACAAAATTTTAAATGCTAAAACGCTGAATAGAAGGATTCCAGTGAAGATCACATCAATGCTGGGATTTGCTGCTGGGCGTTTCCAGCACTTTTTGTTGATATTAAAACAGTGCAGCTATTTGCATTCCATTATTTATATCAACCATGCATTGGAAAAGATGGGTCACCCACCATGGCTGAATGCTGGCCAGCTGTTATCACTTCTCATAGCAAAAATACTGCGAGTAATGGAAGTTGGGCAATCAGTGACCTCATGTTTGGTGGCCTGTGATTGCTCTCTCAGGTGTTATCAGTTGGGAAACAGGGTTTGATGTATTATCAAGGCGAGTGGTCACATCAAACCCTGTTTCCCAACTGATAACACCTGAGAGAGCAATCACAGGCCACCAAACATGAGGTCACTGATTGCCCAACTTCCATTACTCGCAGTATTTTTGCTATGAGAAGTGATAACAGCTGGTCTGCCACTGTGAAACCAGTCAATTGCGCATAGTGTCTTTCAGTCATGGATTGAGTCACCAAATTATTAGACTATTATTAGACGCCCTAAATTCTGTTCAGAATCCTGACGCCCTAAATTCTGGATTCAGAATTCTGAATCCAAAATATTTCTGACTCAGGAATCCAGAGGGCTCCACCTCTCCTGATCCCAACCACCAGCTTGGGTGCTGATCTATGACTGTCCAGCGCTTTGGGACACTCTCCTGACATGGAGGGTGCTATAGCCTAGCTGACACCCTATTTCTACAGTCCCTATAAGACCCTTAATACACAGCAGAAACAATTTTGAAATGTCCAACAGCAGCTACCCCGACTGCCCCATTCTTACTGCAAGGTCCATCGGTCCCCATCCCTCCCTCATCCATATCCCCACCCTCCATGTCAATTTACTCCCTCCCGCCCACCTCATCTCCCACACCCCTTCACCACCAACTGTCCCCTCTGCATCGAGTCTACAAAATGTCCACTCACTCTCTGACAAGTCATTCACAAACCACAACTTCACCATCAAGGAAAATATTGACATCCTCACCGAAACCTGGGTTACCCCAGGTGACACTTCCCCCCTGATGGAGGCCACATTTCATCAAACTCCACGGCCTAACCACGGTGGTGGCAGTGTGGCTCTCATCTCCCGGCACCCATCAGTCTTTCCCCTTACACATCTGGAACCTTCTCTTCCTTTGAGCACCTTGCTCTCTACCACCTCTCCAGTCTTTCCCTCAAAATCCTCCTTGTCTATCGTCCACCCAAGCCTCCCCCCAACTTCCTCTCGGATACCCCCACCCTTCTATCTTCCCTCTCCTTCTGCTCTGAACGCCTCCTCAACTTAGGCGACTTCAACCTTCACTTCACCCCGTCCTGCTTACTTCTGCTGACTTCTCCTCCCTAAACCTCTCACTCCACATCCACTCTGCCACCCACCATCCATGGTCACCTCTTTGACCTGGTGATCACTGTGTTGGACATCACCATCATCGATAAAGCCACCTTGGACCACCACTTCATCTCCCTTAATACCTCTGTACTCCTTCCCCCTACTCAACCCCCATCACCTACCACCCCTGGAAAAAAATCTCCTCCCTCTCCGCTGCCCTGGAGTCATCTGAACTCCTATCTCTCTGGCCCTCAAAAATCGATCAACCTCTTCACTCTCTTTTCTCCACAATTCCCTCCCCTCTATTCTTGACTCCATTGGCTACCTTAAATCTTGAACCACTTCATACACCTATAAATCCCCCTGGTATACCAACCATCTCCGATCTCTCAAGGCACAAGTGCGAGCCGCAGAATGCATAGAACCAAATGCAAACTAATGGTCTTTTGGCAGATTTGGCTGGATCACATCAAGATATACCGCTCTGCCCTCGCCTCTGCAAAATCTTCCTTCTACTCCAAGATAATTCTTCATTGTGATCTTTCACTTCATGGCTGTTTATTAATTGGCCGCTGCTTTCACCCACAAAGCACATAAGTCCTACACTTTACGGAAAATGAAATTCACTATGTGAAAAGCGCTAATATTATTATTATAACAACATGCAAGGATTGTTATTAATATAAAATAGAATTTGTAGTTTCATTCAGATACTCTTAAGCATGTGGATGAGCTTCCACAAGTGTCAGACACCTACCTGACTAAAATAAAAACCCCTAAAAGTCAAGAATTCTAAGGTCCTCAATCAATAATACTTTCAGTTATTGTTTAAAAAATTTCCCAAATACTTCTTAAGCGTTACTCAACATTTGTAAAGCCTAAGATATATCACCTTGACTCATGCTGAATGCACTTGATTTGCTTCCTTGATAATGAGCCTTGAGATGTTTCTTCAGTGCCAGGTTTCATTGCAAGTTAAGAGGATGAGATCAAATGGGCTGATTTTTTTTTATCCAAACAATCTTGTGAGAGCTACCTTGCAAGTTGCTTTTCAAAGAGACTTACAAAATACTCTAGACTAAGAAAAATAAAACTACTTTTAATACAATTTTTCAGTTTCAGGATTTGTTTTGCCCACATTCTTCGCTCCCTCCCTGCAGATTATTTTTCCCCAAAGGAAGAAAACAAGAAGTGGTCAGAGAACAATTAGCATTATTAACATTGAATTCACTGACAATAATAACTTACTATTAGATGTCTCAAAGACCTGATAAAGCGCTATTAAATGCAAAAAATATTATTGTAAATTCAGCAACACAACAGAGATGGGAATGGCACAGGCACAATAGGCCAAATTCCCTCCTTTTTGTCTATAATTCTGGTGTTCTATAATTCCTGGGCCATATCTTGCAAACAGACACAGTTCCAGAGGCAGGAGTACAAGGGGAAATGTTTTACCCACTAGGGGAAACTTATCTTCATTTAAAAAAAACTATGTCAATTCATTCCATGAAATGCATCAGTTAAATTGGACTTCATTAAATGATTGTATTTGTGACCAATTAATCTTAAAAGCCAATTTATGCTTTATGCTTAAACAGCCATCAAGTGACTGACCAATTTTATTTGAAGGAACATTAGCCAATGACATTGGGAGAACCTCCTGCACCAGGCTCCACTCCCTTATCACCCCCACTCTCAGACAGCTCCACCGGTTTCCCATCCCCCAGAGGATAGAGTTCAAAATCCTAGTCATCACTTTCAAAGCTCTCCATCGCCTTGCTCCTCCCTATCTGTGTAGCCTTCCTGCTAACTCCATATCAACCTGTCCACTCCCTCCGCATAGCAAGCTCTAGCCAGCTCCATGTCCATCCTGTCCCACTCCAGCATTGGTGGTCGAATCTTCAACCTCTCTGCCCCCACCTGATTAAACACCATCCCACAATCCCTTTATCTTGCTCCCTCCCTTGCTTCCTTCAAGGCTGGTTTCAAGACCTTCCTCTTTGACCGCATCTTTGGTCACCTTATTACCCTTCCATCCCTCCTGAATCATAACCCTCAGCTCAGGTCCAAATCCCTAACTGTACAGTACCTTGGGACATTGTCCAGATGTGAAAGTAGCAATACAAATGTAATTTGTTGCTGTTGTTGCTCTACCTCTAAGCCATACATGGCATCTAGCTGTAAAATAGCTTGCTTGAGCCATTTTCATTCACTTTTAACATTAGAATCACAAGATATTTCAAAAGAGCTAAGCAAATGGCTCCAAAATATGCATTGGGCAAATGCTTCCCCCAGCAGATGACTCGGCTGGCCTACTACACAAGAACAAGCTGAGCAGGAAGATGAAAATAAAATGAAAGTTAATTCACTGTTTCCACATCTATCCCACAAGCCTTTATATTTTAGCCTGTCTCTTTACTTGTCATTCTGTGCTTGAGTGGATTTCCTCAGGGCCCAACTAATGCTTACTGATGTCAGACTCTCACTGATGGACTGAGAAGAAATGTAAACATTTGAAAAAATATATGATTTAATGTATTTGACTAACATTATGCATGAGGATCTATCAGAGTTGAAGCTGGGCAATTGATTTAAATACAGACACATTCTCAATTGAATAATTTTGCTGTGAGAACCACCTACTGGTATGGTGCAGCTTATAAAGAGATATAGAACAATGAGATCAAATGGCCAAAGGGTCTTTTTCATCCAATACTCTCTCATGATATGTGTAGAGGCTACTTCAATGGGTAATTCATTGTAGTACTGAGCTCTACAGATCTCAAAGATCCCAGTCTTAATCCTAGTCTGAGCAACCTCAGTGAGCCAAGTCAGGGGGAGAAATTCAGCTAGAGTTCATGCTCTTGATAAATACCAAAAAAACCAGAATTCATGCAAAAACAGAATTAAATCTTAAATTTTAAATCTGTGACTTGTGGTCACAGATTTAAAATAGTTTCAAAGCGAAGTAGAGGGGAGCTGAGGAGAAATTTTTTCACTCAGCGAGTTGTTCGAATCTGGAATGCATTGCCTGAAAAGGTGGTGGAGGCTGATTCGATAACAACTTTTAAAAGGGAATTAGATCTTTATTTAGGGAGAACAGGTCTATTAGGCTATGGGGAGCGGGCAGGGCAGTGGGATTGAATCGCTCTTTTCAAAGAGCCGGCACAGACTAGATGGGCCGAATGGCCTCCTTTTGTGCCGTAAAATTCTATGAATCTATGAATTGGGTTCCGTTCCCACAGTCAATTGATCTTATTGAGATAGCCACCCACATAAGAACCTTACACTCCATGCTTATGATGGAAATCCCAATCAAAATCTGCACTCACAACCTTATGACTCAGTGGTAAGAGTGCTGCAATTGAATGAGACATGTATACATAGATGTTATACATAACGAGACATAGAAGCCATGATGTTAACATATGATACCGCATTATCAAATAATGCCATGAAGGACTATAAATATGTTTCAAAGCTCTTTACAGAATACACTATAAAGTGAATTGACTGTATTTGTGGGTGAAGCATGGCAGCCAATTGCACTAGCAGTGCCCCACAAACAGCTGTAGATTTAAATGACCAATTCTTTATTGGGTTTTTTCGAGGTATTATTAGGCGTGTGGAGTAAGGAAACTTGCCCAAGGTTTCGCCTTGCCTAGAATCGAACCCTGGTGATTCGCTTGCAAGGTGACTGCTCTAACAACTGAGCTACAGCACTCCACATATACTGGCTATTGACAAACTTGCAGATAGAATCATAGAATCTTACAGCACAAAAGGAGGCCATTCGGCCCATCTAGTCTGTGTATTTTAAATCTGTGATCACGAGTCACAGATTCGCCCATCAGTGGAAACAGTTTTTTCTTATTCACCCTGTTGAATCCCCTCATGATTTTATAAACCTCTATCAGGTCTCCTCTCAACCTTCTCTGTTCTAAAGAGAATAAACCTAGCCTATCTAGCCTTTCCTCTTAACTGAAGTCCCTCAACCCTGGTACCATTCTAGTAATCCTTCTTTGTACCCTTTCCAATGCCTTAACATCCTTTCTATAGTGTGGTGACCAGAATTGGACACAGTACTCCAGCTGAGGCCTAACGAAAGTTTTATAGATGCTTTGTTAGTGATTAATTGGATTGTTAACTACATTGTCTGTGTGAGAACAGTCAGATCAACAATTGGCACTAAATAATACTAGCATGACATGGATAGCTGCTGAAAGCAAATAAATGACCACATTAATTCAGAGGATGTTAAATAGACCAACATGAGGACATTTGCAGAGACATGACACTGAAGTTGAAGTCAAGTAGATGAATTCCAGTCACTTATAACACAATTTGGCATTCTCTCAAGGTCAAAAAATATGTCTAAATGAACCGAACAGCTTTAATACACAACAAGCACTCACAGTAATAAGCCTTGATTTATCAGGACTTTACTTGCCTCAAAGCACTCTGCATAAAACATCTTCTGTGCTTTTATGTGTTGAATGTATAGTAATAGCCTTAAGCCGTATTCATATAGCTATTGGATTACTTCATGTGCAAGCAGCCAAGCATCTGGACTTCAACAAGACAGTCACAGAATCCACATTGTTAAGACAACTGATCCATGGAGGTAAGGTCCAGCAGATCAGGCAGGTGTCCTGTCAGGTTTTGTTTGGGGGTATTTAAAACACAGCTTTGAACAATCGTTGGTTTGGATGGCAAAGGGGAGAAGCAGAGCTCCTTACAAGCAGAGGAACACTCAATGTGTTCAAAGGAACACTCAATAACAAACTTTCTCCATGTTGCGGTTATGAACTCCACAATATCAAGTAGCATGCTGGCGGATTGCAGATGCTCTGGGGTTGCCTCTCCATGGCCCTCTTGCATCAAAGGATAGACACCATCTGTCCTATCCTCCTCTGCCAGTAAATATTCCTGCAGCTACTTTGCACAGATAGACATATTCTACATTTCACCCGTGTCCTCTGCTGTGCCAGGGGATTGTCACTTATTGGCACCAGGAGCCTTGTCCACTCCATTTCCTCCAAGGCTCACACTGAAAGTCTGAAAGAGTCTCACTGCAATACTGTTAAACACTGGCATCAGTTCCTGCCTTGATTCCATGAGAACTGAAATATTATGAAGGACGCAGCTAACTGCCATCTGCTTATCTTGTAATGTTTACGTGGTTACCTTATTAATCAAAAATACACAAATAAATTTCTCAATGTGTTTATTTTGTTAATCTAGGCTATGCATCTGAAGACCATCATAGTTACTGACTATATTGAGACTTCCCCATTATAAACTCAAGTGAGTATCTGTCTGGGATAAAGGAGCTATTGTGATCTCCTGACTCCCAATTACTCACATAATAATAATAATAATAATAATCATCCTTGCATTCGATTTTACGCTTTTCACGTCTTCTAGATGTCTCGAAGCACTTAAGCAAAAAAAAGGAGATAAATTTATTTTCTTCATCAATTATCTAATGCAGTGCTCCAAAATTAAAGTGCCCTCATATTAAGTTGGTGAATATGTTTGCTTGCATTCAAGGGTAGGAATGGAAAAATCATAATTAAATATGAATACATTACAAACGAGCCAAAATAGCTCATTTTCTGCAGAGAAAATAAAATGAGTTGTGGAGTGCAGACGAGCAGAGCACATGGCAATGTGTGTGTCTCATTGCCACATCATGCAGTGCCTTGATGAGCTGCCTAGGAATCTAGAAACCAAGGGCAATGTCTGCTGTGGAGCCTACAGCAGCTGACAGAAAGGGAATTTATCTAAAAATGGGAATTATGTAATAGTTGAAGCCCCAACGTCAACACTCCTTACAAACCATGCATACAAGTAACAGGATTAATGTCAAGCTCCTCACTCTCACAAACAAATCTCGTTATATACCACATTTTGCCCACAAATATACAGTCAATTCACTTTATATTCTTTGAAGCGCTTTGAGCCATCATGAGACGTGAAAAGCTCTGTATCAAATGCAAGGATTATTATTATTATGACGTAGAACCTCCCTATCTCTCTGCTCATGCCCCACTTCTCTTCCCGCCCACCCTTTTCATTCAGCGAACAAGGGCCCTCAACACCACCATCAATGGCTGGGCATTTGGCTGTCTCTCCCCTAACCTCTAGAACAACTTGCCTTAATCCCTCCGCCTCACCACCACTTTCCCCCTCCTTAATCCATCTTTAAATCACACCTTAAAAGCTACCTCTTTGAGTATGGTCACACTCTTTTGATAGGTGTCAAACACTGCTACTGCATAGTGGTCCAAGACTCTATCCTATCTAAGCTCCTGTGTTGCCAAGGGAATTTGAAAGGCATTTACCTTCTGGGATTTCTCCCACCCATCACCCCTCTGCCTCTCGCATTTTAAACACCATTAGGTTTTGATCAGTCATTTACCCCATCCTGCATTATAACCTGTGAGGTGCCTTATATGTGCTGAGGAGTGCATCTCCGCTCTGTTGTTGTCAAGTGCTCTGGGGCGCTATCTTGTGAGGGGCGCTGTGTAAATTGTTGTCAGTGCTTCTCTCTGCAACACCTTCAATGTGGAACAATCTTTTTATCCTGGTCTCAAAATCATCATCTGGGAAGAGTGAACAGCCAGTCCTGTCCGCCATCCTCTGTACACGTGGAGCCCTGTAGCTCAGTGGTTAGAGCACTTGCCTTACAAGAGTGAGACCTATGTTCGAATCCAGGCAAGTCAGGGAGAAACCTTAGGCAAGTTTCCTTACTCCACACAAATGCCTGATAATAATCCCTCCAAAAAAACACTAATAAAATTGGTCATTTAAATCCACGATTGTTTGTGGGGACACTGCTGTGCGCAATTGGCAGCCATGTTTTGCCCACAAATATACAGTCAATTCACTTCACAGTATATTCTGTGAAGCGCTTTGAGATGTCTAGAAGATGTGAAAAGCGCTATATAAATGCAAGGATTATTATAATATTATATTATAATAATAATGTGAAGGGAGTTGCAGATGACGAAGGCTCTTTGGCTCAGTGCAGAAACCCACTTTAATGTCTTCCCATTACAGCATCAAACTCTACTACACTCTGATGAGTTCAATAGCCCTGTAGTAACAACCTTGTCTACCCCTTATTCATCCTTCAAATAACAGTATCCATTTGTCATTCATAATGACATAGTAGCTACTGACCATTTTGACTCCATTAGTCAGTAATTAGTCAGTAGTTATTTTATGAAACGCTTGCAGTGAAATGTGAGTGCAGTAATGACAAATGTGCTTTGCTATTATGCCACGACTGTTTTGGGGATTCCACTGTGTGCAACTGACTGTCGCGTTTCACCCACAAAATATACAGTGTCTAAACCTTACAGTCTATTTATTCTATGAAACGCTTTAAGATATCTTGAAGATGTGATAAGGCGCCGTATCAAATACAATAATTATTATTATCCTAATAAAATGACAATGTCTGCCAAGATCTCAATAAGAGCTTATCTCGGTGTGTCATCCAAGATTTCACTAACCGATTGATGTAGAGATGATTTACAACTAATACAACAATAAAATTACATTTATAGAGCGTCTTTCATGTCAGGAGGATGTCCCAAGGCACTGAACAGTCAGGTCAGGACACGAGCAAGGTGGAGGGGCAGAGGAGGAGGAGGGGGAGGAAGAGGTGGGAGGGGAGGACGGCAGAAGGCACGATCGGAATGGAGGGTCTTGAGAACAGCCTCGAAGGAGGCAAGGGAGGATGCGAGGCAAAGGGACTGTGGGATGGAGTTCCAGAGTGTGGGGATAGAGAGGCTAAAAGCCCATCCACCGACAGTAGGGCAGGTTGGGCGGGGGACAGGGAGCAAACAGGAGCCTGCTGAACGGAGGGGGCGCGCAGATTCACAGGGAGACAGCAGGTCGGAGAGATAGGAGGGGACAAGGCCAAGAATGGCCTTGAAAGTGAGAACGAGGATCTTGATTTCGATCCTCTGGGGAATTGGGAGCCAATGGAGCCGGGCGAGGGTGGGAGTGATGTGGTTGCATGGCTTAGTGCGGGAGAGGACACGAGCTGTAGAGTTCTGGATGATCTGCAACTTGTGAAGGGAAGAGCCGGTAAGGCCGACGAGGAGCGAGTTTCCATAGTGGAGCCTTGATGTGACGAATGCGTGCACAACGGTTTCGGCAGCCTGAGGGGCTTTCATAGAAAAGACTTGTATTTTGGAGTGTCATGGGCATATTGTGTTTTGGGGATCTCCTATCGTTGAGATTGATGACCTAAACAAGCTTATCACGGTTGTATGGAATTTTTGCGTTTTGAGCTGCAGTTACATCTGGTGGCCGCGCCGACTCCAGGTGGCGCTGTGGCATTCTGTGTCACAATGAAGCGCTCTGAGACGCCATCCGGTGTGGAGGGTGCTATATAAATCAAAGTTGTTGTTGTTGTCACTGAGCACATGCACGCACGCAAGCAACACGCATTCAGATGAAGCCAAGTGGTGGGAACAAGGTAAAGATGCCAAAGCGAACATCAAGACTTTCAAGTAGAAATACAGTAGAAGCTCACTAAAACGGTCACTCAAGTCACTGGGCAAAAGTGATCTACATAGTGAGGTGACCTGATTATTGAAACAGGTCGGGTGATCCAGATCACTGATGTTGAGGGCATAGGTAATGGGCACAGATGATGAACAATCAACCGTACTTTGGAATTTCATTAACACAAAAGCTGTCATGTCAGCCTTCCTTTTGAGAATGCACCAACTTTGTTCAACTTGTGCTATGCCAATGCCATGGATCACAGCTATGACTTTTGCCCTCACTATTTTTGATTAAGGCTACTCTCTCACGTAAGGACAACTCTCTCTGTGGTGACATGCAATTACCAAGAACTGGTCGCAAGAGCTCAGGTTAGGCGATGGGCGCCAGGTTAAGTCAATTTTCCGCTCCCACCACTTCATAGAATCATAGAATGTTACGGCACAGAAAGAGGCCATTTGGCCCATCGAGTCTGTGCCGGCTCTTTGACCGAGCAAGTCACTTTCGTTAACCCCAATCACCAGCTTTCTCCCCATAACCCTGCAAACCCGTCTTTCCCAGATACCTATCTAGTTCTCTCTTAAAAGCTGCTATCGAATCGGACCTCACTACCCTTTCAGGCAGATCATTCCAAATTCGAACAACTCGTTGAGTAAGAAAAATTATTTTAACCTCCCCTCTGCTTCTTTTGGTAGATATCTTAAGACTATGACCACGGGTCATAGACACACCTACCAGCGGAAACAGCTTTTCCCTATCTAGCTGTCGAAACCTTTCATGATCTTGAAGACCTCTATCAGGTCCCCGCGTAACCTTCTCTGCTCTAATGGAAAAAGTCCTAACTTCTCCAGCCTGTCCTCATAGCTAAGGTTCCCTATTCCTGGTATCATTCTCGTGAATCTCCTCTGCATCCTTTCCAGTGCCTTAATGTCCTTCCTGAAGTAAGGTGCCCAGAACTGGATGCAGGACTCCAGCTGAGGCCTAACCAGTGTTTTGTATAGATTAACCATAACCTCCCTACTCTTATACTCTATGCCCCTACTAATAAAGCTCAGTACACCAAATGCCTTTTTTACTGCCTTATCTACCTGCCCTGCTACCTTTAATGATTCGCTTACTTGAACACCCAGATCGCTCTGTACGTTCACCCCCCTTAAGATTGAGCTACCAAGTCTATATTGCCCCCTATCATTTTTCCTACCTAAGTGTATCACCTCACACTTGTCCACATTGAAATCCATCTGCCACATGTCAGCCCATTCCACCAATCTGTGTATGTCTGCTTGCAGTTGGTTACAGTCCTCCTCACTATTTACTACCCTACCTAACTTTGTATCATCTGCAAACTTGGAAATAGTGCTCTCTATGCCCAAGTCCAGATCATTAATATAGATTAGAAAGAGCAGTGGTCCCAATACTGATCCCTGGGGGACACCGCTGCACACCTCCTTCCATTTTGAGAAACACCCATTAACCACCACCCTCTGCTTTCTGTCACTCGGCCAGTTCTTAATCCAAACTGCCACTGTCCCCTTAATACCGTGGGCATCTCATTTTTTAAATTAATCTCTTATGCGGTACTGTGTCAAAAGCCTTTTTGAAATCCATGTAAATAACGTCCACCGCATTTCCCTCATTAAACCTCACAGTCGCCTCTTCAAAAAATTCTATTAGATTTGTTAGGCAAGATTTGCCTTTAACAAATCCATGTTGGCTGTCTCTAATTACCTCGTGTTCCTCTAAGTAGAAATTTATTCTGTCCCGGATTATGGTCTCCAGTAGTTTTCCTGTTACCGAAGTAAGGCTGACTGGCCTGTAATTTCCAGGTTAGTCTTTCTGCCCCTTTTTGTAGAGGGGGGTAACATTAGCCACTCTCCAGTCTCTTGGCACCACTCCTGTGTCCAATGAAGATTGAAATATAATGGCCAGAGCCTCCGCTATTTGAACCCGTATCTCCCACAGCAACCTTGGGTGAAACCCATCTGGTCCTGGCGACTTATCAATTCTGAGCCCAGTCAATCTTTTCAGAACTTCCTCTCTGTCTATAGTAATCTGATCTATTTCCTCTACCCTCTCATCCAATACTGCGGCATTTGGGGCATCCATTTCCATTGTGAAGACAGATGCAAAGTACTCGTTCATTACATCAGCCATGCCCTCTGCCTCCACAACAAGATTGCCGTTGTTGTCTTTGATTGGCCCCACCCTGCCTTTAACTGACCTTTTTTCCTTTATGTGCTTATAAAATATTTTAGGATTCCCCTTTATGTTATCCGCTAACCTCTTCTCATGCGATCTTTTAGCTTGTCTTATCACTCTTTTAAGATCACTCCTGCATAATGCGCTTTGCTATCCTCAGTATCTTGCGTCTTCCAATTGTCGTACGCCGTCTTCTTCTTTTTCATCCTAGACAGAATATCCCTGGTCATCCAGGCTGGCTTGGCTTGGTTGTCACACATTTCCCTTTTGTGGGAATATATCTATTTAGATCTTGAGCTATCATATCTTTGAAGATCTCCCATTGCTCATGAGTCGTTTTACCTGCCAGTATTACTTGCCAGTCCACCAACTCTAGGTCCCTTTTTAGCCCATCAAAATTAGCCCTTTTCCAGTCAAGCATTTTCACCCTTGACTGGATTTTCACCCGTGTGGAGTAAGGAATCACTTCCGCGATTCCAACACTCTCCGCTCCGTGCATGCGCGACTAGAGCCCACTTCAGCCACAGTAGTCGTGTCAAGGAAGCAGTGCGAGAAGCCTGATGCCTGGCACTCTGTACACGTTAGTAGCACTGTTGTACTGCATTTGAAGCGGATAAAGGGTACAGCTAGTATTATTATTTGAAGCGGAAGAGGGCTCTGTAGGGGCTGCAATGTGCCCACATTTGTGAGGTGGTTGGATTACTGAGGTGACTGCAAACCGGGTTTCTACTGTAGAAATGCCAGACAAAAGAAAGAAGGCAAATTGAATGAAACTGAAGAACAAAGAACAGCAGGACTGCATTGCAATAACTCGAAGACCCACCAGATCATACTGTGCGGTTGGTGTAGAATCTTTGATAAGATTTTCTATTGTTCATGAGCTATCACCCTGTAATAGGATCTTCTCTCTTTCACGAGCTATAACCCAAACAACAACAACAACTTTGATTTATGTAGCGCCCTCCGGACGGCGTCTCAGAGTGCTTCAAATAAGCTCACCATACATGTATGGCAGTTTTGCTTAAGGTATACACACAATGTTTATAGCATGTTAATTGGTTGATGAATGAAATCTTCATTTTATATTGGATCCTTTGGTTGCAAATATAGCTGCAAAGGGTACAGCTAGTATTATTATAAAAGCATATAAATGCCCAGAGAGAGCCAATCTTGTTCAGTAGCTGATGGCTAACTGTGCTTTCAACATCTTCATACAATGGAGCTCCACGTGATGCAGAGCGACAGAAAACAACAACAGCAACATTACATTTATAGAGCGCCTTTCACGTCGGGAGGACATTCTAGCCTAGAATGTTTTCTAGGCAGGAGCAGCAGTGTTTAAAGCTTAGCCTTGGGGAATCCATTCAGTTATTTGGTCTGAATACGGACAATTCAGACAGTGTGGAGAAAAAATTCACAGTATATTTTGTGAAGTGTTTTGAGATGTCTCGAAGATGAGAAAAGGGCTATGTCAATCGCAAAGATTATTATTATTAGTGCCCTCCACACCAGATAATAATAATAATAATAATCCTTGCATTTGATATAGCTCTTTTCACATTTTATCGACATCGCAAAGCACTTCACAGAATATACTGTAAAGTGAATTGACTGTATATTTGTGGGTGAAACGCAGCAGCCAATTGCACACAGTAGGGTCCATCGATATGGAAATTTTCCAATTTAGATATATCGATGGGCTCACATTGAGATATACCGAAATATCGATATTTTGGGGGTTTTCGTACAGCGCGCGCATCGCGCGCATTCGGAGGTGCGCGCATTCGGAAATGCGCACGCATTCGGGGTGCGCGCGCATTCGGGGCCTATCTCCTCAGGAGGTAAATATCTCTCTCTCTCTCTGTGTCTCTCACACTCACTCTCTCCATCTCTGTGTTTTTCTGTCTGTGTCTCTCTCTTCTCTCACATCCCCCCCATCTCTATCTATATATTATCACATCCACCCCGTCTCTCCCCCCACCGACCCCCCCCGCCACCGTCCCTCTCTCCCCCCACCCCCCCTGCCGCCGTCCGTCTCTCCCCCTAACCCTGCCGCCGCCATCCCTCTCTCCCCCCCGCCGCTGTCCCTCTCTCCCCCACCCCTCCCTGCTGCCGTCCCTCTCTCCCCCTCCCCCCCTCTCTCCCCCACCCCTCCCTGCTGCCGTCCCTCTCTCCCCCTCCCCCCTCTCTCCCCCACCCCGCCGCCGTTCCTCTCTTCCCCCCACCCCCCCCCCCCACCACCATCCCTCTTTCCCACCACCCACCCTTGCATACCTGTATATTGTATTCGAGTACTATGAATACAATATGGCAGCTTTGCACCTCGGTCTGTGCATTGTGTATAGAGATGAGCATTCTGGGTCTTGTAGTTCAGTGCGCGCGCATCACGATTCTTTCGATATATCGACTTTTTCGATATATCGATATTTTTGAAATGCCTATATTGGCGTATCGATATGAAAATTATATTGGGTTTTAGCGATATATTGATATATCGCCGGACCCTAGTGCACAGCAGTGTCCCACAAACAGTCGTGGATTGAAATGACCAATATATTATTATTGTGGTTTTTTTGGGGGGGGATTATTATTAGGTGTGTGGAGTAAGGAAAATGGCCCAAGATTTTGCCCTGACCTGCCTGGATTCAAACACACGTCTCACACTTATAAGGTGAGTGCGCTAACCGCTGAACTACAGAAGTGTAGTGTAGTGGAAGACTTTCTCCAGTCAAAGTGTGGTGTTATCGTGGATAATATACATTTTGATTGTTATGTTTGATAGAACTGTATGCTAATGTGATAATATAACACTGTATTAACATTAATGCAAGCTGTTGCTGCTTGTGTGACTAAAGACATATTCTTTGAATCTTTGTGTCAACTCGTATTGAGTAAACTGGGGCTCCGCAGACCTTACAAATTGTAAAGGAAAATGGGTAAGAATATGGAGAGGTTGGTAACTGAACGCTTGTCAGTCTACAACACAAACTAGACAGGGGATGAGGTGGACCCAAGTCTGTTTTGTCTGCAGAGGACGTCGTCAAATGGAAGCATATATAAAGGACTTAGGAGGGAGCCATAAGGAGTGATAGGCGGGGAAGGTGGGGCAGAGACGAGAGGCCGTGAAGAAGAATAAAGTGTCGAAAGCAATAGATAGATCCAAAAAAACGAGGAGACGGAGTGATCCCTGTCAGAGATGGAGACAATGATAAAATTGAGACCACAATAATAAAATTGGTCATTTCAATCCACGACTGTTTGTGGGACACTGCTGTGCGCAATTGGCTGCCGCGATTCGCCCACAAATATATACAGTCAATTCACTTTATACAGTATATTCTGTGAAGCGCTTTGGGACGTTTATAAGATGTGGAAAGCGCTATATCAAATGCAAGGATTATTATTATTATTATAATGTCATTGGTGACTTTGACAAGGGCAGTCTCTGTACTGTAGATGAGGTGCTAACTGGATTGGAGGGGTTAATGGAGTGCTGGGAAAGGAAAGAGTGCTACAATGACAGGCTTTAGTACCTTGGGATTGAAAGGCAGGATGGAGATTGGTTGGTAATTTGCAATGATGGAAAGGCTGAGGTCGAGTTTTTTGATAAGGGATGGTTTTGAAGCAGGTGGTTTTGAAGCAAGTGGGATCTGTACTAGTAGAAAAGGTGAGATTCACAAAACCTGCCAACAGGGGAGAAAGGAAGTGGAGATGGGTGGTCAGTTAGGGGGTGGGGAAGGGTTTGAGAGAGCACATGGTGGGTTTTGTGAGAGAGATGAGGTAGGAGAGAGGTGAAAGAGATGGATGTGGAGGGCAGAGGTGAGAAGAGGCTAAAGGAGAGGGGGATAGCAACAACAACAGCTACAACAAAATTACATTTGAGTAGCGCCTTTCATGATGGGAGGATAATAATAATAATCCTTACATTTATATAGCGCTTTCCATGTCTTATCGACGTCTCAAAGCGCTTCACAGAATACAATATGTCCCAAGGTTGAGACCAGAGCAGGTGGAGATGTCGCAAGGTGCTAATTAGTCAGTAGATGGAGCAACCTCAATCTTGAGGTAGATCTCCTCAATTTTGGATTTACACCTCCTCCTATTTGGAATTAGAGGAGAGGATGGGCAGGGAATCGGAAAGTGACTGAAGGGATGGATCATGGTGAAGAAACCTGTTATGCAAAATCTGCCTCAATGGTTCAGAAGGCAAAAACCTGCCTCAATGGCTCAGTAGGCAAGGCAACAGCCTAGAGTAAAAGAGCCAGGTTCATTCCTTTTGTACATAAGTCTATTGGAATTGCAGACCAAATGACTATTAGATGCGGTAACTGCTACATTGTTCAACGATGTCTTGCGACAACTTAATTCGGTCCGGGAATCATAAAAATCGCCAGGGCTGTATCCAGGCTCTGACTAGATGTTAACTTCATTCAGTGATAGCATGTTAACCTCTGCATCAGAAGGTTGCGGGTTCAAGTCTCACGTCAGAACTTAAGCCCTTAGTCTATGCTCAAGGAGGAGTGCTGTGCGGTATTGTCAGAGGAGCTGTCTTTTGGATGAATTGCTAAGGCAAGGTCTGTCTATTCTTAAAGTGAGCAGTAAAGTATCCTGTATCCTGCTTACCTAATTCGGGAAAGTATCAGGAGCAGGTTGACAAGAGCCAACGCTTGGGGAACCCAGAGTGTGTGTTTGTGTACTGCTGGAGTCTAACCAGCTAAACCACGTAGCTTTCCATTGATAGCAATGAACAAGGAGCACTCAGACACCTTAGTGCATAGGAATTTCAAAGCCCTTCTGCCTCAGGGTATGCCAGAAATGGCCACTCTACTCCTACAATTAATCACAGCAAGATCTATTAAATAAGGATATTTTCCACATAGTTACACTGACAACACCATGGCAAGAAACCTTATTTCCATGGAAACTGATTGTCTTGGACTCTTAAATGAAGGCATTGGGTTACAAAAACCCTCTTCTATCTCCCAAGTTCGTTGTGCTTCATTTCCAATCTGCAAGGGGCAGTTGAGGCATAGTGCTGACCAGAAATCTATTTAGCAAAGTAAACACAGAGACAGACTCAATAAATAACATCTCACTGGAATGGCTATCTGAAAGGTGACTAATGTCTAGGTATAAATACCCAGACCCATATAAATTGTGGAGTCCTGTAGCTCAGTGGTTAGTGCATTCGCCTCACAGGCGAGAGAATTGTGTTCGTGTAGACATGGTTAGCAGGGCTAAACTTGAACAAGTTTCCTTACTCCACACGTCTGTGTTTACCTAGCGGTAAGTAGGAACCTCGTTGTTAGTTGTTTGACAGATCGCTTTTCTGAGGGTAATAATCTGTTCAAAAATATATTCATAATTTGGTCACTCAATCCACAACTGTTTGTGGGTCACTGCTGTGCGCAATTGGCTGTCGCGTTTCGCCCACAAAATATAGTCAATTCACTTTAAAGTATATTTTGTGAAGCGCTTTTCTGACTCAAAAAAGTCATAAGGTGCACGATCAAATGCAACGATTATTTATAAATATCCCCCCCCCCCCCCGAGAAAGTCACAGTCGCACTTGTTTGTTAAGGTATCCAAGACCAAGTAATGTTTTGTAACTAATTAGTGATTTCCAGGGAGAGTTCAGTTATGTGCTGCTGTTAATCCACACAATGTTTTCCAATCTACATTGAGAAAACAAATTCCCAAACTCAACCTCTGAGTTCATTCCTTTCCTCAGCCGCAATCTCATTCTGACCAAGTTTATTAAGTGCTGGGAGCCCTCTGGTAATGAAGAGCAAAAGTCAGAAAACTATTCAAGCATGTAAGGTAAGGCGAAAGAGGAAGACAACATCTGTCAAGTCCAACTCTGTCCTTGTCTGACATCTTAATCCTCCCTTGTCCTCCCGACATAGAAGGTGCTATACAAATGTGATGTTGTTGTAGTTAGTTGGTTAGCTGTTAGTCGATTGGCGGATCGCTTTTCTTTGGATAATAATCCATTCATAAACAATTAATAATAATTTGGTCACTCAATCCATGACCATGTGTGGGATACTGCTGTGCATGATTGGCTGATGTGTTTCGCCCACAAATATAGTCAATTCACTATATAGTATATTCTATGAAGCGCTTCGAGAGGTCTTGAAAATGTGATAAGGAGTTATATCAAATGCAAGGATTATTATTATCTATAAACAGCAACATTTCCAGTGCTATGTAGCGCTCAAGAGCAGGAACTCCAGCTGTTTTTTTCCCCTCTTTAATAATAATCTTGGCATTTATCGTGTATTTGAGACATTTCAAAGTGCTTCAATGCTCCAACCACTGAGCTACTGGACTAACTTTACTCAGAGAAGCCGAAGCTAATGTTAGAAGCCGAACCACCACAAATTTAGCAAAGATTAGCAAACTCAAGATTAGCGGGTAAAATAAAAATAAAATACCCTAAAGTATTTTATAAGCAGATAAAGAATAAAAGATTAGTCAAAGGTGAGGCCAATTAGGAACTAAAGAGAAAATCTTCCTGTGGAGGCAGACTTACTGAATTACTGAATGAGTACAGTAAAAGCCCGTTTATCCACGACCCGATCAACTATAACTTTTGTATAACCGGCACCTCAAAAAAAAGGTCCCCATTCGAATAACCGGATCTTATCCGGCACAATCGTGGTAGCGCATTTTTTTCCCCTCGTATCGGTATTTCGGAATGCTACTACTTGTACCTGAAGGGGGCGCTGCTGTTTTTTTCCCCTCACATCGGTATTGCGGCTTTCGCTAGTAGAGCCTTAAAATCGTGCTGCCGTTTTTTTCCCTTGCGTCGGCCATTGTAGAAGATAGACTGTACACCTCTACCCTAGCATCATGGCTTCAAACCAGACATCAATTAGCAAAGGTGATTTTTAGGTGAATAACAAAGGTCTGTTATTATCTGTCATTATTTAGTCTATTATTAATAGGGTGTGTTAAAAATAGTTAATTTTTTTTGTGTTGAGTTTTCGGAGTCGGATCCGGCCCGAATATCCGGCATGTCATTTAATCGGCGTTGGCCAGATTCCGAGGGTGCTGGATAAACGGGCTTTCACTGTACTTTGCATCTGTCTTCACAAAAGAAGAGAATGCAGCCAATGCCACAGTATTGGAAGAAAAGTAGACAAAAATAAACAGAGAGGAGGTACTAAAAAGATTGATGGTGCTGAAGGTAGATAAGTCGCCCGGTTTGGATGGGATGCATCTAAACAGAGGTGTTCCAAGTCCTTCCAGCAGTTGCCTATAAACTGCTGGAAGGACTTGGAACACCTCTGTGTTCTAAGGTATCTGAGTGATGTCAATGGCAAATTGAATGCACTCTCTCCCTGGAGGGAGAGGCGCATCCTGCTTACCTATGCGGTTTTAGCTGGTTAGCCTCCACTAGTTACCCTAACCACACTCTGTGGAGTCCCCTAAGTCTTGGTTCTTGCCAACCTGAGCCTAATAGTTTCTGGAATTAGGTAAGCAGGAATGTGTCCCTCCACGGAAAGAGAGAGCATTTCCATTCCAACAATCAAATGAGCTCAACTTTCTTGGTACTTTGGTACTGCAGGACTTGTGTGGAATCCTGTAGCTCAGTGGTTAGAGCACTCGCCTTACAAGCGTGAGACCTATGTTCAAATCCAGGCAGGTCAGGGCGAAACCCTGGAGTAAGTTTCATTACTCTACATGCCTAATAATAATCCCTCCAAAAACAAACTACAATAATAAAATTGGTCATTTCAATCCACGACTGTATGTGAGATGCTGCTATGCGGAATTGACTGCCACGTTTTGCCCACAAATATACAGTCAATTCACTTTACAGTACAACAACAACTTAAATTTATATAGCGCCTTCCATGCTGGACGGCGTCTCAGAGCGCTTAATATTCTGTATATTCTGCAGTATGTTCTGTGAAGCACTTTGAGACATCTAGAAGACATAAAAAGCACTATATCAAATGCATTGATTATTATTATCCTAGGTTTCTGAAGGAAGTAAGGGTGGAAATAGCAGAGGCACTGGCCACAAACTTTCAATCTTCCTTGGACAGTGGAGTGGTGCCAGAGGACTGGAAGGTTGCTAATGTTACACTCCTGTACAAAAAGGGACAGAAGGACAAACCTGGAAACTACAGGCCAGTCAGTCTAACGTCAGTAGTTGGAAAACTGCTAGAGACTATAATCTGAGACAAAATTAATTTTTGAAAAATGTGTTAGTAAAGGACAACCAACATGGATTTGGTAAAGGCAAATCATATCTAACAAACCAAACCTGATAAGAGTTTTTTGATGAAGTAAAAGAGAGGGTGGATGAAGACAGTGCAGTTCGATGTAGTATATGTGGATTTCAAAAGGCTTTTGTTAAAGTGCCACATAAAAGATTTGGTAGAAAAATTTAATTCCATGGTATTAAAGAGACAGTGGCAGCATGAATACAGAACTGGTTGTAAGACAGAAAGCAGAGCGTGGTGGTGAACAGTTGTTCTCTGATTGCAGGGAAGTGTGTAGTGGTGTACCCCAGGTTTTTTGTCTATATCTTTATCTATATAAATGGCCGTGACTTGGGAATAGGGAGCACAATTTCCAAGTTCGCAAATGATACTAACCTAGAAAAAGTCGTAAACAGTCATCGTAGACTATGTGATTCAAAGTCATGATGTGGGGCTTGAACCAACAACTTTCTGTCTCAGAGGTAAGAGTCAGCCTGTGCCAGGCTAACAGATGATTGTGAGTTTGAGTCCCATGTTGGAGTTTGAACTCAGTCAAGGCTGACATTCTCAACAACAGTTGGAGCTTTTGATAAACTGTTGGAATGGTAAGTCCCGAGGAGTATCGAGGTCAGGACAGGGGACTTCTTTAAGAAACAAGGTGGTGATACAATTAAATGTCAATACGGTGATGTAACACAATACAAAATTATATTTGTATAGTGCCTTTCATGTCGGGAGGGTGTCCCAAGGCACTGGTGTTCATCATCAGATCCTTCCCCATGATAATCTCTCACAAGACCTGCCCAGACACCAACCCACGTACCTCTTTGGAATGTGTACACACTATCATTGTATTGGCAGGTGAGGACAATGACTGCCCACTCTACTCCTTTGGTCTGGCTGCCATCAGGTTGGTGCCTTGTGGCAAGCTTCTCCGCACTCTTCCCATCGATGTGATTCGCCATTACGAAGTGACCTTGCTCGTCTTCAAAGGCATAGCATTGACACCCAACTGCTCCCGGAGAACAAAGCAAATAAACCACAAATAAATAAGAATGTTCAGGCTCCCCATTGGCTCACAGCATGCTGTGGAAGTGAACAATCACACAGCAGAACATCTTATTCTAATCTTTCTCTCTGCAGTTAATGGGGCAGGCATGTTGGGATTACAGTGAAACATGTTCAAGCAACTACCTTCATTCACCAACCACCCCCTATTAACAACTACATCTTTATTTAGGGAGAACAGGTCTGTTAGGTTATGGGGAGAGAGCTGGCCAGTGGGATTGAGTTGCTCTTTTCAAAGAGCCGGCACAGACTAGATGGGCCAAATGGCCTCCTTTTGTGACATAAAAGTCTTTGATTCTATGATACACACCAACAAAAACCTTACTCACAGGCCCTTGCTATATAAAGGCAACTTTAGCCCAGTCCTCTATTAGGCTATTTAACACAGGTTTGACTGTATACAAAATAATCCGTACATTTGATCATCAAGCCGTATATATCATCATCATCACAAAACACTTAACAGGAATTTGTAGGCAAAATGTGGCAGCAATTTCCCATAAACAGTCATGAGGTGAAAGATCAATTTTAGCTGTGAATTGATCTCACTATCCCATGAGGAAGGTTACTAGGGTCAGACACAAAAAATAGCCAGACAGGACTCCCAGTATTCAGTTACGAAGCCTCTAGAGTCTTGGAACAATTTTCTGATCACCTGTAAATATGACTGCCTAGAGGCATCTCATTACCTACATAAACAACATTCATTACACTTCACCAAGTTATTTATATAGGTAATAGGATGGCAGTGAAGGAATCCTCACCCTTCTCCATCTCCAATGCTGCCTCAACACCATGCTCCTCCCAGCTTTGGCTACTTGAGCTTTAAACTTTTCCATATCTGATCACCTCATGGAAAGTTCACTCCCACAGGTAACAATTAATAATAATAATACTCCTTGCATTTGATATAACCTCTTATCACATTTGAAATGTCTCAAAGCATTTCCCAGCACATACTCTAAAATGGACTGTATTTTTTGTGGACGAAACTTGGCAGCCAATTCACAACAGTGTCCCACAAACCATTGTGGATTGATTGACAAAATTATATACTTTTTAAAAAACATTTACTTGAAGGGATTATTATCCCCGGAAAAACGATCTGAGAAACGACGAACAAACAGGTTCCTACTTACTGCTGGGTAGGGGGTGTGTTGAGTAAGGAAACATGCCTAAGGTTTTGTCCTGCCCAGGAATTGAACCCAGGTCCTTTTGCTTGTGAGTCAAGTGCACTAACCGATATGCTATAGAACTCCACTTAACTGCTTTTGATAGCTTTTCTTCCTTTCTTGCCCCTCTTTTCCTATTGCTCGGGCAATTGAGTTGGTGTAGGTAGCTAAAGTATAAACACACAAAAGGCCTTTAAAATGTTAAAATGTTATGCAGCTTGCCAACTCTCAGATCTAATCAATTTGTGTAAAAAGGTCATCATGAAAATCAGTTCAAAATACAATTGTGCTGATGAGGAAAGAATAAAAAATGCAGGTGCTGGAAATCTGACACCACAACAGAAATCTGCACATCCACAGTATGTCGATCAACATTAAACAGAGGAGAGGTCACATCTCAGATGTAGCATTCATCAACAGAACAAAATTATACTTGTTTAGTGCCTTTCATGTCAGGAGGACGTCCCAAGGCATTGGACAGTCACTGTTTCAGACCCAAGCTAGGGACGGGGGGAAACGGGGGGCGGAGGGAAGGGGGGAAATTAGGAGTTGCCGATGGGGAGGGAGCGGACGAGGTGAAGGAACTGTGAGATGGAGTTCCAGAGGTTGGGGGCAGAGTGGCTGAAGGCTCGCCTGCCAATGGTGGGGTGGATGGATTGGGGGACGTGGAGCGGGCCAGAGCCTGCTGAGTGGAGGGGGTGGGAAGATTAGTAGGGGGTGGGCAGATTAGTAAGGGGTTAAAAGGTCACGGATGTAGGGTGGGGCGAGGTTGTGGAGGGCTTTAAATGTGAGGACCAGGATCTTGAATTGGATCCTCTGCATTATGGGGAGCCAATGGAGTTGGGCGAGGATGAGGGTCACGGAGCTTGGAGGAGTAGAGGACACGGGACGCAGAGTTCTGGATCATCTGCAACTTGTGGATAGAGGAATTGAGAAGGCTGACAAGCAGGGCATTTGCATAGTCGAGCTGGGACTACTCATGATAGATTGACAGCACACACACACAAACCCCCGACTTGCACACACAGATGCACAAACAATAGATTAGGTTTGGAATGCTGCTAATTAATAGGTTAAGGGAAGAAACACAAGCTCTAGTGACTAAAAAGCGTGAAATGTTAGTAAGGCTCAAGGAGATAACAAAAACATACCTTGGGGAAATGGAGGAGGAAACTAAAGGAGACAGCCAAGGTTTGAGGAGATTAAAATGCTGAATTTGGATGAGATGTTAAACCATTGTCTTGCCTTTCTGGATGAATGTCAGAGATTTACTCATTATGTTAGTGAGGTAAAATCATCTTGGCTCAGTTGGCAGTACTCGCCTTTGGGTCAGAAGGATGTGGATTCACAGGATTGTGGAGTCCTGTATTTTAGTGATTAGAGCACTTGCTTCACAAGCGAGAGGAACTGGATTCGATTCTTGGGCAGGGCCAAAATGTTAGAAAGGTTTCCTTACTCCACACGGCTGTTTACCTGGCAGCCAATAGGTACCCAGTTGTTAGTCAATTGGCAGATGACATTCCTGAGATAATAGTCCCTTCAAAACAAAGTATTTAAAAATAATAATTTGGTCACTCAATCTATGATTGTTTTTGGACACTGCCATGTGCAATTGACTACGGCATTTTGCCCACAAATATAGAGTCAAGTTAGGCATGTGGAATATGGAAACTTGTCCTCAGTTTCGCTGAGCCTGGAATCAATTATAGGTCTCTCACTTGTAAGGCAAGTGCTCTAACCACTGAGCTACAGAACTTAACACTTATACTTAACAGACTGTGAGTCACTTTGAAACATCTGAAAGACTTGATAATAATAATAAAAAGTAATCCTTGAATTTGATATAGCGCTTTTCACGTCTTCTAAACGTCTCAAAAACATTTAGAAGACGTCTAGAATATACTGTAAAGTGATTGACTGTATATTTGTGGGTGAAACGTGGCAACCAATTGCGCACAGCAGTGTGCTACAAACAGTCGTGGAATGAAATAAGGTATTTATTGTTGTGTTTTAAAGCACTATATAAGGCACTATATCAAACACAACAATACCAAAATTACATTTATAGAGTGCCTTTCACGTTGGGAGGATGCCCCAAAGTGCTGGGAGCTATTAATAGCTTTGAGACGTCTCAATAACGTTTAAGGAGCTACATCAAATGTATAAATTAATATTGCATATTCAACTCTTGGCATAAGCATTGCTGCAGAATAAAAACTGCAGTCTAATTGGTCCTGACTGACAATCCCCAAATAAAAATTGGCAATTTGTTTTATGGCTATTTGTAGGACAATGCTGTGTACAAATGTGCTGCTGTGTTTGCCTCCAAATATGCAGTCCTTCCTGTGAACTGCATTGAGACGTTCGTAATACGTCAATGTAATAGACCAAGCAGGGCAAAAGGGCACAGATCCAGTCATGTGAAGGGCAGTTTCTGACATGTATGAGGAAGAATTAACAGCTGGGAAACCATTATCAGGAACGGTGGCTGAGCACAAGACTTTAACACTCAGGAGGACCCTAGGGTCGGGATTCTTAAAGAATGAAAACTAATGAAAAAGGGTTTCATCCAACACTATTTTGCAATCTAGTGAACATATCCTCTCTCATTGCCTATGGTGTCACACAGAGTTCAGATCTGCTTCCAACAATTACTTGCACTTCCACCCAGGGTAGCATCTCAGAGCACTTGGTGGCGGAGCCTGATCCCGAGCCGGCGGGTGGTGGCCGGAAGAATGGTTTGAAGGAGAAGGTTTTCAGGTGGGACTTGAAAAAGGGGAGAAAGGGGGCAAGATGGAGAGATTGAGAGAGTGTTCCAGACTGAAAGCGCGATCTCCAATGTAAACAACAGCAGACAGTCACCAAATTCCCTGCGCCCACCAAAAGGATTTTTGTCCCTCCACATTTGTGAACTACATGCAGTGCAGTTCACATTTGCTACTTCCACATTTTACTCATCTCGCCTGCTCCTATTATTCCAACAGTTTGTGTGAAATACAAGCCTCCCCCAGTGTGGGAGTGGATTATATATATAATATATATCAAAATAATAAATTGGTCACTCAATCCATGACTGTTTGTGGGATGTCCAACACAAATCTAAAATCGAGGGGATCCATTCAGCCACCTCTACCCCATCTTCCATTATACCCATTACCTCTCCCTCATGATCCACACCCACCCACCCCCCACTATACACTTTTGACCTTATGTCTCCCTCCACCCTCTCTGCTCTCTATCTGAAAATGAAGCTTATCACTTGCTCCCTCATACCTATCCCCACCTCTCTCCTCATCTCCCAGCTCCACCTCCTAGCCCCCCTGCTAACCAACATCATTAACCTCTCCCTATCCACTGGCACTGTTCCTCTAAAAACAACTGTCATTATTCCCATCCTAAAAAACAATCCCTGGACTCGTGCTTACTCTCCCATCTACTGCCCCATCCCCAACCTCCTATTGCTCTACAAGTCCCTGGAATGAGTTGTTGCTTCCCAACTTCACTCCTTCCTTTCTCACCATTCCCTCTCTGAATCCCTCTTATCCGGCTTCCGTGCTGCCCATAGCATGGAGACAGCCCTGATCAAAGTCTCTAACAACAATTTAAACATCTGTGATCAAGGCTCTCGCTGTCTCTACCCTCGATTCCAGGACCACTGCTGTCCTGACAGACTGTCTGTTAGACATCAAGTCCTGGATGAGAGCTAACTTTCTACAGTTGAATGTCAACAAGATCAAGGCCCTCCCAATTGGCTTCACACCTCAGGCTCTGGGCAGCGATAACCTCCATCCTCTCAGTGAGCTCCAGCCTGCTCCATGTCCCCCGACCCACACGCCCCACCATCGGTGGGAAAGCCTTCAGCCAGTCTGACCCCAACCTCTGGAATTCCATCCTATAATCCCCCCTTCCTAGCCTCCTTGAAGTCCTGCCTCAAGACCCTCCTCTTCGACGGTCCCATCGGTCACTCTCCTTCCCTTCTTCCCCTCCAACCCCAACTTGGGTCTGAAACAAATGACTGTCCAGTGCCTTGGGACGTCCTCCTGACATGAAAGGCGCTATACAAGTGTAATGTTGTTGGTTTCAGTAATCATAGAAACCCTACTAAACCCAAGTCTAGCGATCACATTGCTGTATTAGTTTCCATTTGCAGCAGATAGTATTATCTATCTTCCTACTGCAACAATATAACATTATATTAAATTATACTTGTAACATTATAAAATTATATTTATGGAGCTCCTGTAGCTCAGTGGTTAGAGCACTCGCCTTCCAAGTGTGAGACCTATGTTTGAATCCAGGCAGGTCAGGGTGAAACCTTGGGCAGGTTTCCTTACTCCACACACCTAATAATAATCCCTCCCAAAAAAAACTAATAAATCGGTCATTTCAATGCACGACTGTTTGTGGGACGCTGTTGCGTGCAATTGGCTGCTGCATTTCACCCACAAATATACAGTCAATTCATTTTACAGTATATTCTGTGAAACGCTTTGAGTCATCGATAAGATGTGAAAAGCGCGGTATCAAATGCAAGGATTATTATTATTATTACTGCGAGAAACCTTGACTGCTTACTGTATGTTCCGATTTGACACATTAAACAGAGCAAAAGGACAAAGCAAGATATCACTAACTTTTTTTTTGCCACTTTATTCCTCTCCTCTCCTGATTACACCAACTCTTGTGGTTACAGTTCAGAATTAAATGACTACCAAATAGCCATTATTGATCTATCTCTGTTGATTGTACAAGAGAGGGTAGGTCAGGTTGCCTTGGATCTGAACTGGCTCCAAAGTGACAAACTTGGCAATGGAATGCCAGAATCAAGGCAATCCTCTGTGCCAATCTTGGTAATCCTCTGCCTGATCCAGGAAGATCCAAAGTACCGTATTCAAGGGAACTGCTGATGGGAGACTACCCAGCCTGGCTCATCAATAAGACTTTGAGATGTCGATAAGATGTGGAAACAACTATATCAAATGCAAGGATTATTATTATTATTACAACTTAGAGGACAACAACAAAATTACATTTATAGAGCACCTTTCACGTCGGGAGGACAAATTGAGGGCTGAATTTAGAACAAACAGTAGGAAGCTTGCCAGACAATGACAAGCTACACAGTTTAGTTGGTTAAACTCCAGCACTTAGCCCAATACACACCCCGGGCTCCCAAGCCTCGGCTCTCATCAACCTGTGCCATACACTCTTCAGAATTATATAAGAAGAATGGATCCCATTTGTAGAGTGCTCACTCCATACATAGGAATTTCCACGCAAGTGGATTGCATGGAACACTCAGTCTTGTTTAGATACTATTAAGGACAGTGATGGGTTTTTGCAGATGTCCCAACTGAAAACACCAGCAAGTAACAGGTTTGCTACAACAACAATAATAACTTGGATTTATATAGCGCTATCCATGCCGGACGGCGTCTCAGAGCTCTTTCCAGGAATGGAAACCTGGGGCCAAGCCAGGGGGAAGGGGGGAAAAAGGTTGAAAAGGAAAGGTCTTTAGCCGAGACCTGAAAGTAGGAAGAGGGGGGCGAGGTGAAGAGAGTAAAGAAGGGAGTTCCAGAGCCTCAGGGTGTAGTGGCTGATGGCACGGCCACTGATGGTGGAGTGGAGGATTCGGGGGACAAGGCGGAGGCCAGACACAAGCAAAGGCAACAGGTACTGTTGTGAGGAAAGAGGAGGTCAGAGAGGTAGGGGGGTGCAGAGGAGTGGAGAGATTTGAAAACAAGAGTGAAGATCTTGAAATCGATCAACCAGGTTCCTACTTACTGCTTGGTAAGCAGAGGCATGCGGAGTAAGGAAACTTGCCTAACATTTCAGCCTGCTGGGAATCAAACCCAGGTTTCTCACTTGCCAAATGAGTGCTCAAATCACTGAGTTACAGGACTCCATGGTCGAATATTAAACACATTATATATAATGTATGGTAATTTTTTCCTTTGATTAAACCCATTGAAGCAGCTCCAATGTCCCCCTGCTATAGAGTGGTAGAGCATCATCTTTCATCCACAATGACTCAAAAAGCAAGTTTAGAGGAGACAGTCTACAGGGAAGTGGAATATAATTTATACCCTCCTCTGCGACAGTCCCATCGGTCGGCCCAAATCCCCTCCTTTCCCTCCATCCTCCCCGATCCCAGCTCGGGACTGTCTAGTGCCTTTGGACGTCCTCCCGAAGTGAAAGGCGCTATATAAATGTAATTTGGTTATTCTATTAAAATATATTTCTACTCCTCAGTCATTCAATCACCTTGAACTTTGTATTAAAATAAGTAACCTTTACACAACATGGTACAATGTACACTTTCCAAATATCCAGAGAAAAGTGCTAATGCTTGAAAATATGATACAAAAGGTTTCCAAAAACGAAATGTATACATATTGTGTGGAGATAAATATTGTATCGATATGTTTCACCCACAAAAATATACATTTGATTCAAGATCCTCACTCTTGTGTTGAAATCCCTCCACTCTTCTGCACCCCCCTACCTCTCTAACCTTCTCCCTCCTCTCCAGCCTTCTCCAGCAGTCCCCGCTGCCTCAACTCCCCTTGTCCCCAAATCCTCCGCTCCACCATCGGCGGTCATGCTTTCAGCCACTACTCCCCGAAACTTTGGAGCTCCCTCCCTCAACCCTTTCACCTCACCCTCTCCTTTCCCATCTTACAGGTCACACCTGAAGACCTTTCTCTTCGACGGCACATGCGGTCACCTTCCCCCTCCCGTTGGCTGCTCTGAGATGCCACCCTGCGTGGAGAGAGGGCGTTATATAAATGCAAGTTGTTGTTGTGGATTCCCTTTACAGTATATTCTGTGAAGCGCTTTGAGATGTCGAGAAGACTTATACATATCAAATGCATGGATGATTGCTATTATTATGTATCATATGTGTATGATAACAATGCTTTTTGCAATACGAATGGAAAAAAGCAGTGCTGGTGAGGGACTGGATGTGGGAGTGGAAGTATAATTGGGGGTCGAACCTAACACCTAGGTATGGGTTCCGAGAGTTTTAGGGACAGGTCGAGTGGGTGGAGGAGGTGCAAACGTTCCTACAATTTTTCATGAAATCTGCTTTCATGAAAATCCCTTGAAGGATTTCATACAACTTCCGTGTAAACCTGCAGATGCTCTGCATGGCTGAATTGGAGGTTCTAGCTTCTCTGTCATCCAGGCACAGCAATCAATCACATGTCCACCTTATCCTGATATGCCTCCGTGGATTGTTGTATATTGATCCTACAGCTATTGCTGCTTTTACTCAGACAGGACAGACACAACTGTTTCATTCTTTGGGAGGAAATAAATAGAGTACAGCTTGAATGCAATTACCAAGAGAGCACAGAGAGAGAGAGGTGCAGAGAATGTTTCCAACAGAGATTTATGGGAAGTCCTACCTAAAAGCAAAGGGTATAAGAAAATAGTAGTTGAGACTAGGCAGGCGGCCGTGTCAGAGCCCGCAAGGTGGGCCGAGTGGCTTCTTTCTGCGTCGTTTATCTTTGTGGTTTTAAAGGGTTGTCTTTTTGCCTTCATCCTGTCCAGCAGGAACTCATACAAAGCAGCAACTTCCTAATGACTCCTAACGTTATAACGATCGAGGAAAAGCTTTCAGCCTTGCCTTACCTCTCTCTCTCTCCTGCTACATAAGGCACAGCACACAGCTGATCTCTACAGGAAGGTTGACCTTTCACCCTCCCCGATTAGCACTGCGCAAGCGCCAGCGCCGCGTGACCGTTGGGGGATGTAGTCACCCAAATGGTGGACGTGCGCACGCGCAATAGCCTTCTCTCTCTCTCTCTCTCCCCCCGCCCGCCCGCCATGGCTCACGTGGGGTCACCGAGTAGCCGGTTAGCGGCAGCAGCGGCGGCGGGAGGACGGGCTTCCCGGGCTGGTAATGTCCCTCTTTATGTATTGATGGTGATCGAGGGTTTGTGAACAAAACCCGCACAGTCAACGCCATCGTTTACAGTAAATTCCCGCGAAGCGCCTCCAGACGTCTCGACGACGTGACCAGGCGCTAAACTATCAAATGGCGGGATTCGTATTGGCTGTTTGCGCCAAACAAATGGGGTATCTGGACAGGTGAGAGCTCTGGCGAATGTCGGCAGGGAGAGGATGGTGAAGTTCTGTTTAGTGCAATTGGCGCCAGAGCGAGGAGCACGTGCTGTGACCGTTAGATAGGGCAACCCGCGATTCACATAGCCCAAGAGTAGCCCCAATCCGACAAACATAGCCCAAAACAGCCGCCATCGGCTGGAAAAGTAGCCCAAAGGCCACCCCAGGCACAGACCCAAGGCAGCCCAAACCCTCCAAAAGTAGCCCACCGTCACGCCGTGCTTATAGCTTCGTGTGTTTGAAACTGAGGAAAGGGCTTCAAAAAGGAAGTTTTTCAGGTTTGAATGTTTTAATGATTATTAAAGCCGTTTGTTGTGTTTTTTTCACATGCACATATACAGGGTGGGAGGGGGATCTACCCAATCAGTCCCGTCAAACCCACGGGGGGGGGGGGCAGCCTGTCAGTCTGGAGCAGGGCGCGGCGCATTGCATGGTGGGAGTTGTAGTTCCCAGCCGCCCTCTGGTAGCTGCCGGTGTCGCGTGGAGGGCACGGGGCTGGCACTACATCTCCCAGCAGCCTCGCTCGGGTCTCAGCCACTATGTAGCAGCTGCTGATGACAAGGTTGGTTCGGTGTGTGTGTGTGAGGGGGGGGGGGGGGGGGAGTGGATACTGAGATTGCTGGAGAGCTTGCGTACTGCAGCACTCAGATCACACACACACATCCATCACCCTCTACACCGAGCAGCCCCGTTTACATCATCACTAAACACCCGGTCGGAGAGGAAGAGCCTCCCGCTGGAGGACATCAGCCCCCTCCCACCCCGTGCCCGGCTGCCCGTTGGCTTTGTTACTGAAACACACCGAGAGGGTGAGTGTCCTGAGTGAGCCCCGTGTACGCGCTCGGTCATACATTGATGATTACAAGCGAGCAAACCATCACACAATACACTCTCTCTCTGCATTGAATGGGTTGGGGGATTCTTAAATCATCCTCGAGTATTTTTATTTGGAAGGTCTCTCTCGAAGGTTTTTCTTTCTTTCTCCCCCCCCCCCCCCCCAGGTTTGGATCTGAAATGTGGATTTGTGAATGGGTTTACTCCTGCTTTGCGCAGGTTCAACTTTCCTGCTTTATTCCGCAAGTATCTTCAGTCCGTCCGCTCTGAGCTGAGCTGGAAACCAGTTGGAGGCATTCTGGCCATTCTGTGATTACAGAGAACACAAGCTCGGAACCCAAGTTCCACAATCTCGGCATTTGGAATAGACCCCCCCCCCCCCACACACACACACAGACCACCCCCCCCACACACACACACACACAGACCCCCCCCCCCCCCCCCCACACACACACAGACCACCCCCCCCCCCCACACACACACACACAGACCACCCCCCCCCCCCCACACACACACACACACAGACCAACCCCCCCCCCACACACACACACAGACCACCCCCCCCCCCACACACACACACACAGACCACCACCCCCCCCCACACACACACACACACAGACCACCACCCCCCCCACACACACACACACAGAGACCACCCCCCCCCCCCCACACACACACACACACACACAGAGACCACCCCCCCCCCCCACACACACACACAGAGACCACCCCCCACACACACACACACACAGACCACCCCCCCCACACACACACACACACACACCCCCCCCCCCACACACACACACACACACAGAGACCCCCCCCCCCCACACACACACACACACAGAGACCACCCCCCCCCACACACACACACACACACACAGAGACCCCCCCCACACACACACACACAGACCACCACCCCCCCACACACACACACACAGAGACCCCCCCCACACACACACAGACCACCCCCCCACACACACACACACACAGAGACCACCCCCCCCCCCCCCCCCACACACACACACAGAGACCCCCCCCCCCCCACACACACACACACCACTGAAAGGTTTAATTTGTCGGTGTCGAGCGCCTCATGTCTTGTGAAATCACAAAGAGTCACTGGGTCTGGCTGTGTTTGCGCTATTCTGTCTTCTAATGATTTCAAACAAGTCATCTCTGTGAGCGGACCCGACTTTATCGGAGTGTTTTTATCTTCTCTCCCGAGGTGAAGGCTGTAACTGACTGTGTGTTGTATGTGTACCTGGGGTTTATGGTGTTATCTCCCGCTGTGTATGTAGTGTGTACATGTTTGTGGCTTAATTGAAGTTCAGCTTTGTTCAAAGTTATCCGTGTTTTCTAATCCACACCTTATAAAGTTGTCCGGAATCCAAACTGACTGTTTCTGGGTTAATTTCTTGTTTTCTTTATGGAAGGAATAACCCACCCAGACAGACTCTGCGACAGAAACTCTCAGTAGGTGGGCGGCTTCCACAGGGAATCATAGCTACAAACTAAAGAGATCGTGGCTCTGGGTTGGGTGGGTGTGTGGAGGATTGTTTGGTTAGTTGGAGAGGCAGCTAACATGGATCAGTGGTGCCCCCCCCCCCCCCCCCCCCGCCAGACACTGTCAGAAAGTTACTGTGCTTATTAAATAGTTGGGAGTTTCTTCCCAGTAGAATAAATAAGAGTCAGGATAATATTGATAACCAAACACCGAGAATTCCTGCAGTGTCAATGCTATAATCTATGCCTAAATCTGGTTGTTATTATTTAGTGGTTACCTTTTTTAAAAAAAATCTGCAAACAATATTGGAGTCTGTTATTTTGTCTGTCTGTTGTCTTGACTTGATGTGTATTTTCTTCAATTTCACAATACTTTCCAAACCAAATTTCAAAATAATGAATGGCTTGTTTTTGTTAAGTTCCAGTACTTGATGAGCAATGGAAATGTACCTTCACAGGGTTTGACCTGTTGAGACGTGGAGGGAGGGGATGAGGAGAAGAGCAAGTCTCTTCAGACATAAAGAAACCAAAATAATATGTGTAAAGCCATCCAACTTGGCTCATTCTTTAGGTTCTCACTTTCTGCCATTTCAGCTCATTTGTGCTTGGTTGATGAAGGCTTGAACCTTTTATCCCTTCAATCTCTTGGAACAGGAATCTGTTAATTTTCTTTTTTGAATGCTTCAGCCAAATCTGCGTTTTCTACATGAGGTTGCAGACTATTTCATAAGCCCCATAACCTCAAATGTAAAGATGTTTCTCCTTAATGCTGCATTAATTTCTTCTTAGGTTGCACATCAAAGTTATTTCTCTATAATCCCCAAATTGGGTGATTGTTTGAGCCTCCATTTATATTGCATGGCAAATAATCACTGCATATCTTTGCCAAACTTGCAATCATTTGTTCCCCTACAAGCATCTATTACCTCCTTTGGTTGTCGTTTCTACAAGAAGAGAACCATCCCTCCGTACTGGATTCACTGCACACACTTCCAGACCTGCATAAAATGATAGATAGTACAATACAAGCCAACAGTAATAGACTGAAGAAACCTCTAGCTTTATTTCTAAAATGCCAATGCCATATCACAACAAGGACAACTTATTATTGGGAGGTGTAAATGTTTGGAATAGCCTTGTCAGGTACTTCATAATAATAATAATAATCCTTGCATTTGATATAGTGCATTTCATGTCTTCTAGACGTCTCAAAGTGCTTCACAGAGTATACTGTAAAGTGAATTGACTGTATATGGGTGAAACGCGGCAGGCATTTGCGCACAGCAGTGTCCCACAAATAGCCATTGATTAAAAAGACCAATTTATTATTGTTTATTTTGAGGGATTATTATTAGGCGTGTGGAGTAAGGAAACTTGCCCAAGGTTTCACCCTGCCTAGAATTGAACCCAGGTCTCTTGCTTGTAAGGCGAGTGCTCTAACCACTGAGATACAGGATTCCACAGGACTTGGATTGTATCAGCAGATTCAGGAGGGGATGAAATAGCTACAGTATTTGAAAAAGAACACATCCGAACAGTGCAGGCAATTTTATTTAACTTTGGGACTGGCAATCTATGTGTATTACACATATAACAACAACTTGCATTTATATACAACAACAACATTTATAGAGTGCCTTTCACGTTGGGAGGATGTACTAACATAGCGCCCTCCACACCGGATAGCATCTCAGCGCTTAAATATATGTTTCTGCACCTCCCTATATTCCTATATTCCACATATATATTTTTTCTCCTTGATTTTTAAAAGATAAGCTTGACATTTTGACAGTGTCCCCTTTCACTTTTTCCGGTTATAATAGTTTAGTGATCCAAAATATTGTTGCTATTCTTCAAATTTGACTTTGTTGCTAATTTCTTCTCCGTGTTTAAATTAGAGCAGTAGACATTTATAATTTGTTATTCTAGGTGGTGGGTGGGTGGGGGCAGAATATACCAATTCGAGTGCAAAGCTGGAGGAGTTGTTGGAGTTGGCATCATTTAGATGGGGTGCGTGAACCAAGGGTCTGTCTGCCTGTTCAGGTGGATGTTTAAAATCTCATTGAAAAGAGAAGCGAGTTTCTCCCTGCAGTTTGGCCAACAATTCTCTAGACAAATTGAGACATTCCTCCTAGCTATTTGTGGGAACTTCAACTTTATCTTTTCTGGGCAACCTGGATCCGTCTCGAAGGCAACAAAAAGCCAGAAAAGAAATCAGCAGGTTCCCAATGTTGGTAGTACAGTATTGATCAAAATCAGTATTTCACCTGAGCATGTGAGAGAGAAAGAGAATTCTGCAGCGAGTAGGATTGTTTTTGAAACAGTTTCACCTTGGTGGGCTTGGGAGAACTTGACTTTTGTATTACGATGTGGATCTTTTGAAGATACTTGAAATTATCAAGTTAATTTCTGCATTATTCCAAGGCTTTATCCCAACTGTAGCTGAGGGGGAGATCTGTGTGTAGTTGAAGCATTGTTTTGAGCTGGCTGGTAAAGATCTATACAGTATGTAGTAACTACAAACCACTTGAGGCCGAAAGAGCCCGGGATAGAGAGACTTGGTTCACTAATGGTATCTTTCATTCAGGGGGAGTGAGTGTTGTAATGAGCCAATGAGACCTCTAAACAGCTCTGGTTCATGCACATTGCCACGCGGAAACTGACTGCCACATTTGCCGGCAAACATACAGTCACTACACAGTACACTAGAATCTTGTGTGATGTTTCCAGCACGTGATACAACACTGCAACATACGCAGGGATTCTTATTAGTTTTAAAAAGTTACCAATCTTCCCAACACTAAACCCTCAGCAGGGAGCAGCGACACATACTTCTAGAACAGTGCCCATCGGCTGGCAATGGAATGTTTCACGTGACACATAAAATTGTCATAGTGAAAGATTTGGATTTGTGGCCCACTGGTTTCCATGATAAATAGTCAGTCAGCTTTAAACGGAAAGCAGTGCGGTCTTTAGTTGTGCTGAGAGATTATCTGTAGCAAGCCACAGGTAGGTACACAATTGTTTACATACAATTAAAAATTAAAATATATTTTTTAGCAGATGAACTTTTGTACTCATTGTACTCTTACAATGCACTCTTAAATTGTGGTGCACAATTCTCCCACACCCCCACTTCCCTCTCCCTGCAGGCGAACACACACCTTTTACAACCTGCACATAATCAACAATATGTGGTGTGGTTTTCGTCATTCAAAAATACATCCGCTGGAAACTACTGTATTAAGGTATCTGGTTCTTCCTCCAGTTCTGGATGGAACTTGATCATTTCCAGTTTACATCCATTCCATTCAACGACACACTAATTATCTGCAGGCTTGTGGGCAATCACATAGAATCATAGAATTTTACGGCACAAAGGAGGCCATTCGGCCCATCTAGTCTGTGCCGGCTCTTTGAAAGAGCAACTCAATCCCACTGCCCAGCTCTCTCCCCATAACCTAACAGTCCTGTTCTCCCTAAATAAAGATCTAATTCTCTTTTAAAAGATGTTATCAAATCGGCCACCATTTCAGGCAATGCATTCAAGATTCAAACAACCTGCTGGGTGAAAACATTTCTCCTCAGCTCCACTCTGCTTCATTTTGAAACTATTTTAAATATGTGACCATGAGCCTCCAGTGAAAACAGTTTTCCTTATTCACCCTGTCGAATCCCCTCACGATTTTATAAACCTCTATTAGGTCTCCTCTCAACCTTCTCTGTTCCAAAGAGAACAAACCTAGCCTATCTAGCCTTTCCTCATAACTGAAGTGTCTCAATCCTGGTACCATTCTAGTAAACCTTCTTTGCACCCTTTTCAATGCCTTAACATCCTTTCTATAGTGTGGTGACCAGAAATGGACACAGAACTCCAGCTAAGGCCTAACCAAAGTTTTATAGAGGTTAGTCAGCACTTCCTGACTTTTGTACTCTATACCCCTATTTATAAAGCCTAGTATCCCATATGCCTTCTTAACGGCCTTGTCTACCTGTCCTGCCACCTTCAAAGAGTCACTAACACAAATCCCCAGGTCTCTCTATTCCCTCACACCCCTTAAAATTGTACTATCCAGTCTATATTGTCTCCCCTCATTTCTTCTCCCAAAATGTATCACCTCAGACTTCTCTGCATTAAACTTCATCTGCCATGTGTCTGCCCACTCTACCATTTTATATATATCTTCTTGCAGATGGTTACTATCCTCCTCACTATTTACTATTCTCCCTAACTTAGTATCACCTGCAAACTTGGAAACTGTGCTCCCTACACCCAAGTCCAGATAATTAATATATATTAAAAAGAGCAGTGGTCCCAACACCGATCCCTGGGGGACGCCACTGCACACTTCCCTCCAGTCTGAAAAACAGCCGCTCACCACAACTCTCTGCTTTCTGTCTCGCAGCCAGTTGTGGATCCACGTTGCCACTGTCCCTTTAACCCTGTCGGCCTCTACTTTCCTAATAAGTCTCTCATTCTGTGAAGCACTTTGAGATGTGAAAAGCACTTTGTCAAATGCCTTTTGAAAGTCCATGTAAACTACCACAACTGCACTACCCTTGTCCACCCATTCCGTTACCTCGTCAAAAAATTCTATCAGATTTGTAAGGCAAGATTTGCCTTTAACAAATCCATGCTGGCTGTCCTTTATTATCTTTGTAAGTGAAGATGTATTTTGTCCCTGATTATAGACTCTAGAAGTTTTCCCACTACCGATGTTAGACTGACTGGCCTGTAGTTCCCAGGTTTGTCCTTCTGCCCCTTTTTATACAGGGGAGTAACGTTAGCAACCCTCCAGTCCTCTGGCACCACCCCTGTGCCCAAGGAAGATTGAAAGATTGCCCTGATATTTTTGGTTTCTATTGCAATTTTGCAGTGCTGATTCTGCGGGTTCGATCTGGTGTTCATACTTGTGTTCTTAATGCTGTGCTACCGGTTTTAGCTGACTTAATAATAATAATTATAATAATCCTTGTGTTTGATATAGTGCTTTTCACATCTCAAAGTGCTTCACAGAATATAATGTAAAGTGAATTGACTGTATATTTTGTGGGTGAAACATAGCCAATTGCGCACAGCAGTGTCCCACAGACTGTCGTGGATTGAGTGACCAAATTATTATTTGAGGGAATATTATTAGGTGTATGGAGTAAGGAAACATGCCCAAGGTTTTGCACTGCCTGGAATCGAACTTGGGTGTCTCGCTTGCAAGGCAAGTGCTCTAACCACTGAACTACAGGACTCCACAAGACTTCTTCTAATAATGCATTAAGAACATTCAATGACATGCGCTTTTAAAATGTATTCAGTGCACTGAAACCAAAGTCAGAGGATGGAATGTAGGACTGGCTGTATCAGTCTGTCTTGATCGTTTGTTGAACTATTGTATTTTGTGGGTCAGCTGGATGCTTGATATGTGATATCCATCGGCATGCTTAAGAGTAACCAAACCAGCCCAAGAGTTCTATATATAGATTATACAGTATATAGTAATACACACAAGGAGATTTCCATGTGTCTCGGGTCAAATGTACCTGGCCAAGACTTGGACACTCCAGAGTGTGCGCTTGGGTTCTATGGATTTTACCCTTTAAACCCTTAAACCCTGGCAAACCTCTTGCAGCTTTTCCAGAATTAGGAGGTTTGGCTTCCAGGATTGACAGGAGCCAAGTGGGATCCAGTCCAACTCCAGACAGATCCCAATCCTTACATTTGGTGTTGTGCTTTTGATGTGGGATAGGGGTGCAATAGAATTTTTTTTCAGTACAATAGGAGGCCATTCTGCCCATCGAGTCTGTACTGTCTCTTTGAAAAGAGCTAAATCCCAGGGACATAGTTCTAAGTAAAATATATTTTATCTTGACTGGGTTTTCCCCTATTCTTTAGCTTTTCTGTTTTAAATTATACATTTTATGTTACTTTTAGTTTTCAAATTCAAGATGCTCTGAAATACGGCATAAAGAGTATAATGACAATAACTTAGATTAATACTGCATATTTCATGCAGCATTTTGATTCCTAGAAACTAGGGAACGGCGATATGGGAATTTTCCGGATATGGATATATCGGTTGGCTCATATCGAGATATACCGAAATACCGATATTTTCTGTTTTTTCGTACTGCGCATGCGCGCGCGCATTCCGGGTGCGCGCGCATTCGGAGCCTATCTTCTCAGGAGGTAAATATCTTTCTCTCTCTGTGTCTCTCACTCTCTCCATCTCTGTGTTTTTCTGTCTGTGTCTCTCTATGTCTCTCTCCCTCTCTCCTCTCTCACATCCCCCCCCATCTCTATCTATCTGTATATTATCACGTCCACCCCGTCTCTCCCCCCACCCACCCCCACCCACCGTCCCTCTCTCGCACCCCCCACCCCCGTCGTCTCTCTCCCCCACCACCCCCCCAGCCATCTCTTTCTCTCCCTCCCCCCCAGCCGTCTCTCTCTCCCTCCCCCCCCAGCCGTCTCTCTCCCCCTCCCCCCAGCCGTCTCTCTCCCCCTCCCCCCAGTCGTCTCTCTCCCCCTCCCCCCAGTCGTCTCTCTCCCCCTCTCCTCCCCCCCCCCCGACCGTCTCTCTCCCCCTCTCCCCCCCCCCCCAGCCGTCTCTCTCCCCCTCTACCCCCCAGCTGTCTCTCTCCCACTCTCCCCCCCAGCCATCTCTCTCCCCCTCTCCCCCCCAGCCATCTCTCTCCCCCTCTCCCCCCCAGCCGTCTCTCTCCCCTCTCCCCCCCACCCCCCAGCCGTCTATCTCCCCCTCCCCCCAGCCGTCTCTCTCCCCCTCTCCTCCTCCCCCCAGCCGTCTCTCCCCCTCTCCTCTCCCCCCCAGCCGTCTCTCCCCCTCTCCTCCCCCCCCACCCAGCCGTCTCTCTCCCCCTCCCCCCAGCCGTCTCTCTCCCCCTCCCCCCAGCCGTCTATCTCCCCCTCCCCCCAGCTGTCTCTCTCCCCCTCACCCCCCCCCCCAGCCGTCTCTCTCCCCCTCACCCCCCCCCCACCCACAGCCGTCTCTCTCCCCCCACCCCTTGCATACCTGTATATTGTATTCGAGGACGATGAATACAAGATGGCGGCTTTGCACCTCGGTCTGTGCATTGTGTATAGAGATGAGCATTCTGGGTCTTGTAGTTGATTGTGCTCGCATCCCGATTTTTTACCTCGATATATCGTTTTTCGATATATCGGTATTTTTAAAATGTCTAGATCGGCATATCGATATGAAAATCACATCGGGTTTTAGCGATTTAGCGATATATCGATATATCGCCGTTCCCTACTAGAAACAATACCTTTTTTACCTGTTGCCCACTGACATTTAACATACAGTAATTTGAATATCAGACATTGAATTACACAGTAACAGAAAAAGAGGAAGGAGAATATTAATTAGCTTGTTCCTCACTGCGATGCCACACTAGGGCATCTCAAAAATTCATTGGCTTCATCTGGTCCAAAAGACTATTTTTTGAGCCAGCTCAGAGACAAACTTTGAATTTTGATTGTGTCAATAGAATCATAAAATCATACTCGGGTGTTCTTTCAGCCTCCCTTCCCAAATGTGTAGGACTCAACCAGATGAGCATCCAACTTGTAATTGTCAAAAGAGACAATTTTGCACTACAATTGAAACACGATGTGCTAAAGGCAGCTCAGGGCAAAACCTTCGGCAAGTTTCCTTACTCCAGATGCCTGATAATAATCCGTCCCCAAAAAATTACAATAATAAAAATGGTGATTTCACTCCATGACTGTTTGTGGGACATCGCTGTGCGGAATTGGCTGCCGCATTTCACCCACAAATATACACTCAATTCACTTTACAGTATATCCTATGAAGCGATTTGAGACATTGATAAGATGTGAAAAGAGCTATAGCAAAATTCAAGGTTATTATTATTATTTTACTTCACATGAGTCTTCAACCTGTTCCTTACTCTCTCCTTCCCATAGCCTTCAATTTCCCTGTCCGTCATTTAGTGCTGATTATTTTCCTTGCCAGTAATCTCCTTCCTCTTTTTTCTGTGCCTGTGCATTATTACCAGTTTCCCAGCATCAAAGTGCTTTGAGACATTAATACACGTGAAATGCTCAAATGTTGTTGTTGTATTCGAATTAACTTCAAAACCTCCGGAATTTAGCAAGTTGCTGAAAACAGTCCTAATTTCCAATCGTTTTTTCTAAGAATTTGTACAAAACTGGCTTCAATGATAAGATGGAATTCAAAAATTTGCCCAATTCTGGACACTCTGAAATGCTCCATAAATAGAGTAAATCTAGACCTAGGTGGAACTTCTACTCATAAATAATTTATTTCTGCAAAGCAGTCTATTTTACAAAGGCTTTTTCACATATTTGCATATCATTTTTGGTTTGCATTTGTAACAAATCCCAGAAATTGTAAAGAAATATTGAGATAGAAAGATCTATAAAAAAATGAGCTGCCTCTAATTTTGTGAGTTTTCCCCAGTTATAATCATCCTTGCATTTGATATAGCGCTTTTCACATCTTCTAGACGTCTCAAAGCGCTTCACAGAATATACTGTAAAGTGAACTGACATATATTTGTGGGCAAAATGTGGCAGCCAATTGCACACAGTAGTGTCCCATAAACAGTCGTGGATTGAAATTACCAATTTATTATTAGTTTTTTTTGAAGGATTATTATCAGGCATGTGGCGTAAGGAAACCTGCCCAAGGTTTCGCCCTGCCTGGAATTGAACCCAGGTCTCTCGCTTGTAAGGTGAGCACTGAGCTACAGGACTCCAGTTCTGGTTTGTCTTTGGCTATTCCCAATGTGTAATATCCCTATGTACTTATTCCCCATGTGGAGCATGATACGAGCACAGGCTGATTTGAAAATGGGTTATGGAAATCAGGGATGATTTATTATAGATATTCCTTTAGGAGATAATTGCATCAAGATATGGAGGAGGATATGCAGCAATTACACTTGAGCAGTCAGCTTGAAATATATTTATTATGTTCTACGAATTCACAGTTACTGAGAGACTATTTTAGACCTACTGTATGCTGAATTAGCTGATCGCAGTCTGGCTGGCAGTCAGGGAACTGCAATTAGCCTCAGTTGATTCAGTGGGAAGGAAGGGTGGGTTCATAGAATCTTTCCCATGGAAGGAGGTCATTCAGCGCATTGTGTTTATGCCAGCTCTTTGAAAGAGCTACCAACTAGTCCCATTACCCCCCTCTTATCCCATCAACAGGTTCCTTCTGCTGATTGCTTCCAATGATTTTGCAGGAAAGTGAGCATGTGAGGACAAGATCAGGCATTCCATAGCTGGTTAGTCTGTTCCTCTCAAGTCTCAATCATGAAGAATTTCCAGCTGGGCATAGTATTTGAGGGAAATCATTGGAACTCTAACTGAAGCAGTGTTTTCCTGGAGTACATTTGGAAACTCTGAGTGAGGCCTCAGCTGGAATACTGTGTTCAATTCTGGTCACCACACTACAGAAAGGATGTGAAGGCATTGGAAAGGGTACAACGAAGATTTACTAGGATGGTGCCAGGATTGAGGGACTTCAGCTATGAGGAGAGGCTAGATAGGCTAGGGTTATTCTCTCTGGAGCAGAGAAGATTGAGGGGAGACCTAATAGAGGTTTATAAGATCATGAGGGGTTTCGACAGGGCAAATAGAGAAAAACTATTTCCACTCGTGGGCGAATCTGTGACTCGTGGTCACAGATTTAAAATAGTTTCAAGGCGCAGTAGAGGGGAGCTGAGGAGAATTTTTTTCACTCAGCGAGTTGTTCGAATCTGGAATGCATTGCCTGAAAAGGTGGTGGAGGCTGATTCGATAACAACTTTTAAAAGGGAATTAGATCTTTATTTAGGGAGAACGGGTCTATTAGGCTATGGGGAGCGGGCAGGGCAATGGGATTGAATCGCTCTTTTCAAAGAGCCGGCACAGACTAGATGGGCCGAATGGCCTCCTTTTGTGCCGTAAAATTCTATGATTCTATGATTCTATGATTCTAACTCGTGTGGCACCTTGTTTGGTGCTCAGTCTCTCCAAATATGGTCAATCATGTTAAAGTTTTTAACATTTTGTGCTTCTGTGATCCAACCTTGCAACCCCACTGTATTCCTGTCACACTCCTTTTGTCACTGAATGGTGCTGAAGTGTGTCTGGTCTATTTTAAATTTATCACATTTGGTTTGGAAGTTTAGAGGATATTGAGGATTGATCATATCCTCTACACACTCGGGAGGTCATTATTTTTCCAGTAAAAATTAGGAACACAATAATGAAATGGAATGAGAAAAGGCTATTTTACCCAGCTCCTTCAATAGATCATGCACAAATATATGATGCACTCAGAGATAATAACAATAATAATGCTTGCATTTGATAAAGCGTTTTTCACATTTTATTGACGTCTCAAAGCGCTTCACAGATTATACTGTAAAGTGAATTGACTGTATTTGTGGGCAAAACACAGCAGCCAATTGCGCACAGCGGTGTCCCACAAACAATCGTGGATTGAAATGACCAATTTTTATTATTGTGTTTTTTTTTGGGAGAGATTATTATTAGGCGTGTGGAGTAAGGAAACTTGCCCAAGATTTTTGTCAATCCAAAAGGATGTGATTGCCTTCTGTACGGAGTACAGTTTCCAAGTTTGCAGATGACACTAAGTTAGGGAGAATAGTAAACAGTGAGGAGGATAGTAGCCATCTGCAAGAGGATATAGACAAATTGGTAAAGTGGGCAGACACATGGCAGATGAAGTTTAATGCAGAGAAGTGTGAGGTGATGCATTTTGGGAGAAGAAATGAAGGGAGGCAATATAGGCTAGATAGTACAATTTTAAATGGTGTAAAGGAACAGAGAGACCTGGGGATTTGTGTTAGTGACTCGTTGAAGGTGGCAGGACAGGTAGACAAGGCTGTTAAGAAGGCATATGGGATACTAGGCTTTATAAATAGGGGAATAGAGTACAAAAGTCAGGAAGTGCTGACTAACCTCTATAGGACTTTGGTGAGGCCTCAGCTGGAATACTGTGTTCAATTCTGGTCACCACACTACAGAAAGGATGTGAAGGCATTGGAAAGGGTACAACGAAGATTTACTAGGATGGTGCCAGGATTGAGGGACTTCAGCTATGAGGAGAGGCTAGATAGGCTAGGGTTATTCTCTCTGGAGCAGAGAAGATTGAGGGGAGACCTAATAGAGGTTTATAAGATCATGAGGGGTTTCGACAGGGCAAATAGAGAAAAACTATTTCCACTCGTGGGTGAATCTGTGACTCGTGGTCACAGATTTAAAATAGTTTCAAGGCGCAGTAGAGGGGAGCTGAGGAGAAATTTTTTCACTCAGCGAGTTGTTCGAATCTGGAATGCATTGCCTGAAAAGGTGGTGGAGGCTGATTCGATAACAACTTTTAAAAGGGAATTAGATCTTTATTTAGGGAGAACGGGTCTATTAGGCTATGGGGAGCGGGCAGGGCAGTGGGATTGAATCGCTCTTTTCAAAGAGCCGGCACAGACTAGATGGGCCGAATGGCCTCCTTTTGTGCCATAAAATTCTATGATTCTATGATTCTATGTTCTATGTTCTGTTTAGACCTGAATGGCAAAAGATAACCATTTAACCATTCACACAGTGCCCTTTACATACAAAGAATTACACATCCAATTTAATAAACACATGAAAATGAAAATTCCATAAATGCTTTTGCTTAGAAATACAGTGTAATTAATCACGTGTGATGAAAAAGATTCACCAGATTAGGAATCTAATTTACTCTTGGGGGAGGAAAAGATGTCTCCCACCTATTCTAACAGCACAGCAAACATTTACATTACCCTTTTCAAATTCTGTTCCTGTCGAAAGCTCCACCCTCCATGTCTTCCCTCCTGATAACGATATTATTATGCTATCCAGCAACAGATTATTACAGAAGGCCATTGTTCCCATTATAAACCTTCCTCCTTTTACCTTAATCTAGGAAGCGTTCACTTATTTCTGTGATGTTTCTGTTCCAGAATTATTACACGGCATTACTGAAAGGCAGACGTTTACCTACCTGGCTGAGCTGGAGTGACGTCCTTAAATGAGACAAGCTAACAACCGACTGATGGAATTAATATTACTTAAATATTTTATTTATCTTTATTTGAGTGAATAAATATAGCTCAGTAATTAATAAATAAATAAATGTAGCTCAGTGGTTAGAGCACTTGCCTTACAAGCGTGAGACCTGTGTTTGAATCCAGGCAGATCAGGGCGAAACCTTGGGCAAGTTTCCTTACTCCACACACCTAAGAATAATCCATCCAAAAAAAAACACAGTAATAAAATTGGTCATTTCAATTCATGACTGTTTGTGGGACACAGCTGTGTGCCATTGGCTGCCATGTTTCACCCACAAATATACAGTCAATTCAGTTTACAGTATATTCTGTAAAGCGCTTTGAGACGTTGATAAGATGTGAAAAGTGCTATATCAAAAGCAAGTATTATATTATTATTATTTATTGTGGTGGCAACCACACAGAATTCCAAGTTTTCCACCTACAGATGTAATTTTTTGTATCTGGACTGGAATGAACACTCTATTCCCCGGAGTGGTGGATCCTATTTAAATAATTCCTGAGAGTATCAGGTGCAAATTGGTGCAAGAGCCAAATCTTGTGGATTGCAGAGTGTGCTTTGGAGTTCTGTAAGAGTTTAACCAGCTAAAGCCACATAACATTTGCAAGGACTACTAGGTCTTTAGCTGGCAGGATTAACAGGCGCTAAATGGGTAGAATTTCTGCCCAATTACTTGGTTTGAAATCAACAACAACAACTTTGATTTATATAGCGCCATCCACATCGGATGGCATCTCAGAACGCTTCACAACAATGGAACCCGGGCCAGAGCCAGGGGGAATGGGAGAAAGGTGACCGAGGCATGGTCGAAAAGAAAGGTTTTCAGCTGAGTCCTGAAACTAGGGGGTGAGGTGAAGGGAATGAGGATGAGAATTCCAGAGTTTCAGGGCATAGTGGCTGAAGGCATGTCCGCCAATAGTGGAGTGGAGGATTTGGGGGATGAGGAGATCAGAACCGGAGGAGCGAAGGCAACAAGTGCTGTGTTGGGGGGAGGGGAGGTCAGAGAGGTAGTGGGGTGCAGAGTTGTAGAGAGACTTGAAAACAAGAGTCAGGATCTTGAAATCGATCCTCTGGGACAGGGAGCCAGTAAAGTCTGGTAAGGACTGGGGTAATCGGGGAGCGAAGCTTGGTGTGGGTGAGAACGCGGGCGGCAGAGTTCTGTATGAGCTAAATTTTATGGATTGTGATGGAGGGGAGACCAGCGAGGAGAGCATTTGCGTACTCCAGCCGAGAGGTAACAAAGGCATGGACCAGAGATTCAGCGGCTTTTGGGGTGCTGCCGGAGACGGGCAATACGTCGGAAGTGGAAGAAGGCAATGCTGGTGAGGGTCCAGATGTGGAGGAGGAAGGACAATTGGGGGTTGAACCCGACACCAAGGTTGTGCATGGGTTCGGAGAGATTTAGGGGCAGGTCAGGTAGGTGAGACTGAAGACGATGATGAGAGCCAAAGAGTATGGCTTCCGTCTTGTCAACGTTCAGCTGCAGGATCATGGGAGTATCTTGCTCACTCTTAGTAGCAAACTGGATTGTTGCGGATGATTAGCTGTGTACGAAAAAACACCTGCATGTCCAGAGAGGAAAGGATGCACAGATCCATGAGGCCTATTTATGTTAGCTTGTGTACAGTGCAAACATTTGACGACCCCATTAGTTCCATTGGATCATTGCACAGGGTGCAGTGAAGATGACTAAAGCAGTTTAGAGCTGGATTGTAGCTGGAGCAAGCAGCAGTTCAGCCTGTTGTGAAATTGTTTTCTTTGTGTCAGTGGTTGGAGGAGCATCTGGAGGATATGGTGTCTGATTGGGACAAGGAATTATTTTCTCATACTTAAGCCCAGGAGCAGCTGTGCTTCTCTGTGTTATTAGAAAGTTCAAACCCCCATTTACAGGTAGCTGCATATTATAGCAGGATTATTCCTCAAAAAAAATTCTCATTGTTAAATCATTGCAAATTCTGATAATCTGTTCTTTCAAAAATATTTAGTAGATTTGTTCTGATAGATGGTAAAACAAATGAGTAATATTGGGAGTGTGTAAGGCAGTTATGGAGATGGTTTACTTGCGTGTTTGAAAGACATGGTTTGAAAGAAATCAGTAAAACTGATCATTAGAATATAATACTAATTTCAACTCCTATATGTGAGTTGTAGGGGGTCTGCGTATGTGTGGGTGGTGGTGAGGGGGCCGGGGGGTGGGGGGGGGTGGAGTGTAAGGGGGTCTGCATCTGGGTGTGTCAAGGGCAGGTGAATGAGCTGCAAGAAATCATCCAGAGGATCCAATTCAAGATCCTGGTCCTCACATTGAAGGCCTTCTATGACCTCACCACACCCTACCTCTGCGACCTCCTAACCCCCTCGCAACCTGGCTGCCCCTTCCGCTCAGCAGCCTCTGGCCTACTCCATGTCCCCTGACCCACCCACCCCACCATCGGTAGGCGAGCTCTTAGCCACTCTGCCCCTGAACCTCTGAAAGTCCATTCCGCAGTCCCGTCTCGTCCCTCCCTGACCTCCTTCAAGTCCCACCTCAAGACCCTCCTCTTCGACAGTCCCATCGGTTACCCCAAATCCTCCCATTCCCTCCACCATTCCCTACCCCTGACCCCAGATCAGGTCTGAAACATTGACTGTCTAGCACCTTGGGACGTCCTCCCGACATGAAAGGTGCTATTCAAGTGTAACTTTGTTGTTGTCGATGGGAGCCAAGGCGTATGGCTTCTGTCTTGTTGACATTTAACTGCAGGAAATATATGCTCATTGATGTCCAACAGACAAACTGGCAGAACATCAGGGGACTGGGGATCGTAACTGAAGGTGGAAAAGTAGAGTTGGGTATCATCCGCGTACATGTAGAACTTAACCCCATTACAGAAGTATCCTGGGGCAAACTAGGAGTAGCAATGTAGTGCTGAAGGAATTTGTTTTCTAAACTGTTCACTAAAAAGTTGATCCCATTGCACTAATTATATGTAGTGCCTTCCCAGCAACTCCATTCACAAGCTGCAGATTTTTCAGAACACTGCAGCTTGTGTACTCCGGCACTAGGCTCTGTGGCCACACCACTCCCACCCTCGCCCACCTCCACTGGCTCCCCATCTCCCAGGGGGTCGAATTCAAGATCCTCTTCTTCACCTTCAAGGCCATTCATGGCCTTGCCCTAGCCTATCTCCAACCTGCTGTCTCCCTATTAGCCTGCCCGTCCCCTTCGCTCAGTGAGCTCTGGACTGCTCCATGTCCCCCGCCCGAACTGCCATACCATCAGCAGTCGGGCTTTCAGCCTCTTTGCTCCCACACTCTAGAACTCTATCCCGCAATTCCGTCACTTCGCTTCCTCCCTTTCCTCCAAGGCCGGTCTCAGGACCTTCCTCTTCAACCGTGCTTTCGGCTGCCCTCCTAATTCTTCCTAGTCTCCTTCCCTCACCCCTCCCACCCCCACCCCCCCACCCCTGGGCAATGGGATCAACTTTTCAGCACCTTGGGACATCCTCCCGACGTGAAAGGCGCTCTATAAATGTAATTTTGTTGAGTTGTTGTGTTGAAATTCAAAGAGTATTATTTATATTTGTGCTGCCGAAAGTGTAGGATTCTTGGCTGGTTCTGTGCTGCATTTTTTCCTGCTTAAAATGCTTATAGTTGGAGTTTGTTCAGCGAGGAATTATTATCAGAAAGTCATAAAACTTGCCAGCAATGCCTCACGGGTTATTGATCAGTACATGGAACACAAGACATAAAAGCAGTGAGGAAGAATATATATTTAACACTTATCTCGTAGAGATGGAATCAAAAACATTACAGAGAACATTCTTCGTTCTACCCTCCTGCTGTGCATGTCCTCCCTTGGCCCTGCGCTGTGCAGCTGGAGCTGTGGGTGTTGGAGACCACACCAATTGACACGACCCTTTTGTTTTGCTGCTGACATTTTTCATTGTTTCAACTGGCAATTTCTTATCTTTTCTCTGCTTTGCCAGCACAAAGCAAGCAACTGACCTGACACTCAACACTAGGGAAGCTAACTCATCACATAGTGTATGATCCTCAATGCATCAGGAATGCTTTTTTTTATATATATATTCCTTGCATTTGATATAGTGCTTTTCACATCTTATCGACATCTCAAAGCGCTTCAAAGCATACTTGATCAAAACTAATTATCAGTAGGACACTCCTGCAGGCTGTGGAAAAGGGGCTAATCTATAAATCACAGATAAACTGTTTAAAAGAAATTAGAAAGTTTCTTCTTTCTAAACTCCCGTGGTAGTTTTGATCAAGTAATCCTAATGCACTGAGGATGATACGGTATGTGATGAATTTGCCTTATTCTTTGGTTCTAAACTATGCAAGCGCTTCCCAAATCTTTGCCTCACTGCCTCGTGTCATTTCATGCTGAATTTTCATTCTCCAAAAAAACAGCAACCAGAGAATTTCCTCTCACAAAGAGAATCGAATGTAGTCTTGACGGAAGTAAGGAGTTTGTTGGGGAGAAGGAAATAGCTGTTTTCTGTGTAAGAGTCTGGAGATGATGAGAGCCTCAATGTGCCAATTTTCTCGTTTACACAGTTCCTTCGTTTATCCTCAGAAACACTTGTGTAGAGTGATTTGGAATTTTGTTTTGTGTTTTTATATAGTGTAAGATTCCTTTGACGTCTCCTTAATCTAAAATTATAAAGTGTTGTTTGACTGAATAGCTGAAGCTTGGATACCCCAGAATTTGTGTGGGGGGAACTGCTGGGGTTTAACCAAATAATCACATAGCTTGCCATTGAAAGCAGTGTCTGACAAGCTTGTGTGGCTAGGACCAACCTACTTGTGCCAGGTGACACAAGGTTTCTACTAGTTTGCAAAGTTACTACAGTAACCAGAAATACCTTGTAACATTGTTTTCTAATTGGGTGCTTCTCTGATTAGTTTGAGGCGCTCTGAGACGCCGTCCGGCGTGGAGGGCGCTATTGTAGTGTACAGTATGCCACTAAACTTGATTTTGAAGAGGCTTTTTTTGGAGAAAAATAATCTGTGGTTTGTGTTTCTTCAAGCAGCTTCCACAATCCTGAAGGATGTAACCACCGCTGTGCTTTTGAGCAGTTAATTATAGTTGATTTATTATTAATTCTGATCGTTCTCAATATGGGGTGGGTATAATTGTAAAACTTATTGAAGATAAAGATTAGTATCTTCTAATCAACTAACTCTATTGCAGGATGAAAAGAAGATTAAGCGAGGGATGCCAGACTAGGTGTCATGTCAGCCTGGCTGAGTTGACCCAGTTTACACATACTGTACATGCGATGGCATTTTATTAACAGGTTCCAGTCATGTTATGTCATCTTGTGAGACAGAAGCTTCCAAACTGTTTGTTCCAGACATTGGATTATTTTCCCATGAGAGAAATTTTAAAACCTGACAATGTGACGGAAAACGTGTGCCCTGCATGAACTCCGTTGACAGCACTTCAGAGTTAATGCATATTAATCAGCAATAGCTGCAGTGTTTTCAAGTCATGCTCGATAATAAATAATTATATGAAAATTGCACATTCATTTTTTTTAAGAACACATTCAATTGAACCTAATATTTCTTACTGCTGTAGCAAAAACAATTTTAGATTTCATTTAAATAGAAATGAAGGTAGTTCCACCCAGTTTGTTTGATGTGACGTTTCTGTAGTTCAGGTGCCCAATTTCCACTGTCCATTTCTTGTCAATTTAAATTGATCCAGTAGAGATAGTTGCAATGAGTCAGAATCCCTGCTGTTGTGTTTTCCCAGCTAACTGAGCATGGACGGGAGATCCATCCTGTAGATCTGCCTCACACCCGGCAGTCACTTAACAACTGAGTTTATAGTCTCCTAAAAGTGTTCGTTTTAAATTTCACAATGAAAATTGGTACTTTAAAATACCTCTTATAGTATAGTCAACTTTTGTGTAAAGGATAAGCTGCAAATGACCTTAAGTACAGGCCAAAATGTATTTACCGTCCATGTCAGTCTATTCCCAAAGAGAACTTTGACCGTGCTAGAAATATTTTTTGTCTGAAAAACTGAAAACAAAATAAGCTTTATTATCTCAAAAAGGGAGTGAAAGAGATTAAAGTTGTCAGGATTAAATAGAAGGTGAGGATACAATATTTTAATAAAGATATGAAGTTTTGTACAGATTATGAAACAACTTTATGGTGACCCCCAGTGGGTAGAGGAGGGGCTAAGAGTGGAGCAATGGTAGGTGTCCATAGACGTGGTTGAAAAGGTATGTTTTGAGGTAGGATTGGGACAAAGAGGGGATGAGATAGGGGGAGAGATGGAGTTCTAGAAATTAGGGATGAGAATCTGAAAGTTCAGCCAATAGAGGACTATGATTTCCTCTATGTTCAGAATCTTCCTCTGAGGAGACGTCTGCATATGCATTAATTTTGCCATGTGTTGGGGTCTAATGTTTACGACAACCCGAAACTTCAGCTCATTGTGTGTCATCCTTACCTTCAGGCATGACAACTTTAAGCCTCCAGCAAAATTGACCAATTCTGTCCTGTATCTACCTCATAGCCATCGATTTCTCCCTGGACTGTGCCAACATGTAGAAACTCCTAATAAGACAGGAAACCATGCTCAGTCTAGCTGTGGGCAATTTTATGATTTAAAGTACTGGACTGGGGGGAAAAAAAGCTAACTGCTGTACTATACACTGGTTGAGGAATGAAGTAGCCAAGGTCAGCTTGACTGCAAAACTGGCAAATATAGAGGTTGAACAACAACTGAAATATTTAAACACCGTGCTCAAAAGATTCAGGAGAAATCTAGTCCATTGAGAAGCTAAGGCAAATGGACTAATGATGAGATACCATGGATGAATAAGGAAGTGATAATAAAACTGAATCTAACGAAAGACTGGGGAAAATTCAAAAGTAAAAAGACTTAATAATAATCCTTGTGTTGATATCGCACTTTTCATGGCTTCTATACGTCCCAAAGCTCTTTACAGAGTATATTGTAAAGTGAATTAACTGTATTTGTGGGTGAAACAGAGCAGCCAAATGTGCACAGCAGTATCCCACAAACAGTCATGGATTGAGTGACCAAATTATTACTTTTTGGGTGGGAGAAAGCGATCCGCTAATCGACTAAGAACCGTGTTTCTACTTACTGCTAGGTGAATACAGGTGTGTGGAGTAAGGAAACTTGCCCAACATTTTGCTCTGCCGGGAATAGAACCCAGGTGTTTCACTCGTGAGATGAATATTCTAACCACTGAGCTACAGGACTCCACTGAAGTAAGACAAATTTAATCAACAACAACAAAATTACATTAAAAGAGTGCCTTTCATGTCGGGAGGACGTCCCAAAGCGCTGAACAGTCGGGTCAGGACCCGAGCGGGGGGAAGGGTCGGGGTAGGGGAGAGGGGTAGGAGAGTAGAAGAGCGGGAAGAGTTAGGAGGGGAGCAGAAGGCACGGTCGAAGAGGAAGGTCTTGAGACCTGCCTTGAAGGAGGAAAGAGAGGAAGTGAGGTGAAGGGATTGCGGGATGGAGTTCCACAGTGTGGGAGCAGAGAGGCTGAAAGCCCAGCCGCCGATGGTCGGGCCGTGAGAGTGGTGGACGTGAAGCAGGCCTGAGTCTACTGAGCGGAGGGGATGGGCAGGCTGATAGGGAGACAGCAGGTCAGAGAGATAAAGAGATTTAAGAAAATAAAAAAGATGGCAACGGAATTATGAAACGCCTTCGATGAGATGATTGAGGTGCAGGAGATGAGTTCCTGCTGCAGGGTGTGGATCTCACTGCAGGAAACTGAAATGGAAATAATCAATATATTTAAAAGGAAATTTGATGCATCATATTAATATTGATTTATTTCTTACATTTTGATGTAGCACCATCACATCAGGAGAATTTCTCAAACAACTTCACGGGATACATTGCAGAGTGGAGCAATTATAATTTGTTTGAACTTGAGGTTGGAAGGAGGAGACAGGAAATGGAAGACAGGATTAAGAGGGGACGGAGGCACAGATTAGTTAGGCTGAAGGGACTATTTCTGTCGGGTTTGTCTAATTCCACTGCTCTGCTGACCTGCCTACACAGTTTCTTTGTTGATATTGATTGCTGAACCTTTGAAAAAGAAATCAATGGACATGACTTGAGCAAATGATGCTTGCTTCTCTTAGAAGTTTTCCGCATAAAATTACGAGCAGAATTAATCTGAAGCTACTTGTTATTGTTTGGCTCTGGGGCAGTAATGAGTGAGTCTCAATGATGCATGGACCACTGCGAGGACAGAAATCCCAATAAAATAAAAAAAATTGGCTGATTTTCAAATTAATCTGCTTCTCTTCCCCCTTTTTAACTCAGGAGAGCTAATTATATACAGTCTCAGAGCAGAATGATGTGGTGAGACTATTTGAGGGAGCTATGGTAGATGGTGCTACATCAGTTTTATTATCCTTGGACCTGGGACAAAGATCATCTAGATTTTATTTACAGCAAATGTCATCTTCAGAGGGGGAGGATTATAAATCAAATCAGGATATTCTGCAGTAGGGGGAATCCCCAAATCACAAGATCGGTTTGGCTGAAGGAGTTCCTCAGCTCATCCTCCCTACCATCCTGACCCTGTCAACGCATCAATCTGCTTTTTAAATGAGTCCAGTGTCCTGACCAGCACCACGCTTTCTGGCAGTTGTTGATTACCCTCTGAGTAAAAATCAATATCCTGGTATCTGCCCTAGTAAAGCTGTGTCCTCTTGTTTACAGCCTTGGTGCATCTTGAAGTATTGATCTGGGTTTACTTCTTCAATCCCATTTCCATCTCTAGGAGCCTCCCCAATGAGTTGTCTTCTCTCAGGACTGAAGAGCCTGAGTTTGTCTAATCATTGCTCACAGCTCATTCCTCTAAAACTGGGGATCAGCCTTGTTGCTGTCCTCTGCTGTGTCTCTGGGACCTGGACAGTAATCCCACCTTTGATATTATGGTGACCAGAGCTGTCTACAGTATTGAAGGTTTGACCAGAACATTGTACAGCCTTCATTAATTTCCGCCTCACATTGTTTTGATTTAGTGAGAGACTGTATCAAAGCAATGTGAGTCATGTTCTATGCTAACCACAGAATATTTGGATGGATTGAGTAGGGTTTACATTTTCAATCTGCCTTAAATTATAAACAATGGCAATTATTGATATTTTGAATTGGGGCAGACTGGGTTCAAGAGGCACTTATCAACTATTTTTCCCCAACAAAGTAGCATTTTGCCTGTAAAATAAATAGTCCATCCAATTTGTACAGGTAGACCTTGCTTAACGTTGCTTTGATCAACTTTGTTTCATTATTACGTTGCTGATACATAAGGGAACGTATATTCATTTAACGTTGTGACGTTCGCTGTTATGTCATCCGTGCGGGTGGAAACAAACTAGGGTAGCGCAGATGTACATAGATGCTGAACGTCTCGTAATCTAGGTTTGCTTAACGTGGTTTCATTTAAAGTAGCACTTTTCGCACACACAACTGCAACGTTAAGCGAGGATTAAGTATATATTCTGTGAAGCGCTTTGAGATGTATCAGATGTCATATGGTGCTGTATCAAATGCAAGAATTTTCATTATTATAAGGTATTGATGGATAACGTTTTGCTTTATAATAGTAATGACCGCAGGGGTTGTATATGAACGCATGTTCAGACTTTAGCAGTGCGTGTGTGTGTATTTTCAATCAATGATGCCTCTGGAAGGAATCTGGAATAAAGCCAGCAGTAATGTTTACTTATAATAGATATGTCACACTAGGATTAATGACATCTACAAATACCAACAGCTAGACTTTATGGGTCTGTCGGTCTATCAGCAAAAACTACCGAATGTCAGAGTACCTAACATTTTTAATTTAATGGAGGGTCTTTTGAATCTGTTGTAGCGCCATCTTTTAATTAGCAGCATGGGCCTATTGTTCTTACTCTGGTGAGAGGCTTTATTGAAATAAGATTGTCTTGCGTTTGCTGACTGCACTTTCCGGAATTAATTGCATGTCTTAGTGCAATTTAATTTTCAGTCTGGCTACAGCAATGAAAGAAAACCAACTGAGCTGTCTAAAACATCACCTCACCAGGCTGCAATGTGCATGTGTGTCATTAATTGATTGTTAACTAACAATAACAGCAAAATTACATTTATAGAGCGTCTTTCACTTCGGAAGGACGTTCCAAGGTGAGGGGTTGAGACCCGAGCATGGGGGAGGGGTAGGGTGGAGGGGAAGGAGAGATTTGGGAGGGTGGAGGAAGCCACGATCAAAAAGGAGGTCTTGAGACCGGCCTTGAAGTAGGCAAGGAAGGAAGCGAGGCAAAGGGATTGTGGGATGGAGTTGCAAAATGTGGGGGCAGAGAGGCTGAAAGCCTGTCCGCTGATTGTAGGGCGAGTCGCGCAGGAGACATGGAGCTGACTGGAGCCTGCTGAACGGAGGGCAGGTTGATAGGGAATCAGCAGGTCGGAGATATAGGCGGATCAAGGCCATGGATGGCCTTGAAAGTGAGGACGAGGATCTTGAATTCAATCCTCTGGGGGATGGGGAGCCAATGGAGCTGGGCAAGGGTGGGAGTGATGTAGTCACTGTACTTGGTGCGTGAGAGGACACAAGCTGCAGAGTTCTGGATGATCTGCAGCTTGTGAAGGGAAGAGCCAGGAAGGCCGATGAGGAGGGAGCTTCCATAATCAAACCATTAAAAGCAGCGGAATGGGATCTGAACGGATAATGACAGTGGAGGAGCTATAGCACAAACATAATAACACTAGCAATAATCTTTGCATTTGATATAGTGTCTTGTCACTTCATTGAAATGTCCTAAAGCGCTTCACACAATATATGATGAAGTGAATTTACTGTATAAGAACATGATGGAGGTAGAGCAGTGGAATAGGATGTGATCAGATAGCTTCAGTGGAGGTGCAACACCAACGACATATTATTTATTAAACAAACTTTATTTTAGAGTATTCTTGCCTCCCTCATTACACATTTTTTTAGATTATTCTATCCCAATAATAATAATAATCCTTGCATTTGATATAGCGCTTTTTATATCGTATCGATATCTCAAAGCGCTTCATAGAATATACCGTACAGTGAATTGACTGTATATTTGTGGGTGAAATGCAGCAGTCAATTGCGCACAGCAGCATCCCACAAACAGTCATGGATTGAAATGACCAATTTTATGATTGTGGTTTTTTTTGGACGGATTATTATTAGGCGTGTGGAGTAAGGAAACTTGCCCAAGGTTTCGCCCTGACCTGCCTGGATTTGAACACAGGTCTCACGCTTGTAAGGTGAATGCTCTAACCACTGAGCTACAGGAGCTCCACATTAATATAATGTAAATTAACATAAGTGAAAATGTGCCACGTACCATTTTTCCAAATCTCAGAACACACACACAGTATGGATTGAGTGCTGTTGACTTAAACGTAAAACATAAAAAATAAAAAAGTTTTTCCAGGTTTCTGTGTTAGTGAAGATATTATCCAGGGACAGCTTGACTCAGTCAGTGGCATTCTTCTAGGTCAGAAGTTTTCGGGCTCAAATACCATGTTGGGATGCAGGTGCTTCAAGACATTTTTCTGCCTGAAAAGTGTTGTATGATTGTAAATTATTGCAGTACTTATTATTATTGTATAATTATTATTGTAATTATAATAATCCTTGCATTTGATATAGGTCCTTATCACATCATTGATATGTCTCAAAGTGCTTCACAGGAGATATTGTAAAGTGGAATTACTATTTTGTGGGCTAAATGCAGCAGGCAATTAACTGCACACAGCAGTCACCCACCAACAGTGGTGGATTGAGTGACCTAGTTTTTGAATAGAGTATTACCCCCAGAAAGCGATAATAATCTGAACCATTCTGTATCAAAAAAACAGCATTCTTCACTTGCAAAATGAGCAGAAAGTGGCTATTTCTTTCCAAATGCTTTAATTTACATTTCAATCATTGTTCATACTTCAGCAAATATTCCCTGGCACAGCCTTGTTGACATTGCCTTTAAATTAAATCAACTTTAAATCCTGTCCCTTTGTTCTTTAGAATAATCATTCCAACCATGACTCGAGCACTCCAGGTCATTACCCACGCATAGGGCACTATATAAACACAAGCAGTTGTTGAAAAATAGTTTCTCCTCGTGCCTTTGCCAACAGCAAATTGGTCATTCAGTTCATTTGCTGTTGGGACCTGACTGCATTTTTCAACTCCAAAAGTCACTATCCTTGAGAATATTGACCTTAAAAAGCTTTGAGACATTTTGAGATCATAAAACACCCCCAAAAAAATTCCAAATTATTTCTTTCTTTTCCAGAGCAGTGGCAAAAATCCTATTGATGTCGAGGTATTCATGCATATGCACATTTTCATAAGAATCTATTTTAGGGATGATAATAATAAAAGCGCTTTGTGACATCTCAACAGTGTGATGAGGTATTGAGGCACTAACTCAAACGCTAGAATTATTAGTATAACAATAACGGAATCACAGAAAAAGCCGGGAGCAAAAATATCCTGTATTCAGGAAACCTTGGCCAATCTTAATTTCTGTTTGCCTGGAATGCAGAACACCCGTTCAGAAATGGAATGGCTTTTTGTAGGGAAATAAACGTTTTTATATTTTGTGTTAAGCTTTGGATAATGTCCAGCTGTCTGTTGAGATGTGGAAAATGTACTGCTGCCCGCCTCATCCCCAGAGGTCCCAATGTTATATAAAAGCACTTCGTTCCAACTTTCAGGGCTCCAGTTTGAAACTGCAGAAAATTACAAGATAAAATGAATCTATTATTCCTGTCCAGGCATGGACAGGAATAATAGATTATTCCTGTCCTCCGCAGTTCAGTCCTATAGTTCAGTGGTTAGAGTTTTCGTCTCGCAAGTGAGATACATAGGTTCAATTCCTGGCAATTTGAGTATGCTTCCTTACTCCACACCGCCTCTGTTTACAACTTGCATGGCCTGACCACTTCAAAGCTAACAACAACTTAGAACAAAAACAAAATGACAACAGCAAAATTACAGTTGTAGACGCAGAGCACTTAACAGAACTGCAGAGCTTCATGTCGAAAGTCCTTGTGAATTATCAGAAGCTGGAAATGTTCTTATTGGGGGAAAGTTCCCATCAAAACAATTGGGGATGAGGAGGTGAAAAAGTGATGCAGCAAACAGTTGCCAGTGTTCTTAAATGAAATTTGGGAATTTAAAGAAACACATATGATTTGTAGGAATAGATCTCAGCACCTAGTATGGAGAGAGGGAAAGTCAGCTGCTACAATGAAATTTAGTCACCCACAAAAATATATTTCCTCCAAGGGATCTGGATAATCATGGTCCTTTTTCTTACAGTTCTTTGGGGGGAGTTTCTCCTTTGCTAATGTTATCTTTATGCAACATAAAGTCTTGTGATTTATAAATTCCAGTTGGGTATGCAATGCAAATATTTCGAATTGGACTATTTAAAATTAATTGGATCCTCCTTCCAGGGAATGCTTCAATTTGATGTTTTAACTGCACTGGTGTAAAGGATTTATTGTGTTATTAAACCCTTGCAGGAATTTATGAGCCAATGTAAATACTACCCAAATATGTCTTAGTGCACAGTAAGTACCTAATAAGTCTATATATAAAAAATTATTGCCAGGAAGTATCTCGCCTCCTGCCTTCAACTTTTGGCTTGACGCTGTCTCGGGTCTCTCTCTTTCTAGCTCAGGTCTCAGTGTCACCAATTGGTCTTTTTTCCATCACAGTTCTTGCTCTGACTTTTGAAAGTATTTGAAAGTAATTTAACTGGAAAGTCCAGATCTCTGGGCATATCTGCAAGACTGTACAAATCTCTCTGCTATGTTCCATTACTTACTTTTAGATTTAATGTTCAGTTTTTTTTAAAATTTTGTGTTGGTTGCATCATTTCTTGCCTGTGGATAAATAACATTGGACATCCTGCTGATCTCTTCAGCGGTGTCAGCTGTCTTCAGTTAACTGTTTTCTCCAAAAGTCACTCTGCTGTTGATTTTGATGTTGCCGTGTGCAGTGTTTTGGGCTTCAGTGTTGTTCACAAACAAAACCTTCAACAAAATCTTACATCAGCACTGTTATATAAATCATTGTGTTGACATGACTGGCTTGCCCTTATGGTTAGGGAGTTTTGTTATGTGTGAAGGGAGATATGGATGGAGTGCTTCACTCAGGAGTATGTTTTAGAGCTTCCTGTGATATTTGCACTTCATTAAAAGTGGAGACCTAATGAAATATTTGCTTCTCAAGTGCAGGGCGAACAAGTAGTTAGACCCTGAGGAAACCACTTGACGATGTCTTGAAATTTAGAGACAACCACATGTGGATCTCCTGCTGTAACTCTACTCCGAAATTCTGGAACAGTCTTCCTGCACCTATCCTATCCATCGTGCCCCTTTCCCTTCAGGTCGCACCTGAAAACCTTCCAAGTCAACCGGTCACCTCACCCTCCCCTCACCAACTCTTGGCATTGTGTTCTACCACTGTCAACTGACACTACGCTGTTTGAGGTGCGCTGTATAAATGCAGGTTGTTGTTCTAACTATACCCATGGCACAGGAGACCATGACTGAGCCCTGGGATTTATCATTAACACAGGTGGTTTCAGTGGATGTCAATACATACTGCCCCAAGGCCCCTGTTTCTAATTCCGCACAAGCAGAAGTGAAGTTTTTGGAGACTGCCTTTACTGCCTATGGGATGTTATGACAGCCCGCACACCGAAGCTAACCTACTCCAAGATGTTTGCCACTAGTGCTCTTGAAGCAGATCGTCTGAGAATACCAGAGGGTGTTTGCACAGAAATGTCACCTCCTTCTGTCCTCTCTTGAATGGAAAGTGACAGAAAAAATCAGTGAGCAACAATAACAACTTTGATTTACATAAGCGCCCTCCACGCTGGACGGCGTCTCAACAAATTGTCTCCTGCATTCAACTTCAAAACACATAGTCACTACACTTTACACTGGGAAGCACTTTGAGGCATCCAACCAATATGAAAAGTGCTATATCAAGTATATTTATTGAGCTCAATAGTACAAAATGTGCTGCACTCGAGTGTCTTCATCATTTATGGAAATGTAGGATTCTTCCCTGATGGTTTGGAGGCATCACTGTGGAACAGTGAGAATCCAGAAAGCCACTCAAACTAGCTACTTATTGCATTCAGCTTTGACAGAGAGAACAAACCAATAGTGACTTGTGTGGGTTTCAGAGGTGCAAAGGAGCATCGTTAAATTATTAAGAAAACTTCATGTTGCTATGGAATTTTACAATGAATTTTACTCATCGCTTTGCCTGGTCTTTCCTTCATGTGAACAGTGACTGTTCCAAAGTACATCGCTTAGTTAGGGAATGTAACAAGAAATAAAGGCATTTTGCAACTGGTGGGAGGAAAGTATTGTACTTGTATTTTTAATTTTCCTTGACCTATGGAAATGGGAAGCTTTGGGTTTTCTGCTTGAAAGGAGCTGCTGTGCTGATGTCAACAACAACTTTGATTTAAATAGCGCCCTCCACGCTGGACGGCATCTGTATGTCAGTATTATCGAAGACCTATTGGAGATTGGTAACAGGACCTGTCCACGGTGAGAGAGTCAGAGGCTAACCCAGTCACAGCAGCTGCAATGCTTATGAAATGAAGAAGCCCTTTTCATCTCCTCCAGACAGTTTGAAAATGCACCATTATCTTTCACAGCACACTGTTGAGCAGTGGCCTGAGTCAATTGAAGACTTTTAATTTTCCAAGTTGAATACCAGTAGTTGCTAGTCCATTTATCAAGCCATTTTCCCATCATACTGCATTTGCTTCTCCCTTGACATTTATATCTCATATGAAACCTTTATAATTTGACATTAATTGGTCATTACTGATGGATGAGTGGACTTTTCAGCCACAAAGTATTGGTAATCTCCTCTTACCACTGCTACTATTATAGGTATAATGTCCATTAAGGTCACATTTTAACTACTTTATGAAACAACAGTGACTGACTGACACTGGCAGTCACCTCTGGGAAATGGGTTTTAATCCAGTTGAGCTGGATAGGATGGAGAGTAGTTAGAGCGTTTGCCTCACTATCGAGAGGACCCGGGTTTGATTTTCGAGCAGGGTGAAACCTTAGGCAAGTTTTTTTTAACTCTATATGCCTCTGTTTACCTAGCAGTAAGTCTGAACTTGCTTGTTAGCCGATTGGATCATCGCTTTCCATGGATAATAATCCCTCCCAAACAAAGAATCACTCAATCCATGACTGTTTGTGGGACATTACTGTATGCAATTGGCTGCCTTGTTTCACCCGCAAAATACAGTCAATTCACAATATACTCTACAGCACTTTGAGACACCACAACAACATAACAACATTTATGGAGCGCCTTTCACGTAGGGAGGACGTCCCAAGGCGTTGGACAGTCAGGGGTCGGGACTTGAGCATGGGGGAGGGGCAGGGTAAGGCGAGAGGTGGGAGGGCGGCAGAAGGCACGATCGAAAAAGAGGATCTTGAGACCAGCCTTGAAGGAGGCAAGGGAGGAAGTGAGGCAAAGGGATTGTGGGATGAACTTCCAGAGTGTCGGTATAGAGAGGCTGAAAACCCGGCCACCGATGGTAGGGCGGGTTGGACGGGACACAATGGAGCAGATTAGAGCCCGCTGAATGGAGGGGTCCGACAGGTTGCTAGGGAACAATGTGATAAGCTATATAATTTGCTAATTACATTTGCCATATCAAATGTAAGTATGATTGTCATCCTTGCCCTCAGAGGTGCATAAGAAATGAATATAGACTCATCTCAATTTATTTCCAAGTGAGAGCAAACTCGTGTCCTTATAATATGCTGCGGTGTTCTCCATTTTGTGAAAATTGGTGGGTATACTGGGTACAAAAGACGCATTTGTGAAGCCTTTAAGACGGTTCAAAGTGATCAGTGCTCTGAGAATGCAAGTTAATCCTTCAAATGGAAATCTTCACATTTCCCTAATTCCACATGACTCCTGTGGAGTAACCAGAGCCTGATTTGAAACTTAAGGATCTCTTGATCTTGAAGAACTTAAATTATGGAACAGCAATAAAAGTCAAAAAGAACAGTTCACTGTCTGGTGATCGTCTCCTGGCTAATCCCATGTTTTGGCTGAGTCCCAAGGGAGCCAATTCTACAACTGTTGGAGGAGCTTTTGGGTCTGATGATGCTATAAAGTTCTTAAAAGTTAGTGAACACTCTATGTAGCTTTGACGTTTTTAACTGATTGTCGTTCTTCATTCGTTTGTTAGAGAAAAACAACACAAACACACAAAAGGGTGGCAGAACATTTCTGGACAGTGAAGGTCTGCTTTGTGGACAAAGAGCAGTTTTGCCAAGGGCAAACAACAACCACTTTGATTTATATAGCTCTCTCCGGCCCGGACGGCGTCTCAGAGCGCTTCACAATAACGGATCCCAGGCCCGAGCGAGGGGGGAGGGTTAGAAAAGGTGATCGAAGGCGCGGTCGAAAAGAAAGGTCTTCAGCTGAGACCTGAAACTAAATATTATAGCAAGAGTCAGGGGAGAGAGAGGGGAAGGAAGGGATAGAGGGAGAGGAAGGAAGTGAGAGAAAGGGGGAGAGGAGAAGGAGAGGGGGAAGGGGGAACCGAGAGAAAATTGGTCATTTCAATCCATGACTGTTTGTGGGACACTGCTGCGCACAATTGGCTGCCGCATTTCGCCCACAAATATACGGTCAATTCACTTTACATTATATTCTGTGAAACGCTTTGAAAACGTAATAAGGCGCAATATAAAATGCAAAGATTATTATTATAATCACATGTTTATGGTGGGCCAGAACTTACAGATCTGCTACATATTCCATTCCCAACATGCTTCCAATTCACTGTGAGGAAATGTGCAGTAAATTTATTCCAGTTTGGGTGTGGAGTAGAGACCTTGGTACAGTACATCAAAGGCAGGTACAAGTTATCTGATCCTGGATACTGGTGGAATAAAGCAGCACATTCTGCAGTTCTCTCGGAACCACGGCTAAGCTTACAGTTTGTATCTTGCCTCTCATCATTACAAGCTATGCTCAGATGTGGTTCACTTGTACCTGGCCCAGACTATTGAGCACTAATCAATCAGCAGTATTTTTCAGTCCACTGCCCCAATAATAATCCTGGCATTTAATATGGCACCTTATCACACCATTGAGACATCTGAAAGTGCTTCACAGAGTATATTGTAAAGTGATTGTATTTTGTGTGTGGAATATCAAATCAGAATCCAAATGACAACTCGGGGGTGCTGACGATGCCGAGGCATATTTCTGTTGCCATCAGTGTGAATTACGGCTAGCACCTGAAGAGGTGATGAAACGTCTTAGAAGATGTGAAAAGCGGTTTAACAAATGCAAGGATTATTATTATTATTAAAGGGGCCAATGATCTGATGACCTTCGTATACGTTGAATTTCCTCAGCAACCTGAGCATGGGAGTCCTCGTTCAGCCAGTTAGCACTCCCTGCCCACACTCCCCGATGCCCCCCACACTGCAGTCCTCACAGCTCCTCTTCAGGAAGCTGCAGTCATCCAGCACGTCAGCCAAACAGCCATTCTCCTTGTAAACCTTAGACGTAAGTGTTTGGCAGGCCGTTGACCGTGAAGTAAACAGCCGAATCCTGTCCTCACTAGCTATCCCTGCAACACACCACAGCCAGCTGGCTTTACCCGCCAATCAGTGGAGCGAGCTAAAGTAGTTTGCAAGGGGTCGGAAGCAGAATCTCTTTCTGGTGATAAAGGACTTTGATAGTTTAAGTAGTGCATTAGCTATATGTGAACCATCTGGACATTAGTTCGAATGAAAGTTGGGTAAAATTTGTTTAAAGGTACTGTGTTCATATTCAGTATGATTCAATTGATTTGTGAATTAAGTGAGGTGAGATGACCAAAAACGACAAGTAAATGTCTTTGTGGTTAGCATTGTGTGAAGCTGGGAACCAGTCCAGCCAAGTATGATTTACACTGTAAAAGCCTTCCATTAACTCTGAATAGTGCCTTACCTTGTGATGTTGTGTGTGTTCCCATGGCTGTAAAGTTTTCTTGATTTACTTGAGCAAATATTGTAAACCACTTTAGCAATTGTAGGATAAAGAGAGAGAAATGCTGAGGGTTAAGCTGGGAAGTAAAGCTAGAGTGCGCCTTGTGTGAGTGCATTGCTACCCTCCCCTAGGGCACTCACTATAATATGTTGGAAGATGATTTGTCCCGTTATAAGGTGCTCCACTTCAGCAGTAATTGTGGTCACGGAGCACGGCAGGGAATGGACCCCAGCAGCACCACCTGAGCCATCAGCACCCACACTTTCATCTTAAATTACATTCTGTGCCTTGACATTCTAGAAAACGGTGATCCAGTTTAGCAATCTCACATTCAGGAACATGACAACTGCTGAAACTAAACTGGATACATCACCTCTTCAGGTGCTAGCCGTAATTCACACTGATGGCAACAGAAATATGCCTTGGCATCGTCAGCACCCCCGAGTTGTCATTTGGATTCTGATCTGATATTCCACACACAAAATACAATCACTTTACAAGATACTCTGTGAAGCACTTTCAGATGTCTCAATGGTGTGATAAGTTGCCATATTAAATGCCAGGATTATTATTGGGGCAGTGGACTGAAAAATACTGCTGATTGATTAGTGCTCAATAGTCTGGGCCAGGTACAAGTGAACCACGTCTGAGCATAGCTTGTAATGATACAAACTGTAAGCTTAGTCGTGGTTCCGAGAGAACTGCAGAATGTGCTGCTTTATTCCACCAGTATCCAGGATCAGATAACTTGTACCTGCCTTTGATGTACTGTACCAAGGTCTCTACTCCACGCCCAAACTGGAATAAATTTACTGCACATTTCCTCACAGTGAATTGGAAGTATGTTGGGAATGGAATATGTAGCAGATCTGTAAGTTCTGGCCCACCATAAACATGTATATTGTGTGATTATAATAATAATCTTTGCATTTTATATTGCGCCTTATTACGTCTTCAAAGCGTTTCACAGAATATACTGTAAAGTGAATTGACTGTATATTTGTGGGCGAAATGCGGCAGCCAATTGTGCGCAGCAGTGTCCCACAAACAGTCATGGATTGAAATGACCAATTTTCTCTCGGTTTCCCCTTCCCCTCTCCTTCTCCTCTCCCCCTTTCACTTCCTTCCTCTCCCTCTATCGCTTCTTTCCTACTGACTGCTGGTAAACAAGGAAACCAGCCTACCATTCTATGGTGTATATATAGCATATATTTCACATTTTGCTCTATGTGACAAAATGGACAAACTAGTCAAAGATTAATGAGCTGAATCATTCAACTGCTGATGAAGAAACTGTTACCTCCCACAACACTTGAATTTTAAAGTAAATGAATAATTCCTGACGTTTACCCTTCAAAATCCCTGTAAGGTAAAAGAAGAAAGCAGCCTGTAACTATAAACCTTTCCTTTCCACCTGCTTTGGCTCCTATGTTATTTCATTCCATTGGTATATATACAGTATATATAATTTAATAGTTACTATTAGTATAGTTATTGAGCAATAAATCACCTTAAGTACTCAGAGACATAAGATTATGGATTCTGAAGTTATGAAACTGACCTAAGATTGACAGGTCAGTCAATGCAAAAAGGAACATTTGTTTATTTTTGGAAAGCTTTTTTCTCCCCCATCAATTTTCTTTTAAAAAAAAGTAATTTAGATGTTATTGCAGCATTCTGTCACCTGCTGATTAAACTGGAAGACAGGACAACAAGTTTTACTATTGTCAACATATTTGAAATTCACGAGTAGGTCAGTGGGAAGGGCATTTAAAACCTCTTCAGGACACAGTGAGTGGAGATTAACCAATTTGCATTGGGTGTTTGATATATTTTGAGTATCGAATTATTTTGAGTCCTATATCTCAATGGCTAGAGCGTAGGGTCCGTCGATATGGAAATTTTCCGATTAAATATATCGATGGGCTCATATCGAGATATACCGAAATATCGATATTTTCGGGTTTTTCGTACTGCGCATGCGCGCGCGCATTCGGAGTGTGCGCGGGTTCCGGGTGCGCGTGCATTCGGGGCCTATCTTCAGGAGGTAAATATCTTTCTCTCTCTGTGTCTCTCACTCTCTCCATCTCTGTGTTTTTCTGTCTGTGTGTCTCTGTGTCTCTCTCCCTCTCTCCTCTCTCACATCCCCCCCATCTCTATCTATCCTCCTCTCTCACATCCCCCCCCATCTCTATCTATCTGTATATTATCACATCCACCCAGTCTCTCCCCCCCGCCGTCCCTCTCTCACACCCCCCACCCCCGTTGTCTCTCTCCCCCACCACCCCACCAGCCATCTCTTTCTCTCCCCCCAGCCGTCTCTCTCCCCCTCCCCCCAGCCGTCTCTCTCCCTCTCCCCCTCCCCCCCAGCCATCTCTCTCCCCCTCTCCCCCCCTCCAGCCGTCTCTCTCCCCTTCCCCCCAGCCGTCTCTCTCCCCCTCTCCCCCCAGCCGTCTCTCTCCCCCTCCCCCCAGCCGTCTCTCTCCCCCTCACCCCCCGCTAGCAGTCTCTCTCCCCCTCACCTCCCCTCCCCCCCAGCCGTCTCTCTCACCCCCCAGCCCTTGCATACCTGTATATTGTATTCGAGGACTGTGAATACAATATGGCGGCTTTGCATCTCGGTCTGTGCATTGTGTATAGAGATGAGCATTCTGGGTCTTGTAGTTCAGTGTACGCGCATTCTGATTTTTTACTTCGATATATAGTTTTTTCGATATATCGATATTTTAAAAATGTCTATATCGGCGTATCGATATGAAAATTATATCGGGTTTTAGCGATATATCAACAACAACAACAACAATTTACATTTATAGAGCGCCTTTCACGTTGGGAGGACGTCCCAAGGCGCTGAACAAGAGGCGTGTGATCCGAGCTGGGAGGGGAGTCTTTGGGAAGGGGTGAAACACGAAGGGGAGGTAAAAGTGTTCGGGGGGGAACAAAAAAAGTGTTTGGGGTGGAAGAGGAAAGTCTTCAAATCGGCCTTGAAAGAGGAAAGGGAAGAGGCGAAACGGAGGGATTGAGGGATGGCATTCCATAAGGTGGGAGCGGAGAAACTGAAGGCCCGGCCTCCGATGGTGGGGCGGTTCGGGCGGGGGGCTTGGAGCAGGCCAAGTCCTGTTGAACGGAGGGTCCGGGTGGGCGTGTAGGGGGAGAGTAGATCGGTTAGGTAGGATGGGGCAAGGCCGTGTAAGGCTTTGTAGGTGAGGACGAGGATCTTAAATTCGATCCTCTGGAGGATGGGGAGCCAGTGGAGACGGGCGAGGGTGGGATATCGATATATCGCCGGACCCTACTAGAGCGTGAGACCTGTGTTCGAATCCAGGCAGGTCAGGGCGAAACCTTGGGCAAGTTTCCTTACTCCACACGCCTAAAAATAATCCCTCCCACCCCCCAAAAACAAATTGTCGTTTCAATCCTTGACTGTTTGTGGGACGCTGCTGTGCACAATTGTCTACCATGTTTCGCCCACAAATATACAGTTAACTCACTTTACAGTGTATTCACATTTAAAGCCCTCCATAATCTCGCTCCACCCTACATCCTATCCCCTTATCAACCTGCCCGCCCCCTCCGTTCAGCAGGCTCCAGCCTGCTCCACATCGCCCTACTCACCTGCCCAACCATTGGCGGACGAGCCTTCAGTCACTCTGCCCCCAATCTCTGGAATTCCTTCCGGAGGTCCCTCCACCTCGATCCCTCCCTGGCCTCCTTCAAGTCTCGCCTCAAGACTCTCCTCTTCAATGGATCCATCAGCAACACCTCCCGCCACTCCGTTGTCCTCAGCTCGGGCTGAAGCAATATCTGTCCGGCACCTTGGGACGTCCTCCTGATGTGAAAGGCGCTATACAAATTACATTTTGTTATTGTTCTTGTATTCTGTGAAGCTCTTTGAGACATCTAGAAGATGTGAAAAGTGCCATAAGAAATGCCAGGATTATTATTATTATTATTATTTTCGTGGGTGCTTCTTACATTCTGTTTTACATCAAGGGCAAAGTGAAAGGTCTGGACATTCCACGATTGTATCCCACTAGCGTGCAGAGGCAGGCTGATCCTGTGCTTTTCACATCATATGTTAGTTCCCACTGCAAGTGCCAAGAAATGTTTCAGACGAGTGGCTCCTACCCTCTCCACCGGCAAATCAGCAACATGCCAGAGATGAAAGATCTCTGGCTGACTGGCAAGGCTGTGACCTGAATTGTCAACACTCTGGTTGGATGATTAGCAGTGCACTCTCCAGCACCACATCAACAAGCAGGGTCTCCATTAAATTGGAACCTTGGAACCTGCATACTTTAGTAGGAAATCTTTAGTCACAGAGTTGGGATCGGAATCAAGGTAATCGAAACCTGTGGTTGACCCAGTTCAAGTCTCCCCTAGAAGTTCAAATTAGACAACGGTATTTTCAATTTGTTCAACATTCATTCAACCCACTGTCACTGACAGTCTCTACTCCGATTCCTGAGCCAGGCAGCACTCAGTACTCCAGGGCACTGATCATGACAGCACAGCCAGCCTTCCTCTCTGCAGGCAGAGACAGAGGGGGGTAGAATTCTTCCCATTCAGCTCTGCAAGTCAAAGCCCTAATGGGTTGGGTGGTACTCTCTGAACAATCAGCTTGCAGACAGTGCTCTCAATAATAATAAAGCTTGCATTTGATATAGTGCTTTTCACGTCTTCTAGACGTCCCAAAGCGCTTCACAGAATATACTGTAAAGTGAATTGACTGTATATTTGTGGGCGAAAAGCGGCAGACAATTGCGCACAGCAGTGTCCCACAAACAGTCGTGGATTGAAATGACCACTTTGTTATTGTGTTTTTTTGGGGGAGGGATTATTATTAGTTGTGTGGAGTAAGGAAACTTGCCCAAGGTTTCACCCCGATGTGCCTGGATTCGAATACAGGTCTCACGCTTGTAAGGCGAGTGCTCTAACCACTGAGCTACAGAACTCCACAGGTTATGCAATTTTAGCTGATTAAAGTACAGCAGTATGCCAACACACTTTGGTGTACCCAAGCCTTGGCTCTTGCCAACTGTCGCTTAATACTTTCCAGAATAATGTAAGCTCCCTCCTAGGAGAGAGTGCACTTTCCATTCCAGATACAGAGAGATTTCCTTGTGTTGCTGTAATGCATGTATGGAACTATCAGTCTGTTTGATATGCTTAAAGCACAATGATAGAATCAGACATTACTCAGATGAAAGGAAAATTGCAAACGGCTGTATTTCTCATTTGAACCAGCAGCACTATTCTAGATTCATCAGTTGAAATGAAAATTCTGTCACAAGCAATCCTATGGATAATAAATTAAGAATACTGGGCAAACTACTATTAAAACACCTTCGAACTTATTCTTTGTGCTGTGCTTTAAACTCTTTCTCAGCAATGCACTCCCACTTTGTGTGTCTAAATCTGGTCTTTTTGTCCCAGTCACTCAATTGCACTCAGTTGTATTTGCCAGTATCATGGAATGGAATAAAACAATTGTAATCAAATGGAGGCAATTTAGTTGAAATGTGGGGTGGAGTAATAATAATTATTGCAACAACATTAAACTTAAAATTGAGTTGGGGGACATGAGGCAGCTGGAGCCTGTTGAGAGGAGGGAGAGGGCAGGTTATTTAACGTTTTCATTTCTCAAACCAGGTCAGCAGAGTTTTCTGTAAAGTGAGTGATCTGGTGATCACAATTTGAGGCCTTTCGAACAATGCGCACAAAAGATGCAGCAACACCTTTTTAGAATGGTTTCCTCCGTGACTTGATAGTTGCAAACACATCAATGACATGATCAAAATTCAGTGGAGGTGTCAAATTGTGCTCAGTAGACTGGCTTACGAATGCATTCAGTCTATCCTGGATCATTGTAGATTTGAGTGAGTTTGTTTGACAAGATTCATCTTTGAGAATGTTCACCTTCACAGTCTGGTAGTGTTACGTACAGTACATAGAAACATTTAGTAATGCGAGCCTAACCCAGGTATGTAAACTGCCAGAGCATAGGCAGCGAATTACAAAATGTAATAAAACCACTCAGGGCACTCTCCTTATACAGCGGCCACTGAACTACACCACATGCCTGTGTACATAACATAAGAATTAGGAGCAGGAGTAGGCCATTCGGCCCCTCGAGCCTGCCCCGCCATTCAATAAGATCATGGCTGATCTTCTCACCTAACTTTCATTACCTGCCCTATCCCCATATCCCCTAATCCCTCTATTTTTCAAAAATCTATCAGTCTCAGCCTTGAAAATGTTCAAGGACTGAGCATCTACACCTTCTGGGGTAGTGAATTCCATAAATCCCATAAATTCACTACCCTCTGAGTGAAGAAATATTTCCTCAACTCTGTTCTAAAAGGCTGACCCTTAATTTTAAGACTGTGACCCCTGGTTATAGATTCTCCTACCAGGGGAAACAGACCCTCAGTGTCTACTTTATCTAGCTCTTTAAGAATCTTATATGTTTCAATAAGATCCCCCCTAATTCTTCTGTACTCCAGAAAATACAGCCCTAGTTTATTCAACCTATCCTCATAGGTCAGTCCCCTCATCCCAGGAACTAACCTAGTGAATCTACGCTGCACCCCCTCTAAGGCATGTATGTCCTTTTTTAAATGAGACCAAAACTGCACACAATACTCTAGGTGCGGTCTCACCAGGGCCCTATACAGTTGCAGCAAGACTTCCCTACTCTTATACTCTAAACCTTTTGAAATGAACGCTAGCATGCCGTTCGCCTTCTTAGTTGCTTGCTGCACCTGCAAACTAACTTTTGGGTCTGGTGTACAAGGACACCCAAATCCCTGTGAACACTAACACTATCTAACTTTTCCCCCTCTAGAAAATAATCTATTCTTTTATTCTTGCTACCTAGGTGAATAATTTCACACTTGCTAACATTGAATTCCATCTGCCACCTACTTGCCCACTCCCCTAGCCTATCTATATCTTGTTGCAATCTTTTTGCATCGTTCTCAGAGCTCACTCTGCTACCTAGTTTAGTGTCATCCACAAATTTAGACACGTTACATTCAATGTCCTCGTCTAGATCATTGATGTAAATAGTAAATAGCTGAGGCCCAAGCACTGATCCTTGTGGCACTCCACTAGTTACATCCTGCCAATTCGAGAATGACCCGTTTATCGCTACTCTGTGTTTTCTACCCGATCGCCACTCTTTTATTCATGTTGATATTTTCCCATTAATCCTGTGGGCTTAATCTTGAGTAACAGTCTTTTATGTGGCACCTTGTCAAATGCCTTCCTAAAATCCAAATATACCACATCTACTGGTTCCCCCTTATCCAACCTGCTGGATACATCCTCAAAAAATTCTAAAAGATTAGTCAAGCATGACTTCCCTTTTGTAAAGCCATGTTGACTCTGCCTAATCTTTTTATGGTCTTCAAGGTATCCCATAACTACGTCTTTTATTAAGGACTCAAGAATTTTCCCTACAACTGACATCAGACTAACTGGTCTATAGTTTCTCATATTTTCTCTCCCACCCTTCTTAAATAGTGGAGTTACGTTTGCAATCTACCAATCAATGGGGACTTTTCCAGTATCCACAGAATTTTGGAAGATTATAGACAAGCCATCCACTATCTCAGTAGCCACCTCAATTTAATTGATTATTAAATTAATCAATTTAATAATGCTCCCAATTAAACTGCAATAAATATCTGTTAAATGCTGTGAAAAAACCTTGTTATGAATTCGGGTGATTAATTCGGATGAATGGAGGGTGGAGGAATGTAAGTTGGAGTACGGTTGTGGCATGGGGTGATGGGGTGAGTAGCCTAACCATACCAAATCCAGTCCAGCAACCAACCAAACTGAAGCCAGCCCAGAGCAGGGCAGAACAGTCCAACCCAATCTAACCAAACTGAACTAAACCCCAGACTTTATCTCCCAGCTGAGCCTCTCCTGATGGTTCTCTGTACTGTCTGTCACGAGGGTGGACAAGGAGAGAAGGTATGAGAGGTTCTGGGTATTGTTGAACCTTTACCTCCTGGCTGCCTCACAGAGAGTGACTGGAAAGGGACGGTGGAATAGGAGGTAGGAGTTATATTCTGCCCCTTTTCCTGGCACTCTCAGCGCTGCCTCACATGAGGAGAGTAGCTGAGGAGAGGTGCAGCCAGGAGGTAAAGGTGTCACATTATCTGGTGCCCCTCAGACCCGAGGGCTGTAAAACATGGATTACCTGGTTTATTGCTTAATCTGGTTCTGATGTTGGGGAGCCCTGCATCATTGGTCCATCAGATGAGATGTTAACCTGAGGTTCTGTCTGCTTGTTCAGGTGGATGTTAAAAGTACTATGACACTATTTGAAAAGAGAAGGGAGTTCCTCCCATTGTCCTGGTGGAGACAAATAAATAAACTGCTGGGTTTGCCTCTACAGTCACTACAATTCACAGTAAAAGTTCAGTGAAGCGCTTTGAGGATGTCTCAAAAGGAGGATGTGATGAGGTGTTATATCAAATGCATTTTTATTGTTATTATTTCTAGTCAATGCAACAGCCAATTTTTCCCAAGCATGAATTATTATTATTATTATTTACTGGTTAGATCTCAGTCTGTGCCGAGCAGTCAGATACATGCTGAGCCTGCTGTGTTTCATAGAATCATAGAATGTTACGGCACAGAAGGAGGCCATTCGGCCCATCGAGTCTGTGCCGACTCTTTGACCGAGCAAGTCACTTTCATTAACCCCCAAACACCAGCTTTCTCCCCATAACCCTGCAAACCCGTCTTCCCCAGATACCCATCTAGTTCTCTCTTAAAAGCTGCTATCGAATCGGACCTCACTACCCTTTCAGGCAGATCATTCCAAATTCGAACAACTCACTGAGTAAAAACATTTATTTTAACCTCCCCTCTGCTTCTTTTGGTAGATATCTTAACACTGTGACCACGGATCACAGACACACCTACCAGCAGAAACAGCTTTTCCCTATCTAGCTGTCGAAACCTTTCATGATCTTGAAGACCTCTATCAGGTCCCCGCGTAACCTTCTCTGCTTTAATGGGAAAAGTCCTAACTTCTCCAGCCTGTCCTCATAGCTAAGGTTCCCCATTCCTGGTATCATTCTCGTGAATCTCCTCTGCACCCTTTCCAGTGCCCTAATGTCCTTCCTGAAATAAGGTGCCCAGAACTGGACACAGTATTCTAAACAAATGTTTGGTCTCTAAACAAATGTGTTTTGTTGTTTTTGTTGGTCTCCTTGTCCCCAGGCATTAGCCAAAGTTCACATTCACCATCTCTGAAAAGTGCATGTTTGTTGATAGCAGTGGATGACGGAATTGACATGCCCTTTTCATTAGCCTCACAGATTAACTGTGGGAGGGCATGTTTAAGGAGTTCCCTGATTCACACTCACAGCAAACAAATCTAGATCTGGCTTTGTTGACGTGATATTGTCTTTAATAAAATATCTTTTTACGTTGTTGAGACATCTCAAAGTGCATCATAGAATATATGGTAAAGTGGAACAGGTATATTTCGTAGGCAAAATGTTAGATAATAATCCTTGCATTTGATGTAGAACTTTTCACGTCTTTCAGATGTCTCAAAGCGCTTCACAGGATATAGTGTAAAGTGAATTGACTGTATATTTGTGGGCGAAACGCAACAGCCAGTTGCGCACAGCAGCGTGCCACAGACAGTCATGGATTGAAATGACCAATTTTTTTTTAGGGATTATTATCATGTGTGGAGTAAGGAAACTTGCCCAAGGTTTCACACTGCTGAGAATTGAGCACATGTCTCTAGCTTGTCAGGCGAGTACTCTCCATCTCTAGATCTCTTTGGAGTTACTTAGTGATTTTCACTTTCTTCAAGTAGTGTCATTGGTGTCTGTTTTGCCTTGGGGATCACATGAGGCCACTCATGTGAATACTGGGGGGTTTATGGATTTATCTGACACAGTTTTGTTTATCTTCAGGCTGAAACTAATTTGCTCTATGGATTTTAACTTTCAATTACATTTTCATTGAAGACGTGTGTGTGCACACTAGTGAAATCAACAGGAGCCAAAGCTGCTTAAATCCCATGTACATCAGGTCTCCACTTTGAGTAGATGAGGAAATATTCCAATTGTGGTTTGAGCGGGTGGAAATGTCTTGATATCCACATGATATTCATTGGATAACGTCAGAACATCATTTGCTGCAGAACATCTCCATAGGTTGTGTAAAAGTGGCTATGACTCAAAACATGGTACTTGGTGCCATATTTTAAATCTCTGAAGCTTAATGATTAGTTTAATAGTTCAAAACACAAAATACTACAGATGCTGGGAATCTGAGACAAAAATAAAAGTTGCTGGGGAAACTCAGCAGGCCAAGCAGCATCATAGAATCATAGAATGTTACGGCACAGAAGGAGGCCATTCGGCCCATCGAGTCTGTGCCGGCTCTGTGACCGAGCAAGTCACTTTCGTTAACCCCAATCACCAGCTTTCTCCCCATAACCCTGCAAACCTGTCTTCCCCAGATACCTATCTAGTTCTCTCTTAAAAATTGCTATCAAATCGGACCTCACTACCCTTTCAGGCAGATCATTCCAAATTCGAACAACTCGCTGAGTAAAAAAATTTCTTCTAACCTCCCCTCTGCTTCTTTTGGGAAATATCTTAAGCCTGTGACCACGGGTCACAGACACACCTACCAGCGGAAACAGCTTTTCCCTATCTAGCTGTCGAAACCTTTCATGATCTTGAAGACCTCTATCAGGTCCCCGCCTAACCTTCTCTGCTCTAATGGGAAAAGTCCTAACTTCTCCAGCCTGTCCTCATAGCTAAGGTTCCCCATTCCTGGTATCATTCTCGTGAATCTCCTCTGCATCCTTTCCAGTGCCTTAATGTCCTTCCTGAAGTAAGGTGCCCAGAACTGGACACAGTACTCCAGCTGAGGCCTAACCAGTGTTTTGTATAGATTAACCATAACCTCCCTACTCTTATACTCTATGCCCCTACTAATAAAGCTCAGTACACCAAATGCCTTTTTTACTGCCTTATCTACCTGCCCTGCTACCTTTAATGATTCGCTTACTTGAACACCCAGATCTCTCTGTACATTCACCCCCCTTAAGATTGAGCTACCAAGTCTATATTGCCTCCTACTATTTTTCCTACCTAAGTGTATCACCTCACACTTGTCCACATTAAAATCCATCTGCCACATGTCAGCCCATTCCACCAATCTGTGTATGTCTGCTTGCAGTTGGTTACAGTCCTCCTCACTATTTACTACCCTACCTAACTTTGTATCATCTGCAAACTTGGAAATAGTGCTCTCTATGTCCAAGTCCAGATCATTAATATATATTAGAAAGAGCAGTGGTCCCAATACTGATCCCTGGGGGACACCGCTGCACACCTCCTTCCATTTTGAGAAACACCCATTAACCACCACCCTCTGCTTTCTGTCACTCGGCCAGTTCTTAATCCAAACTGCCACTGTCCCCTTAATACCGTTGGCCTCTCATTGTAGATTAGATTATTTTCTGGAGGCGAAGAATTTAGATAGTGGTAGTGTACAAAGCGATTTGGGTGTCCTTGTACACCAGTCCCAAAAAGTTAGTTTGCAGGTGCAGAAAGCAACTAAGAAGGCGAACAGCATCCTAGCGTTCATTTCAAAAGGTTTAGAGTACAAGAGTAGGGAAGTCTTGCTGCAACTTACAAATCTGCCTTACATTTGCCTTACAAATCTGATAGAATTTTTTGATGAGGTAACGGAATGGGTGGATAATGGTAGCGCAGTTGATGTAGTTTACATGGACTTTCAAAAGGCATTTGACAAAGTGCCACATGAGAGACTTATTATGAAATTAAAGGCCCATGGCGTAAAAGGGACAGTGGCAGCGTGGATCCACAACTGGCTGCGAGACAGAAAGCAGAGAGTTGTAGTGAGCGGCTGTTTTTCAGATTGGAGGGAAGTGAGCAGTGGTGTGCCACAGGGATCGGTTTTGGGACCATTGCTGTTTGTAATCTACATCAATGATCTGGACTTGGGTGTACGGAGTACAGTTTCCAAGTTTGCAGATGACACTAAGTTAGGGAGAATAGTAAACAGTGAGGAGGATAGTAGCCATCTGCAAGAGGATATAGACAAATTGGTAAAGTGGGCAGACACATGGCAGATGAAGTTTAATGCAGAGAAGTGTGAGGTGATGCATTTTGGGAGAAGAAATGAAGGGAGGCAATATAGGCTAGATAGTACAATTTTAAATGGTGTAAAGGAACAGAGAGACCTGGGGATTTGTGTTAGTGACTCGTTGAAGGTGGCAGGACAGGTAGACAAGGCTGTTAAGAAGGCATATGGGATACTAGGCTTTATAAATAGGGGTATAGAGTACAAAAGTCAGGAAGTGCTGACTAACCTCTATAGGACTTTGGTGAGGCCTCAGCTGGAATACTGTGTTCAATTCTGGTCACCACACTATAGAAAGGATGTGAAGGCATTGGAAAGGGTACAACGAAGATTTACTAGGATGGTGCCAGGATTGAGGGACTTCAGCTATGAGGAGAGGCTAGATAGGCTAGGGTTATTCTCTCTGGAGCAGAGAAGATTGAGGGGAGACCTAATAGAGGTTTATAAGATCATGAGGGGTTTCGACAGGGCAAATAGAGAAAAACTATTTCCACTCGTGGGTGAATCTGTGACTCGTGGTCACAGATTTAAAATAGTTTCAAGGCGAAGTAGAGGGGAGCTGAGGAGAAATGTTTTCACTCAGCGAGTTGTTCGAATCTGGAATGCATTGCCTGAAAAGGTGGTGGAGGCTGATTCGATAACAACTTTTAAAAGGGAATTAGATCTTTATTTAGGGAGAACGGGTCTATTAGGCTATGGGGAGCGGGCAGGGCAGTGGGATTGAATCGCTCTTTTCAAAGAGCCGGCACAGACTAGATGGGCCGAATGGCCTCCTTTTGTGCCGTAAAATACTATGATTCTATGATTCTATGATTCTAACTGTATAGGGCTTTGGTGAGACCGTACCTAGAGTATTGTGTGCAGTTTTGGTCTCCTTATTTAAAAAAGGACATACTTGCCTTAGGGTGGGTGCAGCGTAGATTCACTAGGTTAGTTCCTGGGATGAGGGGACTGACCTATGAGGATAGGTTGAATAAACTAGGGCTGTATTCTCTAAAGTACAGAAGAATTAGGGGGGATCTTATTGAAACATATAAGATTCTTAAAGGGCTGGATAAAGTAGATACTGAGGGTCTGTTTCCCCTGGTAGGAGAATCTATAACCAGGGGTCACAGTCTTAAAATTAAGGGTCAGCCTTTTAGAACAGAGTTGAGGAAACATTTCTTCACTCAGAGGGGAGTGAATTTATGGAATTCACTACCCCGGAAGGCTGTAGATGCTCAGTCCTTGAACATTTTCAAGGCTGAGACTGATAGATTTTTGCAAAATAGAGGGATTAGGGGATATGGGGATAGGACAGGTAATTAGAGTTAGGTCAGAAGATCAGCCATGAATGGCGGGGCAGGCTCGAAGGGCCGAATGGCCTACTCCTGCTCCTAATTCTTATGTTCTTATGTTATGCGGTACTGTGTCAAAAGCCTTTTTGAAATCCATGTAAATAACGTCCACCACATTTCCGTCACCAACCCTCGTAGTCGCCTCTTCAAAAAATTCAAAGTAGATTTGTTAGGCAAGATTTGCCTTTAACAAATCTATGTTGGCTGTCTCTAATTAAGTTGTGTTCCTCTAAGTAAGAGATTTATTGTGTCCCGGATTATGGTCTCCAGTAGGGTCCGGCGACATATCGATATATCGCTAAAACCCGATATAATTTTCATATCGATACACCGATATAGGCATTTCAAAAATATCGTTATATCGAAAAGTCGATATATCGAGGGAAAAAATCGGAATGCGCACACACTGAACTACACGACCCAGAATGCTCATCTCTATACATAATGCACAGACCGAGGTGCAAGCCGCCATATTGTATTCATAGTCCTCGAATACAATATACAGGTATGCAAGGGGTGGGCGGGGGAGAGAAGGCTGGGGGGCGGTGGGGGGGGGGGGGGGGGGTGAGGGGTAGAGAGACGGCAGGGGGGAGGGGGAGAGAGACGGGGTGGATGTGATAATATACAGATAGATAGAGATGGGGGGGATTTGAGAGAGGAGAGAGACACAGAGACACAGACAGAAAAACACAGAGATGGAAAGAGTGAGTGTGAGAGACACACAGAGAGAAAGATATTTACCTCCTGAGGAGATAGGCCTCGAATGCGTGCGCACCCCGAATGCACGCCCACCCCCGAACGCGCGCGATGCGCACGCATGCACAGTACGAAAAACCCGAAAATATCGATATTTCGGTATATCTCGATATGAGCCCATCGATATATCTAAATCGGAAAATTTCCATATCGATGGACCCTAGTCTCCAGTAGCTTTCCTATTACCGAAGTAAGGCTGACTGGCCTGTAATTTCCGGGTTTGTCTTTCTGCCCCTTTTTGTAGAGGGGGGTAACATTAGCCACTCTCCAGTCTCTTGGCACCACTCCTGTGTCCAATGAAGATTGAAATATAATGGCCAGAGCCTCCGCTATTTGAACCCGTATCTCCCACAGCAACCTTGGGTGAAACCCATCTGGTCCTGGTGACTTATCAATTTTGAGCCCAGTCAATCTTTTCAGAACTTCCTCTCTGTCTATAGTAATCTGATCTATTTCCTCTACCCTCTCATCCAATACTGCGGCATTTGGGGCATCCATTTCCGTTGTGAAGACAGATGCAAAGTACTTGTTCAGTACATCAGCCATGCCCTCTGCCTCCACAACAAGATTGCCTTTGTTGTCTTTGATTGGCCCCACCCTGCCTTTAACTAACCTTTTTTCCTTTATGTGCTTATAAAATATTTTAGGATTCCCCTTTATGTTATCCGCTAACCTCTTCTCATGCGATCTTTTAGCTTGTCTTATCACTCTTTTAAGATCACTCCTGCATTCTCCATAATGCGCTTTGCTATCCTCAGTATCTTGCGTCTTCCAATTGTCGTACGCCGTCTTCTTCTTTTTCATCCTAGACAGACTATCCCTCCCCATCCATGGAGAAAGGAAAAAGAGTCAATGTTTTGGGATGCTTGACCTGCTGAGTTACCCCAGCAACTTTTGTTTTTGTCACAGTTTAATGATTTGCTAACTTGTTTTCACAACTCTTTTTGTCGATTGTCTGCGTGTGTGTGTTTCTCCCACTGTTTTCTGAACTCACGCTGCTTGTGTAATGAATTGGTCAATATATGAAGTTTGTGTACGAAGGCCAAGGTAATGCAAAGTGGTGGTTCATTGCTTTGCTGCTGGAAGCTCAAAATGTCTCAAAAGCGCTTCACAGGTGTTTACTAGAACTGTGTAACAATTGTACTGAGATGTTGGAAGCACACTTTGGAAGTACTGTATTTCTTACATCATTTCTAATTTAAAAGCATTTAAGTGTTAATCACAGTGGGAAGGCATGTTGAACGATGGCTTAACTGGGTTGAATGGCCCATTTCTGTGAGATGTCATTTCATGGCGGAATATGTTCGAGGGCTAATGGCCTTCTCCTGTTCCTAAATCTTACTTTCAAACCTCTTAATCACATGCTTTGCCTAATAGCTGTCAAATTCCCTTTTTAATTTGCTAACACAATCTGCCTTCGCCACTCTTCTGTGCAAAGTAATTAAATATGAACTGCCTGTTCACATTCTTTCTCATGAGCTCGAGTTCATGGCCTGTGTGATAACACGAGATGCTCTTTATCCTTGACAGATAAATATACACAGCGCTTAAAACTTTGAAACAAAATTCTGGCTCAAATTCACACGAATGTAATTTGCATTTTTGTGCATTGGGGAATTTGCTGCAAAGGGTACTGGTATCCTTTATATAGAATTTGTTTTAGTTAAGCAAATATTACACAAAGAGATTATCTCAGTTCTGTAATGTACGTAAGGACCTCTTCCAAGTAAGCAGTGGTTCTGGACTTCCTGTAAATCATTGGTTAGAGCTAGGGAACGGCGATTAATCGGTTTTTCGATTAAACCCGATATGATTTTCAGATCGGTATGCCGATATGGTGATTCTAAAAAAACTGTTATATCGAGAGATTCGATTTTAAAAATATACATCGATATATTTTTAAGATCGTTCCTGGCAATATATCAATATTGTTGGTATTATCAGTGTAATGCGATCTTTTCCAGCTTACCTTGTCGCCGGCATTGCAACCTCCTAGATCTAGAGCATGGAATGCGCGTACATTCGGTGCGCGCGCACAATTAACGGGCACGCACATCCGATGCGCACGCACACTTTACTGTGTATACTCGACGTGAGTCGTGGCGTCTTAACAAAGTCGCATCGCTGAAAATTGTAGTTTGAAAATTTACCTTTCTCATCATGGGGAAAAGCCCCGTATGGGACTACTTTGAAAACAATGCAGTCAGTAATGGTGTGTATAGATGTACAGTTTGCAAGGTCTTGGTTAAGACATCTGATTTGAGCACGAGCAACCTGCGACAACACATTAAGCAGCACCACCCCGCCCAGCACGCTGCCCTCAGAGCGAAATCATTGTCGACAACAGCAGGAAGTCGAACCAGCGCTTCGGAGAAAGCGACAGGTAGTGGGGCCAGTGCAGCTCAAACAATTCCTGCTTTATTTAAGAGGAGAACATTGTACCAGAGAGGGGACAAAAAGTGGCAAAGTATCACGAACGCTGTCACTTTTTGCATAGCGAAGGAGAGCTATAATTCAGACTACATAAAAATAAGTGGCATTTTGTGGCTGTAAGTGTTATTTTTGTGTGTGAGAGAGTTAGAAGCCAGATTATCTCTGCTTCTATGTGTGTGTCTAGTCAGACACACACAGCAGTGATAATCTGTCTTCTAACTCTAACAGTCAGACTGTCTGTCTCTCTCTTTTCTATTGTAATAGATCTCATTTACACGTGGACATTACATGCTAGTTTCAAGCAAGAAATGGAGGAGAATAAATCTCTAGATTTTGTTTTTGGTGTGTGTGTGTTCTATTTTGTGTTTAGAGATGGAGGGAGAGAAGGAGAGGGGGAAAGTTGGGAGAGAAGGAGAGAGGAAGAGAGAGGGAGGGAGAGGATGAGAGGGGGAAAGGAGGGAGAGAAGGGAAAGGAGGGAGAGAAGGAGAGAGGAAGAGAGGAGAGGGAGGGAGGGAGAGAAGGAGAGGGGGAAAGGAGGGAGAGAAGGAGCGAGGGGAAAGGAGGGAGAGAAGGAGCGAGGGGAAAGGAGGGAGAGGGGGGAGGGAGGGAGGGACAGAAGGAGAGAGGGGAGGGAGGGAGGGAGGGAGGGAGGGAGGGAGGGACAGAAGGAGAGAGGGGAGGGAGAGAAGGAGAGAGGGGAGGGAGGGAGGGAGGGAGAGAAGGAGAGAGGGGAGGGAGGGAGGGAGGGAGAGAAGGAGAGAGGGGAGGGAGGGAGGGAGGGAGGGAGGGAGGGAGGGAGAGGGGGAAAGGACGGAGAGGAGACAGGGAGGAGGGAGAGGAGAGAGGGAGAGTGCAGGGGGAGGGAGAGAAGGAGAGGGGGGAGGGAGGGAGAGAAGGAGAGGGGGAAAGGAAGGAGAGAAGGAGAGAGGAGAGGAGGGAGAGAAGGAGAAAGGGGAGGTAGGGAGCAAACAACATTGTATAATTCAACAGACCTTGACACCAACATTACAAACTTTCTGGACCTAGAGCACGCATTTCGAAATGTGCGTGCACCGTGACTGCGCGCGCATCGTCAGTGCGGACGCACCGTCAATGCGCGCGCACCGTGACTGAGCGCGCACCATAAATGCGCGCGCGCCATCAATGCACGCGCACTTCGAATGCACAGTACAAAAACTCGATAGATCGGTTTAAGCAGGTATGAGCAAACCGATATATCCATATCCGGAAAAATCCCATATCGCCGTTCCCTAGTTAGAGCACACACCTTGCAAGTGTTAGGATCTGGATTCAAATCCAGAGCAGGGTGAAACATTAGGCAACTTTCCTTACGCACCTGGTAGTTGGTTAGTTGATTGATGGATCACTTTTCCAGGGGTAATAATTCCTTCATAAATAAATAGCGACTGTTTGAGGGTGTTTGCTGTGTGCAAACACAATTGTTCCTCACTTAACATCGTAGTTGTGTTCTTGAAATATGCAATGTTAAGCGAAACGACGTTAAGCAAAATGACGTTAAGCAAATACATTTTTCCCATAAGAATTAATGTATAAACTGGAGTTAGGTTCTTATGGACATTTTTCGTCAAAATTTTCTAAAGAATAAATATAAGTTGAAATACATTTATTTTAAATTTAAATAACATAACACTCACAGCATCAAAACGGGTTAAAACATCTAATTTCATTCGAGAGTAATGGTTTTCTTGTTTTGTTTTACGAACAGACTCACCACTGTCACTTCCTGGATGTTTATGATGTGTGTTTATAGAGGATTGCACAAATAAATCACAATTTAGAAAAATATTACTGATCGCACACTGCGCACAAACTTAAAATGCCGATGTTAAGGCTGAGGGTGGAAGCCGGGTCAGAACACTGGACAGTGGCCAACGCTACCCAAAGTGCAGCAGTTTGTTTCCACTCGCTGGCGAACAACGTAATAGCGAACATCGCCACGTTAAATGGGTATATGTTCCCTGTGTATCAGCAGCATAATAACATTGACTGAAGCAACGTAAAGCAAGGTTCTCCCACATAATATACAGTCATTTCACTCTGTATATTCTTTGAGACATCAAGACATCTTGAAGATGTGATAAGGCTCTATATCAAATGCAAGAATTATTATTACTAATATTATTACTTAATACCACTGGCTGATCAGCAGACAGAAAGTACTGTTTCCATCACAGAGAGAGTAATTCACACCACTGCCCAGTGGACTCTGGTCTGTGTCCAGTTATCCGATCTCCAGCAGTCAGCACAATTGCAAAGTAGGGAGTGTGGGCAATTGTCATGTTGAGGAAGGTTTCTCTTTGCCTTGTCTGTGCGGAACAACAGTCTTAACAAGACATGGAAACCTACCATCTTTACAATATAATTACAAGTTACATAACGTATTTCACATTGGGAGGATGTCTCAAAGCCCTTTCTGCATTGAGTTTACAAAACGCTGTTGCCTGAAATCTTAGCAAATACTGAAGAATCAATGCAGGTCAGAGGGAAGGGAAACATTTCAATTACACACCTTTATATCAATTAAAAGGGACCACGGACAATTAAGAATAACGAGCTGGTTTAGTAGCTGGGCCTGAAGCTTGCTTTGCACCAGTGTAAGTGCAGTAATAATAATATTAAAACGATAACTGTCCCACCTCAGGTGAGCCCTAATGTGTGCACCACGAAAGCATCTTATAATTTGGGAATTGTGTATTTGTGGTTATTTCACTAATATAGTTACATGGATACTGTTTACTTCAGAGACTCGGAGATATCTGAACTTCTCCAGTAGATGGAGGAGTGTTGGGAGAATTTTACTCGCTCATCCACTTGATACAATTGCGCACTTTATTTTCCCTGATCTGCCTGGATTCAAACACAGGTAAGGCGAGTGCTCTAACCACTGAGCTACAGGAGCTGTATGGTATAGGTATTCTTCAACTTCCTTTCTGGTGATTGAAGCCATAATTTTTCCTACTATGGAGATCAGACTAATGGATCAATCACCAGTTACTAGGTTTCATTTCAATTTGGGGCCATATCTGCTGGTTTGCAGTCCCCAGTCCTGATTGATTCTCTCATCATGTTTGTCAGTGTAACAGAAATCAACATCCTTGTCCCTGAGTATGCTGATCAGACAGAGCTCCAGGAGATTTCACTCTCCAAATGATGTGGTGAATCATGCAGCTTTGATTGAAGGATTTGGACAAACTCTGAAGAACGCAGAGTTTTGTGATGCGATGACAATAATAACGCCACAACTTGTTCATTCTTTTGCCCTTAATGTTCTCTCCTCCTGAGTTGAAGTCAGAGATCTAGGTAATTATTCAGTTCTGTAGTGGCTGGCAGCTCCTTGCTAACTCCTTAAATGTAATTTGTCTTACGTTTCAAGTACTATATAAAGCATGTCTATGTAATAATCCTGCAGTGATCCAGTCCCTCTAATATCAAAACATCTCAACCCGTCCTTTGGACCATCTGCTCATTCAGAGATGAGGTCCGGGTGCCTGTTCAGGTGGGTGTTAAAGATCCTACGGAGGAATTCAAAAAGACTAGTGTTTAGGAAGTTTCTCCCTGTATCTGGCCAACAGTCACTACACTTCACAATAAATCCTACAGACACCTTTAAGATGGCCTCCTGACATGAAAAATGCTATACCAAATACAGTATATGGATTATTTTTATTGTTAAATCCTTCATATGGAATTGCCATTAAGTGTAGTGACTGTGTATTTGTAGGAAAACCCAGCAACCAATTTGTACACAGTAATATGCCACTAACAGCATGAAAGTGAATGACCAATTTATCTGGAGGACTGTTGGCCAGAACACCCGGACAAAATTTCTTTACTTTTCAAATAATCTTTATGGGCAGATATGAACAAACAAAGAAATCTCATCTTAACTTATCATATCCACTAGAAGGTGATTAATGTGGGAGGGAGCAATGCATCAATAGTGGGCCATCACAATGTGCCCGTTTTGTTTCATGATAATAATAAATCTTGCATTTGATATGACGTCTTATTATGCATTTGAGACGTCTCAAAGCGCTTCACAGCACTGTATAAACTTTCTGTTGGACCACGCCTGTGGTCACCTTCCCCCTCCCCCTGGCTGGGCCTCAGGCTCCGCTATTGTGAAGCGCTCTGAGACGCCGTCTGGTGTGGAGGGCGCTATATAAATCCAAGTTATTGTTGTTGTACTGTAAAGTGGATTGACTGTATATTTTGTAAGCGTAAAGAGGCAGCCAATTAAGCACAGCATTTTTCCCAAAAAGTGATGCATTCAGTGACCAATGTATTTTTAAAAAGGGATTATTACCCCCTTAATTATTATTATCTTAAATTCAATCTGCTGGGGTGTGGGGAGGCAATAAGGGTTAGGATGGGGGAATCTAGTGCAAAGAAAGACACAAACTGCAGAGTCTGGATAGTCTGCAGCTTGTGGAGGACAGAGAATGCGCTGGTGAACTGAGGGTGAGGGAATGGAGCCCAACAGGAGAGCTCTGTGTTGTCAACTTTAAGAAGAGATAAATAATTGTTGTTTCTCCCATTGATCGTACCAGGTACACGCTCGATCCCATCAGAGATTACTGGATGGATCCCATAAATGAAGATCGTGATTGACAGCGATGGATATCATAGTGTCCTTAACGCTGAGATCCCCTAACGCAACTTGAGCCAGTCACTTTCCTCTTTTGCTTGTGTGTAATCCTCCTGTGTCTTCCACACTCCCAGGTGGGTGATCAGGATCAATAGGGCTGCTGCATTTATTAGTCAGTAGGGTCCGTCGATATGGAAATTTTCCGATATCGATATTGCCGGGGTTTTTTGTACTGCGCATGTGCGCGCATTTGGGGTGCGTGAACATTCCGTGCTCTAGGCCCAGGAGGTTTGCAATGCCGGCGACAAGGTAAGTCGAAAAAGTTTGCATTATATCGATATATCACCGGACACGATATACCAATATTTGCGATATATCGATTTTTTAATATAGAATTTTTCGATATACCGATATATCTAATTTTCCAATGTCGGCATATCGATATGAAAAATTATACCAATATATCGATATATCGCAGGACACTATTAGTCAGGATGTTATAAATTTGGTTCTGAAACTTCTGACACCTTTGCCAAACCATGCAGACATGTGAGAATTTTTCCCAGCGTCAGCACTAGTTTATACAATTTGCAGCTACCTGAGCCCCATTTCACTTGTTTTCTGTTTTTTTTGCCAACGTTGCTCATTCCCTCAGATGCTGTCCTGAGACGCATTTCTTTGCAGCACCCAAGTGGCCTCTCTTCACATGTCAACTGAGACAGTGAATGTTCACAAGCTCTTTGACCAAATCTGATAAAATCCTTACTCTAGTCTCTGCCGGAGCACCTTCAAATAGAGAGCACCACATAAGCAGGCACATGGTCCTTGATTAACACATTCTTTATTTCGATCAAACAGAGGTCAATGGTACTATTGCAACTTTCTGACTGTAATGCATGACTGGGACTCGAGCCTGCAACCTTCTGGTCTGTTATGGGTGCCGGGATTCCACACTATGGTATTGAGGACTTGTCAGTGCTCCCTTACGCTTGTCCACATGATGTTCAAATGGCTGAATTAGAACAACTCATTAACTACCCACACGCAGGACATCTGGGCCCCATTGCAACTCCCTCAGAACTTGACTGAGGAGAAGTTAATCTAACCAAGTGAGGTGATTGATCTGCATGGTGTCTGCATGAGCAGAAAGGTTTGTGAATTCACACTGCATGGTGTTATTCCTGAGAGCGCAATTAAAATCAGCAACTTTGATACATGCATGCGCATGGCATCACTGTGAAGTGCATTGAAACAAGGAAATTATATAAATTCTGCAGCATATGGGAGTCAAGTCACCAGTCCCACATTCATCACAGTAATTTAAAATGAGGGGACTAACCTATGAGGATAGGTTGAATAAATTAGGGCTGTATTCTCTAAAGTACAGAAGAATTTGATCAGTATGTTTCCAGTCCAACGAGGAAAGAAGCATTGCTGGATCTAGTTTTGGGAAATGAGGTAGGGCAAGTTCAACAGGTTTCTGTAGGTGAGCATCTAGGGAATAGTGACCACAATATCGTTAGATTCAGAATAATTATGGAAAGGGATAAGGAACGATCACAGGTGAGGACACTCAACTGGAAAAGGGCTAATTTCAATGAGTTGAGGTGGGACCTAGCCAAGGTGGATTGGAAAGAAAAATTGGCAGGTAAGACAACTAACGAGCAGTGGGCAGCGTTCAAAGAGGAGATAGTTCAGGCACAGGTCAAAAGCATCCCCACAAAGGTGAAATGTAAGGCATCCAAACCTCCCTGGATGACTAAGGAAATCGGGGCCAAAATAAAACAAAAAAAAGAGGCTTATGATAAGTGTCAGGCTCAAAATTCAGAAGGGAACCAAGCAGAATATAGGAAGTGTAGGATAGAACTAAAAAAGGAAGTTAGAGGGGCAAAGAGACTGCATGAAAAACAATTAGCGAGTAAGATTAAGGGGAACCCTAAGGTTTTTTACCAACATATTAAGAGTAAAAGGTTGGTCAAGGAGAGGGTGGGGCCAATTAGGGACCTAGGAGGAAATCTCATTGTGGAGGCAGAGGGCATGGCTGATGTACTGAATGAGTACTTCGCCTCTGTCTTCACAAAAGAAAATGATACAGCCAATGCCATGGTATTAGAGGAGAGGGTAGGAGAAATGGATAGAATAATTATAACCAGAGAGGAAGTGCTAAAAAGGTTGACGTCGCTCAAGGTGGATAAGTCACCTGGTCCGGATGGGATGCACCCTAGGTTACTAAGTGAGGCACGGGAGCAAATAGCAGGGACTCTGGCCACGATCTTTCAATCTTCCTTGGACACAGGGGTCGTGCCAGAGGACTGGAGGATAGCTAATGTTACTCCCTTGTATAAAAAGGGGCAGAAGGACAAGCCTGGTAACTACAGACCAGTCAGTCTAACGTCGGTAGTGGGCAAACTTCTAGAGTCCATAATCAGGGACAAGGTAGATCTTCACTTAGAAAGATATAGGCTAATAAAGGACAGTCAACATGGATTTGTTAAAGGCAAATCTTGCCTTACAAATCTGATAGAATTTTTTGATGAGGTAACGGAATGGGTGGATAATGGTAGCGCAGTTGATGTAGTTTACATAGACTTTCAAAAGGCATTTGACAAAGTGCCACATGAGAGACTTATTATGAAATTAAAGGCCCATGGCGTAAAAGGGACAGTGGCAGCGTGGATCCACAACTGGCTGCGAGACAGAAAGCAGAGAGTTGTAGTGAGCGGCTGTTTTTCAGATTGGAGGGAAGTGAGCAGTGGTGTGCCACAGGGATCAGTTTTGGGACCATTGCTGTTTGTAATCTACATCAATGATCTGGACTTGGGTGTACGGAGTACAGTTTCCAAGTTTGCAGATGACACTAAGTTAGGGAGAATAGTAAACAGTGAGGAGGATAGTAGCCATCTGCAAGAGGATATAGACAAATTGGTAAAGTGGGCAGACACATGGCAGATGAAGTTTAATGCAGAGAAGTGTGAGGTGATGCATTTTGGGAGAAGAAATGAAGGGAGGCAATATAGGCTAGATAGTACAATTTTAAATGGTGTAAAGGAACAGAGAGACCTGGGGATTTGTGTTAGTGACTCGTTGAAGGTGGCAGGACAGGTAGACAAGGCTGTTAAGAAGGCATATGGGATACTAGGCTTTATAAATAGGGGTATAGAGTACAAAAGTCAGGAAGTGCTGACTAACATCTATAAACCTTTGGTGAGGCCTCAGCTGGAATACTGTGTTCAATTCTGGTCACCACACTATAGAAAGGATGTGAAGGCATTGGAAAGGGTACAACGAAGATTTACTAGGATGGTGCCAGGATTGAGGGACTTCAGCTATGAGGAGAGGCTAGATAGGCTAGGGTTATTCTCTCTGGAGCAGAGAAGATTGAGGGGAGACCTAATAGAGGTTTATAAGATCATGAGGGGTTTCGACAGGGTGAATAGAGAAAAACTATTTCCACTCGTGGGTGAATCTGTGACTCGTGGTCACAGATTTAAAATAGTTTCAAGGCGAAGTAGAGGGGAGCTGAGGAGAAATTTTTTCACTCAGCGAGTTGTTCGAATCTGGAATGCATTGCCTGAAAAGGTGGTGGAGGCTGATTCGATAACAACTTTTAAAAGGGAATTAGATCTTTATTTAGGGAGAACGGGTCTATTAGGCTATGGGGAGCAGGCAGGGCAGTGGGATTGAATCGCTCTTTTCAAAGAGCCGGCACAGCCTAGATGGGCCGAATGGCCTCCTTTTGTGCCGTAAAATTCTATGATTCTATGATTCTAATTAGGGGGGATCTTATTGAAACATATAAGATTCTTGAAGGGCTGGATAAAGTAGACACTGAGGGACTGTTTCCCCTGGTAGGAGAATCTATAACCAGGTGTCACAGTCTTAAAATTAAGGGTCAGCCTTTTAGAACAGAGTTGAGGAAACATTTCTTCACTCAGAGGGGAGTGAATTTATGGAATTCACTACCCCGGAAGGCTGTAGATGCTCAGTCCTTGAACATTTTCAAGGCTGAGACTGATAGATTTTTGCAAAATAGAGGGATTAGGGGATATGGGGATAGGACAGGTAATTAGAGTTAGGTCAGAAGATCAGCCATGAATGGCGGGGCAGGCTCGAAGGGCCGAATGGCCTACTCCTGCTCCTAATTCTTATGTTCTTATGTTATGCGGTACTGTGTCAAAAGCCTTTTTGAAATCCATGTAAATAACGTCCACCACATTTCCGTCACCAACCCTCGCAGTCGCCTCTTCAAAAAATTCTAGTAGATTTGTTAGGCAAGATTTGCCTTTAACAAATCTATGTTGGCTGTCTCTAATTAAGTTGTGTTCCTCTAAGTAAGAGATTTATTGTGTCCCGGATTATGGTCTCCAGTAGGGTCCGGCGACATATCGATATATCGCTAAAACCCGATATAATTTTCATATCGATACACCGATATAGGCATTTCAAAAATATCGTTATATCGAAAAGTCGATATAACGATAAGTCGAGGGAAAAAATCGGAATGCGCGCACACTGAACTACACGACCCAGAATGCTCATCTCTATACACAATGCACAGCCCGAGGTGCAAAGCCGCCATATTGCATTCATAGTCCTCGAATACAATATACAGGTATGCAAGGGGTGGGCGGGGGAGAGAAGGCTGGGGGGTGGGGGGGGGGGTGTGAGGGGGAGAGAGACGGCAGGGGGGAGGGGGAGAGAGATGGGGTGGATGTGATAATATACAGATAGATAGAGATGGGGGGGATTTGAGAGAGGAGAGAGACACAGAGACACAGACAGAAAAACACAGAAGGCTGTAGATGCTCAGTCCTTGAACATTTTCAAGGCTGAGATTGATAGATTTTTTTTAAAAAAAGACGGATTAGGCGATATGGGGATAGGGCAGGTAATTAGAGTTAGGTCAGAAGATCAGCCATGATCTTATCGAATGGCAGGGCAGGCTCGAGGGGCCGAATGGCCTACTCCTGCTCCTAATTCTTATGTTCTTATGTAATAGCACAATATTGATGCCTTGCTGGTATGGCTGACTCAAAGACTTAATAATAATTAATAATTCTATGAATATGCTGTTCTTGGGGTGGATTGTAAGGTATGTCATTGGTTAGATCTCTCTGCAGTTACCGCACAGTCTAGGATATGTCTTCCCCGTCCATTGATTTATTAATTGACCTTTCATCTGGCGTTGGGAATAATGTGGTGAGTTCTAATATCCATTACTTCTTAGGCTAATTCCTGATTAAGGAATCTCACTGGAATTCTATCAAGTAGACAGAGCTGCAGTTTATGACTGGGAGCTCGGTGATTCGAATCCCTCTTTAAGCTCGCTAGTCTGGCCTCCTCCTTGTCCTCCGAATCCTCCGCTCCACCATCGACGGCCATACTTTCAGCCTCTACGCCGCAACGCTCTGGAACGCCCTTCCTCACTCCCTTCACCTCAACCCCTCTCTTCCCAGTTTAGGTCTCAGCTAAAGACCTTTCTCTTCGACCGCGCCTTTGGTCACCTTTCTCCCCCTTGCCCATGGCTCGCCCCTGGGATCCATTATTCTGAAGCGCTCTGAGATGCCATCCGGCGTGGAGGGCACTGTATAAATCAAAGCGGTTGCTGTTGTCTCAGCCAGGGTTGCATTAGCCCTGGCCTTAGGAGGGGACAACCAGCCAGGGTGCTGCTCCTGTTCCTGCGTTGAGCACACTCCACTGGCGGTGCTGGGAATAATCCTAATTATTATAATAATTAATAATCCTTCAATTTGGTTTAGGATTTTCATGTCAGAAGGACTGTAGAAAGTACTTCCCAGGATGCAGTACAAAGTGAAGCATCCAGGTGGGGAGAGGCCGGGCCTGACTATTTTACCCTCTACAATCAACACGGGCCTCACGACACTCCCAGTTGAGGCTCAAGCTGGACGGCCAGCCCCTGGGCAAAGGACAACTGTAACAACCAGCCACTTAGACACTGCGAGGAAATGTGCCTCAGGGAAGCCCTGTAGGAAATGTGAGCAAAAAAATAGAAAAGACATGAAAATTTAGTTATTTCAGACTCAACAAGAGATTGAGGGCTTACTGGTGACTTTTTTCAACTGAAGACTATCAACATTTCAGCATGTTGGGAGCTTGCTTACTGTTGAAGCAGTATTTTATTGACTCCCGACACCTAACGATCTGTGTATAAATGCTCTGCTCAGCTATAATTGAAGGGATTATTTCAAAATGCAGAAGGCAGTTGACGTATTGTAGGTTGAAATAATGTGTTGTGTGGGGCTGGCTGGTATTAATGTTGCTTCTTGATGTGCAGAATTAGCACAAAAATCCAAAGTGATTAGTTTCATTTCTGAACATTAGTTAAACTAACCGAGTGTGATTGTTAGGGCGTGGGGTGGAAGGATGTTGTGCTGATGTGAGGAAGACTGGGCTGTGGCTTTGGCCAGGTCTGTTGTGGTGGACGGAAGTAAACAACAATGATATGCTGGAGATATTTGGATAGCATGATTTTGATTTGCAGGTAAGAAAATTATAGACTAAAATGCAATGATGTAAATCATGAAGTGTGTATTAACGGACTTGACCCGTAGCCTTATTTGGACTCCCTTAAGCACATACCTGCTACCTGCAAGGCTCGATATTGACGAGGCGAGCAGAAAGAGTGCCACTGCAGGCGGCCACTAGGAGCTGAGCAAGAGCAGGTCTGCGTTACCCCAAGCTTCACTCCCCCATTATCCCAGTCCTTGCCAGACTGCACTGGCTCCCTGTCCTGGAGAGGATCAATTTCAAGATCCTTATACTTGTACCCAGGTAGCAAGCCCATATGGGCCCCATATGGAACACATTGGGTTGATCTATGCCCATATGGGCCCCACATGGGCTTGCTACCTGGGTATTTAAATCCCTCCACGCCTCCGCACCCCACCTACCTCTCTGACCTCCTCTCACCTCACTGTAGTACCCGTTGCCTTCGCTCTACCGGGTCTGACCTCCTCCTTGAGCCCCGAATCCACCATCGGCGGTCGTGCCTTCAGCCACTACACCCTGAGGCTCTAGAAATCCCTCCTTCACTCCCTTCGCTTCGCCGCCTCTCTTCCTACCTTCAGGTCTCGGCTAAAGATCTTTCTTTCGGCAGCGTTTTCGGTCGCCTTCTTCCCCCCACTCCCTGGCTGGCCCCAGGATCCGTTATTGGGAAATGCTGAGACGCCGTTCGGCGGGGAGGGCACTATATAAATCTAAGTTGTTGTTGTTGATGGAGGCAAGGAAGGGGGCAAAGGTTGTTGGTGCATCTTATTACCTTGGTATAAAATGTTTCTCTTGCTGTGCACATGACCAGTGATCTGGAGGCAAACCTCATACAGTTATTCAGCCCTGGCTGGGTCCTCCACACTTGAATATGCCCCCATAGAGAACTTACTACCATTAAATAAACATGCTGACATAAAAATGTACCTCTCAGCAGGAGGTCATTCAACCAGTTGTAACAGTGTTGGTGTTTGCTCCTCAATCCTAATCACCAAATCTCTACTCTCTCCCTTCTTCCCCATGTGCTTATCTCATTCCTTTTTTAATTCTCCCAATCGACTCGGCTCCGCAGCCACCCCTGGCAATTCATTCCATATTTTGATAATAGCACACTGTGACACATCCTATTAGAACTAGGCTCCGAAGTGCTTCTAGCTATGACCTTCCCTGTGACTGTCTGTAATAGAGCCACCTGCCACGGTGAATTCAGCCCCAAGCAAGATCTGAGCCTTTTTGTTGTTAAGTCTGCAAACCTGGAATGAGCCACAGCATTTCATTTGTTCCCTCTGGAGCCAATTACAGGAACACAGAACCCTGCTGATTCTACTCTCTTCTGCCCCCCCAACACCACTTAATGTTGGGTTTCATTACTCGCTGTTCATAGGACATCTTGCATCCGTCTCTCAAACTCTGTGATTGAAGTGTGTCTGCATAGCCATCCAGGCCTCCGGATGAGGCAGCAAGTCTAGCCAGATCTGAACCTCCCTGTGAGATGTAGACCACTCCACGCTGTGTGAAGTGCTGAGGAAGACATCTCCATCTCTGGGCTATCCCTGCAGCAGATTCCAGAAAGATTCAGTGGGTTACAATGGAATGTAAGTTTTCCCCTAGCCTGATCAAGGGTATGGAATTTGTTCCAGCATTTTACAAAGACGCACTAAATTGGTTAGTAGTTAGAAATGCTTAGATGTGAAAGGTGCTCTCTTTTGTATAAGAAATTAAACTGCCTGCTCAGGTGAGACGTATCCCGATGTGAAAGGCGTTATACAAATGTAATTTTGTTGTTGTTGTTAAAGATTCCATGGCATGATTCCAAATGAGAAGGGAGTTTGCATAGTGTCCTGGCCAGCAACCCCCCCAAATAAGATTGCTCATTTGTTTCATTGCTGTTTTGTGGAATGTTGTGTGCAAATTAGCTGCTATGTTTGTCTTTAAAATACAGTTATTACACTTTACAATAGTCTAAGAAAGTCTGTGGAGCAGTTTGAGAGATCCTCCCGACATGTTAAGGAGGTACATCATATACAAGGATTATTATTATCAAATCTTTACTTTCGCCCGCAAAATATAAGTTAATCACCTTTATTGTGTGAAGTGCTTTAAGATGTTTACAAGACGTGAAAAGTGCTATATCAAATGCGAGTATTATTATGGGTTCTAAAGAGGCATATGGGACCCCTGTTTTAACGTCTTATCCAGAAGATGGCACCTCCAGTCATGCAGCACTCCCCAGCACTGTATTGGAATGTCAACCTAGACTGTGAGCTCAAAAGTGCCATCTCAGAGGCCAGAGTGCTATAAACTGAGCCATGCTGACACATTGCACTTCTCTTCAGTAGGGTCTGTCGATATGGAAATTTTCCGATTTCGATATATCGATGGGCTCATATCGAGATATACCGAAATATCGATATTTTCGGGGTCTTCATACTGTGCATGCGCGCACGTTGCGAGTTGCGCGCGCATTCGGAGGTGTGCACGCATTCGGGGCCTATCTCCTCAGGAGGTAAATATCTCTCTCTGTGTTTCTCACACTCACTCTCTCCATCTCTGTGTTTTTCTGTCTGTGTCTGTCTGTCTGTCTGTATATTATCACACTCTCCCCCGTCTCCCCCCACCCCCGTCTCTCACCCCACCCACCCCGTCTCTCCCCCCCACTGTCTCTTCCCCCTCCTCCCCGTCTCTCTCCCCCCGCCGTCTCTCCCCCCCCCCGCCGTCTCTCCCCACCCCCCGTCATCTCTCCCACCCCCCCGTCTCTCCTCCCACCCATCGTCTCTCCCCTCCCCGCCGTCTCTCCCCCCACCCGTCTCCCTCCCCCCTCCGCCGTCTCTCCCCCCCCTCCCCCCGTCTTTACCTCCCCCTGCCTCTCCCCCCCCCCCCGTCTCCCCCCCCCCCCCCCGTCTCTCCCCCCCCCCCCCCCCCGTCTCTCCCCCCCCCCCCCCCGTCTCTCTCACCCGCCACCCCTTGTATACCTGTATATTGTATTCGAGGACTATGAATACAATATGGCGGCTTTGCACCTCGGTCTGCGCATTGTGTATAGAGATAAGCATTCTGGGTCTTGTAGTTCAGTGCGCGCACATTCCGATTTTTTTTCGATATATCGATATTTTTAAAATGTCTATATCGGCATATCGATATGAAAATTTTATCGGATATAACCGATATATCGATATATTGCCGGACCTTACTCTTCAGTCTTTTTTACTGTATCTGAAGCTGGAATTCAAAACACAACTGAAGAGCTCAATGAGAGAGTAGCGAGCACTCTACTCTCTCACACTGTGTATTACCTGCCCCGCACAGAGAACCGTAGAGCATAGTCATTAGAGCGCTCACCTCACAAGCTAAAGGACCTGGGTTCAATTCCCAGGCAGGGTGAAACCTTCGGCAAGTTTCCTTACTCCAAATGCCTCCATTTACCTCATAGTAAGTAGGTAATACATTAGATACCCAAATCGGTTGTCGTTCAATTGGTGAATCACTTTCTGGGGGTAATAGTTTCTGCTAGCACGGCTGGCGTGCGAGCTTGTCTTTTCAGATATTCCTTGACATCAGATTACGCTGCTTGCTCCCTGTGCAGGCTGCAGCTTCTACACTATAAACAACAACAACAACAAATTACACTTATAGAGCGCCTTTCACGTCGGGAGGACATCCTAAGGCGCTGCACAGGAGGCGTGTGACCCGAGCTGGGAGGGGAGTGTTCGGGAAGGGGTGAAACACGTAGAGGAGGTCGAAAAATTAGGGGGGGGAACAGAAGGCACGGTCGAAAAGGAAAGTCTTCAGACCGGCCTTGAAAGAGGAAAGGGAGGAAACAAGGCGGAGGGATTGGGGGATGGAATTCCACAGGGTGGGAGCGGAGAAACTGAAGGCCCGGCCTCCGGTGGTGGGGCGGTTCGGGCGGGGGGCTTGGAGCAGGCCAAGTCCTGTTGAACGGAGGGTCCGGATGGGCTTATAGGGGGAGAGTAAATCGGATAAATAGGGCGGGGCAAGGCCGTGTAAGGCCTTGTAGGTGAGGACGAGGATCTTGAACGCGATCCTCTGTGGGATGGGGAGCCAGTGGAGACGGGCGAGGGTGGGGGTTATGTGGTCACGGAGGCGGGTGCGGGATAGTACACGGGCTGCAGAGTTTTGGATGACCTGCAGCCTGTGAATGGAGGAGCTGGGGAGGCCGACGAGGAGAGAGTTTCCGTAGTCCAGCCGTGAGGTGATGTACGTGTGCACGAGTGTTTCGGCAGCGTGGGGGGTGAGGTAGTTGCGGAGCCTGGCAATGTTGCGCAGGTGGAAATAAGCGGTGCCGGTCAAGGCGCGGATGTGGGGGAGGAAGGAGAGTTTATGGTCAAACGTGATGCCGAGGTTCCTGACTGGCTTTATGAGATGGAGAGTACAGCCTTGGATGTTGAGGCTGGCAGCGCCCGATGTGCGGAGGCGCTGGCTTGAGCCAATCAGGACTCAAGGAAGTCCAACATCTCCTTGCAGCGTGCGTTTGAGGAGAGGATTTGCGAAGCGACCCGGGGGGGTGGGGTGCGGAGGAGCTGGTTGGTGGTGGTGAAGAGGAGGTGGTGGTTGTCTGAAGTAGAAGACTGATTTGGCGGTGGCTAGGGCGGAGCGGTCCAGCCAGATTTGATGCGGTCCAGCCAGATTTGCCGGTGGACCGTGAGGCCAGATTTGAGCCAGGTGCGTTCAGCTGCTCTCACTTGGCTTTTGAGGGAACGGAGGTGAGTTGTGTACCACGGTGATGATCGGGAATGGGAGACGGTTCTGGAGGTGAGGGGGGCCAGGGTGTCGAGGGTAGTGGAGAGGGTGTTATGGAGGGTGGTGGAGGCGGAGGATGGGTCGGTACAGGAAGAATGCCACAGGGGGAGGAGGTCGGACGTTTCGAGGGCAGAGGTGAAGGTTTGTGGGGGAATCTTCTTCCAGGGCTGGTAGAAGATGGTGGTGGGTTTGGAGGTGGAGGGGAGAGGGATAGAGGTGTTGAGAGAAATGAAAAAGTGGTGTGAAATGGCTTTGTCGGTGATGGTGATGCCAGAGATGTTGAGGCCTCGGTGTTCACGTTGTGTGAATGGCCATATTTAATAACAAAGGGAATCATTATCATTACTCCCCACTCCTCATTTCACCATCAAGATCCTGACCTCTGGAATTCACCTGGGAATTCACTACCAGGTGCACTTTGACATACACACATAGAATATACAGCACAGAAATAGGCCATTTGGTCAAACTGATCTATGCCGCCGTTTATAATCCACACGAGCCTCCTCCTGCTGTTCCTCAGCATAACCTTCTATTTATTTCTCCCACGTGTACTTATCTAGCTCAACTATTCTTTGCGGTCGCAAGTTCCACATTTCCACCACTTTGGGTAAAAAAGTTTCTTCTGACTTTCCTATATGGTTTATTTTATATTTATGGTGTCAGGTTTTGGTCTCCCCCACAAATGGAAACTTGCCTCTTTTCCTTACCTCTTCTCTATCTGTCTTATCAAAATCTTTCATCATTTTAAAGACCTCTGTGAGGTCACCCATCACCCTTGTCTTTTCGAGAGCCAAATGTTCAAGCATCTTCAGCCTTTCCTGATAGGTATAATCTTGCAGTTCTGGTATCATCCTTATACAGTAAATCTCCTTTGCACCATCTCCAGTGCATTTATATTCTTTCTATAATAGGGGGACCAGAACTGTACACAGTATTCCAAGTGTGGCCTAACCAAGGTCCAATATAAGTTTAGCATAACTTCCCTACGTTTTGTTTTTATCTTTTTAGAAATGAACCCCAACACTTTGTTTGCTTTTTTATGGCCTTATTAACCAGCATCACTACGTTTGGCGATTTGTGTATCTGTACCCCTCTTTGCTCCATTACACCATTTAGATTCTTATTTTCCAGGCAGTATGTGACATCCTTATTCCTACTATCAAAATGTACCACATTGCTAGCTTTCTCCCTGCCTTGAAAGTCCTTCTAAAGCATAAACCATCATCTTTAAATGCATTGCACAATCTGACAAATGTCCACATTGACATCTCACAATGCATTCTATATATAATGCTCAAAGAAGCCGGGAACTCTGCTCTTTTATACTAATCCACTCGAGCAGTTACAATCCAAATTGATTTGCAAAGTACTTGGGATTTGTTGTTAAACCGGGTCTGTTATATTGTTTGTTCTCATTCCTCTGTTATATTCAGTGTGACAAGGGTGGGCGTTGGAGTAATGACTAGAGAATATTGTTCTTTCCCCTAGTGGTATGTGGTTCCAATCCAGACCAAACCAACGGCTGAGCCTCTTTGCTGTGTGTGAGCTGGAGGATCCTAAGTAGAATGATTTGCGAGGAGTCTCAGACCACCTTAGTGAGGCCCAAACAACTTCTTATAATTCAGCACTAAACAAAATGTTAGAAAATATATGAAAAGTACAGCAGTGAGCCCACCTCCGTGGTATTTTTGTTCCTCTTTGCCACCATGGAGTGAATGCCTCTTGCCTTCTCCACTACCTTTTGACCAAGGCTGCTACAAAGGACATTTTCTCCTGAGAACCGGTGCCAACTGGGAGCTAGGCTGAGAATATCTGACTCAATGCATTTCTGATTCCCGGCTACTGTCCAAGACCTGAGTATGCCATCTCAGTTGGCTGTGTGGCATTGAAACCCAAGCCCCAGAATTGAGAGACGTGTATATTTGAATCCAGCTCATCATCGTCCATTCTCTATGAAGCAAGCAGACTTGCCCATCCCTGTCTGTCTTTGTTTGTGCTGTTGCTTCACAAGTAACTTTGGGTATCGAATGTATTTGGTATAATTCTGAAAACCTCAATCTAATTTGAAGCAGTTACTAGGGTAAAAGTAAGAGATCAGTAGTAACCTCTCTGCTGCCAAACATTAATGCCAAGTGTCAGACTGAGTGAGTCCAGCTGTATAAAGAAACTCTGCTCCGATCTACTACATAACTGGGTCTAGGATTCTTCCTCCTTGCCTCTGTTTACCTTAGAAGCCAACTCCCTGATCGGTAGGTGGTCTGAGCTGTACAAACTGCAGGAACCTTGCCAGACTGATATCAACAAGTGGAAATAAAATCACTCTAGTTTGTTGCTTTAAGGACTAAACTTCCTGTCCGAGCTGTGTGTAATGATTTTGATGATAATAATAATAATAATAATCCTTGCATTTGATATAGTGCTTTTCACATCTTATCAACGTCTCAAAGTGCTTCACAGAATATACTGTAAAGTGAATTGACTATTTGTGGGCGAATCGCGGCAGCCAATTGCGCACAGAGGTGTCCCACAAACAGTCGTGGATTGAAATGACCAATTTTATTATTGTGGTCTTTCTGGAGGGATTATTATTAGGCGTGTGGAGTAAGGAAACTTGCCCAAGGTTTCGCTCTGACCTGCCTGGATTCGAACACAGGTCTCCCCAGGTTGGTCTCCCCAGCTTGCAAGACAAGTGCTCTATCCACTGAGCCACAGGGGCTCAGTGATGTGCTATTATAGAGTGTTACTAGCACAAACCTCTGCTGGAGCCTCAGTTTCTCACAATGAAAATTTACATGATAACAATGCTTGCATTTGATATACAGTAGTGGTTTTCACATCTTCTAGACCGCCAACATCTACCTGAAGTAGACACCACTGTATACTTCTCTTACAATGGATCCCAAGGCCTCTCCACATTAAGACCAAAAGGATTCCTCGGCTACTCCATCATGACAGTTGTCAAAGGGTAACCGAAAGTATGAATAGAGTTGATTTTCAGTGCGCCCCAGCTCATAGTAATGCTTGCATTATTACGGCATTTGAGACGTTTCACAGAATACACTGTAAAGCAGTGACCTGCGGTGGGTGAAATGACAGGAGGCACTTTTGGGGGCTTGGCTTTATGACTCTGTGACTCTTCCTTTTCCCGCTCATTTTTTCTGCAAATACATGCGCGGAGATGGCATTTCAATGTGATCTGGTTGCAATTGATTAAAGAGGGAAGGCAGCGGTGGCTTGTGCCTATTTCACCCGTTACTGAGACTGAGAGAGGAACGCGCATGCGCATTGCAAGTACATTCAACTCGATGGGGTCTCGCTGCCTTTCTGTTGCTTTTATGCATTTCAAATCACAGTTAAATAATTTTGATGTTTTCTACTAAAAAACGTTTGCATTGTGGAAAATGTGCATTGTAAACATATCAACCATTAAATAATCATCTACAATTTAAAGTTTTTATTCTCATAAGGTAGGCACTGCCTACCCTGACTGCACGTCCCCGCTGTGAAGTGATATTCTGTGTACTGTATTTTGTGGGCATCTTTGGGTCTCCTACGCTGTTCTAATGAACCACAGCACAAGCTTGAGGTACAGCACCTCATCTATGTACTAGGGACCTTACAGCTCTCTGGCCTCAATATTGATTTCAACAATTTCAGACCATAACCTGTGCCAATTACCACGTCAGCCGAGTCCCAGGCATACCTTTTGTCCCTCTGGTCTGCCTGTCTCTCCTTCTCAGTCTCCCTCTGTGTCTCTCACTCTTTCTCTCTCTCTCTTTCCGTGTCTCTTTCCCTCTCTCTGTCTGTCAGGGTCGCGCTCTCTCTCTTTCTCTGTCCCTGTCTGTATTTCTCTCTCTCTCTCTGTGTTTCTCTCTCTCTCTGTTTGAGTCTCTCGCTGTCACAATCTCACTCACAGTCTCTCTCTGTCTCTGTCTCAGTCTCTTTCTCTTTAACTCTCTCTCCCTGCCTTCAATAGCAGTGCTGCCCAGTACCTGCCTTCTGCCGTCGCTGGTACACTGTAAATGTTAGCGCTAGGCTGGGCACACGGCATTACTGGGAACAATGTTTTTCATATATGGAAACACAGTAGGGATCTCCCTCTTAATGCAATGTTTGCCACACGGGATTTTGAAGTCCCATGTTACTTGGCATCTTTTCGCGCTGTAATTTTTTTGTTAAGTAGGTTCTGGGGAAAATACTTTTTTTTTACTACAAAATACTGTTTTTAGCTTTCAGGATTACTGTTTTTTGTTAAAAAGGTTGGCAGCTATGCACACCATTGACTTCAAGTGTCCTTCACTAGCATTTGCACACCAGGCTACTGGGTGAGGTTTCTATTTAACATTGTTGTACATCAGAGGCCTAGATTTGGACCCAGTTGTCTCTAGAAATAAAAACAACAACTTTGATTTATATAGTGCCCTCCACGCCGGACGTGTCTCAGAGTGCTGGGAACACTCCGCAGGTCAGGCAGCATCCATGGAGAAAGGAAAGTGAGTCGACATTTCGGGTCCACCACCCTTCATTGGAACAGTTCTGATGAAGGATCTTGCACCTGACCTGCTGAGTGTTCCCAGCAACTTCTGTTTTGTTTCAGATTTCCAGCATCTTGAGGTGTTTTGCGTTTTGTCTCTAGAAATAGCTGTTCAGGTAGTCTTCCCCAAGAATAATTTTAAATGCTAATTGTGGGTGGAGTGTGCGGAATCAAGACAGTAAACTTACAGAGCGTGGTGGGCACCAGAATGGCTGAATCCAAATGATCGCCTCTCACTGCTCGTCGCCTTGTACAGATGTCAGTCGCTTTCCGTTGTGGCAAGAACAAAAGCTGTTCAGACTTGCAGAGGATAGAAGGTCCCGGCAGACTGAGCCACTGCTGTAGACATGAACACATTGTAAAGGCATGTTGGCATCCAACGTTGGGGAGGCTTGCTGAGCCGTCAGCCGAGCCGCGAGGGGGCTCTGAGCACTGCCACAATTCTAATTAGGATGCAGGTGCTGTGGGAGGTGTGGTGTGGGGTTTGCTTGCTGCTTGTGGAAGGCGGGCAGTGTCTGGTAGCTGTAAGTGCTGCCATTGGGACTCCAACGCAATCCAGGTTATAATTAAGGAATAGGAGGCAGTTCTTTTATTCCCATTCAGCTGAACTGGCACATCTCTCATTCCACCCAATACAACAGGCAGTTATTAAACATACTTCACTTTCTTTTAAAAAAGCAATTAATGAACTGAGCTTACTGCGCAAAAGCTCCTCGCTCTTTCATCTGGATTCACCACGGTGCGTGAAGACTGATGTTGCACTGTGATCATGAATGATTTTCTTATAGCACATCTCTGTCTTGCGCTCTGTGTACACAGCACTTTTGGATGTCAGAAGGGAATTGGTTTCAGGCAGCTTGCAGGAGGTTCAACAGATTCTCATTTACAATTTCAAACTTTCAATTGTGTCCATTTAAAAAAAAGTTGCTTCGCATTTTTCAGTGTCAGCAACTTGTATTGATCGCCCAGCCTGGAGATCCCATTTTAAAATGCTTGATGATGCTAGATCCTCCATAAAATGTACAGACAATTCCCTTTGTGGTATATTTGTAGTGCTTTAAGATGTGTAAAGCACTATAACAAATGCAAGAATTATTATATTTTATTTCTAATTTAACTAGCTGAAGTTTTCATATTTATGGAAAATAAATAGTAACACTATGCCCACAAACTATATATAACAACATAAAAATTACATATATAGAGCGTCTTTCACGTCAGGAGGACTGTCAATTCCCTCACAGTATATTGTGCGAAGCGCTTTGAGACATCTTAGAAGATGTGATAAAGCGTTCTATCACAAGCAAGGATTATTATTATATGCAGGTTACAAGGGAGACTGAAGTCTTCAATTGAAGAGTAGCTCACACTGAATTTCAATTGCCATCAGTATGTTTAAGTGTCGATACCCAGTTTTAATTTAGTTTGAAATGTTGTGTATAATTACAGTAAATAACTGGATGCCAAGTCGAGATTAAGAGGATAGAATTTAATTTCAGCTGCACTGGGACCCATTTTCACTCTGTCACTCTGGCCATCCACAATTCTATATTTAATTTCAGCTCCTGGCTGAACAAGCAAGTCGTCTTCTGACCATCAGCGTGGATCAGCTCAGAAGAGTAGAGTGTGGAGGGAGGGTCAGAACAGGAAAGTCCATGACGCAGTTGCTGATCAGTTATCAGTGCATCAGATTTATCATTTTGTGTTGTTTTTACGTCTAAATTCAACAGCCACTAATTTGACATTTTCCTCCTGATCCCATTCTGAGCTCTACATCATAGCCAGCTCCCTGCCTGCCCACCCAAGGCCCTCTGTCACTCCACCTAGCCCTTGAGCCACAACTAAACACATGTGGAATCCTGTAACTCTTGGTTAGAACACTGGCCTTGTAAATGAGAGACGTGGGTTCAATTCCCAGCAGGGTAAAATGTTGGGCAAGTTTCCTCACTCCACACACCTCTGTTTATCTAGCGGTAGCTTGGAACCCGTTCATTAAAAAAAATTAGTCACTTCAATCCACGACTGATTGACACTGCTGTGCGCAATTGGCTGCCGTGTTTCGCCCACAAGTATACAGTCAATTCACTTGATATATTCTGTGAAGCGCTTTGAGACATCTAGAAGATGTGAAAAGCACAATATCAAATGCAAGGATTTTTAGAAATAAAATGTGAGTGAGGGTAGTAAAGGAAGTTAGGAGAGGAGACAGTAGGGGACTTGTGGCTAGTGCTAACAATTAAAACAAATAGGATTTTTGTTTATCTCTGCTCCTTAAGAACCAGCAAGGCAGCAAGGCAGGCTTCAGGATACGCTAGTGAACTCTGATAAATTTCCCAACTGCTTAATTTCAAGTGAACTGCGATGAAAAAAAAATCCTTTTGTTTCATATAGCGCCTTTCACGTTGCGAGGACGTCTTAAAGTACTTCAGATCATTTACTGAATAATTGTAGTGACTTTGTATTTGTAGGCAAAGGCAGCAAACAATTTGTACGCGGCTAATAGGCAGCACGGAGAATAATAATAATCCTTGCATTTGATATAGCTCATTATCGCTTTGTTGAGATGTCTCAAAGCGCTTCACAGAATACATTGGAAAATGAATTGACTGTATATTTTGTGGGCAAAACACGGCAGCCAATCTCGCAGAATGACCAGAGAACAAGAAGCAGTAAGACATTCAATATTTTCCAGCAATTAGGTATATTTTATATATCATCACGTGGTGCTAATTTATGCATCAGTCATGATCTAAGAAAATGGAAGAGCAGGCTCGACAGACTGAATGGCCAATGTGAAGGGTCCGCTGTGAAAGGTGCTATATCAAATGCAGAGATTTTTTTTAAAAGGAGTGATCATTTGAAATGGAATGGTTGGGAAATTAAACAGAGTTGGTATGCATATCCTGAAAGCCACCTCGCTGCAAAATGCCGTCCGCCATCAGCGCTTTGGGACGTCCTACCGATGTGAATGGCGCTTTATAAGTGCAATTTTGTTGTTGTTGTTGTTGTTGTAGGACTCTATTTAAACAATAACACCAACAAGTTGTTGCTTAACTGAGTTCCTAAATTGAGTTCTTAGTTGACCATGGTCCCTGTCTCCGCTAACACACAGCCTTGTCCTGAGGCCCTGGGGTGGTGGAGCTCGGCTGTGACTTGGAACTGTCACCATGGACACCCTTGGTGCAACTGATCCAACTCCATAATCAGACTCTCTCATTAAATAAGTGCTTCATAAAGACAATTAACATCATTAGCTTCCCTGGTTACACCTGTGGTAAAAGTGTAACGTCACTGATGCTATATTTATACAGTAATTACAGGGCCGTACGCAGGATTTTTAATGGGGGGGGTGCGAATTGCTAGTGATGGGACCAACAATGGCCGGGGGCTTGGGGGCTGCCCCCGAAGCCCCCTCGAGGCTCCGACGTTTTACACAGTTTGAGGTCTTATTTAATCGGTTCAGAAAATCCAATATGAACGGTAAATGTTTCATGCCCTTGGTGTTTAAGAGCATCATTATTTATTCAGTGTTTTTATTTTCCCCGGTAGTCCGTGTCTAAATTTTTTGGGAAGGTCGAATGTGTTCGCCGATAAAAGCAAACACGATTGTTGACTCGATGATGTACGGAATGTGAACGATAAAGTAAATTACAATCCAATTAAAACAGTACAATGACGAATGCTTGATAAATGTATGCGTATAAGAGAAAATGATCATAAACTACAGATTGACAGTAATTAATAAATTGTTCTGCATTGTTATCCTAAGACTCAATTTCTTTCGGACTGTAATGAACAATAATGTAATAATCACTGCGGATTATATCATGGCCGATGATTGTGATGATATCGTTCTGTATTCTAGGTGAGGTATATTTAGAATTCCTATTTGCGAGCGCAATTCCCGGATTACCATTGTATTGTGTGCCGTCACTCGTAACGGTGTTACTTTCCACGACTCTTTCATTATCTCCTGTAAGTGCAATGCACTGATGTCCACAGAATAATACAGCTTCGGCAACTGTTCTTATGATATGTCGATTTTTTTCAATGTTTTTCTTCTTTTCATCGACCAAACGAATGTCTATCTTATGTTGTGGGTTCGCAACAGAGTCGCGCATTGATGCCGATCTAATCATAGAATTTACGTGACAACCATTTCGTTCATGTTCCTTCGCCTTCTCGTTTAGTTTGTAAAACATGGTAAAGGGTGTATTAACAAATGCCCCCATCCGTTTCCACTCACTTGTTTGGACCATCAGTGCACAGTGAATGCAAAAAGCAGCATCTAATGAAGGACTGTAGACCATCCATTTATAATCTCGCAAGTATCTCATCTTGAACTGGCGCTGACAATGGTGAAGGAACCGTGACGGGAAAATGTAATCTTCAGATGGGATGAAGTGGCTTGTCAAGAGATGGTATTTATATGCAACATCAAGTTTTTCAATTGCATTGGTCAACTCCTCAGGGCTCAGAGTAGCATTTATGATGTTTCCGATATCATTAACGAAATGAGTAGACCTATGTTGTATAATTATAAGGGGCTCGGCGACTTCAGCAGAATGCTGGACACTTACGCAAACCTTGACCAGGAGATCAGTTGACTCATGAGGTATATACCAGGCTTCTAAGAGACGCCCTGAACGTTTACTGGCGACAGCATCTGACAAATAGTGAGCTATATGGTACACTACCACACTGGTATCACAGACATTACTGCAGAGGCGTCTTAGGTTTAGCGGACATAGCTGGAGAAGCCGGGAGGAAACTGTCCATAGTCCTACTATCCTATGGGAACCATTGCACTGTCACAGAGCACGAGGTAGACCGACCCTAACCTACATCGATACTCTGGAGCGCGATTGGTGTATTGGCAGGCGGGAGTTGTCAGGCTGCATGGAGAGAAGGGATCAGTGGAGAAGTGTGGTTGTCAATGCCCGAGTTCGCTCGATCAGATGATGGTGAAACTATTTTTATGCCAAATTCGTGCGACATTGATGTTTTTTCACTCTGGGTACAAAACTGAATGTGAAATAAAAACGTCGGAGCCCCCTTGAGGCTCCGACGTTTTACACAGTTTGAGATCATATTTTACACATTTTTGCAGTCATATTTTTTTTGCATGCCAGTGGATGTCTCTAAAAGCAATTTTTAATTATAGGAATACATTTTTAATAATATAAATCAAATGTGATAATCAAGACAAAACAAGAAACATGATATTTCAGAAACAAGCTTATCAAAACTTAAGTCATTTTTACTTACATTTATCAGATTAAAATACGATTTCAGCTTCCACAAAGTGGTGCTACCTTTTTATGTAGTGACTGTATACGGGATGATTTCCAATTGACACACCACGTAGAATAAGCGCTAAAGCATAGGCCTACGTCCATGAGTATTTCTTTTAAAGATAGGCATTCCCGTCAGGCATATAACTTTTTTGTTGGGTTCTCAAAAGTTTTAATTTCTCAGAAGCTTGTAAATATGTTGTCATTGTTTGCTAGCATTACAGTCACACCTCTCAAAACCTGAGTAATTTTTACTTACGGTTATCAGATGAAAAGATGATTTTAACTTCCAGAAGTGGTGCTACCCTTGTGGCTGTATACGGGATGATTTCCAAACGAGGATTTGAGTCTTGGCACGCGCCTATGTTTATCCAGTCACGAGTCACAGACTCGTCATTGACTCGTCTATCGACGCGGTAAGTTTTGGGTAGACGCCGATTCTGGTGTGCGACTCGATAATTTTATATTAATACTAAAACATTCAAAGATGTGTGTTTATAATTTATACATAGTTTTGAAGAACTGATTGTTACACAAATGCTCAATAAATTTACTTTACTTGGTATTTAAATTTGATTAAAAAATACAATTCTCTACCCCGGAAAATGTGGACCTTTTATAATTTGGGGGGGTGCGTACGCACGCGTCGCACCCCCCCTGCGTACGGGCCTGAATTAATATCTCGCTCTGCCTGAAATGAGTAAAGCATTTTGTAACATTAAACCACAGTTGGAATAGGAAGGTGAGGATTGAAAACCGCCTGTGAGATTCTCCTGATGGCTGGTAAATTCACTGATCAGCGAGGAAATGGAAGCCCAATGGTCAATGTAGGTGGTAAATTTTCCCGCTGTGCACAGTAATTGGAACAGTTCTCTTGCCTGTCACTTGTTGCTGTTTGGTTTGACGGGCATTTATTGAGCAAAGGTTTTAAGGGCAAAGACCAGGTAGCGTTTCTTTACACAAAGTGCTGGAACGGGTTACTAGGCAGCATGGCTGAACAGAGGTCACTAAATGCATTTTAAAAATGTTTGGGCAATTTAATAGGAAGACAATTGGGTTCAGGAAGGTTAGCTCAAATGGGCTGAATGGCCTTATTGTGTATGTTTGTTTATGTGTGTGTGTGTGTGTATGTGTGTCTGTCTGTATGTTTGTGTGTTGTGTCTGTGCACGCGCATGTGTAGCAAGATGGTGGGGATGAGGTGAAATGAAGATGAAGAAAGCAAGGTCAAAGGAGGGAGGTCTTGAGGAGGACTTTGAAGAAGGCGAGTCCTAGAAACTCCAAGGATGGAGTTTCAGAGAGTAGACGCACAGAGGCTGAAACCCTGACTGCTGATGGGGTGGGCAGGCAGGCAGGCGGCTCCTCTGAGCGGAGAGAGCAGCCGGTTTTGAAGAGGGTACAGTGCAGGGTGATATTGATATAAAAGTGAAGATGAGAATCTAGAACTCGATCCTCTGCAATCCTCTCCAGAGCCAGGCGAGAATGAGAGTGATAGAGTTCAGGCTCGTCTGCAGCTTGTTAAGGTGAGAGGCAGGGAGCAGAGATTAAACTTTTAGGTTCAGTTTCATTCACCCTGGAGTTTTAGTACAAATAATTCCAATTGGAGGGGCAAAGGTTTGGTTTCAGAGTTCAGGTGTCTACTAGGGTCCGTCGATATGGAAATTTTCCGATTAAATATATCAATGGGCTCATATCGAGATATACCGAAATATCGATATTTTCAGGTTTTTCATACTGCGCATGCGCGCGCGCGTTCCGGGTGCGTGCGCATCCCAGGTGCGCGCGCATTCGGGGCCTATCTTCTCAGGAGGTAAATATCTTTCTCTCTCTGTGTCTCTCACTCTCTCCATCTCTGTGTTTTTCTGTCTGTGTGTCTCTGTGTCTCTCTCCCTCCCTCTCTCGCACCCCCCACCCCCCACCCCCGTCGTCTCTCTCCCCCATCACCCCCCCCCCAGCCGTCTCTTTCTCCCCCCCCCCCCCCGCCATCTCTCTCTCCCGCCGCCCCCCCCAGCCATCTCTCTCCCCCCCCCCCCAGCCGTCTTTCTTCCCCCAGCTGTCTCTCTCCCCCTCCCCCCAGCCGTCTCTCTCTTCCCTCCCACCAGCCGTCTCTCTCCCCCTCTCCTCCCCCCCCAGCCATCTCTCTCCCCCTCTCCCCCAGCCGTTTCTCTCCCCCTCTCCCCCCCCAGCCATCTCTCTCCCCCCCTCTCCCCCCCCAGCCGTCTCTCTCCCCCTCCTCCCCAGCCGTTTCTCTCCCCCCCCCCCCCCCCAGCCGTCTCTCTCCCCCCCCCCAGCCGTCTCTCTCCCCCTCACCCCCCCCACCCCCAGCCGTCTCTCCCCCCCCCCACCCCTTGCATACCTGTATATTGTATTCGAGGACTGTGAATACAATATGGCGGCTTTGCACCTCGGTCTGTACATTGTGTATAGAGATGAGCATTCTGGGTCTTGTAGTTCAGTGTGCTCGCATCCCGATTTTTTACCTCAATATATCGTTTTTTCGATATATCGATATTTAAAAAATGTCTATATCGGCGTATCGATATGAAAATTATATCGGGTTTTAGCGATGTATCAATATATCGCCAGACCCTAGTGTCTACTGGGAAATCTGTAACTGCTCCAGACAACTACACTCAAGTTCATTGTGATTCACCTTGGGATATTTGGGTCTTACTGCTCTAAATCTGCAGCAATGTAATAATAATAATACTTGCATTTGATATAGCGCTTTTCACATCTTCTAGAGGTCTCTTTGAGATGCCTTCTAGACATCTGCGATATTATCAGACTTCTAGACAGTTCAAAGCACTTCACAGAATATGTAAAGTTAATTGACTGTATATTTGTGAGCAAAACGTGGCAATTTATCAGGTTTTGGGGGAGCTATGAGGATACATTCAGAATTGGTGACTTTGCTATTTCAGCAGAAATTGCTTTCCTTCCTGTTTGGAGGGAATAATCTGCCTGACAGCAGTTCTGAAGCTCACTTCTAGTGAAATTGTGTTTGAAAGACTGACGGACAATAGTGAGAAATGATTTCTGCTGTGCAGTCAGCCAATATTGAGCGAGGCACAAGTACAGGATTGTCATGGGTAGAGTTCAGGGGAAGGTTAGAAGAAATGTTCATTAGAGCATGGAATACTTTGTCACATGTAGCAACTGAAGACAAGACCAGAGCCACATTTGGTTGGAGTTGGATAAATATTTGGGGAGAAACAATGTAAAAGGATATACTAAAAGAGCAGAGAATTGCCATGAGCTTGGCTGACTTCAGTGAGGGAGATAACACTAACGCAGGCTTGATAAGGGAAACAGACTTTTAAAATCCTTGTCCTCACCTTTAACAACAACAAAATTACATTTGTATAGTGTCTTTCATGTCGGGAGGACATCCCGAGGTTCTGGATCATCAGTGTTTTGGACCCAGCTGAGGATCAGGGAGGGTGTAGGGCGGGGTTGGAAGGACATGGTCGAAATGGAGGGTTTTGAGATGGGTCTCGATCGAGGCAGGGGAGGGGATGAGGCGGAGGGACTGTAGGGTGAAGTTCCAGAGGGTGGGGCAGAGTGGCTGCCCCACCAATGGTAACCAACCTGTACCCACTCCCTTTGCTTGTAGGGTTCTGGTCTGCTGCACACTCCTCCACCCTGCTCGTTCTGCCATCTGTAGTCGGTCATTTAGCCTTTCTGCACTCACTCTCTAGAACTCCATTCTGGAGCCCCTCCACCTTGTCCCCTTCCTTGCCTCCTTCAAGGCTTGTCTCAAAACCCTCTGCTAAGACCGTACGTATGGTCACCTTCCCACCATCTTTGCCCTCCACCCCTCTCGATTCCAGCCGCAGCTGGGGTGCAGACTCTTGACTGTCCGGCTCCTTGGGACATCCTTGTAATGTGTAAGGCACTAATCACTGTGACCTGACACTCTGTGCTTGTACCAAGGCACATAGGGCATTTCCTGAACTGCCATATTCCTGATACCTGGAATCACCCTGTTTCTTACCCCAGATCCTTTTATTTGGTTACACAAAACAGTCACTCAATGTAACATGGATAGTAGAAATAAGATAGAAATAATATCTTGTCCTGATAACCACATTGTGTCACATCAGTGGATTGCTAGGTAGCTTTGTTAGCTGACTCAGGTTTTGACAGTGTATTGGTGATTTATTAACCCTGCTGTTTGTGTGGATTCACAGTCGGGCGGAACTGTAATTGAGGGAGATTAACGTACTGAAGGAATGGGAATTTAAAGCCTGTGAATGTGGTTAAACGACAGGCTAATCTGTTCTCCACCTTTCCACATTAATGTTACTTTCATAAACACAAGGGAACAATTCAAAACAGATTATCGAATGTAAATATCCAACGAATGGAAACTGGAGGCAAGGGTGCGTTTTGCTGATATGCCTGGTCAATGTTGGTTTAATTCTCATGTCAGTTTTGTGCACAGATTTGTTACCTGGTTGAACAGCATGGTTGTTTTCTCTAAATATTTGATTCTTATCTTTTTGCAGTACATGTAGACCTTAGTTCACGTTGTTTTGGTCAATGTTATGTTGTTATTATGCTGCTGATACACAGGGAACATATACCTATTTAACGTGGCGATGTTCGCTATTCCGTTCGCCAGCGAGTGGAAACAAACTACTGCACTTTGGGTAGCGTTGGCCACTGTCTGACCCGGCTTCCACCCTCAGCCTTAACATCGGCATTTTAGGTTTGTGCGCAGTGTGCGATCGGTAATATTTTTCTAAATTGTGATTTATTTGTGCAATCCTCTATAAACACAAGTCAAAAACACCCAGGAAGTGACAGTGGTGAGCATGATAGTAAAAAAAATAGGAAAACCATTACTCTCAAAATGAAATGAAATGTTTTAACCTCTTTTGATGCTGTGAGTGTTATGTTATTTAAATTTTTTTTAAACGTATTTCAACTTATAATTTTTCTTTAGAAAATTGTGACAAAAAATGGCTTGGAGACCCAAGAGTGTTTGTTGGGGTAACAATTGGAGTCTAACCAGCTAAAACTGCATAGCTTCCCATTGATGTCGCTGTCTGGCAAGCTTTCCCACTGCTCGTCCAGCTTGGACGAGCAGGGCTTTGGCTTGCAGATTAATGGAACTGAATGGGAGGATTCTCTGCCCCCAGTGACTGGTCTGCCCTTCCAAGTCCTGTCGATGATCTAGTGAAAAAGCGACTGAGAAAGGGTCACCAAGTACAGTTATTGAAGTAGATTTTGAGTGTATTGGATTGTGATCAAGTCTCAAATAAACTCGCTCAGTAGTGTCCATCGATATTGAATTTTTTCGGTATCGATATATCGGTGGGCTCATATCGATATATACCGATATATCGATATCAGGTTTTTTTTTACTCACGTTCCAAACCTTTTACGTATGAATGGCTTGGGAGGGTTGTGCGCAAGTCTGATTGTGTTTGGTTGGGTGGGGAAGGGAACAAGGGGGATGTGCGCACATTCAGATATGCGTGCTCTACGCCCAGGAGGTTTGCGATGCCGGCGACAAGGTCTGTTGAAAGTCTGTTGGACTTTGATGTTACTGTTTTTGTTGTTGTTGGGCCTTTTGGTGCTTTAAGGAGGGACAACTTCCTGCAATTGAACGTGAGTAAGACCGAGGCCCTCCTGATCAGCTCAAGCCAGCGCCTTCGCACATCGGGCACTGCCAGCCTCAACATCCAACGCTGCACTCTCCACCTCACAAAGCCAATCAGGAACCTCGGCATCATGTTCGATCAAAAACTCTCCTTCCTTCCCCACATCTGTGCCTTGACCGGCACCGCTTATTTCTACCTGCGCAACATTGCCAGGCTCCGCAACTATCGCTGCCGAAACACTCGTGCATGCATACATCACCTCAAGGCTGGACTACGGAAACTCTCTTCTCGTCGGCCTCCCCAGTTCCTCCATTCATCGGCTGCAGGTCATCCAAAACTCTGCAGCCCGTGTCCGCGACCATATAACCCCCACCCTCGCCCGTCTCCATTGGCTCCCCATTCTCCTGAGGATCGAGTTCCAAGATCCTCGTCCTCACCTTCAAGGCCTTACATGGCCTTGCCCCGCCCTATTTAACCAATCTACTTTCCCCCTACAAGCCCACCCGGACCCTCCGTTCAACAGGACTTGGCCTGCTCCAAGCCCCCCGCCCGAACCGCCCCACCATCGGAGGCCGGGCCTTCAGTTTCTCCGCTCCCACCCTATGGAATTCCATCCCCCAATCCCTCCATCTCGTTTCTTCCCTTTCCTCTTTCAAGGCCGGTTTGAAGACTTTCCTCTTCGACCGTGCCTTTTGTTCCACCCCGAATTTTTCGACCTCCCCTTCATGTCTCACCCCTTCCCAAACACTCCCCTCCCAGCTCGTGTCACACGCCTCCTGTGCAGCGCCTTGGGACGTCCTCCCGACGTGAAAGGCGCTCTATAAATGTAATTTGTTATTGTTGTTGTTTAAAAAAATGAATCTCTTATGTGTGTTGTGTCGTCCAGTACATTTGAACCTTTGGTTGTATATTTTCTGTCTGTAACGTGGCATTTGTTGATGATTTACCGATGTTTTGTGATTTACCGATTTTTTTTTATACTGAATTTTTCGATTTACCAATACATTCAAATTTCCAATATCGGGATATCAATATGAAAAATTATACCAACATGACTGATATATCGATATATTGCCAGAGACTATCGCTCAGTAACACAGCAGTACTTTGTGGGTCATTATTATATCTGATCAAGGGCAGAATTAGTTCAAATAGAGTCCAGGTCCCTCTGCACTATCTGATCAAGAAATATTCAATCAAGAAGATGTTATTTCGTTGGCCAGCCAAAGATGTTAGCCACTCTCGTGCTCTGCACTCCTTCTCCAGGTCAGCTATAGCATTGGTAGATACTGAGTAAAGCTTGCTCTACACTGTCCATCACACCAATCTCCCTGATTATTGTCTAACAATGCACCTTAACCTGAACGTTACAAACAAACAAACAACAAACAAAACTTACATTTATATAGCGCCTTTCACGTCGAGAGGACATCCCAAGGCGCTGTACAGTCAGGTAGGACAAGAGCAGGGTGGGAAGGATCAGGGCAGGATAAAGCATAGTAGGAAAAGTAACTGTATTAGTGGGCGAAACATGGCAGCCAAATTGCGCACAGCAGTGTCCCACAATCAGTCACGGAAGTGGGACTAGGGGCAAAAGGGGAGGGGTCGAGGCAGGGGGAAAAAAGGCAGGAAAGTCGACTGTATATTTGTGGGTGAAACGCGGCAGCCAAATTGCGCACGGCAGTGTCCCCACAAACAATCGCGAAAATGGGGCCAGGGGAGAAAGGGGGAAAAGAGGGTAAGGGGGGAGAGGGAGGGAAAGGTGGGATGGGTTAGGGTTAGGGAGGAAGAGGGGGGAGAAAGGGGGGCAAGGAAGAGAGGGAAAGATGGGAGGGGGCAAGATCAGGAAGAGGGAAGAGGGAGGGAAGGGGAAAAGGGAGGAGAGAAAGTGGGGAAAGGGAGTGAGGGAAGAAGAAGATGGGGGCAGGGGTGGGGGGAATCAAACAACAATAATAAACAATAATAAACAACAAAAGCAATAATATTAACAACAAAAACAGCAACAAACAATAACCAACAATCGTCCAACAATCGTCCAGCAACCACTCCCTGTCCTCGCCGCCCGCCCTGAGATGGCGGGATAAAAAGGGCGCGGAAAAAAGGTCCCAGTGTGGTGTCAGGCCCCAAAACCAACCGGCTCCTCAGTCGGTGAACCCGGGGAGTCTGTGATGGCCCTGGCACCTCGGACATGGTGTGTCTGGCCGGCTCGCACAGCAGCAGCAGCAGCAGCCCGATCACCGTCTGGATCTCCCGCGACGAGATGATCCGTCGCTTGCAGCACCTGGGCGCTCTGCTCTCCCCCTCGCTCTCCCCCTCGCTCTCCCCCTCGCTCTCCCCCTCGCCCTCCCCCTCGCTCTCCCCCTCGCTCTCCCCCTCGCTCTCCCCCTCGCTCTCCCCCTCGCTCTCCCCCTCGCGGCAGACGTGCGCCACCCGCTGCCTGAGGAAAGTGCCGAGGTCGCGGCCTTCCCAGGTCCTGTCGAGGGGCCGCTCCCCGCACAGCCGGAGTGGCCGCCATTCCCTCCGTGATACTCCCCGTCGTCCAAAAAGATGGCTTCGTTGGCCGGCTGCCCATAGAGGAAGAACCGGCAGCGATGGAAGCCGCTCCAGCCGGTGGGCTGAGCGGTGCACAGCGTGAAAGCTCTGTCCCCGCGATCGTTCCAGCCCCAAGATCTCTAGCCTCGGGAGCGGGTGGTCCGTGTGAAAAAAATATCACAAAGAATCTAATTGCTTGGAATGTTTGCCGTATTGACATATTAAAAAATCTTCAACTCTTTCTTGCCCCCCCACCCTTCCTCCTCTGATACCTATCGAAATTTAGCTTGTAAAATCAACAAACTACATTTGAATAGCACCTTTCATGTCAGGAGGACGTGAAACGCACTGTAAGAATTATAATCTTTTCAAATAATCATGGATTAAAATAATCATAGCTCAGTGGTTAGAGCACTCGCCTTACAAACGTGAGACCTATGTTCGAATCCAGGCAGGTCAGGGCAAAAGTTTCCTTACTCCAGACGACTAATAATAATCCCTCATAAAAAAAAATGTTCATTTCAATCCATGACTATTTGTGGGACGCTGCTGTGCGCAATTGGCTGCTATCTTTCGCCAACAAATATACCGTCAATTCACTTTACAGTACATTCTTTGAAGCGCTTCGAGACATCTAGAAGACTTGAAAAGCACTAAATCAAATGCAAGGATTGTTATTATTTATTTTAATTCAAGTCCAGTATTACTAAGTTCAGTGCAGTACAGGACTGGACATTTCAAACTGTTAATGGGATTCTGAAGGAGACTCGAGCAATCTTCAGTGTCTTCATCAGAATCGCTGAAGAAGTGGATCAACAACAACTTGTACTTATATAGCGCCCTCCACGCTGGCTAGTGTCTCAGAGTGCTTAATGGGGCTGGAGCCTGACTCTAAGATGGGGGTGGAGGGTGGTGGGGGGAGTTGTAGGTAGGTGGCTGTAAGCACAGTCGAAGAGGACGGTTTTCAGCAGGGACTTGAAAAAGGGAAGAGAGGTAGAAGGATTGAGAGAGAGTGTTCCAAAGTTGGGGGAGTAATAGCTAAAAGCATGACCTCTGATAGTGGGGCGGGGGGTGCTAAGGACGAGCAGGTGGCCGGTGCCTGTCGAGTGGAGGTGGTTGAGGAGGTCAGAGATAGGGTAGTGCCAGAGAGGTGAATGGATTTGAACCCATTTCTTATTCAACTTTGAAATGCTTTGAGATGTGTCAGTGTGATCAGACCCTATATCAAATGCAAGGTTTATCATTATTATATAAACTGTGTGCTATGCAATGGTATGTTTAGGGGTGGAGATCCATATGGAAGTGTACAGCATGTCCCCTTTTACACAGAGCAGCCTGTTCACCTGTTGTTATATGGGTGAGCACCTGCACATCAGCCCAGTAATCAGCCCAGTCTCACTGATTGTTTGACTGTTGTGACAGACACATACTCAAAGTAATTGTGACTTGACCTCCCTTATTGAGACCCAGTTGGAGAGAGAGATTGACTGCAGGCAAACATGGGAGCTTAGGGAATGTGTTTTATGGAATGAATTCTGTTATCAACAGCACTAAAGACTGGTCGAGTCTCTTCTTTCAGAATACCATCAACAGTTTAAATTGTACTTAGTAATGCTGGATTTGAATTGAAATCCACGATTATTTTAATTCATGAATATTTGAAAAGCTTATAATTCTTAGCGCTGTGTTTGCAACAAGTATAATGCATTATTCATAGTCTCAGCCAGTAAATAACGCTTCCTCATATTGAAGCTGTTCTCTCTCTGCGTACTAAATTGCCAATCGATTTCTGTCAATCTGGGATGATTGATGGCCCTATATCAAAAATGCAAGGATTATTATTAATATTACGTAATCACAAGGGGAGGGGTCTCTGGGGAAAGATTCCCAGGTAAACTGACCTTTGTGTGTGAAATACCTTTCTCTTCTCATTTGGTCTGAAGCAGTAACTGTCCAGCGCCTTGGGACGCCTGATGTGAAAGGCGCTATAAAAGCGTAATTTTGTTGTTGTTGTTGTTGTTGGTTGAGTTGAGTAAATTGTCTGTGGAAGAAATCGAGTTGATTGTCTCTGAGTGGATTTTTCATGTCCATACTTTGGTCTATTGGATATAATAATATTAATATTATATAAAATTCATCCTTGCCTTTGATATATAGCACATTATCACATTGTTGAGCTGTCTCAAAACGCTTCACAGGCTATACTGTAAAGTGGATTCACTGTGTATTTTGAGGGCTTGACCTCACTCAACATTCTGACTTTGAGGTGAGAGTGCACTCCTGACCTGTATGTGGAGTCGTGTAGCTCAGTGGTTAGAGCACTCGCCTTACAAATGTGAGATCTGTGTTTTGAATCCAGGCAGGTCAAGGCAAAACCTTGGGCAAGTTCCCTCACTCCTAATAATAATCCCTCAAAAAAAAACACAATAATAAAATTGGTCATTTTAATCCACGACTGTTTGTGGGAACGCTGCTTTGTGAATTAGCTACCGCATTTCGCCCACAAATATACAGTATATTCTGTGAAGCGCTTGGAGACATCTAGAAGATGTGAAAAGCGCTGTATCAAATGCAAGGATTATTATTATGTCTTGTGACCAATTTTATGATGTGATCTGTTTTAGTGCATTTGCTGCCTTTGAAAGGATATTAAAAAATACGACTGTTTGTGGAACATTGCTGAACACAATTGGCTGCCGCTTTTCACCCACAGAATACACAGTCTGTGGGTGAAAATCCAAATCCAGTTTACAATAAGCTCTTTGAGACGGTTCAATGATGTGATCAGATGCTATATCAAATGCAATAATAATTATTATTTTATTGAACTGTTAAAAAGACTGTTACACAGCAGAATGGGCTGGGTTGGTGGTGGGAGGGATGAAGCGGGATGAAGAGAGACAGACGGTCCGTAACCTGGGTGCTGATTCTCAGCTGATCTTCAGTGAGATCAGTGTCATTATGTTGATGTTAAATTTCCACGTTTCTCCTGTGTGGAGGGCAAATGGCTTCTTCTCTGTATTTCCCTTAGATCATGAAGTTCTGTAGCTCAGTGGCACTTAACACCTCATCCGAAGGTCGGCATCTTTGACACACAACATCCCCCAGCGCTGGATTGGAGCATCAACTTAGACTGTGAGATTCCAAAGTGAACTCACAACCTTCTGGCTCAGAGGCGAGAGTGCTACCGTAGTACCAGGCTGACGCCTGATTACATTGTATTACACTTGGGCCATGAATAAACCAAGCGTTGTTTGCAAACTCAGATGTTGAGGGAGAATTAGGTTGATGCAATGGACCAATCTATTTATTTGATTTACCACCTAATCAGGGGCTTGTGTAATTCCCGTACACTGCCTGGCACATAACGCATTGGAATGTACAAGAATGAAAAACACCTTTTGAGTCCAATTAGCCAATCCCAAAAGGAAATAAATTATTCCTACAGTGCTCTACCTCCCAGACCTTTTAGTTACATTCTTCATCAAATTTCCCCTGAATTTGCTGCCACAATCTGAGAATAAATTGATGGGAGGGAGAAAATGTTTATCTTTCGGTCAGCCAGACAGACACATGTGGAAATTCATCACTATTCTTAAGACTATCCAAACCAAACTAAGAATTCCATGCATCTCATCTACACATGGGGATGCATGGATTCTCAGTTTGGTGCATTCAAATAGAACTAACACATCCTAGTTACCTAATTCCGGAGAATATCAGGCATAGCCTGGCAAGAGCCAAGGCTTGGGGTCACCAGAGTGTGGTTGGAGAAACTGCCGGAGTCTAAAACTAAAACCAGATAAAACAGCAAATGCCATCGAGAACACTGTCTGGCAAACTTTCCCACAGATTATCCAGCTAGGAGATCCTGTGGAGTCCGGTAACTCAGTGGTTAGAGCCTTATCAACGTCTCAAAGCGCTTCACAAAATATACCATAATAAGTGAATTGACTGTATATTTGTGGGCGAAAAGCAACAGCCAATTGTGCACAGCAGTGACTCACAAACAGTAGTGGATTGAAATGACCAATTTTATTATTGTGATTTTTTTTTGAGGGATTATTATTAGGCGTGTGGAGTAAGGAAACTTGCCCAAGGTTTGCCCTGACCTGCCTGGATTCGAACACAAGTCGTTATCACATATTCAACCCATCAGTTAACACACCCCTTTTTCCTTTTTCTTTGTCTTTGTCTCCTTTGTCTTTCATGTCCTGCCTCTCCCCCTTTAACGTCCTTAAGAAACCTCTCCCTCCAAACAAGCCCCAGTTCTAACGAAGGGTTGTAGACCCGAAACGTTGACTCTTTTTCCTTTCTCCATGGATGCTGCCTGACCTGCTGAGTTTCCTCAGCAACTTCTTTTTTTGTTTTGGAAGTTAGGTGGACTTGGTAAAGTATTTTAATAAGTATTTTAATAATAACAAAAATAATGCTTGCATTTGATATAACGCATTATCAAGCTGTTGAGATGACTCAAAGCTCTTCATGGAATATACTATAAAGTGAAGTGACTGTGCATTTTGTGGTTTAAGGTTTGTTCTCATTCACTTTTTGAACCCCTCCAATCAGGTTTCCGCCCTATCCACAGCACAGAAACTGCCCTGGTCAAGGTCACAAATTAGGATGTAATTTGTCTCTGCATGACAAGCCTGGAAGCCACTCGTAATGTAAATTGGCCTGTTTTCCCAGCTCTGGATCTTTCTGCGGAGAAAATTGAGGGATGGGAGTAAATTGGCTCTTCCCACTCAGCTCCTGCTAACTCTGCAAGCCAAAGCCCTAACAGGTAGGTTGGTAATAGCTGGGCAAACAGCAGGAAGCTTGACGGACAGAGCTCTAAATGGCAAGCTGTGCAGCTTTCCCCTCCTATCTTTCTGACCTGCTGATCCCCTATCAACGTGTCCACTCTAGGTGGCTCTGGCCTGCTCTATGTCTGTTGTCCAAACTGCCTTACCATCGGTAGCTGGGCTTTCAGCCTCCCTGGCCCCACTCTTTGGAACTCCATCCCACAATCCCTTTGCCTTGCTCACTCCCTTACCTCCTCAAGACTGTGCCTTCAGCCGCCCCTCTATTTCTGTGCCCTTCCTCCTCCCAACTCTGCCCCCCATGCTTGAGTCCTGACCCTTGACTGTTCAGTGCCTTGGGATGTCCTACCAACATGAAAGGCGCACTACAAATGTAATTTGTTTTGTTTTCACTGGTTAGACTCCAGTAGTTACCACACTCTGGGGTCCCCAATCCTTGGCTCTTGCCAACTTGTGTCTAATATTCCCTGGAATACTAGTAAGTAGGATGTGCCCTTCCAGGGAGTGAATGCATATTTCATTCTAATAAACATCTCTTGGATTTTCATGTGTAGATGGAATGCATTGAATTCTCACTTTGGATATTCTGAAGCATGGTGATGGGTTTCTTTCTGTATCAGAAACTCAGCTGGGCAAAAAAAGAGTGAGTTGACTTGGCAACTTTCACACATGTGTAGATGTCTTGATCTCATTAGGTTAGTACTGTACCACAGTGACGTCAAGATGTTCTTATGTTTGAATTGGCAGTAGAAATATTGGGGGAGGAATCTCAGAGCACCAAATAAAGAGGACAAACTCACAAAAAAGTGCCCCAAACAAAAGCCCCTGTCATTTTTTCAGATCATTTCCTGACATGTGCTCCTGTGAGTTGAGCAGCAAACATCATCTAAAAGAAGTTGATGTTGGATTGTGTGAAACCCAGCTGATTGATGGTACCTTGACGAGGATAGTGTGGGTGGTCACTAGGGACCTGCCAAACCTCAGAGGTGCAAATTGAAAGTGGTTTGAATTGGTTTTTGGAAACTGTTTAAAGAACTAACATCGTTGACTGACATCAAATAAAATCTGTGATGCGGTGATTGCCTAACTTAATTGAAATGCGCGGCAGAATTGTTCTGTAACAGTGAAAGACCTCCCTTTAGAGCTTGCAATGAGGCTAATTAGGAGTTTCTACCTCATTACTTCTGGTGTGCATTGAGCTGCAAACTGCACTTCTAATTTCTTTTCATTAATTCTGTGCATTTGACAAATACGCCGTGAGGAGTTAGAGCCGGCAGACACGAAAGAGATATTTGTTCAGAAAAAAAAGGGAGGAAGGTACTCGTTCCACCATCAGTTTAGTGAGCAATTTGATCCCCTGTATCCAGTGATTCGCAAACTGCACAATCGATGCGTGTCAGCATGGTTTGGTAGGTAGAGCTCTCGCCTCAGAGTAAGGTTGTGGGTTCGAATAGCACATCAGGACTTCATAGAATGATAGAATCATAGAATTGTATGGCACAAAAGGAGGCCATTCGGCCCATCTAGTCTGTGCCGGCTCTTTGAACAGAGCAACTGAATCCCACTGCCCAGCTCTCTCCCCATAACCTAACAGACCTGCTCTTCCTAAATAAAGACCTAGTTCCCTTTTAAAAGGGAATCTGCCTCCACCACCTTTTCAGGCAATGCATTCCAGATTCGAACAACCCGCTGAGTGAAAACATTTCTCCTCAGCTCCCCTCTGCTTCATTTTGAAACTATTTTAAATACGTGACCACGAGTCACTGATTCGCCCACCAGTGGAAACAGTCTTTCCCTATTCACCCTGTCGAAACCTCTCATAATCTTATAAACCTCTATTAGGTCTCCTTTCAATCTTCTTTGTTCTAGAGAGAATAAACCTAGCCTATCTAGCCTTTCCTCGTAGCTGAAGTCCCTCATTCCTGGTACCATCCTGGTAAATCTCCTCTGCACCCTTTCCAATGCCTTAATATCCTTCCTAAAGTATGGTGACCAGAATTGGAAACAGTACTCCTGTTGAGGCCTAACCAAAGTTTTATAGAGGTTAGTCAAAACTTCCTGACTTTTGTACTCTATACCCCTATTTATAAAGCCTAGTATCCCATATAACTTCTTAACGGCTTTATTAACCTGTCCTGCCATCTTCGAAGAGTCACTAACACAAATCCCCAGGTCTCTCTGTTCCTTCACACCCTTTAAAATTGTACTATCTAGCCTATATATAGCCTATACCATCCAAACCTCTGCAGCCTGTGTACTATCCCGCACCCGCCTCCGTGACCACATAACCCCCACCCTCGCCCGTCCCCATCCTCCAGAGGATCGAATTTAAGATCCTCGTCCTCACCTACAAGGCCTTACACGGCCTTGCCCCATCCTACCTAGCCGATCTACTCTCCCCCTACACGCCCACCCGGACCCTCCATTCAACAGGACTTGGCCTGCTCCAAGCCCCCCGCCCGAACCGCCCCACCATCGGAGGCCGGGCCTTCAGTTTCTCTGCTCCCACCCTATGGAATGCCATCCCTCAATCCCTCCATTTCGTCTCTTCCCTTTCCTCTTTCAAGGCCGATTTGAAGACTTTCCTCTTCGATCGTGCCTTTTGTTCCACCCCGAACTCTTTTACCTCCCCTTCGTGTTTCACCCCTTCCCAAACACTCCCCTCCCAGCTCGGGTCACATGCCTCTTGTTTAGCGCCTTGGGACGTCCTCCCGACGTGAAAGGCGCTCTATAAATGTAAATTGTTGTTGTTGTTATATTGCCTCCCTTCATTTCTTCTCCCAAAGTGTATCACCTCACACTTCTCTGTATTAAACTTCATCTGCCATGTGTCTGCCCACTTTACCATTTTATCTATATCCTCTTGCAGATGGTTACTATCCTCCTCAGTATTTACTATTCTCCCTAACTTAGTATCATCTGCAAATTTGGAATCTGTAGTTCCTACACCCAAATCATTAATGTATATTACAAAGAGCAGTGGTCCCAAAACTGATCCCTGGGGGACACCACTGCTCACTTCCCTTCAGTCTGAAAAGCAGCCACTCACCACAACTCTCTGCTTTCTGTCTCGCAGCCAGTTGTGGATCCACACTGCCACTGTCCCTTTAACGCCGTGGGCCTCTACTTTCCTAATAAGCCTCTCATGCAGCACTTTGTCAAATGCCTTTTGAAAGTCCATGTAAACTACATCAACTGCGCTACCCTCATCCACCCATTCTGTTACATCGTTGAAAAACTCTTATCAAATTTGTAAGGCAAGATTTGCCTTTAACAAATCCATGCTGGCTGTCCTTTATTAGCCTATATCTTTCTAAGTGAAGATCTATCTTGTCCCTGATTATAGAAGTTTCCCCACCACCGATGTTAGACTGACTGGCCTGTAGTTCCAGGTTTGTCCTTCTGCCCCTTTTTATTCAGGGGAGTAACATTAGCAACCTTCCAGTCCTCTGGCACCACCCCTGTGTCCAAGGAAGATTGAAAGATTGTGGCCAGAGTCTCTGCTATTGCTCCCATACTTCCCTTAGTAACCAGGGTGCATCCCATATGAACCGGGCGACTTACCTACCTTGAACCTTGATATATACCTTGATATATCAATATATCGCCGGACACTATGTAATAATAATAATCCTTGCATTTGATATAACACTTTTCACATCTTCTAGACGTCTCAAAGCACTTCACAGAATATACTGTGAATTGACTGTATTTGTGGGCGAAACGCAGCAGCCAATTGCACACAAACAGTTGTGGATTGAAATGACCAATTTATTATTGGGTTTTTTGAGGGATTATTATTAGGCATGTGGAGTGAGGAAACTTGCCCAAGGTTTGATTTGCCTGGATTCGAAACACAGGTCTCATGCCTGTAACGCGAGTGCTCTAACCACTGAGCTACAGGACTCCACCTTGGAGCAAGGTCAGCTCTAAGGAGATCCTACTCACTATTCTCCCTCCCTGCCATCCGAAAGGAGAGGCAGAGGAAAATAGCACATTACCTGCAAAGAACCATTGAAATTGCTGACATTTGTGATTTGAACCTTAGATATCGTCAGCACTTAAGGAAACTCCTCAGCCTATGGACTCTGTTTATCACCGTTCCCTGTATTAATACTGTTTAGCATTTCAAAAACCTCAATATAGAATGTACCATTTGCCTGTCCTGTCATTTCCCTCTAATGCTATATTGTCAGATATATTGGTTGATATTTCTTATCATATTTAGTACAAGTAATACATCATTGAAGCTGTAGGTTTGACTAACTTTATTGGGTGATTCACTTTGCAATAGAGGGGAAGACTATATAGAACCATAGACATTTGTAGTGCACGACGCCATTCAGCCCATCGAGTTTGCACTGGTTCCCAGTGCAAGTTGTTCATGAAATTCCCACTGTCCTATTCGCACAGCCAGTCCTTCAAGCCTCCAGCCTCTAGCCTTCATACACTAGTCTACTTCCCTCTAAACCCACCATGGCCAGTCACCCTCACGTCACATACAACTCTCTAAAGTACATTGATATGACATTTCAAATAAAATAAATGCTTTTCACTTCAAAACTAAAAGAAGTTTCAAGTTTATTTGAGATTCGTAGCCTCCTCTCTCCCTATCCCCCACCCCCCCAGTGTCTCTCCCCATCCCCCCAACCTTTCTCCCCATCTCCATCCCCCCCAGCCTCTCACGCCATCCCCCCCAGCCTCAATCCTTGTTCCCCGCCAACCTCTCCCATCACCCCAGCCTCTCTCCCTCTCCCCACAGCCTCAGTCCCTCTCCTCACTCTCTGGGCTTTAAACCCTTCACCCTACAGTGCACCCAGGGGCCTTGAATGTTTGTTCAATGTCAGACTTAATAACCTATTACAGTATTGAAGTGCTAAATGGTGGTAGAGATTACATGGAACGTTTGAATGCAGTGAATCTATAATTTCAGCAAAAATGCTGGAAGTGCACAGTAGGCTAAAACATGTTTCTGCTTTCGATTAGTGCTGCAGGATCTTTAATGTCCACCTGAACAGGCAAGCGAAAAGACGGCACCTGCAACAATGCAGTAGACACCCAGCACTGTGTTGGAGTGTCTTGTGTAGACCAGGGTGATACAACCTTTTGTGTGTTGCCATATTTGAGAAATGTCCGCCAGCCACATTAGCAATAATTTTGTGTTTCCCTTCCTCAGGATCATACAGAAATGCTATGTTTTATATATTTATGATTGCACTACTTAAAAGTGATCATCTAAAATTATTTTCATGTCTTAAAGTCAAAACACAAGATATTAACTCAGCTTGTGGAGACCCCTACAGAGAACACTCAACAAAACCAAAACAGATTCATCCATAATTGCAAAACTAACTCTAAACTACTTCAACACAGATGTAATTTGCAAGCAAACGAGGTGCTGAGGTTTTCTATTGCTTTCAATAAACAAGTCACCCCCTTCCCACTTATTCTGAAATCCTCTATTTTCCATATCTTATTTTGTTTTCCCAACTGAGACTCATTGTTCTGCAGTTTTACAATTGCTGCTGCTCGCTGTGCCTCACCGGGCTGCATGGTGCTCAAGACAGCATCAAACAGGGAGAGGAGGAGATGGATACTTCCCGCTGTATCCTCTTCCTGTCACTCTCCACACTGCATCACGGAGACCGACCAGAAGAGTGGCGCAGCCGGGAGGTCAAACAGTCAAGTCACAATAGTTTGCAGGCCGTCCAATATTGTACCCCAGGCCAGTTGTGCCCGCGGGCCAGGCCTACAGGAGTTTGAAGTCCTGACGTCAGGTTTCAACTCGTAACATTCTGACGCGGGAGGCTGAGCTGGCTCACTCTGTTTCAGGTGTTGATTGATCTGATCGGATGGATTTGCCGTGTCAACATTTGATGTGTTGCATTGTGTTTTGCGCTCCTCCTTATTTGGGATGATCGAGATGACACGTGCTGTTTTGGTTGGCAGTCAGATAAAGGACAATAATGCTGCTCAGTAATAATCTGAACACTGGTCTGTTTGTACAGCACACAGATACGCTTTCCAAAGCCAGCACTTGTGCTTTGAAGGAACGCGAGCCTTGCAGAGAGTAAGGGGGACCGTTCCCTTTGATTCCCTCGCAGAATATAGTCTGACCCTTTCTCCTGTTCTCTCCCTTTTGTGATTGTTCCAGATTTTTCAAGTGGCCTGAGGCTCACTCTCTGCCTTGGGGATGTGTGGGGCGAGCTGGCCGAGCGGAGGCATCTGGGAGAAAGCTGGAGAGAGTTTAAGAAGCCAAGCACACCCGTCCAATTAGTCCCGCTCTTCACGAGGGGAAATCTGTGTGTCGTGTTGCTGTAATCCCTTGTTTAAAAGTGGATTAAGAGAGCTTGAATGGCAGAAACAGGCAGACCGAGGACATGTGAGAGAGAACCCACACATAGCATTCTCATCTACAGACTTTGATTTACCTCTCTTTATATATCAATCGTTGTCTTGGCAACAGCTCTGTCACAGGCATACCTCCCAGGAAAACAGTGGGAATGCAAGGCGTACTGTGAAATCAAGGCGTACTGTGAAATCAGAAACAAAGCTGCTGTTCAGACGAGAGAGACTTTTCAGGCATTTGTGCTGTGGTGTAGGTGCCTTATATGTCCAGGATCTAACCCCCCCCCCCACCCCCCCCACAACCACACACACACGCACAAGCCCTGGAGATCTCACTGGAATGTCCGTCCCCAGGAATGAATCCAACATCGTACAGAAAAGCAATCCCAGCACTGGTTTAATTCCCTCACGAACAAGGAGCTGCCAAGGGAGCCAGTGAAGGTGCTCTGAGGCTGACTGTGCCAAGTGTCTTCCCAGGATAATGCAACCTCTCTCTGAGCTGTCGCCCAGGTAGAAAGAGAGAGAGAGGCAGCAGGTGGTTCCAGGTCCAGCCACTTCCCAAAAGCAGACACGGGATCAAACTCCCATCAGCAGCAAGCCCCAGGGTGGATAGCTCAGAACCGTGAGGCTATGATGATGAAGTGCTCTCTCCGAGTTTGCCTCCTCTCAGTTGCAGTGCTGGCCGCCTTCGTAATCTCCCTCTTCTTCACCTACACGCTGACTGGCGTGACCAACATGGCGTACCTGGAGACCCAGGACGAGGGCCATCGCATCAAGTTGGTGCCCAGTTACACGGGTGCACAGAAGCTGAGCAAGGACATCACCGCACAGAAAACGTGTGGCTGTGAGCGCTGTGTGGGAGACCCTGGAATGTCCAAGTGGTTCGATGAGCACTTCAACCCGAACATTCTGCCACTCTGGACTAAAGATAACATGAAATTGGACACTGATGTACATAACTGGTGGTTGGTGAGTGAGAGTTTTCTTTCCTCTGTTCCAGACGCCATTTATTCACAGTGGTGACCCAAATGGTCATCCTTATGTGTGTGTGTGTGTGTGTCAGAGGGAGGGGAGGTGATCACAACCTAGCCTAATGCTGCCCTGTCCTGTCTCACTCCACATTCACACTCATGTACACTTTCAAGTAAAGTGGGGGATAGGGGAGAGCACTGGGTAGGTGGGGGGAGGAAAGCGCTAGCTAGGAGGGGTGGGAAGATTTGGGTGCCATGATCTTGAATGTCCACCAGAATAGTAAAATAGTTTAATACAGTAAAAGCCTGTTTATCCGGCACCCTCGGGACCTGGCCAATGCCGGTTAAATGACATGCCAGATATTCGGGCGGATCCGATGCCGAAAACCCAACACAAAAAAAATTAACTTATTTTAATACATACCATATTAATAATAGACTAAATATTACAGCTAAAAACAGATCTTTGTTACTCACCTAAAAATTCACCTAAAAATCACCTTTGCTGATAGATGTCTGGTTTGAAGCCATGATGCTGGGGTAAAGGTGTACAGTCTATCTTCTACAATGGCCGACGCGAGAGAAAAAAACGGCAGTGCCACCTTCAGGCACTAGTAGTAGCATTCCGAAATACCGATATGAGGAGAAAAAAAATGCACTACCGCGATTGTGCCAGATAAGATCTGGTTATTTGAATGGGTGGAGACCTTTTTTTTGAGGTGCCGGTTATACGGAAGTTACGGTTGATCGGGTCACGGATAAACTGGCTTTTACTGTAGTTCATTTGAAAGTCGGCACGACATCCAATAATGTAGCACTGCCCTAAGCTCCATTAGTGTGGATTCAAGTCCCAACCTGGGTCTTGAATCCATATAATTAACACTTCAGTCAGTTAAGCATGAGATTTGGGATAGCCAGGCTCTGAGTTTAAATCCCAATGGGGAAATCCAGGGGGATAAAATCATCTAATTATCTAGCTCACACCTCTCTCTCTGTGGACACTTATCTGGCAGGACCCAGCATCTTCACAGAAATTCAAGGCACTATTGGTAATAATAATCCTTACATTTGTCGAGACATCTCAAAGTGCTTCACAGAATATACTGTAAAGTGAATTGACTATATATTGCGGGAGAAACACCGTAGCCAATTGTACACAGCTGTATCCTAAGCCATGGATTAAATGACCAATTTATTATTATTTATTTTTGAAGGAATTATTACCCTCAGAAAAGTGATCCACCAATCGACTGACAAGTCGATTTCCAGATTGCTACTTACTGCTAGGCGCGTGGTGTAAGGAAACTTGCCCAGCATTTTGCCCTGCCAGGAATCGAACCAAGGTCCCTTTGCTTGTGAGGCGAGTGCTCTAACCACTGAGCTACTGATCGTTGATCAGTTGACCAACTAGTTTGACACCAGGACAGTGGGCTAACTGGCCTCCTTTGCCATATAATTCCGACCAGTGAGACCTGGAAGTGTGTCCTGAAGCCAACGAGACAAGGGGCTGTGGGGAGAAGGATAGGAGCAGCACAGCTGTGAATTTTCTATTTGTCTATTCAATGCTGAAGAGCTCTGTGGATAGAGCAGGAAAGCCGTGTGCAATCAGCAGGAGGTCAATTAAAAGTAATCATGTTTTTTGTAACAGTGACTCATGTGGAGCCCTTTCAGCTTAAATCGGTTCCATTTGTAACATTAGATGAAGGAGGGGGAAACAGTCATGGAAATGACCAATAAATTTTTTTCGAGGGATTATTTGAGACGTGTGAAGTAAGGAAACTTGCCCAAGGTTTTTCCCTGCTTAGAATTAAGTGAGAATTGAATGCTCTAACCACTGAGCTATAGGACTCTCTGGAGTACAAAATTCTTGTATTCCAGGATTTACAGCCAGAAAGAGGCACTTTGGCCCATTGTGTCTGCTGGACCCCCGACTGGAGCCATTTGCCCCAATCCGATTCCAACAACTTGCATCGATATAGTGCCTATCATTTGGGGTGGTGTCCTGGACCAGGTAATGCTAAATAGTGTCCCCTGCACTTTCTCTGTCCCCGTTACCAAATCATGTGAAATGCTGCTCAGATCTTTCCTATTGCTTCACACTTTCCATAGGGTGCAGTAAAAGAGGGAGGTCACGCAGGGAGCACAGAGACTGAACTGCCTTTATGTCCTTACCCCTCACAGTTTCATGTTGGCTTGTTTTATCACTGTATCTCTCTGCACTTAGATATAATAATAATCTTGGCCCCTTATCTTGTTTTTGAGATGTCTGAAAACGCTCAAAGTAGAAAACATATTGTAAAGTGGAGTACTTTGTGGGCGAAACACGACAGCCAATTGTGCACAATAGTGTCCCACAAACAATCATGGAGTGTGTGACCAGTTTATTGGTGGGATTATAACATCCGGAAAGCGATCCACCAATCGACTTAACAATTGGGTTCCTACTTACTGATTGGTAAACAGAGATGAATAGAGTAAGGAAACTTGCCTTAGGTTTTGTCCCACCCAGGAATACAACTCATGTTCTCTCTCGAACCACTTCGCTACGGGACTCCAAACTAGGTATGAAAGCAGTCAGTCAGTTGCTGTCATTCCAGTTTTCAAACCAGAGGTCAAACATTGAGGTGCAGTGTGGACTAATACACTGCCTCTCCTCTGAGTTGTGCTGGTATAAGAGCAATGTTAATACAGTAGGGTATGGGCATGTTTCCTATCTTTCTGTGAACTCGGGCTAAGCTTTGTGCTTTACAGGAACCTGAGGCTAGTTCCTGCCTGAAATTGACCTGTAAATGAAAGAGGATTGAATCCCTTCACAGCAGTTTGTGTAGATCGGAGTAGATCTGTGAGACCTTTGTAATCTCTGCTCTGTCAGTGCTTTGGGAAGTCCTCCTGACTTGAAAGTGTACAAGTGTAATTTTGTTGTTGTTGTTTTCCACTCCCAGGGACATCTGAGGGAAGCAAGCCAGGGCTGTCTATGATCAGAAGAAGATATGATGTAGGTAGGGAACAACAGTTTAGGAAGTTTTGGTCTCAATAGGTGAAGGTCTAATTGACATTGCAAAGCGCTCGGATGTCAATAGTTTCTTGTTCTGGCAAAAGCTGCTTTGAACTTAACCTTAGGGTAAATATTCAGAAACTGCTAAGATACCTTCAACATTTGGTGAGGCACTGAACTGACATTATTCCCCCCCCCCCCCCCCCACCCCTCCCCCCTCCCCCCACCCACCACCAAAGCTCGGGTGCCCAGCCAGTCCTGTATGTGTGTGGTGGGGGGATCAGAGCCCTGCTATCTTGACAAAGGGTCTCTTTCACCCACAAATACAGTCAATTCACTTTACAGTATATTCCGTGAAGCGCTTTGAGACGTCAATAAGATGTGAAAAGTGCTATATCAAATGCAAGGATTATTATTATTATTATTATTTTTGGTTGAGGGTCACTATCCTTCTGGCTCCGCAACATTAAGCACACCTTGTATTGTCTAATCCAATTCACAGTGGTGCAGATTCCAGCTAATAGAATATAGATTTTTAGCAATTCAGCGATGCAGTGCCATCCTGAAGGAGTAAGTTAAACACATTTAGCAGCGACTGCACGGATCAATAACAGAATTCGTCTGAATCAGATGTGGTGTCTGGTTCGATATTTCTGTAAAAATGAGTAAAAATCAATGGTAGAAACATCAGCTCCCTTTTAATAACCTCTTGAACAGGAATGGATTGCAGGGGAATGAGGAAGCATTGTGCACAGATGTTCCATCCCAGCACCCGGGTGTGTGGGGAATGGGTGAGCAATGTAAAGCTTGGTACAGTAAAAGCCCGTTTATCCGGCACCCGATCAACCGTAACTTCCGTATAACTGGCATCGCAAAAACAAGGTCAGCATTCGATTAACCAGAATTTATCCGGAAAAATGCATTTACATTTTTTGGGGCGTTTTCGGCTGAATTTCCGGCAGGCGCTTTATCCGGCATTGGCCAGGTCCTGAAGGTGCCGGACAAACAGACTTTTACTATATTAGGTACTGAGCTTGTGAGGAGAGACTGGAATGTTAATGCAGGAGCAAAGATTTTATTAATGTTTTCCAGATCACATAGGGCAGAGATCAGTTAGATTTCAACAATGTACACAAAGTTACAAAACAAGCTGTCAGAATTGCATTTGGCTCGTCACTCCCTCCATGTTATAGAAGATGTGGTACCGAACAAGGTGGCTGATCATTTGACCTGCCATGAAAATAATAGCGCTCACTCATATACACTGGACGTTTAAATGCAGTTAAACACTTGCACTGAATGAAATTGAGTACTTCTACATGCAGTTATCATCATTCTTTCACATGTTTCAGTTGTTATTCAATGCACTGTAGAAAGCAAACTTGAGGTAACAGCATTTGTGGACCCCCAGCAACAGGTAGTCACAGTCTCCAGCTCAGAAACAACAACAACAAATAACAAAATTACATTTATAGAGTGCCTTTCATGTCGGGAGGACGTCCCAAGGTGCTGAATAGTCAGGTCGGGACTGAAGAGTAAGGTGAATGTTTCTAAGGGTAGAAATTATGGTAGACAAATGGTGATGCAGTAGTTTGGGATTGATTCAACCACTTACACAACTTCCTTGGGATTGTCCATCAGGTGAAGTTGGTCACTGAAGATCTATCCCTTTTGAAGCCACACTGTCTGTTCAACGTTCCGTTCCCTTGAGATGCACTTCCATGGCACCATCACAAGATATTTTTCTGATGTGGAACATTGCTTGAGCATGGTGTGTGTGTGTAAAAGAGGAGCCCATCAGATATCTGAGGTCTGCAGCTCGTGTCCTCATCTGCATCAAGCTCCACGATCACATCAATCTCACCCTCGCCCGGCTCCATTGGCTCCCCATCCCCCAGAGGATCCAATTCAAGATCTTCATCCTCACCTTCAAGGCCATTCACAGCCTTGCCTCCCCCCCACCCCCACCACCTCTCTGACCTGCTGTCCCCCTATGAACACCCCCGTCCAATCTGTTCAGTGGGCTCCGGCCTGCTCCAAGCCCGGCGGACAGACTTTCAGCCTCTCTGCCCCCACACTCTGGAGCTCCATCCCATAGTTCCTTCGCCTCGCTTCTTTAAGGCCTGTCTCAAGACCGTGCCTTCTGCTGGCCTCCCAACTCTCTCCCTCCCCTCCTACTTCTCTCCCTCTCCTCCTAACTCCCTCCCACCCTTCTCCTCCTACCTTGCGCCTCTCCCTTACTCGGGTCACGACCGGACTGTTCAGCGCCTTGGGATGTCCTCCCGACGTGAAAAGCACCCTATAAATGTAATTTTGTTCTAGTTCCTGTTCTTGAAAAAAGTGCTGAGCAGAAGTGCTTTTTGTTAGTTTCCCTTTTCTAACTTCTAATTACCTGTATTAGGAAATCAAATTATTCCATTCTTCCATTCTGACAAAGGTCATGGACTCGAAACGTTGACTCACTTTCCTTTCTCCATAGATACTGCTTGACTTGCTAAGTGTTCCCAGTGATTTCTGTTTTTGTTTCTAAGCTCAGCTTTATTTGATTGTCATCGGACAGTTAATGTGTTGGTAGCTGAAGGGTTAATTCACTGACAAGCGACAAAATCAACAGGATACCAGAACAAGAGGACACAGTTTTAGAGGTGAAAAGGGTCAATTTCAGCACAAACGCCAGGAAACTTTTCTTTATCCCGCAGGTAATTAACTGCAACAGATTGCTGGAATGATGGTACGGCCAGGACATTGGGACTGGTTTAAACGGCAGCTTGGTGCTGTAATTGGGGGATAGTAGGGCGAGTGTTCTGGAGGCATGAGACCAGACAGGCCGAAGAGCCTTTTTCATCCAAACGTATCATAGAATCATAGAATCATAGAATTTTACGGCACAAAAGGAGGCCATTCGGCCCATCTAGTCTGTGCCGGCTCTTTGAAAAGAGCGATTCAATCCCACTGCCCTGCCCGCTCCCCATAGCCTAATAGACCCGTTCTCCCTAAATAAAGATCTAATTCCCTTTTAAAAGTTGTTATCGAATCAGCCTCCACCACCTTTTCAGGCAATGCATTCCAGATTCGAACAACTCGCTGAGTGAAAAAATTTCTCCTCAGCTCCCCTCTACTGCGCCTTGAAACTATTTTAAATCTGTGACCACGAGTCACAGATTCACCCACGAGTGGAAATAGTTTTTCTCTATTTGCCCTGTCGAAACCCCTCATGATCTTATAAACCTCTATTAGGTCTCCCCTCAATCTTCTCTGCTCCAGGGAGAATAACCCTAGCCTATCTAGCGATCTTGTGATCAGGTGCCAGCAAATTCTTATTGAATAGAAACAACAACAACAAATTGCTTTTACGTAGCACCTTTCATATTGGGAGGACGGCCCAATACACTCAACATTCAAGGATTTGTGCTGAAGGTGGGAGTTGGCTTGGGGGCTGTTGGAGTGGGGAGAAGATCATTTTTGAGCGCTCTGAATTGCTACCCTATCTGAATGGTGCTACACAAACACAAGTTGCTGTTGTTGTTTCCACAAGTCAGACATCTACCCAACTCCACCCTCCAATCTCACAACAAAAAGAGATGTCTGATTGTTTTTCAAAAATATATTTCCAAACCTTTTTAAGCAGTCTTAAAAAGGTTTGGAAAGGTACTGAGTGCTGACGAGAGTGTTAATACCTCAGGGGAGAATATTGAACAGCCTGTGGATGCACAGGAGGCCATGGGGAGGAATGAATGTTCAAAGGCAATTGTCATAGGCGATCAACAATCCGAGGTATAGATGGGCGTTTTTGTGACCGAAAACGTGAATCTCGGATGGTCTATTGCCTCCTTGGTGCTGGGATTGCAGACATCACCGAACAGGAGCATAAAATTCTACAGGGGGAAAGGCAACATCCAGAAGTGGTGGTCCATGTTGGGACCCATGATGCTGGGAGGAAGAGGCCTGAGATGCTCCGGGGAGAGTATCAGAAGCTGGGGAAAAAGCTGAAAAGTGGAACCTCGAAGGTGGTGATCTCTGGATTACTGCCAGTGCCTCGAGCAGGTGAATTTCAAAACAGTAGGATAAGGTACATGAATGCTTGGCTGGAAAAGTGGTGTAGAAAGAAGGGCTTCAGGTTCCTAGAACATTGGGGCAGGTGGAACCTGGGGCAGGTGGAACCTGTACAACATATGGATGGGTTACACCTGAACAAGGCTGGGACCAATGTCCTTGCAGGGATATTGTCTAATGCTGTAGGGGGGCGTTTAAACTAATTTTGAGGGGGATGGGAATGCAAACAGTAGTCCAGATAAGGGAGGGGTAAGACAGGGGACAAGTAGGACAGGAGAAAAACACGGAGCAGGTGAATTCTGTCTTGGAGTGCATGTATGTAAATACACAGAGTTTGACAAATAAAATTGGTGAGCTGCAGGCTCTAGTTGCTGCAAGGGGATATGATGTGGTAGCACTAACAGAGACCTGGCTCAAACAAGGGCAGGAATTGGAACTCAACATTCCTGGCTATAATATATTCAGGAGGGATAGAGAAGGGAGAAAAGAAGGCGGGGTGGCAATATTAGGTAGAGACTCGGTTACGGCCTTAGAAAGGAACGAGGTGGAAGAAGGCCAAAAAAACAAATCTATCTGGTTAGAGATAAGGAAAAAAAAGGAGCAGTTACACTGATAGAGGTATACTATAGACTAGGGTCCGGTGATATATCAGTTATATCCAATATAAATTTCATATCGATATGCCGATATTGGAATCTAAAATATATAGATATATCGAAAAATTCGATATGTGAAAAAAAATAGATATATCGGTATATAGCATCCAGCGATATATTGCTATATCAGTATATCTCGATATGGGCAAACCGATATATCGATATCAGAAAATTTCGATATCAGCGGACCCTACTATAGACCATCAATTAGTGGGAAGGAGATAGAAGAACAGATATGCAAGCAGATTTCGGGAAGATGCAAAGCCAATAGAGTAGTGATAATGGGAGACTTTAATTATCCCAACATCGATTGGCAGAATAGTAATGTAAAAGGCAAGGATGGAGAAGAATTCCTGAAATGTGTACAGGACAACTTTCTTGATCAGTATGTTTCCAGTCCAACAAAGGAGGAAGCAGTGCTCGATCAAGTTTTGGGGAATGAGGTGGAGCAAATACAACAGGTTTCTGTAGGTGAGCACCTGGGAAATAGTGATCACAATATCATTAGATTCATAGTAATTATGGAAAAGGATAAGGAACACTCAAAGGTGAAGACACTCAACTGGAAGAAGGCTAATTTCAGTGAGTTAAAACAGGACCTAGCCAAGTGGACTGGAAAGAATGATTGTCAGGTAAAATAGCTAACGAGCAGTGGGCAGTCTTCAAGGAAGAGATAGTTCGGGCACAGGTCAAAAACATTCCAACAAAGATAAAATGTAGGGCATCCAAACCTCCCTGGATGACTAGGGCATTTGGGGTTAAAATAAAGCAAAAAAAGGAGGCTTATGACAAGTGTCAGGCCCAAGATACAGAGAAGTGCCGGAGAGAACTGAAAAAGGAAGGTAGAGGGGCAAAAAGACTGCATGAGAAACAATTAGCAGGTAACATTAAAGGGAACCCTAAGGTATTTTACAAACATATTAAGAGTAAAAGATTGATCAAGGGTAGGGTGGGGCCAATTAGGGGCCAAGGAGGAAATCTTATTGTGGAGGCAGAGGGCATGGCTGAAATACTGAATGAGTACTTTGCCTCTGTCTTCACAAGAGAAGAGGATGCAGCCAATGCTACAGTATTGGAGGAGAGGGTAGAAGAAATGTCTTCTACTTCCTCTCTGTCTATACTAGGATTAGTATAAACAGAGAGGAAGTACTAAAAAGGTTGACGGTGCTCAGGATGGATAAGTCACCCGTTCCAGATGGGATGCATCCTAGGTTACTAAGGGAAGTATGGGAGCAAATAGCAGAGACTCTGGCCACAATCTTTCAATCTTCCTTGGACACAGGGGTGGTGCCAGAGGACTGGAAGGTTGAGAATGTTACTCCCCTGTATAAAAAGGGGCAGAAGGTCAAACCTGGGAACTACAGGCCAGTCAGTCTAACGTTGGTAGTGAGCAAACTTCTAGAGTCTATAATCAGGGACAAGATAGATCTTCACTTAATAAGATATAGGCTAATAAAGGACAGTCAACATGGATTTGTTAAAGGCAAATCTTACCTTACAAATCTGATAGAATTTTTTGATTAGGTAATAGAATGGGTGGACGAGGGTAGTGCAGTTGATGTAGTTTACATGGACTTTCAAAAGGCATTTGACAAAGTGCCACATGAGAGACTTATTAGGAAAGTGAAGGCCCACAGCGTTAAAGGGACAGTGGCAGCGTGGATCTACAACTGGCTGCGAGGCTGTTTTTCAGACTGGAGGGAAGTGTGCAGTGGTGTCCCCCAGGGATCGGTGTTGGGACCACTGCTCTTTTTAATATATTTTAATTATCTGGACTTGGGTGTAGGGAGCACAGTTTCCAAGTTTGCAGATGATATTAAGTTAGGGAGAATAGTAAATAGTGAGGAGGATAGTAACCATCTGCAAGTATCGATAAAATGGTAAAGTGGACAGACACATGGCAGATGAAGTTTAATGCAGAGAAGAGTGAGGTGATACATTTTGGGAGAAGAAATGAGGGGAGGCAATATAGGCTAGATAGTACAATTTTAAGGGGTGTGAGGGAACAGAGAGACCCGGGGATTTGTGTTAGTGACTCTTTGAAGGTGGCAGGACAGGTAGACAAAGCCATTAAGAAGGCATATGGGATACTAGGCTTTATAAATAGGGGTCAAAAGTCAGGAAGTGCTGACTAACCTCTATAAAACTTTGGTTAGGCCTCAGCTGTGTTCAATTCTGGTCACCACAGTATGGAAAGGATGTTAAGGCATTGGAAAGGGTGCAAGGAAGGTTTATTAGAATGGTACCAGGATTGAGACACTTCAGTTATGAGGAAAGGCTAGATAGGCTAGGTTTGTTCTCTTTGGAACAGAGAAGGTTGAGAGGAGACCCAATAGAGGTTTATAAAATCATGAGGGGATTCCTCAACGCACAAACATTTGGGGATTGAAATTACAAAAAAAAAATCGGATTATTAGGCATGTTAGAGAGCTAGATAGCAAAGAGGGGATGGAGAGCATGAGAGAGACTGAGAGAGTGTTTGAGAGTGAGAGATTGAGACAGTGGAAGAGTATGAGAGGGGCAAGAGTGAGGTGGGAGGGAGTGCATGGGATGGAGGCAGGGAGAGCGTGGCAATCACTATCTGCAGCAGAGCCAGTGGTTGGTAAGTGACATGCTTGCCTTCCTGACAGACTACAGTAAAGGCTGTGCATGCTGTGAACTCCCAGCTCCTGGCGCTGCCCTGGGAGGAAGTTTACCACTAACAACAACTTTGATTTATTTAGCGCTCTCCATACTGGATGGTGTCTCAGAGCACTTAATAGGGGGGGAGGGAGTGGAATGTTGTAAATGCTCTTGGACCAGATAAAAAATCACCCACTGGGGCTGGCTGAGATCTGCAGGCCGCATATTGGAACATGGTAGCCAACAATATGGAGTTTCTTTATATACTGTATCTAATCCTGTAAATTTATTTTTGGAATCAACAACTTAGAAGTTCTCTCTTGTTGGTTTGTTCTTTCTTCTATAAAAACTCGAATTAATTATTGCTTTGAGATGTTTTAGAGCTCCAACTTGTCTGAACTATTTGAAAGTCCAGTAATTTCAGTCAGTGTGAGACTCAGAACTAATTAGTGATGTAGTTATGTGCCTCATATGTCTGACCCCATCACCCAAACATGCTGTTGTTTTGGGGGGAAAAGCCACAATCTGCCAGGGATTTAATTGTATTTCCCAAAACTGTCAATGACACAAAAAATAATGGCAAAGAGAACCTCAGGGTAAACAGAGATCAATTTGGAAAAGAATGTGGAGAATTGAGAAATATAAATAAAGTGAACTTCAGTCAATATGTCATTACTCTCTGGAAATCTCGATTACACCCTTCACTCCCCTTTAATGAAACCCTCTAAAAAAGCTTTTTTTATCAACTTCCTGAAACCTTTCTACACTATTATTAATCCACATGATTTTTAAGTTATATAAAGTTATTTACATAAAATGTATTCTACGCAATACAAATACAATTTATACTTTCACATCAAGAGGACATCCCAAACCACGTGGGAGGTGAGGGGGTGAGAAAGGTTAGGATGACAAAGCACAGTCAAATAAGTATGTTTTGAGACATACTTGAAAGAGGGAGGGAGCTGGTGAGAGGCCTACAGGTGTATGTGGCTGAGAGGCCGCCAGCCATGGAGAAGGGAGGATGGGGAGCAGCCAGTCCGTTGTGATGTCATGTCCATTGTGACGTCATATCAGAGACCCTAGTGATTGGCTCGAGCCTTCATGCTTCAGGCACTGGCAGCTTCAACCTCTACGGTTGCTCACTCAACCTCTCTAAGCCAATCAGGAACCTAGCTAGGTGTCTTGTTCCACCCTCGACTGTCTTTCCTTCCCCCACATCCAAGCAATCACTTGCTTTTCCTTTTGTATCTCTGCAACATTGCCTGACTCTGCCACTACCTCACCTCCCAAAGCCTCTGAAACCCTCATTCATGCCTTCATTATATCCCGGCTCGACTATGCAAATGCCCTGCTTGTCGGCCTTCCCAATTCCTCCCTCCGCAGGCTGCAGGTAATTCAGAACTCTACCGTTCCAAACTCATCTCCTCCATCCTCACTCGACTCCATTGGCTCCCCATCATCCAAAGGATCCAATTCAAGATCCTGGTCCTCACATTTAAAGCCCTCCACAATCTTGCCCCACCTCCTATCCGTGAGCTCCGTGACCTCCTATCCCCTTACCAACCTTCCCCCCCCCCTTCACTCAGCAGGCTCTGGCTCCCCCCACATCCCTCGACCCACCCTCCCCACTATTGGCAGATGAGCCTTTGGCCACTCTGCCCCCAACCTCTGGAACTGAATCCCACAGTCCCTCCACCTCGCCCCCTCCCAGGCCTCCTTCAAGTCTCGGCTCGAGACTCTCCTCTTCGATGGACCCATTGGCAATTCCAATTCCCCTCTTCCTTCCCCCACCATGTCCTCAGCTCAGGACGTGAAAGGCTCTGTCTATACAAGTGTAATTGTGTTGTTGTATTGTGATGTCATGTCCATTGTGGCATCATGTTATTGTCACAGTGCATCTATTGTGATGTGGTGCCCATTGTGACACCATGTGTATTGGGATTGCTGCAGACAGACTCCAGCTACAATAATAATAATAATCCTCGCATTTGATATAGCACTTTCCACGTCTTCTGGACGTCTCAAAGCACTTCACAGAATATACTGTAAAGTGAATTAACTATATTTGTGGGCCAACCTTGGCAGCCAATTGTGCACAGCAGTGTCCCACAAATAGCTGTGGATTGAAATGCTAAATTGTTTTTTAAAAAAATGTTGAGGGATTATTTTTAAGCGTGTGGAGTAAGGAAATTTGCCCAAGGTTTCGCCCTGATTGCAATCAAATCCAGGTCTCTCGTTTGCAAGGTGAGTGCTCTAACCACTGAACTATAGGACCCCACATTGGGAGGAATCCCAAAACGCTTCACAGCATTTACTATAAAGTGGAGTGACTATGTTTATAGGCAAATGTGGAAGCCCATTTGTGCACCACAGTGTCCCATAAACAGCCATGAAATAAATAGCCAATTTTCTTTGGGAGATTTTGGTCAGGACACTAGGAGAAATTCCTGCCTATTTTTCAATTATACCATAAAATCTTTAACATCCACCTGAACAGGCAGAAGGGACCTCAGTTCAACATCTCAATTGAAAGATGGCACCACCAAAAATGCAATATACCCCCTGGACTCCATCGACTAACTTAAGTGCGTTTAAGTCCTGGTGTTGGGCTCGAACCTACGGCCTTGTGAGCCAGGGGCAGAGTGCTACCACTGAGCCAAGCTCACACACAATGTTCAGGGGTAGTTGTTGGAAGCAGCGTTGCTGGAAGCATTACACTCACTGCCTACGACATTTGTCTTTTTTTTCTGATTGTCGTCTCTTTGCTTAAACGATGCAGATCAGTGACATGGATTTAAAAAAATGACACTAAGGGTCACAGGGATGAGTTTGTGAGTGATCAGTTTGTTTTCAGCATAAAAAAGCAAATCCACAGCAGGAGCATCCACAGGGAACAAAAGGCTTCATTCAATACAAGCATGGCATCAAAAGGCTTCCTGTAGATAATAATTTAATAATTTAAACTGTAAAAACAACTTGTATTTGTACAATGTCCATGGTAGTAACTCAGACCTATCTGGGTAAAATCCTGGATAGCTAACTCTCTGTGAGCTGTTGAACATATACACAATCTTTGGTGGATGTCCCATTTTTCACCTAAAAGGCAATGTAGCAAGGTGCAGTTTTATCATGTTACTCTTATCACTTGTTTATCTAAGACTTGTTCACTTGTTCATGCTACAAATCGCTCAACTTCTGAATTTCCTCAGTATGATACTTCACACCACTCTGTAGAGATGCTACTATCTCTTGACAGATCAGAACAGGAAATAATTGTCTGGATGATCTGCAGCCTATGGAGGGAGGAGTTGGGAAGGCTGACAAGCAGGGTGTTGTGATAGTCAAGCCTGGAGGTGATAAAGGCGTGAATGAGAGTTTCAGCGGTTTGAGGGGTGAAGTAGTGGTGGAATGGCAATGTGTGGAGGTGAGGGAAGGCAGAGCAGGTCATGGCTTGGATGTGTGGGAGGAAAGATAGTTGAGGATCGAAGAGACACCTAGGTTCCTGACTGGCTTGGTGAGGTGGAGATTGATGCTGCCAGTGCCTGATGTGTGAAGGCGCTGGTGTGAGCTGATCAGGAGGGCCTCCTTCTTGTTTACATTCAACTATAGAAAGCATCCAACTCTCATCTTGATGTCTGACAGGCAGACAGTCTGTGAGGAATGCAGTGGTCGTGGAATCGAGGATAGAGGCAGAAAGATAAGAGTTGGGTGTCATCCTCCTACATATAGATGTTGACCCTATGTCTGCGGATGATGTCGCCAAGGGGGAGCATGTAGATATTGAAAAGGGGCCAAGGACAGACCCCTGGGGGACGCCACAGGTGTCAGTGCGGGGGCTGGAGGAGAAGCGATTGGTGGCGACAAAGTGGAGACGGTGAGAAAGGTAAGAGTCGAACCAGGTGAGGGCAAGGCCATGAAGATTGAGCTGGGAGGAGAGGTGGTGAAGGAGGATGGAATAGTCGGCAGTGTCGAAGGCAGCAGAGAGGTCAAAGAGGCACAGGCAGAACCCTGATCATAGATGTTTAAAATGTCATTAGAGACTTTGACCAGGGCTGTCTCCGTGCTATGTGCAGCCCGAATCAGATTGTAGGGGTTCGAAGAGGGAAAGGCGAGAAAGAGGGAGAGAGAGAGAGAGAGAGAGAGAGAAAGCTTCTTTATATTTCTTTTGCATACTGGTATATGCGGAAACCCATCATATTCATGAGCATCTAAACCAAATCATCTCGAGTTCCTGCATGCCAGTTACACATGAAATTCCTGTAGCTGGAATGGAATGTGCAGTATATCCCCAGAGGGATGTACTCTCGTACCTCATTCAAGAAGTCTGTGTATATAGGACAGTGTCTATATTGCCTTGAGAATACCGTCTTCACCGACAAAAACAGCAGCAACCTCATCTACGGTGTGGGGAGGAATGTATCAGTGCTGATTGTCATTCATCTCCAATGATATCTTGTTACTATGCAGACATTAAATTCAATGACATTATGCTGTCATATGACACTGATATCACCTATTACATATATAGATTAATTTGCGAAACACATCTTTAAAATAATACAACAATGTGCGTTATTGAGCTGCAGTATTAAACTTATTAAAGATGTCTTAATGAACAAATAGTCCAAAGCAGTAGTGAAGAGTTAAGTGAAAGCCATGGACGTAGAGATAACATGAGAACTTTTGTTCTGTAACTATTTTCAGTGAGATTATTTTAAATACATTATCCCACTGACTGATAAGGTGCGGTGGATAGAAGGTGGGTGGTGGGGTGGGGTGGTGGTGGTGGTATAGGGATGTGTGGGTGAGTGAAAGGAATGGCTGGGTGTATAATTGTAGGAGGTGGAGTGGACAAGACCCTGGAGGAGCTTAAATGTGAGAACAAATACCTTGAGTTTGATTCACAAGAGCCAATAATATACTGTATATCCCAAATAAACAGCTTCGGAGGTTCCCTGCTTACCTGTTTCTAGGAAATACTGTATGCAGGTAAACAGCAGTGTCCTTATATACCATCTTACCCAACAAAAAATTAATTAACCCGGGGAGATATTATACCATGGGGTAAATTAGTTTTTTGTTAGCATTTCCACTGCCAATATCTTGTTGCTGTGGAATGGCTTCATGTCCATTGTGATGCCATGTCCATTGTGATGTCATGCCCATTGTGATGCCATGTCCATTGTGACGTCATGCCCATTGTGATGCCCATTCCTCCCTCACATCGCTCTGCCTTTCCTCACCTCCGCAACATTTCCCGACTCCGCCATTACCTCAACCCTAAAGCCGCCAAAAACCTCACCCACGCCTTCATTACATCTCAGCTCGACTATACAAATGTCTTGCTGGTCGGCCTTCCCAATTCCTCCCTCCACAGGCTGCAGATAATCCAGAACTCTGCGGCCCATGTCCTCTACCTTTCCAAATTCCATGACCCCATCTCCCCAACTCCACTGGCTCCCCATCATCCAGAGGATCCAATTACATTCATATTCAAGATCCTGGTCCTTAAAGCCCTCCACAACCTCTTCCCACCCTACCTCCAGTCCAGCTCCTTGGGAAGCTCCGTATGCGAAAGGTGCAATACAAGTGTAATTTTGTTGTTGTTGATGATGCCATGCCCATTGTGACATGGTGCCCATTGTGACATGGTGCCCATTGTGACATGGTGCCCATTGTGACATGTTGCCCATTGTGACGTCGTGCCCATTGTGACGTCGTGCCCATTGTGACGTCGTGCCCATTGTGACGTCGTGCCCATTGTGACGTCGTGCCCATTGTGACGTCGTGCCCATTGTGACGTTGTGCCCATTGTGACGTCGTGCCCGTTGTGACGTCATGCCCGTTGTGACGTCATGCCCATTGGGATTGCTGCAGACAACTATCTGGATAGACTCCAGCTCCAATGTTCACACATTATTTTTGTGACTAGCTTCCTTAAAATAATACCTATAATTAGTTATTAAATACCTCTTGATAAGACAATAGTTTAAAATAGTAATAATGAGTTATGTGAAAGTCATGAACAGAGTACAGTATTTTGTTTGTGGAACAATCATAACACCAAGGGACTCAAATGACTATATCTGCAAAGGGTGAATTCCCAAACATGTCTGATGGTCCTGTCAAGATTCAATGTATTTCTTTTGGTTACTGGTATATGTGGAAACCCATCACCATATTTATGAGCAGCTAAACCAGACAAAGAGGCAGAGATGTCATCTCTCTCTGGTCACCGTTTGTGAGCTTGAAACGAGCCGTCTCATTGCTGTGGGCAGGGCAGAAACCAGGATCAACGTAGCAGCTGGTTCGCTTCATCTGGGAGCTAGTGGTTGAGAAGGAGTTGGGAGTAATCGGGGATGTAATTTCAAATGGAGAAAATGTAGAATGCAAAAGATATCTGTCTGGCCTGTCAATCTAGTGTTTCATTTCTGTCTATACCTCTGCATCTGTTTATCCTGTGTGTGTCTATTTGTGAATCTCTTGTTTCCCTGTGTGTGTGTGTGTGTGTGTTTGAGTGGTCTCTTTCTGTATCTAAGCCCATTGTTCTTATTTACTGCCTGGAATTTGTGGCTTGTTCTCCCTTCCACACACTCCCTCTAATAGATTCTGGAATGTTCCAGGCATCACAAGACCTGCTGACATTACGATCTTATTGAGAGTGTATTTACTGGGGCCAGTTCTAACAGAATGCTTTTGTTTGCCTGAATACGTACTTTTTGTAATTGCATCCACATGTGGACTCAGTGCAAGGCCATACACACTGCCTTTCCCAGAGGATTCACTGTACACAATGTGAGGAAATCATTAGTGCTTGTGCATGCGGCCTCACACGGTACCGACTGGTTTCCACACTTTCTGTGACTGAAGTTAGCATTAATCACTGTTTAGCGTGTAGCACAGAGAGAAAATCACACCATCTGCTCCTCTGAACGATTCATTGTCAGTCTCTCAGTGTGTACGGTCGTGGTTCTGTCCCCAGGGTTCGGGCGTGTATCTAGGCACCCTGGATACATTGCAAACCAAGGAAGCATTATTTAGAGCTCTTTACCACATTAAGATACCTCAAAATTTCACATATAATTACAGTGTAGTGTTTTTTTTTGCAGACAAGCATAGCAGCCGTTTTCACATTGGCAGTGTCCAACCATATTTAATCTGCTGGAATAGTTGGCCAGGACCCCAGGAAAACTCCCATCAGTTCGTGTAGATTAACAAGGGTTGATACCAGACATGAGTGGATGTAAAACTAGGGTCCGGCGATATATCACTAAAACCTGATCTAATTTTCATATCGATACGCCGATATAGGCATTTCAAAAATATCAATATATCGAAAAAACGATATATCGAGGTAAAAAATCAGAATGCGCGCACACTGAACTACAAGACCCAGAATGCTCATCTCTATACACAATGCACAGACCGAGGTGCAAAGCCGCCATATTGTATTCATAGTCCTCGAATACAATATACAGGTATGCAAGGGGTGGGGGGGGGGGAGGGGGAGAGAAGGCTGGGGGTGGGGGAGAGAGACAGCTGGGGGGAGGGTGAGGGGGAGATAGATGGGGAGATAGATGGCTGAGGGGGAGATAGATGGGGAGATAGATGGCTGAGGGGGGGTGAGAGAGACGGCTAGGGGGGTTGGGGGGGGGAAAGAGACGGCTGAGGGTGTGTGGCGGGGAGAGAGACGGCGGCGGGGGGAGGGGGAGGGACGGCGGTGGGTGGGTGGAGGGAGAGACGGGGTGGATGTGATAATATACAGATAGATAGAGATGGGGGGGATGTGAGAGAGGAGAGAGACACAGAGAGAAAAACACAGAGATGGAGAGAGTGAGAGACACGGAGAGAGTGAGAGACACAGAGAGAGAAAAAGATGTTTACCTCCTGAGGAGATAGGCCCGGAATGTGTGTGCACCCGGAATGCGCGCGCACTCCGAATGCGCGCGTCGCACGCGCATGCGCAGTATGAAAAATCCAAAAATATCGATATTTTGGTATATCTCAATATGAGCCCATCGATATATCTATATCGGAAAATTTCCATATCGACGGACCCTATGTAAAACCAACAACAAAATTACAATTGTACAGTGCCTTGGGACGTCAGGAGGACGTCCCAAGGCACTAGACAGCCAGTGTTGTGATGGAGGTGTTTAAGATTATGTGAAGATTTGATAAATTCTCTTCCAGCCCCCACACCATCTTGTGCAATGTTCTTCAGGGCTCTGTCCTCGGTCCCCTCCTCCTCAACCTCTACATGCCCCCCATGTCTGTGGATGAGACATGGGGTCAATTTTCATATATATGTGGATGACACCCAACTTTATCTCTCTGCCTCTAACCTCAATTCCAGGACAATAGGCGTCCCGACAGTCTGCCTGTCAGTCATCAAGTCCTGGAAAAGAGACAACTTTCGACAGGTGAAAATCAGCACAAATGAGGCCTCATTTTCCAGGTTGGCTCATGCCAGCACCTCGACAACTCAACCATTGGCAGCATCAGCATCCACGGATGAACACCTCACCAAGCCGGTCAGGAACCTGGGCATCTTGTTCGACCCTCAACTGTCCTTTTTCCCCCATATCCGTGCCATGACCAGCACTGCCTTCCACCACCTCCCAACATCGCCCGTCTCCCCCACTGCCTCACCCCTCAGGCCACCGAAACCCTTACGCATTTGTCACTTCAAGGCTCGACTACAGAAACTCCCTCCTTGTCGGCCTCCTCAACATTTGCCTCCACAAACTGCAGATCATCCAGAACTCTGCAGCTTGTGTCCTCTCCCGCATCAGGCTCCGTGACACTATCACCCTCACCTTCCCCTGGCTCCACTGGCTCCTCATCCTTTTAGAGGATATTATTCCAAATCCTCGTCCTCACTTTCAAGGCCATCCATCACCTTTTCCCCTCCTAACTCTCTGACCTGCTGATCCCCTATCAACCTGTCCGCTCAGCAAGCTCCGGGCGAGGTTTCAGCCTCTCTGCTCCATTCTTTGGAACTCCATTCCACAATCCCTTCCCCTTGCTCCCTCCCTTGCCTCCTTCAAGACCGGTCTCAAGACCCTCCTCTTCGACCGTGGCTTAGTTGCCCCCCTACCTCTCTGCCCTACCCCATCCTAACCCTGGCCCTACTCCCCCATGCTCGGCTCCTGACCCCTGACTGTTCAGCACCTTGGGACGTCCTCCCAACGCCAAAGGCTCTCCACAAATGTAATTTTGTTGTTGGAATAAATAGGGTTAAATCTGCGAGCAAACATTAACAAGAGGATCATCTCGCCATTCCAACCCCCCGATCAATTCAGTTGCTGTAAAAATCCCATAACACACACAGTCACTCAACTTTACAGTCTATCCTGTGAAGCACTGAGATGTCTTGACAACATAATATGAGATTATATCAAACGTGCAAAGATTATTATTACTGATAGCTCTAGCAGAGAAACACTGTCTCTTTCCGTGGCCCCCTATTTCTTCTCTACCCACCCCCCACCCCACCCCACGCCAATCCTCTCCAATCAGTGAGCAAATAATAATAATAATCCTTGCATTTGATATCGCGCTTTTCACATCTTATCGACGTCCCAAAGCGCTTCACAGAATATACTGTAAAGTGAATTGACTTTGTGGGCGAATCGCGGCAGCCAATTGCGCACAGCAGTGTCCCACAAACAGTCATGGATTGAAATGATCAATTTTATTATTGTGGTTTTTTTGGACGGATTATTATTAGGTGTGTGGAGTAAGGCAACTTGCCCAAGGTTTCGCCCTGACCTGCCTGGATTCAAACACAGCTCCCCAGCTTGGTCTCCACAGCTTGCAAGACAAGTGCTCTGTTTTCCACAATTCAAAAATAAAACTCTACAGCAATCTTATCTGCATTATTGAACATCTTATTGTTAGGCTGTGGTGGATGATTACTACTAAGATGATTGGAGTAAATATAAATACATACATTCTGTTGCTGAGGGACCCTTTGAACTGCCTCTGTTTCCACTGTGTTGCTATCTCTTCGAGACAACATGCATTCAGGAGCTGGCACTCTGTGTTAACCTTCTGACTGCAGTGGGTCTATAGCAAGGATCATAATAGTTGCATGGGAGTGTGGCACAAAGATAGATGCCAACTAAAGGGACCAGGTGAATCTACCTCCCACTTACTTGCTATAATAATAACCCTTCCCAATTGATATAGTATTTCAACACCTTCTTCTTTGATTGTGCTTTCGGCCACACCACCATCCCACCTGCCAGGAGAGATGGGGGACCATAGGGATGGTTGAAAAGGAAGGTCTTCAGGCGTTACCTGAATGTAGGGAAGGAGGGGGCAAGATGGAAATATAGAAGAAGTGTGCTCCAGAGTTTCGGGGCACAGTGGCTGAAAGTGTGGCCAGCGATGGTGGAGGAGAGGGCACGGTGGACATGTAGAAGGCCGGGTCCAGTGACAGTGAAGCCTGAGGCAGGACAGCCATGTGCGGGCCTCTCAGTGTAGTATTTCTCATTGTAATGAACTTCAATACTTTTGCTGAAATCACAGCTGGCTGGTCTTTAATCTTGGAGATTACAGAGCCTTGTTGGAGCTTTATTCACACTGAAGGTTGTAACTCCCGCTGAAAGCACAGAGGTGTACTGCATTTGCAATCTGTGCAACTGGCTTAGACAGATGGAATATATGAATGTCTGTAGGTTTGGAAATAATTAGAGCAAAATTTTTTATTTTAAAAAGAACCCTTTTTTCCTGCTTTCTGACAGCAGTGCTAGCAGCTCGGATCCACTCAAACAATAGGTGCTATGATTGAACAAAATGATTCAACAACAGGACCCTTGCAATCAAACCATAGACATTTACAACACAAAAGGAGGCCATTCAGCTCATCGAGTCTGCACCAGGTCTCAGGGTAACCAGTTTATTCATTCCCACTGCCTGCACTATCCCCACACCCTAGAATAGTAATAATAATCTTTGCATTTGATATAGTGTTTATCACGTCTTCTGGACGTCGCAAAGCGCTTCACAGAATATACTGTAAAGTGAATTGACTGTATATGTTTGTGGGCCAAACTCTGCAGGCAATTGAGCACATCAGTGGATTGAAATGAGCAATTTTTTCTTTTTACGGATTATTATCAGGCGTGTGGATTAAGGAAACTTGCCCAAGGTTTCGCCCTGCTGGGAATTGAATTGAAATCTCTTGTTTACAAGGCTAGTGCTCTAACCACTGAGCTACAGGACTCCTATTATTATTAAGTCTTTATTATTCATACACCTCCCAGTTCCCTCTTGAAACCCACATTGAACTTTGCTCTACCATCTCATTTTGGTAGGGCATTCCACATCACAACTGAATGAAAACAAATCTTCTTTTGCTCTTGTATTTATCTTGTAAATATGACCTTGTGTGGCTGACTCTCCTACCGATAGAAATAACAGTAATGTACATTTTCAGTCCTGTAGCTCAGTGATTAGAGCACTGACCTCGCAAGTGAGAGGACCTGGGTTCGATTCCCAGGGCGAAACGTTGGGCAAATTTCCTTACTTCACACACTACTGTTTACCCGGCAATAAGTAGTCGATTGGCAGATCACTTTGCAGGGGGGAATTTAAAAAAAATAATCACTCAATCCACGATTGTTTGTGGGACACTGTTGTGCGCAATTGGCTGCCCACAAAATATAGTCAATTCACTTTACAGTACAATCGTTAAAGTGCTTTGCAAAGACATAATGTGGTGCTGTATCAAATACAAGGATGATTATTATTACTTTAACTTGATCTTTGTCCTAAAATTATGTAGCAAATTAGTGTGAATTTGGTCCTATGTGAATATCATTCAGTTGTTAACGATACTTTAATTTTAATTGATGTATACTATTATTTATTATGTTAAATTGCATTACACAGTGGGGCCATTAACATCTGGAACATGATGGTCGGGAAGGGTAATAGAGACCAGAATACTAGATTCAGTAAAGAAACAGTGAGATACTGTTATGGGAATGGCTTGGGTGGGGATTGTTGGGAGGATATGATAAATGGCTGCCTTCATCTCACCGTCATCTGGGAACAGTTCAGGCTAATTACCGTTCCTGTATGCAGCATTTTCAGGTCAGGTGTAGCACAAACTCTCTCTGCACGAGTCTAACAATAGGTTTTCCAATTCCCCATCATCCTGCTGGGTGATTTCCAGTTCCCTACACCTGGAGTCCTGTAGCTCTCGCCTCACAAGTGAGAGACCTGAGTTTGATTCCTGACATGGCCAAAATATGTTTCCTTACTCCACATACCTCTGTTTACCTTGCAGTAAATAGGAACCCGGTTGTTAAGCGATTGGTGGATCGTTTTTCCGGAGGTAATAATTTCTTCCAGTAAATCTTTTTTAAAAATTAGTTACTCAGCGCATGACTGTTTGTGGGACACAGCTACCACATGTCACCCACAAAATATAGTCAATTCACTTTGCAGTATATTCTGTGAAAAGATTTGAGACGTCTCGAAGACATAAAATGGCGTTGGATCAAATACAAGGATTATTAAATTGCACTTGAGTGAAATTGCCCAATCAGTGCTGAATTCCTGTCTAGTATAGTATGGGAGCATGTGATATTTCTCAATGTCGATATTTTGTAGATAAACCTGCCCACCGCTGAAAAATCCAGGATTTTGCCATCCCTCAATGACTGGGTGCAATAAAAAGCATGTTTTAATTTAAATGAATTTTGCTTGTCAAATGCTCTGTAAGATGGAACACACATTGCCTAGACCAGGGATGGGCAATTTGTGGTCCGCATCATGATTCCAAGCAGGTGTAAAGCGGCCTTACGTTGGCCAACAGTGCCCTACATATTGGTACAGCTCCTGCCTACTGCTGGCGATAGTTATCTGCAAAGCTTTTCCTTCCCTCTGGGAAATGGGAACTCTTTAGTTTCGTAGTCTGCTCCAGCTCCCAGGGCAAGCTGTTTATTCAATCCCACTACCTGCCCTATCCCCACACCCTTCAAGCCTCTATCCTTCATACACCATCTATTAACATGAGCATTAGTTAAACCGTATTGCTGGTGGGGTGCTGGAAGACATCCTGAATTAACTTGCTGTGACTAATGCCTCAAACAACAATGGTGTGCCTGCAAATCTGAGATCCATTTGCTGCTCTGCACTTTATATACTGCAGGTACTTAATGAACATCAGAATGAACTCAGCCTGATTTAGCCAGTGGGTCTCAGGTCTTCGGACATGGCATAAACTACACAATGGTTGAGTTGGTGCCTCAGTTGACCTTTCTCCTCACCAATCAACCTGAACAAATGTCTCAACCTTCTCTTACCCTACTCAGCCACACTTTGAAGTGTTTTGAGAAGTCTCAAAGATGAGATAGGACCTCAAATGCAAGGATTACTATTACAGTAAAAGCCCGTTTATCTGCACCCTCGGGACCTGGCCAATGCTGGTTAAAGCCCCCGCCGGATATTCGGCCACAAACGCCGCCCCCCAAAAAAATTCAATGCATTTTTCCGGATAAATTCCGGTTAATTGAATGCAGACCTTTTTTTTGGCGATGCCGGTTCTATGGAAGTTATGGTTGATCAGGTGCCAGATAACAGACTGTATTATGATATAAACTGTCTCTTGCCAACCTGCACCTAATACTTTCCAGAATGAGTTAAGCAGGACGCTTCAAATACTGAAGGATAATGTCCACACACTAACAGCTGATCTGTAAAAGTAACAAAACTAAGAACCATTGAAAATTAGATTTCCTCTGAAAATATACTGAGCATTTATTTTTCCTGGGAAGGAGAAATTCCATTCCAATAATCTCTCTGGGATTTCCATGTGTAGGTGAGATGCATGGAATTCTCTTGCTTGATTTGAAGACGTTTAAGCAATAGTGATGGGTTTATAATAATATAATAATCATCCTTGAATTTGATGTAGCACTTTTCACATCTTCTAGACGTCTCAAAGTGCTTCACAGAATATACTGTAAAGTGAATTGACTATATGTACATGGCCGAATCGCAGCAGCCAATTGCGCACAGCAGTGTCCCACAAACAGTTGTGGATTGAAATGACCAATTTTATTATTGTGGCTTTTTTGGAGGGATTATTATTAGGCGTGTGGAGTAAGGAAACTCGCCCATGGTTTTGCCATGGCCTGGATTTGAACCTAGGTCTCCCACTTATAAGATGAGTGCTCTAACCACTGAGCTACAGGACTCAATAACCTAATGATGGAATGGAAATATTGCCAGTGTTAGTATGCATTCGATCCATGTTTCCTTGTGTATCACACAGCACACACAGTGGGTGTATCACTCACTGGCTTGGTGATTGCTCCTGTACAATCATGTACAAAGTACTCTGGATAAGTGCTGCCGGTTCACTCTTGCCGAGCTCTATACATGTGTCTGTTTGTCACCTGCTGCGCTTGTACACTGTAATGTTGGTGAGTGCGCCCCCTGCTATCAATGCTGCAGTCACCAGAGATTGTGACAAGCTGTGTTGGTGATAAAGGAGTCAGTGTTCATTTGTCAAACTCCACAGGTGGTTCATACAACCACATAAATGGCTTACATTGCCTGTCCAAATGGAGAGTTACTGAAGAAAAGACATGTAGCGCCTAACAGTAGGTGTTAGCCCTGTTTGTACTATATAAAGAACTACAGCTAAGAATATTTCTACTGTATTGCATCCGCGTAAAACATCCGATTATAGCAGAAGGACATGGCCTTCAGCAATCTCAGCTGCATCCCCTCTCACACCACAAGCCACTCAATTGATCACCTTGTTAATAACAGCCACAGGAATGGCACAGAGTCACATTGGTGCAGGAGGAGGCAGGATTGTCAGGTTCTAATAAATAGCAATTAATCCTTACATTTGGTTCAGCGCCTTATTACGTCGGAAGGATGTCTCAAAGCGTTTAGCTGTGCTTGATGTCAGTAGGTCCATCACATAGGAAAGCCATCACTGCGGTGGCATCCTCAGCAAAACATTAAAGAAAGACCATTCACGTACAAGAGTGATTTCAGGTCAAAATTATCTCGCGGGGTTTTAGAGACAAGATCTCAAAATGCACGATCACATTACAGTCTTGACTTTACTCTTAAGTTTGACCTTTCTGCCTGTTTGACCTTTCTGCCTGTTTGACCTTTCTGCCTGTTTGACCTTTCTGCCTGTTTCTTTAGTGTCAGGGACACACAGACAGTGAAGGTGTGGAAGCTTATTGGTGTGTGGTGAGGCCTGCACTGCAGGATTAATGAGCCAGACATAATCATTGAAATTTGGAATAAGATTCTGTAGTTGATTTCCAGGTGATTAAATAATAGATACGATGAATTATTAAATCAGACAGATTAATGCAGAGCTGACTGGTGACTTGTTGGGAACATATTCTGTCAGTTGTAATTAACTAGCTCTGTGCTGGGTTAGCTGATGTGGGCTGGGGACACAGCCAGATGCTCAATTTGCCTCATCAGTCTTTGGGGTCAATGAGGGGGAAGAAAATCAGCTACAGTTCTCAACCCTGGTTGCTGCTGAGTGGACTTTGCTGCCAATGTGTGTGTGAGTGCTGAGTGGGGACAGGGTCAAACCTTGTGGAGATACTCACAGTCAGATTGGCTGCTGGTATCACTCTGTCTGGGCTCCCCCAGGAAGTGGGTCACTGGGGGTGTGGTGCTCCTGTGGCCGTGTCCCTATAGTGAGTTACAGGAAAATGGGGAATCTGGGAGGATTGACTGAACCTGCAGTGCACAGAGCTGGATGGAGCCTTTGAATCATAGAATCATAGAATGTTACAGCGCAGAAGGAGGCCATTCGGCTCATCGAGTCTGTGCCGGCTCTGTGACTGAGCAAGTCACTTTCGTTAACCCCAATCACCAGCTTTCTCCCCATAACCCTGCAAACCCGTCTTCCCCAGATACCCATCTAGTTCTCTCTTAAACGCTGCTATCGAATCGGACCTCAATACCCTTTCAGGTAGATCATTCCAAATTCGACCAACTCGCTGAGTAAAAAAAAATATTTTAACCTCCCCTCTGCTTCTTTTGGAAGATATCTTAAGACTGTGACCACGGGTCACAGACACACCTACCAGTGGAAACAGCTTTTCCCTATCTAGCTGTCGAAACCTTTCATGATCTTGAAGACCTCTATCAGGTCCCCGTGTAACCTTCTCTGCTCTAATGGGAAAAGTCCTAACTTCTCCAGCCTGTCCTCATAGCTAAGGTTCCCCATTCCTGGTATCATTCTCGTGAATCTCCTCTGCACCCTTTCCAGTGCCCTAATGTCCTTCCTGAAATAAGGTGCCGAGAACTGGACACAGTACTCCAGCTGAGGCCTAACCAGTGTTTTGTATAGATTAACCATAACCTCCCTACTCTTATACTCTATGCCCCTACTAATAAAGCTCAGTACACCAAATGCCTTTTTTATTGCCTTATCTACCTGCCCTGCTACCTTTAATGATTCGCTTACTTGAACACCCAGATCTCTGTGTACGTTCACCCACCTTAAGATTGAGCTACCAAGTCTATATTGCCTCCTATCATTTTTCCTACCTAAGTGTATCACCTCACACTTGTCCACATTGAAATCCATCTGCCACATGTCAGCCCATTCCACCAATCTGTGTATGTCTGCTTGCAGTTGGTTACAGTCCTCCTCACTATTTACTACCCTACCTAACTTTGTATCATCTGCAAACTTGGAAATAGTGCTCTCTATGCCCAAGTCCAGATCATTAATATAGATTAGAAAGAGCAGTGGTCCCAATACCGATCCCTGGGGGACACCGCTGCACACCTCCTTCCATTTCGAGAAACACTCATTAACCACCACCCTCTGCTTTCTGTCACTCGGCCAGTTCTTAATCCAAACTGCCACGTCCCCTTAATACTGTGGGCCTCTCATTTTTTTAATTAATCTCTTATGCAGTACTGTGTCAAAAGCCTTTTTGAAATCCATGTAAATAACGTCCATCGCATTTAATAATAATAATAATCCTTGCATTTGATATAGCGCTTTCCACATCTTATCAACGTCCCAAAGCGCTTCACAGAATATACTGTAAAGTGAATTGACTGTATATATTTGTGGGCGAATCGCGGCAGCCAATTGCGCACAGCAGTGTCCCACACACAGTCGTGGATGGAAATGACCAATTTTATTATTGTGTTTTTTATGGAGGGATTATTATTAGGCATGTGGAGTAAGGAAACTTGCCCAAGGTTTTGCCCTGACCTGCCTGGATTCGAACACAGGTCTCCCCAGCTTGGTTTCCCCAGCTTGCAAGACAAGTGCTCTAACCACTGGGCCACAGGAGCTAATTTCCCTCATCAACCCTCGCAGTCTTCAAAAAATTCTATTAAATTTGTTAGGCAAGATTTGCCTTTAACAAATCCATGTTGGCTGTCTCTAATTACCTCGTGTTCCTCTAAGTAGAGATTTATTCTGTCCCGGATTATGGTCTCCAGTAGTTTTCCTGTTACCGAAGTAAGGCTGACAGAGTATAATTGGTTACCGACCATGACTAAAATATTATAATTCCCGTGTACACGGTTGTGTGCCAATGGGAAGCAATTCTTCAGATTGCGTTACACAATTTAATATTATTCTGTCGTCCTGGACCCCTGCCCTCCATGATTCCTAGAGACAGACTGATATGAGATGAAACCAATCAAAGGAAAATTAGTGTTAGGGAATGAAACCTAGTGATTGCCCACCCAGCAGGCATCGATCTACCTTTACCTTGATTTCTATTGTATGTTGTTTAGTAGAGTTTCCAGTAAAGCAGTGTGAGTTTCAGACTAGCAATACAACTTGGAAGTTAATTTCACTGAGTTAATTTCATCGTATCTAGACTCCATTTTTGCTCCCCTCGTCCAATCCTTACCCACCTATATCCGTGACTCGTCGGACTCCCTCCGACACTTTGACAATTTCTGGTTTTATGGTCCTGAACGTCTCCTTTTCACAATGGATGTTCAATCCCTCTACACCTCCATCCCCCACAAGGTCGGGCTGCAGGCCCTCCGTTTTCACCCTGATAAACGACAAGATAATCCATAATCCATCCACCAACACCTTCCTCTGCCCTCCTCCGCCCTCCCCCGCCTGGCTGAACTTGTTCTGACATTGAACAACTTCGCTTTTAACTCCAACCACTTCCTCCAGGTAAAAGACGTCGCTATGGGAACCCGCACATGGGTCCCAGCTCCGCCTGCCAGTTTGTTGGCCGCCTGGAACACTCCTTGTTCCGGTCCTCCTCAGCCCTGCTCCCCAACCTGTTCCTCAGGGTGACTGTGTCGGGGCTGCTTCCTGCTCTCACAGTGAGCTAGAGGCATTTGTAAACTTTGCCTCCACCTTCCACCCCTCCATAAAATTTACACGGACCATCTCTGACACTTCCCTTCCCTTCCTCGACTTCACCATCTCCACATCAGGCAACTGCCTGTCCACAGACATCTTTTACAAACCCACCATCTCCCACAGCTACCTTCACTACACCTCATCCCACCCGGCTTCTTGCAAAGGTGCCATCCCCCTTTCTCAGTTCCTCCGTCTCCGCCGCATCTGCTCTTACGATGCAACATTTCATACCAGAGCAACTGAGATGTCTGCATTTTTCCTCGACCGAGAATTCCCACCAAGCATGGTAGCAGAGGCCCTTGACCATGTCCGTCCGATTTCCCGCACCTCTGCCCTCACCCCTTCCCCCCCCATCGTGGAATCGTGACAGGATCCCTTTGGTCCTCACTCACCACCCTATCAGCCTCACTATTCAACACATCATCCGCAGAAACTTCCGTCACCTGCAACGTGACCCATCCACCAAGGATATATTTCCCTCCACTCCCCTCTCCACATTCCGAATGGACCACTCCGCTGTCAGCATCACCAGCTGCTCTCCTTCCTCTGGCACCTTCCCGTGCCAGCGCAGGAGATGTAATACCTGCCCTTTCACCTCCACCCAAACCACTCTCCAGGGACCAAAACACAGCTTCCATGTGAGACAACATGTACTACTACTACTACTGCTAATAATAATAATAATCCTTGCATTTGATATAGCGCTTTCCACATCTTATCAACGTCCTAAAGCGCTTTACAGAATATACTGTAAGGTGAATTGACTGTATATATTTGTGGGCGAATCACGGCAGCCAATTGTGCACAGCAGTGTCTCACACACAGTCGTGGATTGAAATGACCAATTTCATTATTGCGGGGTTTTTGTGGAGGGATTATTATTGGGCGTGTGGAGTAAGGAAACTTGCCCAATGTAGTATACTGCATTCGCTGCTCACGGTGTGGTCTCCTCTGCATTGGGGAGACTAAGCGCAGATTGGGAGACCGATGTGCAGAGCATCTTCGCTCTGTACAGAAGGTCAACCCTGATCTTCCAGTCTCATTCCATTTCAACTTGCGCTCACATTCAGAGGCTGATCTTTCGATCCACGATCTCCTGATCTGTTCCAGTGACGCACAGCGAAAGCTTGAGGAACAGCACCTCATCTGTCTACAGCCTTCTGGCCTCAACATTGATTTCAGCCATTTCAGGCCATAGGAGGTCCCCACCCCCCCACTCCGCCACCCCCCATCACAATCATAACTCCAGACACCCCCTGCCTCTCTGGTGTTTTGTTTGTTCTATCACCACTATACACCTCTTCTCCCCAGTTTCGTTTAAACCCACCCCCTTCTGTTTCTCCCCCTGAAGTCGTCATCACATATTCAACCCATCAGTTAACACACCCCTTTTTCCTTTTTCTTTGTCTTTGTCTCCTTTGTCTTTCATGTCCTGCCTCTCCCCCTTTAACGTCCTTAAGAAACCTCTCCTTCCAAATAAGCCCCAGTTCTGATGAAGGGTTGTAGACCCGAAACGTTGACTCTTTTTCCTTTCTCCATGGATGCTGCCTGACCTGCTGAGTTTCCTCAGCAACTTCTTTTTTTGTTTTGGAAGTTAGGTGGACTTGGTAAAGTATTTTAATAAGTATTTTAATAATAACAAAAATAATGCTTGCATTTGATATAACGCATTATCAAGCTGTTGAGATGACTCAAAGCTCTTCATGGAATATACTATAAAGTGAAGTGACTGTGCATTTTGTGGTTTAAGGTTTGTTCTTATTCACTTTTTGAACCCCTCCAATCAGGTTTCCGCCCTATCCACAGCACAGAAACTGCCCTGGTCAAGGTCACAAATGACATCCTAACCGCCTGTGACCAGGGCTCCCTCTGCCTCCTCGTCCTCCTTGACCTGTCTGCTGCGTTCGACACAGTCGATCACACCATCCTCCTTCAACGTCTTTCCTCCCACCTCAACCTTCAAGGCACAGTCCTTGAATGGTTCCATTCTTATTTGACCCATCGTTTACATTTTGTTTCTTCCAATGGCTTTTCATCAAACCCCCGCACAGTTTCCCACGGTGTCCCTCAAGGCTCTGTCCTCGGCCCCCTCCTTTTCACCCTTTACACGCTCCCCCTGGGCGACGTCATCCGCAGACATGGGGTAAATTTCCACATGTATGCGGATGACACCCAGTTGTACCTTTCTGCCTCATCCCTCAACCCCCAGACGATCGATGTTCTGACAGCATGTCTGTCCGACATCGAATCGTGGACGAGGGACAACTTTTTGCAATTGAACGTGAGTAAGACCGAGGCCCTCCTGATTGGCTCAAGCCAGCGCCTCCGCACATCGGGCACTGCCAGCCTCAACATCCAAGGCTGCACTCTCCACCTCACAAAGCCAGTCAGGAACCTCGGCATCATGTTCGATCAAAAACTTTCCTTCCTCCCCCACATCCGCGCCTTGACCGGCACCGCCTATTTCCATCTGCGCAACATTGCCAGGCTCCGCAATTATCTTACCCCCCGCGCTGCCGAAACACTCGTGCACGCGTACATCACCTCACAGCTGGATTACGGAAACTCTCCTAGTCGGCCTCCCCAGTTCCTCCATTCACAGGCCGACATCGAATCGTGGACGAGGGTCATCCAAAACTCTGCAGCCCGTGTACTATCCCGCACCCACCTCCGTGACCACATAACCCCCACCCTCGCCCGTCTCCACTGGCTCCCCATCCTCCAGAGGATCGAATTTAAGATCCTCGTCCTCACCTACAAGGCCTTACACGGCCTTGCCCCATCCTACCTAGCCGATCTACTCTCCCCCTACACGCCCACCCGGGCCCTCCGTTCAACAGGACTTGTCCTGCTCCAAGCCCCCCGCCCGAACCGCCCCACCATCGGAGGCCGGGCCTTCAGTTTCTCCGCTCCCACCCTATGGAATGCCATCCCTCAATCCCTCTGTCTCGTCTCTTCCCTTTCCTCTTTCAAGGCCGATTTGAAGACTTTCCTCTTCGATCGTGCCTTTTGTTCCACCCCGAACTCTTTTACCTCCCCTTCGTGTTTCACCCCTTCCCAAACACTCCCCTCCCAGCTCGGGTCACACGCCTCTTGTTTAGCGCCTTGGGACGTCCTCCTGACGTGAAAGGCGCTATATAAATGTAAATTGTTGTTGTTGTTGTTGGTTCTTTATTCAAACTCCTTGCTGTGTTCTCACCCTCAACATGTAGTATAAGATGCAGTAACTATTTCCAGTCACACATAAAGCCTGCACACGCCTTCATTGGATGTCAGTCTACGGCTCACTCTCAGGTGTTCATTGGCGAGTACCTGGGGCGGGGACAAGGCTGTTTGGCCATGAGGTGCTATGGGTTACATCTGCTTTGAGAAGAACACGTGATCTGGTAGAACGGTAACTGAAAGTTGACTCATGGGATTAAATTAGCTGCTTGGGTGCATTGATCCAGGTTTCATTGATTTCAATAATAAGTGCATCTTTGTGTATTTTCCTTCCTCCTCTCTCTCAGATGCTTCAGCCCCAATTTAAAGCACAGGATATAAAGGAAGTGCTGTTCAAACTCTTCCAGACGGTACCTGGAGACAACCCGTACGAACCATGGGACCATTCACGCTGCCGCCGGTGTGCAGTGGTGGGCAACTCGGGGAACCTGCATCGGTCTCAATACGGCAACGAGATTGACTCGCATGACTTCATCATGAGGTATATAATAATAATCCTTGCATTTCATATAGCGCTTTTCACGTCTTCTAGAAGTCTCCAAACCAAGCTTCGCTCCCCCATTACCCCAGTCCTTGTCAGACTTCACTGGCTCCCTGTCCCAGAGAGGATCGACTTCAAGATCCTCACCCTTGTCTTCAAATCCCTCCACTCCTCTGCACCCCCCTCTCCGACCTCCTCTCTCCTCAAACCAGCACCCTTTGCCTTCGCTCCACTGGGTCTGGCCTCCTCCATGTCCCCTGAATCCTCCGCTACACCCTCACGGTCGTACCTTCAGCCATTATGCTCCGAGGCTCTGGAATTCCCTTCCTCACTACCTTCACCTCGCCCCCTCATTTCTTCAGGTCGCAGCTGGAGACCTTTCTCTTCGACCATGACTTTGGTCATCTTTCTCCCCCTGCCCCTGGCTTGGATCCGCTATTGTAAAGCGCTCTGAGATGCCGTCCGGGGTAGAGGGCACGATATAAAAAGTTGTTGTTGTTGTTGTCTCAAAGCGCTTCACAGGAAGTTGCAACTTCGCTTGCAACCAAAGAATCCAATATGGAATGTAAATTGACACACAGACGGATATTTTGTCTTTATCTATACTCATCTGGGAGGACTCTTGTGGGAAGACTCCTTTTGGGAGTGCTCAGTGGGAGGACTCGGGGCTTTAGAAATGTAATTTTGTTGTTGTTGCTGTGACTTACCTTTGTCTGTGTTGTTTATTTTGTTCCCGCTGCTTGGCTTTGTTGCGTGCTCTGTGACGCAGGATGCCACAGTCAGTCAACAGGTCCACCGGGTGTAACTACAGGTACACCCTGCTTAACGTTGTAGTTTCGTTCTTGAAAAATGCGACTTTAAGCAAAACGACATTATACAAATACGTTTTTCCCATAGGATTGAATGTAAAAACTGGAGTTAGGCTCCGTTGGACATTTTTTGTCAAAAGTTTCCCCCAAAAATTACACTCACTCCCTGACTGTCTACCCGGCTCACTCACTCGCTGCTGGTCTCACTCGCTGCTGGTCTCACTCGCTTCCAGTCTCACTTGCTACCGGCTGCCTTGCTCTCTTGCTGCCGGCCTGGCTCACTCCCAGGCCCCAGTGCCATTGTGCCCCCTTTCAACCCAGTGGCAAATGACATAATAGCGAACGTCACAACGTTAAATGAATATATGTTCCCAATGTATCAGCAACATACTAACGAAAGAACGTTAACCGAGGCGAAATTAAGCGGGGTCTACCTGTATAGTGGGTGTCCACCTACGTAGGTGCTCTGTGACACACAATGCCACAGAGCCACTTTGACTCGGCAGCCACAAGATATAACTGCAGCGAACAATGCAAAACACATGAACGATACGAGATATCCCAAAACAAACATGCCCATGTCACTCCCGGAATCAAGACCTTTCCGATGAGATGTAAATCATGTCAATCAGGTATTAAGATTCTTCTTGAAGCACATAGTTGCTTTATTTGTATAGATATACACCACTCACAGGGCTGAGGAACCTATGTGAGATAGTACTAATAATAATCCTTGCATTTGACAACAGTGCATTATCACGTCTTCAAAACATCTCAAAGCTTCACAGAATAGAATATATAGTGAATTGACTTATGTTGTGTGGGCGAAATGCGGCAGCCAATTGCACACAGCAGTGTCCCACAAACAGAAATGGGTCAATACCAAGGTGGGACCAGCAATAATACGTGTATTAACAATAATAATAATAATCTGTGCATTTGACCTTGCGCTTTTCTTGTCCAGAGGGCCTATAACGTGTGTTACAGTTTGAGCTTGTGGGGTTGGGTGATAGTGACAGATCTTCCATGCTGAACCTCCCCTGTGGAGATGTCACAATGCAGAAGCGCTGAGCAGTGGGTTTCTGACCCCAACTGCAACAACAACAACAAAATTGCACTTATAAAGCGTCTTTCACGTCGGGAAGACATCCCAACCGCTGAACAGTCAGGTGGGGACCCAAGCGGGGGGGAGGGAGGGTTGGGATAGGGGGAAAGGGAAGGAGAGTGGGAGAGGGGGAAGACTTAGTGGGGCAGCCAAAGGCGAGGTCAAAGTGGAAGGTCTTGAGACCGGCCTTGAAGGAGGAAAGCGAGGTGGAGGGGCTGCGAGATGGAGTTCCATAGTGTGGGAGCAGAGAGGCTGAAAGCCCAGCCACCGATAGTTGGGCGGTTAGGGCGGTGGACGCAGAGCAGGCCTGAGTCTGCTGAACGGAGGGGAAGGGTGGGTTGATAAGGAGATAGAAGGTCAGTGAGGTAGGCGGGGGCAAGGCCGTGAATGGCCTTGAAAGTGAGGACAAGAATCTTGAAGTCGATCCTTTGGGTGACGGGGAGACGGGCGAGGGTGGGAGTGAGGTCAGTGCATTGTGGTAACTACTGGAATACAACCAGTAAATCGGCATAGCTTGCCATTGAGAGCACTGAAAGCTTTCCCTCTCCTTAACCAGCTCGGACCACCCTTCCTGGTAGGACTTTGGTTTATAATAATAATACAGAGTTAACAGGAGCTGAGGGGCTTTCCCTAGTGACCAGTCTGCCTTGGCAAGTACAGCTGTAGGTCCAGACTGGCTGTTCTGTAGTCAGCTGTGCCCTGGAGTACACTGCACCTGCCTGGCTCAGGAACCATACATTAATCATGTAAATTTTGCTTTGACCCTGAGAGACATTGTGCATGTGTTTAGCTAGTGGATTGACTGTTGTGGCTGGGCAACAATCCAATACTTTCATCTCTTGCATCTAGATCTAAATAAAGCTTCATGTGAACATGTCCTGATTTCAATAGGAAGTCATAAAGTAGAGGTGTTGGAGCCTGTCTGAAACCTTGGCCTTACTCCAGTGAAAACTGACTGAATGAACTTCAGCTCGCTTGTTACGTTGGAACCAATACACATCTGATCTGTGAAACCGAATGGAGCAAGAAGCCTCTTCTCTCTGAAGGGCAGTGGGCTGGAAAAGCACTTCCTTACGCACTTAGCCTTTTATTATTTATTTCCCTTTGCTTTAGGAACGTAAGAAAACATGAATAAGAGGATCCCATTCAGCCCCACCACTTTATTAGATTTTGGCAGAACTTTCAATACTGATACCTCATCCTTTTACTATCCCCTTTCTGTCCTCAGGCATGGTTTCCTTCAGTTGCTTTAACCGTTTTGGTTCTGATTTTCTGTGTAATGAATTTCTCTACTAAGTGAAGAATCTCAAGCCTGCTGATCCCTTTCATTATTGTGAATCAATCTGATCTCAATCAAATCATCACTCTCACGTTCTCTCTCACTTATCCATCCTTGTAGCTTAACTCTCAATATGAATGCCATGTAAAATGTTAACAAAATTCTTTTCTATGGAAAGTAAACTCTGAAGGCTCATCCTAAATCATTTGCTCTGTTCTGTTTGTAGTCTCGCTTTGAACAGAAAAGCATAAACAATATCAGCATTCCCTCGCCCCCAGAGTGACAGAGACACACAATGGAGGGATTGAAAGAAACAGGATTTGATTTGAAGGCTAAAAGTTTGCTGTAACTGAGATTCAGTCTTCAGCAAGTTCTGGGATTGACAGGAGAGCAGGATGGGCAGAGAGGCTCTTTACCAGCCTCCTTCACAGTGCATCACTCAGAATAATCAAACATCTCCTTGTGTATCAACACAAATGGACTCCTGTAGCTCAGTGGTTATCTCACTCGCCACAAAAGTGAGAGAACTGGGTTTGATTCCCGGGCAGGATGTAACAACAGGCAAGTTTCCTAACTCCACATGTCTCTGTTTACCGAGCAGTAAGCAGGAACCCAGTTGTTAGTCAATTGATGGATCACTTTCCCTTTTAAAAATAGTAATAATTTGGTCACTCAATTCACGACTATTAGTGGGAAACTGCTGTACACAATTGAATGCTGCATAAAATATACACTTTACTATATATTCTGTGAAGTTCTCTGATACATCTCAAATATGTGATGGGGCACAATATCAAATGCTAGGATTATTATTGTCCCAGGAATCTCTTCCAAAAGACTTACATTTGTTTCTGCTCAGTGAGCATGAAACCAACACAGTCCCTGTGCTCAGTGAAACTAGATTATTATCATAACTCGAATATGCTCTCTCACCTCCTTCAAATCATACACGGATTGAAGAGCATAAATCCTCCTGCCATGAAATTGGAGGCCATGCTTATTCTCAGGCTGTTCTGAGAACCCTGCTTCTCAAAATCAACGTTGAAGATTTATAGCGGATTAGGGAGCAGTAACTAAGATGATGCTAAGATTTAGGAGCAGAGTTATCAGAAGCTCAGTGATTAATTGATTTCACTGAAGAAAGGAAAGTGTGTGGGTGTGTGTGTGGGGGGGGGGGTTGTGTGTGTGGGTGTGTGTGCATGTATGTTTGGGTGTGTGTGGGGGTGTGGGGGTGTTCGGTGTAGGGGTAATAATCCCCCTGCAAAAATGGTCACTGAATTCACAACTGTCTGTGGGACAGAAAGCAGAGAGTTGTAGTGAGCGGCTGTTTTTCAGATTGGAATGAGCAGTGGTGTGCCACAGGGATCAGTTTTGGGACCATTGCTGTTTGTAATCTACATCAATGATCTGGACTTGGGTGTACGGAGTACAGTTTCCAAGTTTGCAGATGACACTAAGTTAGGGAGAATAGTAAACAGTGAGGAGGATAGTAGCCATCTGCAAGAGGATATAGACAAATTGGTAAAGTGAGCAGACACATGGCAGATGAAGTTTAATGCAGAGAAGTGTGAGGTGATGCATTTTGGGAGAAGAAATGAAGGGAGGCAATATAGGCTAGATAGTACAATTTTAAATGGTGTGAAGGAACAGAGAGACCTGGGGATTTGTGTTAGTGACTCGTTGAAGGTGGCAGGACAGGTAGACAAGGCTGTTAAGAAGGCATATGGGATACTAGGCTTTATAAATAGGGGTATAGAGTACAAAAGTCAGGAAGTGCTGACTAACCTCTATAAGACTTTGGTGAGGCCTCAGCTGGAATACTGTGTTCAATTCTGGTCACCACACTACAGAAAGGATGTGAAGGCATTGGAAAGGGTACAACGAAGATTTACTAGGATGGTGCCAGGATTGAGGGACTTCAGCTATGAGGAGAGGCTAGATAGGCTAGGGTTATTCTCTCTGGAGCAGAGAAGATTGAGGGGAGACCTAATAGAGGTTTATAAGATCATGAGGGGTTTCGACAGGGCAAATAGAGAAAAACTATTTCCACTCGTGGGTGAATCTGTGACTCGTGGTCACAGATTTAAAATAGTTTCAAGGCGAAGTAGAGGGGAGCTGAGGAGAAATTTTTTCACTCAGCGAGTTGTTCGAATCTGGAATGCATTGCCTGAAAAGGTGGTGGAGGCTGATTCAATAACAACTTTTAAAAGGGAATTAGATCTTTATTTAGGGAGAACGGGTATATTAGGCTATGGGGAGCGGGCAGGGCAGTGGGATTGAATCACTCTTTTCAAAGAGCCGGCACAGACTGGATGGGCCGAATGGCCTCCTTTTGTGCCGTAAAATTTCTATGAATCTATGAATCTATGTGTGCAATTGGCTGACGTGTTTTGCCCACAGAATATACAGTCAATTCACTCTACCATATATTCCGTGAAGCGCTTTGAGACATCTCAAAGATGTGATGAAGCGCTATATCAAATCCCAGGATTATTCATATTATTATATTCTGTGAAGAGCTTTGAGATGTCTCAATGATATCACAAGGTGCTATTTGAAATGCAAGTGTTATTAATATTATTGTAGTTATTTTCATTGTGGTTATTATAGTTTGCAAAATCCTCACTAACAATCAGAAACAAAATAAATTTACATTGATATACCACCTTTTACACTGGGAGGATGTCCCAAAGCCTTGATTGTGGAACAAGATCTTAGATGATTTACAGAAGGCCATTTGTCCTTGCGTGTTTCTATATTGAGATGAAGTGTTGGGGCTGGGGCATAGCTAACAACAACAACAGCAACTTCGATATATATATATATAGCGCCCTCCACGCCGGACGGCGTCTCAGAGGGCTTCACAGTAGCGGAACCCGTGATCGAGCCAGGGACAGGGGCAGAAAGGTGACCAAAAGCACGGTCGAAGAGAAAGGTCTTCAGCTGTGACCTGAAACTGGGAAGAGTGGGGGCGAGGCGAAGGTAGTGAGGAAGGGAGTTCCAGAGCCTCGGGGTGTAGTGGCTGAAGGCATGGCCACTGAGGGTGGAGCGGAGGATTCAGGGGGACATGGAGGAAGCCAGACCCAGAGGAGCGAAGGCAACGAGAGCAGGTTTGGGGAGAGAGGAGGTCAGAGGAGTGGAGGGATTTGAAAACAAGGGTGAGGATCTTGAAGTGTCGAGTCAATCCTCTCTGGGATAGGGAGCCAGTGAAGTCTGGCAAGGACTGGGGTAATGGGGGAGTGAAGCTTGGTGCGGATGAGTATGCGGGCGGCAGAGTTTTGGATTAGCTGGATTTTGTGGATTGTGGTGGCGGGGAGACCGGTGAGGAGGGTGTTGCAATAGTCCAGCCGAGAGGTGACAAAGGCCTGGACCAAGGTTTCAGCAGCTTTTCGGGTGCAGCTCCTGTGGCTCAGTGATTAGAGCACTTGTCTTGCAAGCTGGGGAGACCTGTGTTTCGAATCCAGGCAGGTCAGGGCGAAACCTTGGGCAAGTTTTCTTACTTCACACTCCTAATAATAATCCATCCCCAAAAAACCCAGAATATAAAAAAAATTGGTCATTTCAATCCACGACTCTTTGTGGGGGACGCTGCTGTGCGCAATTGGCTGCCGTGTTTCACCCACAAATATACAGTCAATTCACTTTACGGTATATTCTGTGAAGCGCTTTGAGACGTTGATAAGATGTATAAAGCGCTATATCAAATGCAAGGAATATTATAGGTATTGCCGGAGACGGATAATCCGTCGGAGGTGGTAGAAGGCAGTGCTGGTAACAGACCGGATGTGGGGGAGGAAGGACAGTTGGGGGTCGAACTTGACGCCTAGGTTGCACACAGGTTCGGAGAGCTTTAGGGGCAGGCCAGGAAGGTGGAGGAGGTGAGAGCCGTGTGAATGGAGACATTGACGAGAGCCAAGAAGTATGGCCTCCGTCTTGTCAACATTCTAATGTCTAACCAATGGTTAGACATTCTAATGAACCAAAGGAAGAAATAGTGATCAACAAAACAAAACAAGTTGTCTTGACACGGGTTTCATTTCCCTGTTGACCGGCTCTCGTCTGGTCAAATGAGTGTCACAAAGTGAACAGAGCAACTGTATAGAAGAGTCAGTAATTACTTTTTTGTAGGCATTAGTTGAGTTTTGATGAACCAACGTACAGTGAATGTGCTATTCGCTAGTGTTGATATGTGTACACCCACTGATAATGGTGAGGCATTTCATTCTGTTAACCTTGCTCTGTGTAAATATCTTGGGAGGAAATGAGATTCAGTTCAGGTTAGGGATGAGATTGCGCACTTGAATGTAACCAAGTGTCCAGGAATGCAATAGATTGGATTTCTTAACAAGGACTGTCCCCGGAAACTTTCAGTGAGTATGTTTGGCTCTTCCTCTCACACTACTGATGATGATGATGATGATGGTTGTGGTGGGCAGCAATTTAGCAGCACTACTGGAAGCTTCGCCCACAAATATACAGTCAATTCACTTTACAGTATATTCTGTGAAGCGCTTTGAGACTTCGATAAAATGTGAAAAGTGCTATATCAAATGCAAGGATTATTATTATTATTAAGCGTTTTGCAAAAGATTAAATCACGATGGCTCAAGGGCAGTCCTAAAGGCCATAATTACAAGTGAGGAGAATGCAGTTTTAAAGAGCAGCGCTCTACAGGACACAGGAATCTTTGATGTTGTAAAATTAAAGGATAAGAATAATAATCAAGATGTCTCGAAAAGCGCAAAGATCACAAGAGATTCAAGAAAACAGCCTTTGGGCCCAATTGACCTCATCCTTCCACAATACCTACCCAACTGTTCTCCCAATGACATCAACTGATTTCTTAAACAGATCTACTAACAGCGTAATAATAATAATAATCTTTGCATTTGATATAGTGTTTTTCACGTCTTCTAGGCGTCTCAAAGCACTTCACAGGATATACTGTAAAGTGAATTGACTGTATATTTGTAGATTTTATATTTACATTTTATAAATAAATGTTATCAATCCATTTTATCAAATGTTGTGGATTTTCTATTCATAATATTGATATATTTATATTTTGTAAATGTAAATTCTTCCCTCTTCTAAAATGTTTTGACTAGATTTCACACACACTGTGATTTCGTTTTTATCTCCCTGCCTCAGCCCCGAAATTTTGTTTTTAATTTTAAGACATGAAATTAAGGATTGCAAAAACAAGTCAAGTCTAAACTTGGAACCTGATTTCTTAAAGTTCTTAGAATGTCGTTAGAAACTTGTCTACAAATACACAGTCACCACAAGTGCTCCCTATGTGAGAAGCACTATATAAATGCAAGTCGTTCTTGTACTGATCCAAGGACATTGAGATTCCAGTTCTTTCCTAAGACATTGGGTTCCAAGTCCTGGAGTTAATGGAGACAGTGTTGCATTCTCTCACAGTTCAACCCATCCTTGCTTGATACGTTCCTTTCTCTTGTCAGATCCTGGATTCACTAATATATCCCATGTTTGTGGGACGCCGCTGTGCACAATTGGCTGCTGCGTTTCGCCCATAAAATATTCAGTCAATCCACTTTACAGTATTTTCTGTGAAGCGCTTGAAGGTGTCTCAAAGACTTGATAACAACAACAAAAAAAAAATATTTTTTTTAGAATATAGAAGAATTAGAGGTGGTCTTATTGAAACCTATAAGATTATTAAGGGGGCATAACAAAGTAGATAGAGGGAGACTGTTTCCCCTGGTTGGAGAAACTATAACTAGGGGTCATGGTTAAGATTAAGGGTCAGCCTTTTTGCACTGAGTTGAGGAAAAACTACTTCACTCAGAGGATAGTGAATTTATGGAATTCTCTACCTCAAAAGGCTGTAGATGCTCGGTCCTTGAACATATTCACGACTGAGATTGATAGATTTCTTATGGATTAAGGGATATGGGGATAAGGCGGGGGCTAGTGGAGTTAGATTAGAAGATCGGCCATGATCTTATTGAATGGCGGTTTGAGGGGCCGAATGGCTCCTAGTTCTTATGTATCGCACCTTTCACGTCAGGACATCCCGAGTGCTGGACAGACAGATCTGACAGTATTCAGATCTGAGCTGGGGTCGGGGGGTGGGGTGAAGGGCAGTCGGGAGAGGAGGTTGATCAAAGCACTGTCAAAGAGGAGAGCCTTGAGCTGGGTCTTGAAGTAGGCGAGGGATGGGTGATGCGGAGGGACGGAGGGATGGAGTTTCAGAGGGTGTGGAGCAGAGTGGCTGAAGGTTCTCCAGCCAAAGATGAGGTGAGCGAGGAACATGAAGAGGCCGGAGCCCACTGAGCGGAGGGCGCAGACAGTTGGGTAGGGGGTTGAGAGCCAGTGGAGTCAGGTGAGGATGCAGGTGATAGGGTCACAGAGCCTAGTGCAGGAGAGGACAAAAGGCTGCAGAGTTAAGGCGCTATATCAAATGCAAGGATTTTTATTATATTCTTTAAAAAGCACAGTACAGACTCCAATATACACAGTGCACAGTACAGACTCCACTATCTCTGCTTGCTCTACCCTCCCAAACCCTCTCAATCCCAGCTCTGACTGGCTTCACTAACGTCAGTACACTTGTCAGTCCAGCACAAGATGGAGAAATAATATAAGTCTATTCTCTAATCGCCTTAATAACAGTGAAATGGTCTTTTTTCTGTCAAATATTGTGTCTAATATTAAAAAAAGACGCCCTGCTGTGTACTCCATCTCTCCGGGAGGAAATGTTCCTGAGGTTGAGTCGATAAGGCAAAATTGTTGGGTGGAGAACAGAAATGGTATCCCAAAGGCATTGCTTGCGATAGTTTGGGATTAATTGCACCTCTAATGACCCTCGTGACATTCATTGTGATCTATTTGCCAGCAAATCTCTGGAGGCTGAGCTCTGATTTATTGCAGACAGCACTAGTTGGCTGCTGTCAACAGCCCAAGCTGCACATTGCAAATCAATGCGATCCTACACCTCATGCTCATTTGACTGAATGAGATAGTTTCTCATTGCCCAAAACCTTTCTGACAGGAGTGTATTAGGGCTATGTGACGTACAATGAATTATAGTTAATGGGAACCCTGCATGTGAGGGATGTGTCTGGTCTTCAGATACGGAGCATTATGCACACGGACATAAAATGTTGGTTGCCTTCTCTGTACAGAGTGACGGTGAGGCAGAGATGTCTCGGCTCCTCTCTCTCTACAGATCTGTCAAAGTAAACAGAATCTTAAAGAATAACGTTCTTGTACTGCAGGTGAGACACTGAGTGGGAAAAGAAGATCTGCAACAGAAATGATAAGAATTCTTACATCACATCAAAATATGTCAAAGCTTCACAGGGATTTGCGATTAAGTGTAGGGACTGTTTTCCACCATTAACCATCACCTCCGTCCACCTTCCCACACCTCACCCATCCTCTCTTCCAATCCCAACTGCAAAGAGATGCTGGTCGTCCTCGAATCCAAAATCGAGGCGATCCTCTACAGCTATCTCTACTCCGCCCACTACTAAACTCCTCATTACCTCTCCCTCGGGACCCACCGCCCACTACACCTATCTCTCCCTCCGCCCTCAACGTTACCATCTTGAAAATGAAACCACTACTCCCTTGACCCCATCCCCCACCTCTCTCATCTCCCAGCTCAACCTCCTAGGCCCCCTCCTAACCGACATCATCAGCCACTCCTTATCCACTGGCACTGTTCCCACCCCTCTAAAAACAGCTGTCATCAACCTCATCCTTCCCTGGACCCATCCCTACTCTCCAGGTACTGCCCCATTTCCTAGCTCCCATTCCTCTCCAAGGCCCTGGAACTAGTCATTGCGTCCCAGCTTTGCTCCTTTTTTTTCTCGCCATTCCCTCCAATGCGGCTTCCATGCTGCCCACAGCACAGAGACTGCCCTGGTCAAAGTCTCTAATGACATTTTAAACATCTGCGATCAGGGCTCTCTCTCCTTCCTTGATCACTCTGCCACCTTCGACACTGTCAACCACTCCATCCTTCAGTTTTTGCGGACCTTTCCTTGTCTGGTTCGACTCTTACCTTTCCCACCATCTTCACTTTGTCGCCACTAAAAGCTTCTCCTTCAGTCCCCACACTGTTAATTGTGGTGTCCCCCAGGCTCTGTCCTTGGCCCCCTACTTTTCAACATCTACATACTCCCCCTTGGTGACATCATCCACAGACATGGGGTCAACTTCCAAATGTATGAGGATGACACCCAACTCTATTTTTCTGCCTCTACCCATGATTCCAGGCCCACTGCTGTCCTGACAGACTATCTGACAGACATCAAGTCCTAGATGAGAGCAAATGTTGTACATTTGAATATCAAGAAGACCGAGGCCCTTGCGATTGGCTTGCGCCAGAGCCTTCACACCTCAGGCACTGGCAGCATCAACCTTGATGGCTGCACACTCCACCTCACCAAGCCAGACAAGAACCTATGTCCATGCTCAATTGTCTTTCCTCCCCTACATCCACACAATGACTTGCTCTGCCTTCCCTCACCTCTTAAACATTGCCCAACTCTGCCACTACCTCACCCCTCAGAAATTCTCATTCATGCCTTCATCACATCCAGGCTCGACAATGCCAACTTTTCAGCCTCCCCAACTCGTCTGTTCATAGGCTGCAGATCATCCAGAACTCCAGCCCGTGTCCTCTCCTGCACAAGCTCAGAGACTCCATCTCCCCTATTCTTGCCCATCTCAATTGGCTCCCATCACTCAGAGGCTTCAATTCAAGATCCTGATCCTCACCTTTAAAGCTCTCCATAACCATGCCCCACCCTACCTTTGCGATCTCCTAACCCCCTACCAACCTGTCTGCTCCCTCTGCTTAGTAGCCTCCATGCTTGCACCGTGTCCCCCGACCCATCCACCCCACGAGCAGCGGGCAAGACTTTGCCTCCAACCTCTGGAACTCCATCCCACAATCCCTCCACCTCACCCTCTCCCTGGCCTCTTTCAAGTGCCGCCTCAAGACCCTCCTTCTTGACAGTGCCATCAATTAGCCCCCTTCCCCTCCCTTCTCTCCACCCTCCCTCATCCTGATCGCAGCTCGGATCTAAAACAATGTCTGTCCAGCGCCTTGAGACGTCCTCCAGACATGAAAGCGCTATACAAATGTAGTGTTGTTGTTATTTTCTGATTTGTGGCAACCAGTTTGAAAACTGCAGAGTCCCAAAAGAATGATGATAATAATCATAATATTAATCCTTTGATCAGTGCCTTATGACATCCCCCTGACGCGAAAGGCACTACACAAGTGTAATTTTGTTGTTGTTGTTGATATAGCACCTTATCATGCTCAGCAGCACCACCTTCTTCCACCTCTGATGGATCGCCCGTCTCTGGCAATACCTCACCCCAAAAGCTGCTGAAACCCTGGTCCACACCTTTGTCACCTCTCGGCTGGACTATTCAAATGCCCTCCTCACCGGTCTCCCCTCCTCCACAATCCACAGAGTCCAGCTCATTCAGAACTCTGCCACCCACGTTCTCACCCACACCAAGCTTCACTCCCCCATTACCCCAGTCCTTGCCAGACTTCACTGGCTCCCTATCCCAGAGAGGATCGACTTCAGGATCGTCACCCTTGTCTTCAAATCCCTCCACTCCTCTGCACCCCCCTATCTCTCTGACCTCCTCTCTCCTCAAACCAGCTCTCGTTGCCTTCGCTCCACTGGCTATGGCCTCCTCCATGTCCCCCGAATCCTCCGCTCCACCCTCGGCGGCCGGGCCTTTAGCCACTATGCCCTGAGGCTTTGGAATTCCCTTACTCACTACCTTCGTCTTGCCCCCTCCTTCTCAGTTTCAGGCCCCAGCTGAAGACATTTCTGTTCGACCGCGCCTTTGGTCACCTTCCTCCCCCTGCCCCTGGCTCAGTCCCGGGATCCACTATTGTGAAGCTCTCTGAGAACCCGTCCGGCGTGGAGGGCACTATATAAATCGAAGTTGTTGTTGTTGTTATCATGTAATCCATACCCCACAAAGTGCTTCACAGAATATTCTGTTCTGATTCCATTTTATCTGGGGGATTGCTACCCAAGACACCGGGAGAAACTCTCCTCTCTTTTCAAATATGTCACAGGATCTTTACCATTCATATGAACAAGCAGATTGGATCTAAATTTAATCTCTCAGATAAAGGATTGCACTTCCAACAATGAATCACTGGAATGCCAGTCTGGACTGTCAACTCATAAAAATCTTAATGACTTAAATCCACAATCTTTTTGACAAAGAGGCAGGAGCATCATCAACTGAGCCCGGCCGGGACAGCCTGGAGGAGATCAAGTGACGGAGAGTAACACAAGGAGAGAAAAGAGTTGGAGGGCAGATTCCAAGATATCAATTTGCATGCTAAGAATCTCCGGGCAGTGCGCAGCCGGGCATTTCCTAATGTGTTTGGGCTCGTCCTGGAGTGCCCTTGGAGCGTGAATAACAACAACAACTGATTTATACAGTGCCCTCCACGCCGGATGGTGTCTCAGAGCGCTTCACAATAGTGGATCCCAGGACTGGGGCAGAAAGGTGACCAAAGGCACGGTCGAGGAGAAAGGTTTTTACCTGTGACCTGAAACTGGGAAGAGAGGGGGCGAGGCGAAGGGAGTGAGGAAGGGAGTTCCAGAGCCTCAGGGGTGTAGTGGCTAAAGGCACGGCTGCCGAGGGTGGAGCGGAGGATTCGGGGGGACATGGAGGAGGCCAGACCCAGAGGAGCGAAGGCAGCGGGTGCTGGTTTGTGGAGAGAGGAGATCAGAGAGGTAGGGGAGTGCAGAGGAGTGGAGGGACTTGAAAACAAGGGTGAGGATCTTGAAGTCGATCCTCTTTGGGACAGGGAGCCAGTGAAGTCTGGCAAGGACTGGGGTAATGGGGGAGTGAAGCTTGGAGCAGGTGAGTATGTGGGTGGCAGAGTTTTGAATTAGCTGGATTTTGTAGATTGTGGTGGAGGGGAGACGGGTGAGGAGGGCGTTGCAATAGTCCAGCCGAGTGGTGACAAATGCATGGACCAGGGTTACAGCGGCTTTTGGGGTGAGGTATTGCTGGAGACGGGGATCCGTCTGAGGTGGAAGAAGGCAGTGCTGGTGAGGGACTGGATGTGGGGGAGGAAGGACAGTTGGGGGTCAAACCTGATACCTAGCTTGAGCACGGGTTCGGAGAGTTTTAGGGCCAGGCCGGGAAGGTGGAGGAGGTGAGAGCCATGTGAATGGAGACATTGACGAGAGCTAAGGAGTATGACTTCCATCTCGTTGACATTCAGCTGCAGGAAGTTTGCGCTCATCCAGCCCCTGATGTCTGAAAGGCAGGCTGACAGAACATCGGGGGACTGGAGGTCACAAAGTGAAATGGAGAAATAGAGTTGGGCGTCATCCGTGTACATGTGGATGTGTGACCCATGTCTGCGGATGACATCCCCAAGAAGGAGCGTGTAGGTGAGGAAAAGGAGGGGGCCAAGAATGGATCCCTGGGCTACCCCGCAGGTAACCGGGTGAGAGCGGGAGAAAAAAATTCAGTTGTACTGTTTGTGAGGTAGGACTCGAACCAGGCGAGTGCGGTCGCACCGAGGTGGATGATAGAGGACAGACGATGGAGGAGAATGGTGTGGTCAACTGTGTCGAACACAGCGGACAGATCCAGGAGGATAAGGAGGCAGAGGGAGCCCTGGTCACAGGACGTCATTTGTGACTTTCACAAGCGCAGTCTCTGTACTGTGGGCAGGGTGGAAACTGGACTGGAGGGGTTCGAAAAGGGAGTGCGAGGAGAGGTGGGCGCGGAGTTTATTTGCAATTTGCGAAATTGAATCAATCAATGATACAGCACAGAAACAGGCCATTCAGTTTATCAAGGCTTTGGTGGTGTGAGCAGTGGGGAAGCTTGGCCAGATAGCAATGTCAATGGCAAGCTTTGTGGCTTTAGCCTGTTAGCCCAACACACACTCTGGGGCCCCCATCCTCTTGCCAACCTATGCCTAATACTCTCCAGAATGAGGTAAACAGGATTTGTATATCAAGGGAAGAAGAGAGAGAGTACACATTCCATTCCAATAATCCATATCTGGGATTTATTTCCATGTGTAGATGGGATCCATGGGATTCTCAGTTTGGATATTTATAAGCACAGTGACGGGTTCCTATATGTGTCTGATCAAAACCAAATGCTGCATTGCAATAGCACTGATTGACAAAACCATATTGAGCTATTTTCAAGCTGTCGATCATAGCCTATGTTCTCATAAAGCACAGGTGTGACCAGACAGATGGATGCTCTAGAGCAGTGGTTCCCAACCTCAGGTCCCGACCCAAAGCAGGTTTGTGGGGGTCCTCAGTGGGGTCGTGAAGGGTCATCACAAGTTTTTTTTTCCTTTTTTTTCCAATAATAGCATTTTATTGCTTTTACACTGACAACCGATTTGTATAACCCACATATTACGTAATTACAAATACTTACAAAACAGACGGAGATAACGTTTTGGCTGAGCTAAGCTTCAGTTGTGATAACGCCCCCTAGTGGTAGGAGGACTGGTTGGAGGCTAATTTGGGTTGCAGCAAAATAAGTTTGGGTGGCGAGTACCTGCTGGTGCTTAATTTCGGTTGCAGCGAAAAAAGATTGGGAACCACTGCTCTATAAGCTTTTCCCAGCCTTTGAATGTCAGTGGAAATGTGTAGAGGCTGACAATGTATGCAGTGAAGGTGGTGGATTGTGATGTTTCTCTTCAGGTCCAATGTAAATATCCCTTAAAACAATTCTCAGCTGAAAGTAAATAAAGAACGACCTTTTCATGCTCAAGAATAATTTTCAAGATGATAGGTTTCCATAGAAACGAGCGAAATAGTGCAATGTAGAGCAGTAAATTGAAAGATAAATTGCTCAGTGCAGTTCTTTCAGAAGAGAAATCCTTTCCTGTCTATTAGCAAGAGGATTGTGTTGTTCTTCTTGGAGTCAGGGAACATGGGCAAATGCCTCTCCAATCACAATACAATATCCACTCTGGTAGACCTGTCTGCCTTTATCAGGAGATTTCGCTTGAATGTTTTAAAGGTACAATTGTAAAACAACCTGATTCGATCCAGTAATGCTTGTAGCTGGATATTAAGAAACTAGTTAAGGTAAAAACTGTACAAGGGTATAGATATTCACACAATAACAATCCTTGCATTTGATTCAGCGCTTTACCATAGAGTCAAGACTTGGGGAGATAGAGAGAGAGCCAACAATCTATCTCTGGGTGATTAGGTGGAAATTCTCAGTTGGGTTTAGATAATAATAATAAATAATAATAATATTAATAATCCTTGTATTTGATATAGTGCTTTTCACATCTTATTGACATCTCAAAGCACTTCACAGAATATACTGTAAAGTGAATTGACTGTATTTATGGGCCAATCTTGGCAGCCAATTGCGCACAGCAGCAGCAACCACAAACAGTCGTGGATAGAAAATGATCAATTTTTATTATTATGGGTTTTTTGGACGGATTATTATTAGTCGTGTGGAGTAAGGAAACCTGCCCAAGGTTTCGCCCTGACCTGCCTGGATTCGAACACAGGTCTCACGCTTGTAAAGGCGAGTGCTCTAACCACTGAGCCACAGGAGCTCCACCGATATCTTTAAAGCATGGTGATGTGATGGGTTTCTGCATGTGTCAGATACACATTCCACATCAGTAGGATGTGTTTGTGACACAGTATATGAGCTGCAAATATACTGTACCAGGTCAGCAAACAAAACAGTCATCTCCCCAAACCAGCCAATAACCTGACATTAATAATATTGCCTGCAGTTTAGCCCACATTTCTCATTAGTGGAAATCTGAAATCAGCTTAGAAGTACCCATCTTAGAAAAGCAAGTTTCTCACAGTACGCTGACCAACAATACCTCAGATAAAACCAGTCATTCCTAGCTGTTTGTGGGTCATTGTTGTACATAAATTGGCTGACACATTTGCCTATAAATACAGTCACTATACTCGCGCACAAAATACACAGTCACTACACTTTAATAGTGAATCCTGCGACGTGCTTTGGGAGTGCTGCACCAAAAACAGTAACGTCCCTTTATACCGTGCCCCTTACACAGGTAGTGCCTCGGAATACTTAACGGTGCTGGGAAAGGAGGGAAGTGACTGTAAGCTTTGTGAAAGGGGAAGGTCTTCAGGCATGATCAACAAATGGGGCATGAGGGGGCATGGTGGGGGGATTAAGGGAGAGAGTTCCAAAGTTTAGGGAGATAGTGGCTGAAATGTGGAGCCCGTGATGGTGGGAGATGAAGGATGAAGGACCTGCAGGAGGAGGCCAGAGTTAGCCAAGCTGGCAACAGTTTGGAAATAATAATAAGAATGGTTGGATTTAATATTGCACCTCATCATGTCGCAAATGTTTCAAAGCACTTCACAAGATGTACTGTAAATTTTAGTGACTGTATGTTTTGTGGGTGATACAGCATGTGGATTATGTACACCTACAATGCCGTAAAATCAGAGGCTGTTGCTCTTTATTTTCCAGATTGAACCAAGCGCCAACAGTGGGCTTTGAGGCAGATGTGGGCAGGCGCACAACTCACCATTTCATGTATCCAGAGAGCGCCAAAAATCTCCCGGCCAATGTCAGCTTTGTCCTGGTCCCGTTCAAGATATTGGACCTATTGTGGATCACCAGTGCTCTCTCAACAGGTCAGATCCGATTGTGAGTACTCAACCTGCTTTGCAATGCTCTTAGAGGAGAAGTTTCTACTAAACATGTCGTTCCTGGCGTGGTTTCCATTGTGCAGTGAATGTAGTTTCATTGCAGAGTATATTTCTCTCTAATCTCTTTACATGGTTCCCCTTATTGTCCACGACAGTCAAATTTACATGAGTCTTATCTGTATGAATTGTATAATCGCCTAAGTCGTACATCCACTGAGTCCAGTTCAATTACCTATTAAATCCACTTGAATCTACCTGCACCAGTCGTATTAATTAGCATTTAACTCATAACTAGCTCTCGGTTGAAGTGTTGTTTCCAGCAGCTGCCTGGAGCACCCGGCACAAAACTTCAACGTTATCGAGCAGTGAGAGGTGGGGATGGGAGGGCCTGAGAGAGATAAAAATGTCAGATTATCATGTTGTGGTTACAGGCAACCCTTTACCTCACACATACTAACAGCTGCAAAACTAAAGTCAGCAGCGCAGTACAGACAGAGCATGAACAAGTATGGAAGATAGGATTTTGACCAGTCATCATGTTACCAGATAATGCAGATACCCCAACTAACCCCAACAATAACAACAATAGCTCGCACTGTGTAGCATCCTCCACGTAGGGTAGTGTCTCAGAGCATTCAACAGTGCCTGACACCGAGCTGGGGGAGATGGGGGGGGTTGCCTTCCTCAAAAAGCAAGGGGAGAGAGGGAGCAAAGTGGAGGGATTGAGGGAGAGTGTTCCAGAGTGGCTGGAAGCATGATCTCCCATGGTGGGGTGGAGGGTGCAAGGGACGAGCAGGAGGCTGGTGCCAGTTGAATGGAGGCATCAGGTGGTGGATTGGGCAATGAAGAGGTTGGAGAGGTAGGGAGGTGCCAGAGCAGGGATTTGAACAGGAGTGTGAGCATCTCACTGCAAAACTGTCTGCTAATATGACTGAGGGTGTTACTTTGCTCCTCACACTGAGCCAATGCCTGGACTTCCCAAAGCCCCTCGGACACATTTTGCAACACTCTACGGTGTCACGTGATGTTACTGTCTTCATGCATAAGTGTCTTGATCCAGTTTCCAACCTGAGCAATTCATTGATCAATATCCCAAATTCACCATTTACAGGTCAGTCTGTTTGGAATTGCTGAATGAGGACAAGTGCACTGAGATCAAACAGATGATTAAACAGTGACCGTTGATCTTCACGATCCCTTTAGAGATAGGTAGAAGACATTTTCTCACGGTGTCTTTCAACAAACCCTTCATTGTCAAAAATCCTGTGTTAAAACCATTGGCGGGCAAGCCTCAGCCACTCTATCCCCAACCTCTGGAACTCCATCCCGCAGTCCCTCTGCCTCGCACTCTCCCTGGCTTCCTCCACCTCAAGACCCACCTCTTTGACGATCCCATTGGTCACCCAAAATCCCCTACTTTCCCTCCACCGTTCCCAATCCCAGTTCAGGTCTGAAACAGTGACTGTCCAGCAGTTTGGGACATCCTCCTGACACGAAAGGCACTATAGAAGTGTAATTTTGTTGTTGTTGATTTGATCATTCAAACATGACTTAGAACCTTTATTATTCGTGACACATATTTTAAGACATTCCTTTAATATCAGTCAGGAGGACGTCTCAAAAAGTGCTTCACTGGATGTACTGTAAAGTTGAGTAATTGTAGCTTGTAAGCCAACGTAGCAGCCAATTCACAATCTTCCACAAACAGCCACAAAGTGAATGGCTCAATTTTGCCTGGGGGAATACTGGCCAGAACATCTTCCTCAGAGTCCTTGAGTACATTGGAACTAAATGATCCAACAATCGACCACAGCCTGGGTTTTCATTAAGAATGGAATTTACAACCTCCCTTGTAATATATAGCATGAATGGTTCAAGTGGTTGACCACATGTTTCCTGCTGTGGAAAGTCTGTGCTGGCACTGTGCACTGTGTAATGGAGCTGACAGGCTGGAAGAGTGGAGTCAGGCTAGTTCTGTGAGTCAGCATTTCAGCACATCCGCTCCCTACTGCGGAGCTGTTGGAGAGAATAAGTCTGGCTTGTCTGTGAAGAGGAATGATGGGTGAGCCAGATATTGAATGCGGAACAAAGTCGATCTAAATCTTGCTGATTTGCCCACCCCACACACACCCTTGCCAGCTGGTAAGTCACGTGCAGAGATCCTGGTCCTCCTCCTTTGCCCCACAGGTTTGTCTGTAAGAAAGTCCAATTTATTAATAATAAAAATTGTTGCATTTGATGTACCGCCTTATCACATGAGTCAAGATGCCTCAAAGCGCTTGATAGGATATAGGATACTGCAAAGAAGATTGACTGTGTATTAAACCGAAAGAGAGAGCTGCCATTGATGTGCATGATGTGCATCATGTTATGGCATTGGAAACCTAAGCATAAAGAGAGGAACAAGAAAGGGTTATTCAGTCAGTCTCTCCACAGCTGGACAAAACATATCTCCTGGGGAAAGCTCAATGTAAATATTCCCTAATTCCCAAAGTGGGGTAATCTATCGATCCATCAGATGTATCATTCAATCCTGGCTTTCTTCCCTCCACACAGAACATCAATTCCCCTCTCCTGGTGCCAACTCAGCAGTACAGATATGATGGTAATGTTTGTGTAACCTTGATGACTAATAGGTATTTTGGCAGCGTACTCAATCCTGTCTCGTTTCACTTCAGTCTGGGCCATAATTTCTACAAGTGATGAGTTCGCCACAGCTGTGCAGCAAAGTAATACTTTTCCAATTACAGTAACCTCTACCCTTTATTCTAATCCTTGCACACACCCTACCCATGCAATTAACCCCTCATCCACCCCGCCTGACCAGCCTCCTCTAATCACCTGTGTCTCTCATTGCAGCACGTATGCACCGGTTAAACAGTTTCTACGTGTGGACAAAGACAAGGTGAGTCGCATCTAACTCACTTGCCATTTACTTCAGTGGGCTGGGTGTTTACTTCAGTGGGCTATGTGTTTATTTCAGTGGGCTGGGTGTTTATGTTGAAGTGACAGGTATTTATTTCAGTGTGCCTGGTGTTTACTGGAGAGTCTGGGATTTAATGCTGGTTATTTTTTGGGTCTGGACAATTATTTTAGTTTACCAGATGTTTATACCGGGAGTTTATTGTTGTGTGTGGAGGTATTGCCAGGCGTCGGGTATTTTTTGTGCATTTGGAGTAACTGGAGCCAAGTGTAATGAGGACCCATGGTTGGAATCCTGACATATTATGAGAATGATACAATGATATTAAAGGTTCTCATAGTTTAGGCATTCTGCAGCAACTTCGGTAGTAAGGGGACATTTTTGCAGATACGTAGGGGCTATATTGAATAGGCAAAACAAACCAGTCCTGATGATTGTTTGGCTATTTGTAATTTAATCATTCAAAGGGCAAGAACTTTGTGTACCAGAGGGCAGGGTGACGTTACTGTACTGTGGTAATCTGATCACACATTGTTGCTCAGCCAGGCACTGGAATGTTCAATATCATGTTTCTAATAATTAAAGGACGACAATAACCCTACTGTCCAATGTCAGGGTGTGAGCTCTGGGTGTGAGCTTGTTAAAGATGCTCCTTAAAAGAATAAAAACTGATCATTTGTGGTGGCGGAAAGACATGTGTTCACTGAGATGAGATTCCAGGAAAGGACAAAGACAAGCAGGTTGGATGTACTTATTTCCTTTTAAAGGATTCTGCCCCCGTTTGAATTGAATGATCGCCCAGGATCATGTGGCAGTTTAACACTAACACTATCAGGGAGGTTACAATTGTGCAGTATTGGTGCCACTACAAGATCGCTGCCACTTTTCCCTTATTGTCTCGAGGACAATTCTGCTGAGTGGTAACAGAATACAACAGCACCACTTGCTGGTCAGGCACCAGTACTACATATCTGCTGACTGCGCTAGAAACTGAGGCTCAGGGCTGCAACAACAACAACATTACATTTGTAAGATGCCTCTCACGTCGAGAGGACGTCCCAAGATGCAGAGATTAGACGTGACATCCATTGAAGTGCAGACAGTGAGGGAAGAGCTCCTCACTGGACTCCCGGTGAAACCATCCAAAAGATCCAACTGATTTCAGAACTCTGCCGCCCAACAACAACAACAACAACAATTTACATTTATAGAGCACCTTTCACGTCGGGAGGACGTCCCAAGGCGCTGAACAAGAGGCGTGTGACCCGAGCTGGGAGGGGAGTGTTTGGGAAGGGGTGAAACACGAAGGTAAAAGAGTTCGGGGTGGAACAAAAGGCACGATCGAAGAGGAAAGTCTTCAAATCGGCCTTGAAAGAGGAAAGGGAAGAGATGAAAGGGAGGGATTGTGGGATGGCATTCCATAAGGTGGGAGCGGAGAAACTGAAGGCCCGGCCTCCGATGGTGGGGCGGTTCGGGCGGGGGGCTTGGAGCAGGCCAAGTCCTGTTGAACGGAAGATCCGGGTGGGCGTGTAGGGGGAGAGTAGATTGGTTAGGTAGGATGGGGCAAGGCCGTGTAAGGCCTTGTAGGTGAGGATGAGGATCTTAAACTCGATCCTCTGGAGGATGGGGAGCCAGTGGAGACGGGCGAGGGTGGGGGTTATGTGGTCGCGGAGGCGGGTGCGGGATAGTACACGGGCTGCAGAGTTTGGGATGACCTGCAGCCTATGAATGGAGGAACTGGGGAGGCCGATCAGGAGAGAGTTTCCGTAGTCCAGCCGTGAGGTGATGTAAGCGTGCACGAGTGTTTCGGCAGCGCGGGGGGTAAGATAGTTGCGGAGCCTGGCAATGTTGCGCAGGTGGAAATAGGCGGTGCCGGTCAAGGCACGGATGTGGGGGGGGAAGGAAAGTTTTTGATCGAACATGATGCCGAGGTTCCTGATTGGCTTTATGAGGTGGAGAGTGCAGCCTTGGATGTTGAGGCTGGCAGCGCCCGATGTGCGGAGGCGCTGGCTTGAGCCAATCAGGAGGGCCTCGGTCTTATTCACGTTCAATTGCAAAAAGTTGTCCCTCGTCCACGATTCGATGTCGGACAGACATGCTGTCAGAACATCGATCGTCTGGGGGTTGAGGGATGAGGCAGAAAGGTACAACTGGGTGTCATCCGCATACATGTGGAAATTTACCCCATGTCTGCGGATGACGTCGCCCAGGGGGAGCGTGTAAAGGATGAAAAGAAGGGGACCGAGGACAGAGCCCTGAGGGACGCCGTGGTAAACTGTGCGGGGGTTTGAAGAAAAGCCATTGGAAGAAACAAAATTTAAACGGTGGGTCGAATAAGAGTGGAACTAGTCAAGGACTGTGCCTTGAAGGTTGAGGTGGGAGGAAAGACGTTGAAGGAGGATGGTGTGATCAACTGTGTCGAACGCAGCAGACAGGTCAAGGAGGACGAGGAGGCAGAGGGAGCCCTGGTCACAGGCGGTTAGGATGTCATTTGTGACCTTGACCAGGGCAGTTTCTGTGCTGTGGATAGGGCGGAAACCTGATTGGAGGGGTTCAAGAAGTGAGTGATTTGAAAGGAAAGAGCGGAGCTGGGAGGCAACCACTCTTTCAAGGACCTTGGATAGAAACGGGAGGTTGGAGATGGGTCGATAACTTGATGGTTGCGACGCATCAAGGGAGGGTTTCTTCAGGATAGGGGTGATGGTGGCTGTTTTAAGGGAGGTAGGGACGGTTCCTGAGGAGAGGGAAAGGTTAATGGTGTCAGAAATGAGCGGGGCTAACAAATGGAGCTGGGTGCAGAGGAGGGGGGTGGGGATGGGGTCCAATGAGCACTTGGTGGGTTTCATGGAGGTAATTGTTTTTGTGACTGAAAGCGGGGTGGTGGAGTTGAAAGTGTGAAATGGGGGGTGAGTAGGGGTTGAGGTAGCTGATGAGGGCGCGGAGGTGGAGGAGTGGTGGGGGGAGGAAACCGCAGAGTGGATTTTCTCAATTTTGGACTCGAGGAAATCCAGCATCTCCTCACAACGAACGTTTGAGGAGAGGATCTGCGAGGTGAAGCGGGGGGGGCGGAGGAGCTGGTTGGTGGTGGCGAAGAGGAGGCGGTGGTTGTCCTTCACTTCCAGGATTATCCTGGAGTAGAAGGCTGATTTGGCGGTGGCTAGGGCGGAGCGGTAAACTTTGATGCGGTCCAGCCAGATTTGCCGGTGGACCGTGAGGCTAGATTTGAGCCAGGTGCGTTCAACTGCTCTCACTTGGCTTTTGAGGGAACGGAGGTGAGATGTGTACCACGGTGATGATCGGGAATGGGAAACGGTTTTGGAGGTGAGGGGGGCCAGGGTGTCGAGGGTAGTGGAGAGGGTGTTGTGGAGGGCGGTGGAGGCGGAGAATGGGTCAGTACAAAAAGAATGCCATTGTGGGAGGAGGTCGGAGGTTTCTAGGGCAGAGGTGAAAGTTTGAGGGGGAATCTTCTTCCAGGGCCGGTAGAAAATGGTGGTGGGTTTGGAAGTGGAGGGGGGAGGGATAGAGGTGTTGCAGGAAATGAAAAAATGCTCAGAAATGGCCTTGTCTGTGATGGTGACGCCAGAGACGTTGAGGCCTCGGGTGATCACCAGATCGAGAGGATGGCCGTGGGTGTGGGTGGCAGTGTTGATATGAAGGGAGAAATTGAAAGACGAAAGTAAAGAGGAAAATTCAGAGGAAATGGGGCAGGAGGGGGTGAAATGGAGGTTGAAGTCGCCAAGAATAATAAGGCGATCAGAGGATGCACAAAGGGAAGTTAAAAGTGAAGAAAAGTCTGAAATGAAAGTGGGGGAGGGTTTGGGGGGGCGATAAACTAGTAGGATTTTGAAAGAACTGTGGGAGGAGTGAGAGAGGGTGAGATGTTCAAAAGAGGGGAAGGAGCCGGAGGAGTAGGGGGATAGGGCGAGGGATGACTTTGAAATGAGGGCCACGCCACCGCCACGACGGTTGGGTCGAGGAGCATGGTGGAATGTGTAGTTGGGTGGTGTGGCTTCAACGAGGGGGAAAGTGTCGCCTGGGGTGATCCAAGTCTCCGTCAGGGCCATGATGTCAACGTTCTCACCAAGGATGAGATCGTTGATGGCCAGGGTCTTGTTGCAGACAGAGCGGACATTTTGGAGGCCAATGCGGAAAAAGCAGTCGGCCGAGGGGTGTGAGGGGGGGCTGGGATGGTCGGCGGGGAGGGTGGGGATCTGAATAAGGGAGGAGAGGTTGACCCCCCGGGTTTGTGTCCAGTGAGGTTGACGGTGATGGTGGGGGACAGGGCACTTGCTGTGGCTGCTGTTGGACACTCAGCGCCGAGTGCCACGGTGAGCCCGACGGAGAATTCCAATACTGGAACAAAGGGAAGCGGTGGGAGGGTCGAGCAGGGACAGTAAACGAGGAGGGCGAAGAGAGAGAAGGGTAGGGAAAAGCTTGAATAGTGGGAGGGAAGCTCGGGTCATGGCGGCAGCCATATTGCGCACGCGGGGGACCAGGAGCGAGGGATCAATGGGGCGGCATCATCCCAAGGGATATGAGGCCGGGCTGGGGGATGCAGAGGCGCTGCGGTCTGAAGCCTGACCGGGGCTGCGGCCGAGACTGGGGTTGTGGGTTTTAGGGCTGGTCGCCGGGGCTGTGTGTGTCCGTGCTATGGGTCACCGCGTCGAGGCTGGAGCCGGGACCAGGGCCGTGAGTCTCGTGGCTGTGGGTCTTGGAGCCGGGGCTGTGTGTCGCGAAGCCGTTGGTCGCGGAGCTGGTCTTGAAGATGGGGCTGTGTGTTACGAAGCCGTTGGTCGTGGGACTGGTCTTGGAGCCGGTGCAGTGTGTCACGAAGCCGTTGGTCGTGGGGCTGGTCTTGGAGCCAGGGCTGTGTGTTACGGAGCTGGAGCCGGGGGTGCAGGGATGTGGCTGTGGCTGGGTCTGGGGCTGGGGGTCCTGGGACTGTGGCCGGAGCTGTGAGTCTCGGGGCTGGAGCCAAGTCTGTGGCTGTGGCTGGGGATGGTGCCGGGGCTTCGGGTCAAAGGGCTGTGGGCTGTGGGTCTGGTCTGGTCAGGTCGAGCAATCTCTGCAATCTCTGCCATATGCTCTTAATGCACAGAGACAGCTCTAGACCCGTGTTTCCCTCTCGCCGCCATTTTCCACATACTGATCCGGACCAAACTCCGTACCCACATCTCACAGTTGTGGCTCCCCATCACTGAACGGATCCACTTCAAGATCCTTGCACTCGTGTGCAAATCCTTTCACTCCCTGGCAACTCCCCCCCTCTCCAACCTCCTCACTCCAATAATCCACCATCCAGTGCCTCCAATCGACCGGCCCTGCTTGTCCCTCGCACCCTCCACCTCACAATCAGAGGTTGCACTTTCAGCCACTACAGCCCCAAACACTGGAATACTCACCCTCAATCCCCCCGCCTTGCCCCCACTCTCCCTTTTCAAGTCCCACCTGAAAACCTCTTCGACCGTGCTTATGGCCACCTCCCCCGCCATGCCCACCCATCCCACCCCGTAGTCAGGCTCCACCACTATAAAGTGCTCTGAGGCACTGCCCAGCATGGAGGGTGTTATATAAGTGCCAAGTTGTTGTTCCGTGGATTGAGGGAAACTGATGGTTCTTAAAGCAACAAATCTCTGTCGGGGTCAGTACTAGTATGTGATGGACCAGCATCAGACTAAATTGATATTTTATGGGGAATACTTTTGTTGTCAGGGAGACCAATGCGCAGCCTCTCACTTCTAGATTCCCACCAGCAGCAAAATCACATGGTCAGGTTAACCTGGCTTACACTTTGTAAAGCATCTTGTCATCTTGACGAGAGCATCCGTGCTGTTAGGATCAGAACTTCTAGGGATTATATTAATAATAATCCTAGCATTTGATCTAGCAACATATCACCTCGTTGGAACGTCTCAAAGCGCTTCACAGAATATATGGTAAAGTGAATTGACTGTATTTTGTCGGTGACACGTGGCAGCCAATTGAGCACAGCTGTGTCCCACAAACGGTAGTGACCAAATAATATGTTTATTCGCCATTCGACTTGATGGATCTTTGAGACATTCTCTTGATGAGAGTGGCACTTTGTCAAATGCAGGGGTTATTATTTGCATGGCAGGTTAGGAGCACTCGCCTCACAAGAAAGAGACCTGGGTTCAGTTCCAGGTCAGGGTGAAACCTTGGGCAAGTTTCCTTACTCCACACACCTAATAATAATCCCTCAAAAAATAATAAAATGGTCACTTCAATCTACGGCTGTTTGTGGGGACGCTGCTGTGCACAATTGGCTGCCGCATTTTGCCCACAAATATACAGTCAATTCACTTTACAGTATATTCTGTGAAGCGCTTTGAGACGTCTAGAAGACATGAAAAGTGCTATACCAAATGCAAGGATTGGTAGTATTATTAGGTGAGGGCAGGATCAAGAGGTTATGATACCATGTACGATCAAATAACACACAAAGCACGAGGCTGTGATAAGCACCTCAGCTCGAGGCTGGCCGTACAACTGCTGTTCACAATCTAATCCCCTGATCTTCACCCAGGTACAAATCTACAACCCAGCGTTCTTCAAATATGTTCACGACAAATGGACAGAACATCATGGCAGATACCCATCCACTGGAATGCTGGTCCTCTTCTTTGCCCTCCACGTGTGTGATGAGGTGGGTACACTCAGTCCCTCAGGAGCAGGAAATGTTCCAATGATGTGATTAAGAGTGTTGTAGGACAGATTAACATGCTACACCAGGCCATAAATTGCCTTGATCACACCATCACCCCAGTCCTCGCCAGGCTCCACTGGCTCACAATTACCAAACAGGTCGAATTCAACAATCCTCTCACTTGTTTTCAATACCTTTTGTGGCCTACCCTCCACTTCACTCCCCGCTACCGCTGCTCGGCTGGTTCAGGCCTTCTGTTTGCCCCTTGTCCTCACAGCTCCACTATCAGTGGCCATGCATTACCCTCACACCTCAAAACTTTGGAACTCCTTCCCTCAAGCCCTCCACTTTGCCCCCTTCAGCCCCACCTTCAAATCCTACCTAAAGACCTTCCTTTTTATTTGTGTTTATGGTCACCGCCCCACTCCCTCTCCCCTGGACTTGGTGTCAAACTCCGCCACTGTGAAATGCTTCAGGATGCTACCCCACATGAAGGGCTGTGTGTAAATACAAGTTTGCAATCTCTTTAAATTTAGAAACCTACCATATTCAGGAATCATGTATGTGATGCAATTTGGTCAAAATAAGGGCAACCAAATTGGAGGTAGTGAGGGAGTTTCATAAGGCACATAGGAAGAAATTATTTCCACTGGTCAATGTATAGAGGACATCAATTATATGTAGGAGAGCTGTTGCCAAGCCAAAGATGGAGTCATTCAAAACAATCATTTGAACGCAGCAGCCAATTTGGGCATAGTTAATTCCCTCAAAACAGCCATGAAGAGGAGGACCAATTTTATCTGTGGATTGTTGGCCAGGACACCAGGAAAAACAGACAGTGAAATAATTCTATTTCTGAATAATGCCATGGGACCTTTAACATCCACCTGAACAGGTAGACAGGGCCCTTAGTTTAATATCTCATCTGAAGCACACCCCCAGCATTGTACTGGAGTGTCAGCCTAGACTATACGAGTTGAAAGTCATCCATGCTGATGTGCCTGTTCTCTAGCTGGGTGGCAGGTAGACATTATTGAAGAGGAGAGGGAGAGTCTCTGTTTTCCGGCCAAGAACCTTCTCATAAACAAGCCAATTATTTGTAGCTGTTTGTGTGGAAGATTTCTCCATCCAAATAAGAACATAAGAATTTACTGGCAAAAGAAGAGGAAGGTCTATCTAGTTTGCCCTCCACTGTACTGGCAGCTGCTTGACAGTAAGTGTCCCAAACTATATACTGTATACACCAAGATATTGTGTTCTAGTGAAAATCTATGTAATTTATTCTTGAAACACCATTTTCTGCTTCTACCGACTGTCTCCCCCGGGAGCCTATTCCATAAATATACTACTTGCTCACTGAAGTAGTGTTTCTGCAGATTTGTTCTGAATTTTTCCCCCTTTAATTGTAGGCCATGTCCTCTGGTTCTCCTGTTCAGTGCAAGTTAAAACAGCTTAACATGGTCTCATTTTGTTGTTGTTGTCTGCATTATGTATTCCCTTCAGATTAACTGCCACAGTGAAGCACTTTGAGACGTTTCAAGTTCCTGACTCTGGATAACGATGATTATTGCTCTTATTCTGCCCACATTCACAGTCTCAGTTTGTATATATTGGTGAGGCTGGGGAGGAGAGTTGGTTGGAATAGTTGGTGGCACAAGTCTCTTATCGGCTCAGGCTAATCATCCCAGGCCCAGAGAGGCCGCAGTCTTACCCACTCCCTCTCCTCTTCTTCCCTCAGGTGGATGTTTACGGTTTCGGAACTGACAACAAGGGGAACTGGCACCATTATTGGGAAAACTACAAGTACGCTGGAGAGTTCCGGAAAACTGGTGTACACGACGCGGACTATGAGGCAAAAATGATAAATTTACTAGCTGAAGCTGGAAAAATTAAAGTTTTCAGAGGAAACTGAACCTCCTCACTCCTTTCCCCCCACAAGGATTACAAAATGTGGAGTCCATCTTTCAAGAGGAGGAAATTGGGCCTCAATGTAACCTCACCCGATGGAGCAAGGATACAAACTGTCCAAAGTCATGTGCTGAGTATAGTTTTTTCAATCATGTTTCGAAAGTCAAACAGAACTTTTGTGATGAACCAAGAAAAAAAAAGCTGCTAATTTGGTTTTGACTCGTGAAGTTTTCACCAAATCAAAGATGACAAATACTTGATGGGTTGATAGCAACACAATGGTGGCTGAGGATGGGCAGCTCAATGTGAAATCTGATACCATAGAAGCTAGTTCTTGCCCAGGATCATTGACCCTTAGAGAGGAAACTTTACACGAGGAGGCTCCCCAAATATCAGAGTGGTTCATGGGCAGAGTGGAAGTAGAACTTTAATTAGTACTTTTTATATTTTGGTTGAACTCCTGTGGATTTGAATGGCGTGGTTCTGAACACTGCTTCTTCCCTGAACACTTTTATTCACGTGAGACTAGGATTCAAACAGATGCTTTGCAAAGAGTCATCCCAGACAAGAAGCTTTTACATTGATGCCCGAGTAATCCAAATCCCCATGGCCTAATCTAATGGTGAAAATCGCTGAGTCATTCACCTGGGGGCCTACAGCTGGCCATGATTTGTGCAAATGCTGTAAAGAAATTCACTCAGAAGCAGTAGGGCAGGACCCTGAGCTGTCAAATCAGCTGTGAAGTCACTTTTATTTGACTGTGGTGTTGTTGCAAATTGTGATTTTATATCCAATCTCTCATATGTGCTCATAGTCATGGGCCTTGTTACAGTCTACCCCAGCCTCTGTCCCAGTCTCTGCCGTTCCACAGAAAGCCCAGGTGGTTTCACTAGATGCACCACTGTTACTCTGGACCGCTGTCCCAAGAAAAAGACAGCCTTTTTACCCCAGACCCCAAATCTCAGTAATTCATGAGACGACTTTCCAGCATCCCACCCCTTCAAAACAAAGCCATATGAGATGCCAATTATTATTCAGAAGTTAGTACCAAAACAAAAATGGAGATGAAAGGTCAGGCTGTTTTCTGGATCTGTGCATCTTGCCTGGCATAGGTTCCTTAACGCTGGAACACAATCTAGGTGCAAGAGAAAATTGAGCAAAGTAAACTTCATGTTTCTTGGTGAGGATCTGGAATGAAAACAAGCTCTGGCAGAACAGAACATGCGTGAAAGATGATGTATGCCCTCATAGATGGTTTATATTTACTCCTTGCCATCATTTAAATTTTCTTTCGTTCTAGATTTCATGCAACACGATTTTGTGTAACATAACCACTAAAACACCAATTGCCTGAATGCCAGACTTTGACATTCTGAACTCCATAATCCCAAATGAATGATTAAAGAACCGAGGAACTATACAGAACTGGGGATGTGCATCGATAAAGTAACGGACTGAAGACTAAAACTGACACTTGGTTAAATGCTGCAATTAAGGCCATTGCCTTATCAAAACCAAACCATTGGTGATGACATTGATCAATATTATTTTAGTGTAACCCAACTTTGGCACATTTGTATACATTTTAACTGTGAGATCCTGTAAATTAGCTTGTGAGAGCTGAGGGCAGAATATTTTTACTGCAGCTGTGTTTGATGGTGCTGCCTCTCTGGGCCCCTATCCCTATCACTAGTCACTGGGTTACAGAACAGGCATTTGGCAAGAACGTACTATTCAGTAGGTGGGACAAGTTGGCCTCCATCAGAGCACTGGGGGACTGAAGCCTGTGATGGTGAGGAAAGAAGGGCTGATTAATGTAATAACAACAACAATTTGTATTTATTTCGCATCTGTCACGCAGGGTAGCGTCTCAGAGCGCTTTGACAATGGCGGAGCATAATGTAGGTGTGGAATGGATGACCATTCTGTTTTTTGACAAAAGTACCTTCAGAGGTTTGGGAAGATGTATACAGTAGATGTATGGGTTAGAGACCATGTTAAAGTTGAAGGGTCACTTATGTTACTATTTACGAATGGAGAAAATCCCATCCCCTCCATTGAAGTTTATAAATTTCCATCCCAACAACTTGACCTTCACTTACAGTCATTTCACTTACAGTAATTCTGTCTGCACCTGTAACCTTTTGATTTAAGCCTGATACGTTCTCTCAATTGGGATTACTGGCCCTCTATATAGAAAATACATCTGAAAAACAAATCAAACATTGTATGGGTTGCCATTCAACCCTGCCATTTTGCTTAATTCCCCTCCATCTTACATATAAGAAGCTTCCTGTTTCAATATTTATTTCGCTTATAGCTTCATTGATGACCTAACCTATTGGGCAAGTTTCCTTACTTCACATGCCTCCCCTTATCTACCAGCAAGTAGGATCCCAGTTGTTAGTCAATTGGCAAATCGTTTTCAGGGATAATAACCCTTCAAAAAAATACAATAATAATTTGGTCACTCAATATTTGTGGGATACTGTTGTGCGCAATTGGCTACCATGTTTCACCCACAAATAGAGTCAATTCACTTTACAGTATATTCTGTGACGCGCTTTGAGACTTCTAGAAGACATGTAACGCGCTATATCAAATGCAAGGATTATTATTATCCTTTTATTCCCATTTCCCCATCATACCTTTACTTTCCCACATCTATTGCTCTTTTAAGAATCCCATTGAAGTTTACTGGGGCAGGGTAAATGGAATACCCTGCCCCAGTACTCTGGGGCAGGGTATTCCACATTTTCACAAACCTGTGTGAAGTAGGGTCCGTCAATATGGAAATTTTCCGATTTAGATATATCGATGGGCTCATATCGAGATATACCGAAATATCGATATTTTCGGGTTTTTCGTACTGCGCTGCGTGCGCGTTCCGGGTGCGTGTGCTATCTCCTCACGAGGTAAATATCTTTCTCTCTCTGTGTCTCTCACTCTCTCCATCTCTGTGTTTTTCTATCTGTGTCTCTCTCCTCTCTCACATCCCCCCCATCTCTATCTATCTGTATATTATCACATCCACCCCGTCTCTCCCCCCCACCCCCCCGCCGTCCCTCTCTCCTCCCGCCACCGTCCCTCTCTCGCACCCCCCACCCCCGTCGTCTGTCTTTCCCCCTCCCCCCCACCAGCCGTCTCTCTCCCCCTCCCACCAGCCGTCTCTCTCCCCCTCCCACCAGCCGTCTCTCTCCCCCTCCCCTCAGCCGTCTCTCTCGAACCTCCCCCCCCCCACCAGCCCTCTCTCTCCCCCTCCCACCAGCCGTCTCTCTCCCCCTCCCCCCAGCCATCTCTCTCCACCTCCCCCCCCCAAGCCGTCTCTTTCCCCCTCACACCACCCCCCCACCCCCCCAGCCGTCTCTCTCACCCCCCAGCCCTTGCATCCCTGTATATTGTATTCGAGGACTGTGAATACAATATGGCGGCTTTGCACCTCGGTCTGTGCATTGTGTATAGAGATGAGCATTCTGGGTCTTGTAGTTCAGTGTGCGCGCATTCTGATTTTTTACCTCGATATATCGAAAAGTCGATATATCGATAATTTTGAAATGCCTATATCGGCATATTGATATGAAAATTATATCGGGTTGTAGCGATATATCGATATATCGCCGGACCCTAGTGTGAAGAAATATTTTCTTTTCTAATTTCTAACTGTTTTAGCTCCAATTTTAAGACATGTCCTCATGCTTTAGGTCTTTGTACCCGTGGGATAAGTGGTCCCCTGCCTTGCCATGACTATTGGCATTCATTACATCTATTGTCACTCACTATCATTTACTGAGTGTTGGTGATGTGCACCTATAATCAGATTCCCCATTACTCCCCAGCAGATAATTCATACTGTGGAAACAACATCTTCGATTTATATGGTGCCCTCCACGCCGGGCGGCGACTCAGAACACCTCACAATAGCAGTATGAAAGGGCAATAAGCACACTGATATAGGCGAAACCATCTTTTTACTTGTCTAGTAGATGTTTAATAGTGAGTGGAAACTTTGCCATATCCTATTCCAGCTTTGATCCTGTGAAATACCCCAAACATTTTGTCTTTTCCTGAAGAGGACAAGCCCCATCATCTTCTTTCAGGAGATTCACGCACCATTACTATTGGCAGTATTATATCAAATGTAAGGAGAATAAGATTTATTCCCTTGATCAGTTCAATGTTAATCTAAAACCTAGACATAACCTGTAATCTGCAGTGTTCCCAACTGATTGTTTTCTTCATTTCCTGTTCCCAGTGTCTGATCCACCCTGTATTTCTTGGTGGATCAAGTCCAAGATAAACCTTGGGCAATTTCCTCACTCTACACCCCTCTGTTTACCATGCAGTGAGTAGGAACCCTCAGTTAGTCGATTGGCGGATCACATTCTAGGAGTACTTATTCCTTTTTAAAAAAAAATTGGCCACGCAATCCACAACTGTTTGTGGGACATCGCTGTGTGCAGTTGGCTGCCACATTTCGTCCACAAATACACAGTCATTACACTTTACAGTCTAATCTGTGAAGCGCTTTCAGATATCTCGAAGATGTGCTAAGGTGTTATATCAAATGCAAGGATTATGATTTTATTACTTAAGATTGAAATGTACAAGCAGAAACTCCTTCCTTGTAAATTGTGAGTCTCCCTCATTAATCCATCTGCAGCTGCGCTATATTGAGGTCTCTGACTGGAGACCTGCAGTTGGTTTCTGTTTTGCATTATTCAACATAAGATAAATCCCTTCTCCTCAGATGCAGTTGCAGGCAGTGGTTAGGTACTTAACTTGCAAATTTCTCATGTAGAAATTACTCACATTCTGTACCTTGGATGGCAGAGGGGGTGGAGGGCTTTCCTGTAAAGCTGGATCTATAACAACATGTTACTGATTCTTCAATGGAGCCTCATCCTGTGTAGAAGATGTGTTGAACAGCAACAACAAATTGCGTTTATAATACACCTTTCACATCAGGAAGACATTCTGTCAGAACAAGAAGAGTAATCAGTATAAAATAGATCCTATTTATTGGTCACTTTAGGAGGTCTTGGATGGGGAAGGAGACTTGAATCAGCCGCATAATATGGAGGTGGGAGAGTCAGGGAGTCCCAGAGTAAACCAGAAAGTAAGAGTTAGTGATTAAAATTGGATGGAGAGGGTTGGCTCAAACCACTATACATACATTGGGGGGAATCCCCAATCATTCAAATTTCCCCAGTCACATGGCTTTTGCTTCATCCTGTGGTTTCCTACATCATTTATTGATCTGAGTGATTTTAAAAACTCTAGGATATTAGAGAACAGAAGTAGGTTTGCATGAATTTGTATATTAAGAGATATTGTGATAAACATTTGATACAATTTTATTAGGCTTTTATATGGCTTTTCAATCATCATCTAAAATGTCATCACATGGCAGAAGGACTCTTGTGGAAATCGTTCAGTGGCTTCTCTAGAATCTGTTATTAGGATTAAAGAGGCGAAACACGGGAAAAAGTTGGTTCAGCAGCAATGCTCTATCCAGAGATGCCCCCAGCCTGCTTTGTGAGCATGACCCTTCACTAACTCTAGTGGTAACCTTTCATTTTATTATCCCAATGGCCCCTTTGGATGATTGGCACCTCTCTATAAGGTTCAGGTAGAACCCATCAGAGTAGTTTGTGTCTGAGCTACAGGTGTAAATTGAGAATGGCGATGGTGGGGCAGTGGGTTAGCACATTAGTATTTTCACCTCTGGGATTTGGAATTGCATCCAGGTCAGACTAACTGGCTGATAAGAGTCTGTTCACTGCATGTAAGAGTTTGATGTGAAACTGCACAATGATCTTGTTTTCAAATGGCCAATTATGTGTCAGATCACACTGCCTACAGTGATAGTGCATGTTTAACGCCAAATCTTAGAAATCACCATCTTTTCACTACATCTTTGATAGTAGAGACCTTTAACAATTTGCCCTGAAGACCAAGTTGAAAGAGATCAATTTAGACCTCATTAGTTTCTATTTAAGGGAGAAAAAAAGGAGACAAATGACTCAACTATGATTTAGATTGTAATGCTCAAACAATTTCAGCTGACAGCACCCCCTCCTGCAAAGTGCCATGGAGGACAAAGCCATAGGTGCACTGAGTAGGTTTGCTTTGGTCAGTGGAGCTCTTATTTTTGCATGTACAGTATTTAACAATAGTACTTTTTTTAAATTGAAGATCTGAATGATTGGATTCAGATCCCAGGAAATACTAACCATCAATCAGGAGTGGGTTAAATAAATGAAGTATGAAAAAAAGAAGCATGTACACATGAAAAGAACATTTATGCTTGTTTTTTTTTAAAAACTAGAAAATTAAGCTTCTCTCTTTATTTTAGTGGGTGTAGTATTTTAATCACTTTCCCTTTCCTATATTATTGCTTTGGAAGCCACAACTTTATACCAACAAGTCAAACAAAAGGAACAACTTTTATAAGAAGAATAATAATAATTTGGTCACTCAATCCAAGACTGTTTGTGGGACACTGCTCTGTGCAATTGGCTGCTGTGTTTCACCCACAAAATACGGTCAGTTCACTTTAGAGTATATTCTGTGATTTTCGATGTCTCGACGTGATAAGGTGCGATATCAAATGCAAGGATTATTATTAGCTTTTCTTTTGTGTGCATAACTATTTAATCTCAATCACAGTGCCTTGATTAGTATTGGTGACTGAGCTCTGTACTGTCAACCATGTATTTAGTTCACACTGAGCTCTGTAGTTAATTGTATTTCAAATTTGTAATTATACTGAATTTTAAATTGCTGTTCCACAATTCCCTTCACAGAGAAAGGGGCTACAGCATCTTATTCCATTAACTTTGCACACAGGTTTAAATAGCAAAAAATTGCTGCATTTACTCTACAAATATTGTAGACAGTGTGCAACCATTTCTCTGAATTGTTTTATATTGTGGGAGATCAAGTTGGTGAAGTGTTTACTACAGAATAAAACAATAAATTTAAAGGGACATCAGCTCTTGTCTGTTGCTGCTTTGTATTACAGAAATGATCATTTTACCGTAGAAGTGATTTCTGTGCAATAATCCATTAAGTGCATTCATTCCTAGAATCAAACAGCAAGTGTATGAATTACTGTCTATACGTGTGGTAAAGTTAGTGTCTACTGAAAGCAGTTCACCATTTAAAGGACTTGCCTTGGAATACTGCTTTGAGGAAATGCAGAGTTAAATAGGGGAGGAATTTAGATAATTTCATAGAATTTTACAGCACAAAAGGATACCATTTAGCCCATCGAGTCTGTGCCTGCTCTTTGAAAAGGGCTATTCAAAGTCAATCCCACTCTCCTGCTCTCTCTCTCTCTCTCTCTCTCCCCATAACCCCGCAAACCTGGCCTTCCCAAATAACCTATTTAAAAGCTATTGAATCGGCCTCCACCATCCTTTCAGGCACACATTCCAGATTTGAACAACTCGCTGCGTGAAAATTTCTCTTCAATGAAAAAGGGGGTCTAGTTTGAAAATATGTAGTCAATATTCCAAAAGGATTAAATAAAGTGGGCACCATGGTTTAGGAAGAATGTCAGGGCCTTGAAAAGGGTGTTGAGAAGATTTACAAGAATGATACGAGAAAGAGAGAGAGAAATTAGAGAAATTGGAATTGTTCTACTTAGAGCAGAGAAGGTTGAGGGGAGATTTAATAGAGGTGTTCAAAATTATTAGTGGCGTTGATGTAGATCAGTAGAAACTGTTTCCACTGTGCGGTCGGTTGGCAACCAGTATTGATACCTCACTCACTGTGATACTGGTATTTAATCTCCCTTTCTGCAAACAATTATGAGCTGGAATTCAGATGTTGAGAATTTGAGCCCATGGATCCATCTCAGGGCACATGGCAGCCACCAGGTTGCAATGTTGACAAGATATAGGTAGTGGCAAGTTCAGTGATGAATAATTTATTCAGGATCATTCATAACAGGTTTAAAATGCAGACAGTACTTTAATATCAAGGAGCATTTCTGGTGGATAATTAGAAAAAGGGATAGTGGTTGAGTTACCCCTTTTCTAAAATTAGAATATTCCCTATTCCAGTCAGCCAATCTACATCAGATCAGGATCGAATCTGGGAATTTGCTGTTCCCGAATTCCTGTTTGCAGAATATAGATCACACAAGTTCTTTGTACTGTAGTGAAGCAATAATAAGCCAATCTGAACAGCACACAAGATTAGATACAGTACATTAACCCAAAGAGAAGTGTACAATCTGCTTTTACTGAGCTTTTGAAACTGGGTACAAATGTCTTCCAGATGAGCCACTTACAAGGTTACATTTAATGATACAACTTCTTGTACAGGACAAAGCCAATTAACGCAAAACAGATTACACCACCAGCTGTCGAGAGAGAGAGAGCCATCACCATGTTATCAGCACCTAGAGAAATAAAAGCGGGCATTTACTATTTTACAGCATTAAAGTGTCTGATGCTGAGTCAGGTAGGGTAATCTTTAAAGTTCAGACTTGGCTGGAGGTACATGCTTCCATTTGGCATTTGCTCAGATACAGATTTCTTAGAATTTCCCAGGATTTATTGGAAATCTGGCCTTTGTTCCACATAGCACAGTAATTCCCTGTGCTCCCGTACAGTTATGCCATGTGGCAAAACCACAGCTTTGGCAGGCACCTTAAGTACTCGTTGTTTTTGGCTGAACTGAGCCTGTAAAGTACGAGGATCCAAGATGGGTATGAAGCAAGTCAGATCCAGTTTTGTGCTTTGTGATCATGATGGGAATTCTACATGGTTTTAGCAAGTCCCAGGAATTATAATGCAGCCCCACACTCTGATGACCAATTGACAGCTTGGTTTATATCAAACTGCCCATGACTACAATCTTAATTAAATCCTGGGGGGATGGGCTGGGCAGGGGAAGAAACACCCACTTTATGGCTGCTTTGAGACATTGTGCACAAATTATCCCTGTTCACTCAGTCACTCCACAATAAGTACAAAGCCCTTGATATGTGTTGTGATGAAAGACTCAATGCAAGGATTTATTTGAAGATGAGTAGCCTCAATCTGCACATAAGACAATGGGACAAAAAAAGAATTACCCATCAGTTGACAAAAGTACATTTACCATTCAGGTCAGAAGGACATCACAGCATTCCACGCAATGGAATGGGAATGTGTGTGAAGGAAGCTTAATGGAGGAGATTTGATAAAGGCAGACAGACATTGCAAAGCAGAGACTCCGTGATAAAGTTCTAAAAGGCAGAGCAATGGCTCAAAGCTACCTCTGTGATTTGGGGCAGAATGTGTGAAGCAGGCTGGTATTTGCTGAGCAAGGTTAAAGATAGCATGAGACCATAAGGAGAGGATAAGAATCTCAAATTTTGTCTGGCAAATGGGGAGTCACATAAGGTGAGGACACGGACTGTGCCCCTTGTGTAAGGGAATTGTTTGTCAATTATAATCAATAGCCAGAAAAATTGAATGTGTGGCAAGTCACATCGCCATCTGGAGGAAGGGACAATATACATTCCAATTCCAGTTTTGAAAGTGAACCAATTCTAAGATTAGTGGAAAGCTACAAACTCGAGTAAACTAATGAAACTCAACACGTCACTGCATTGGGCCTGTAATCCTTCAATAGGGCATTTGCCTGTATGCCACTAAGTTACCAGTTGAATTAAAAGCTTTGCATTAAGATCCAGCTTACCATCAGGAAGATGCTCTATGGCATCGCGGATATCCACATGGTATGAATTATCTAGTGAGAAAGCCATTTCTGGCTTCCGCTCCACGTAATCCTGTACAATCACGGGTCCCAGAACTGAACTACCGTCCCATTCTGTTAAGAACAACAAGAGTTTGGCTTTTAGCGACTTGTACCTAAACGTTTAATATCAGGCATCTCATGTGATAACAGGAATTTACTGCCAAAAGATCCTTAGAACTATTATCTAGCTTAGCAGGTGGTATACAGCACTTAACATCCAACTGTAACCAGGTGCTAAATATGTTTGTGCTAAGACAGGAACTTACTGGAGTGTCTAGATGTCATCCGCCATCTCCTGGTTTCCCCTCTTCTAGACAAAAAGCCACAGGTACCACTGTCACAGCAATTACAGATGTCCTCTGTCCCATCTACTGGCATCCACCTGGTCATTTACATCATTGGAAGATGAGTACACATCACACATGAGGTAGGTTACAGACACGTTTGCCCACAAGACAGTCACTGCACTTTACAGGATATCCTATTTATCACATCCTCACAAGATGAAGGGTGCTTTAGTAAGTGTAAGCATTACCCGGTAGAAATGTGACTCACTTTGCTGAAGCTTTTTCAAAGGAACAAGCCTTGTTGAGCTCATTAGGCACCTGATCGACTGTAGACACCTTCAAGTCACAATGTAGGTAGATCTGGAATAGGCACATTTTATGATCATGTGTTCCAGGTCAGGGTTATAGGTCATTCCAGTTCACTAATTGGTGCCTCATTTAACAAGACCCTGCACCATTACTTAGAAAGTAGTACTACATTGCATGTCATCTTCACCATAATACAACCAATTATAAACCCGAGCTACTATTGAACACTGACCATGTTTCTCTCGTCTTTGTAGAATTTGAAGGTATCTAGTGTAAACTGCAATCGATTTGCCTCCAATCGTGACATATTGAAGGAAGAGGCTGCACCTTCAGCCTTACTGTCCAACAGACACCTGATGGACACGTAAATAATAGACACCCAACGGTTTTGTAAAGAACACACACACACCTGACAGTCATAAAGAACAGGGGATTAAACCCTATTGCTTTCAGCTACAAGTGAAGTGCTGTTCAATACAAATGTACAAGATCTTACCCATTGTAGTCGATGACTGAATATTTTACATCAGTGATCTTAAGTGCTGTAGGAGTAGCAACACATCGGTCTATATAGAGCCTCAATGGTAGGACGTCGCTGGTCTCCACTGCTGCCTCAATGTGAAGGAGATCACCCAGATAGTATACACTGGACATTCGCTCTCCACTCCAGTCATCTACACAGAAGTTTTGAAAGTTTGTTAAACCGTATATTTGAGTCAATAATGAGTAGCAATTATCCCTGGTAAACCCTGCCACTCCCTGTGTTCATCACACAGGGCCTGCTTCCCACAGCTGTGCCATCTGCCCCACCTTTGGTGGACATGTGCGCAATTGGCCGCCGCATTTCAATCCATGACTGTTTGTGGGACGCTGCTGTATGCAATTGGCTGCCGCATTTCGCCCACAAATATATGGTTAATTCACTTTACAGTAGCGCTTTGAGATGTCTAGAAAACATGAAAAGAGCTATATCAAATGCAAAGATTATTTTCATTATTATTATGATTATTCTGCCCCAGATTCCTGGAACTCTAGTGAATCCTTCCAACTCTTAACAGAACACACCATGCACCGTGTTGACCGTTCTTGTAGGCATTCCTCCCTTTCTGGTTCATCCAGCATCTCCACAAGATCTCATCCCTCACACTTGCCTTTCTGTCCCATCACTGCACTCATTTTTAATAAAATGATTCCATTGTACCAAACTTTACCCCCTTTCCTGGTAAGCTGTTTGTTGTCATTCATCATCCTCTGAAGAGATTTCTTGCTCTCAGTCCTGGACTGAAGTGCACTGTACAATTCAATAAAGATCTTCCAGACTCGAAAAGTACTAAATAAAACCCAAAGAATCCACTTTTATATTATTTTTATAGACATTGCAAACATTAAACATTTAACGCAAACATTAAAACAGTTCAATTCAATGTAATTCACATCTGAAATGAAACAAGTTACTATGCCAATCCCCATCAATAACATTTTAAGATGAGCTCAGGTGACAGTGGAGGTCTACGGAAGAGAAAGGGTTTAATCACTTGGCTCTGTACCCCAATTCTGGCTGCCAGAGAGAGGGAAGTTTTATTTCCACTTTTGTCTGGTTGGGAATGTGAGGCCAGGACAGGACTGTATGTAAAAGCATTGAACAGATACAACTCTAACTGCATTTTATTCCCAGTTTATTGGACAGTAGGAGGGCTTTGAAAAGAGCAATATTTAGTCCAGTGAAATTCACACGCGTGGATTCAGTGTTGCCATCACTTAACCTGCTGTCCCAGTCTGTAGGTGATTTACTAAAGCTTAACACCAACTTTTATGGGAGGGGAGGGTTTGGGGGGGAAGGGGAGAGAGGAATGAAAGCATCAGCCATTCATTCAGGGGAGATCAGGGGAAGGGGAGAGGGAAGGGGTGGGAGGGGAGGGAGTAGGGGGAGGTGGGGGGGGGGGGGGGGAGGGAAGGGGAGTTGTAAGAGAAAATACCAACCGTTCATGAGACGCAGTGTAAAAGCCAGGCGTTGCTCTGTTGCCTGGGTTGAATTATAGGAGACCCAAGTCGGCTTTACTGCATCACTGCTGACATTCTGCACCCTGTAACACACACAATGTACAGCCAGAGACACACACACAGACTGCTGTCACTGTCTGGGCTGTCACCCTCTCACTCTCTCACCTGGGGTAGCGACACTGTATAGTGACTGTGGTTGGGTTGGTCCTCACGATGATGCCAGTGACACTGGGCACATAGTCCAGGTGTGTTACATACACCAGCTCAGCAGCCGTCACCTGCAAATGCCAACAGTCTGGGATTAACAGTGTGTCTGGCCATTAGGGCTGTTAGTAAATGGTGGGGGCAACGGCATCCCATCACAGGCTGGCTCCAGACCCCAATACCCGGTTGGGGTGGGGGGGAGGGGGGGGGCAGAGCTTACCTGGACAGTGCTGCCACACTCATGTAAACCATATTCAAACACCACAGCCTGCCCCCCCCCCCTCCAGCCGGCTCAGGGGGCAGGCAGCAGCTCCCAGGGTCAGGTCTGAGGGGCTGATTAGGTGATTGGTCCCAAACAGGTCCCTCCTGGCCACCACCACCAGCAGGTCTTCCCCACACGTTACCGAGATGGCCCGCGGGCCAGCTCCCTGCTGCTGGGATAGGGGGAACAGGCAACAGCTCAATAACCCCACAAACTGCAGCCCCCACAGTGAAGCCGCCATCCTGCCCTACAAGCCCTGCCTGCCCTGCCCTCACTGCACTGCCTTCACTCCACTGCCTTCACTCCTTCACTCCACTGCCTTCACTCCACTGCCTTCACTCCACTGCCTTCACTCCACTGCCTTCACTCCACTGCCTTCACTCCTTCACTCCACTGCCTTCACTCCTTCACTCCACTGCCTTCACTCCACTGCCTTCACTCCACTGCCTTCACTCCACTGCCTTCACTCCACTGCCTTCACTCCACTGCCTTCACTCCACTGCCTTCACTCCACTGCCTTCACTCCACTGCCTTCACTCCACTGCCTTCACTCCACTGCCTTCACTCCACTGCCTTCACTCCACTGCCTTCACTCCACTGCCTTCACTCCACTGCCTTCACTCCACTGCCTTCACTCCACTGCCTTCACTCCACTGCCTTCACTCCACTGCCTTCACTCCACTGCCTTCACTCCACTGCCTTCACTCCACTGCCTTCACTCCACTGCCTTCACTCCACTGCCTTCACTCCACTGTCAACCCTGCCCTCTTGTTCGCTGCTCTCATTCCCCCCAGTGAGCTCCTATAGTCGCCTTATATCAGGCTGGGGACAGCTGTTGCCTACACACTCTTCAACAAGCAGCTGAGGGTTTGCACGAGGTCCCTCCCAGCCTGTAATTGGCAGGTTTGTACCTGTGTTATTTTGTTGAGTGAGTTGATAAGCAAACTGTTGCTCAGGTGTTTGGAAGCTGCAGTGAGATCAGCAAAGGAAACCCAACTACAACAAAATGACATTTGGATAGTGTGCCTTTCACATCACGAGGACATCCCATCAGTGATAGACAACAACAAGTTCGATTTATGTCGTGCCCTCCATGCCGGACGGCGTCTCAGAGCACTTAGACATCAGTGATAGACAGGGCTGTCACTCACTCATGCTCACCCCACTGTTTCCACACATATTCCACCCTGCTAGCCACCCAGATAATTGGGTTCAGACCCTATTTGGAGCACCTGTAGCTCAGTGGTTAAAGTACTTGCCTTACAAGCGTAAGACTTGTATTCAAATCCAGGCAGGTCAGGGAGAAACCTTGGGCAAGTTTCCTTACTCCACACGCCTAATAATAATCCCTCCAAAAAATAAAATTGGTCATTTCTATCCAAGACTGTTTGTGGGGACGCTGCTGTGCGCAATTGGCTGCCGCGTTTCGCCCACAAATATGCAGTCAATTCACTTTACAGTATATTCTGTGAAGCGCTTTGAGACGTCGATAAGATGTGAAAAGCGCAATATCAAATGCAAGGATTATTATTATTTATTATAATTGGCAGACACCACACAGTTATACTCTACCTGGCCAGGGGCATAGACTTGCTGCCAAAGACTTCAGCCTTCTCTATCGTGTACCCGTTAGATGACAAGTCCTCCCTGAACCTGCTCTGCAACAATAACAGTTTGTTTACATAGTGCCCTTCAGGCCAGACAGCCATTAAACTGGTGACATGGTGGAGAAGCGGAAGCCAGGCTATAACCAATGATTACAATGGATCTTGCTGGAATGTTCTGTGCTTTCAGCCTCTCTGCCTCACCCTCTGGAACTCCCTCCTCATCACCCCTCCCTTGCCGTCTTCAAGGCCCATCCCAATACCCTCCTCTTTGACCATGCCTTCAGTCCCACTCTCATGCCCTCCATCCCTCTTGATTCCAACCCCCATGCCAGGTGCAAATCCTTAAATATCCAGCACCTTGGGACGTCCTCCCAACATGAAAGGTGTTATATTAGTATAATTTGTTTGGACGCAATTCAGTTGCTTGCTTGGCTATGGGTTTGGTAGGTGGAATTACTCACCTATGACCAATACAAAGAATATTCATTATAATAAAATTAATCCTTGCATTTGATTTAGTACTTATCACATCGTCAAGATGTTTCAAACTTCATCATATAATGTACTGTAAAGTGAATTGACTTCACAATAACAACAACTGATAATAATAATTAATAATCATTGTAGTCATACAATAATTAATTTTTCATTTTAATCATTAATCATTTTAATAATATGGTGATAATTATTCTGTATCAAAATTTATTATAATAATTTTTAAATGATTTGAATACTAATCCAAAGTCTGGAGCTTCAGGACAGTTTATTTTTAAATCTGTTTTGCTGTTTTCTCTGCCAGTTGTCTCTCTCCCCTTCCTCCTCTGATGGAGTTTTATTTCCTATCATTGTTTTTGAGGGTTAAGGAGGATCTCAGAGGGATAACAACACAGCACTCTTGTCCCAGCAGCAGCTGTGATTAGGAGCAGAACCTCTGTCTGATTCTTCCATTTTCTCCTCGTTTTGGAAGGTGCCAGTTGTTTGTAAATTATTCTGGTCTCCCACTGCTGCTACACTAATAATAATCCTTGTATTTGATATATAGTGCATCATCACACCTTCAAGATGTCTCAAAGGGCTTCAGAGAATATGGATTTTGTGAGTAAAACATGGCAGCCAATTGCGCTCAGCAGTGTCCCACAAACAGTCATGGATCAAGCGATCTTTTTTTTGCAGTGATTATTGTCCTACTTACTGTTGGGTAAATGTGAGTGTGGAGTAAAGAAACTTAAACCAATGTCCATTCACCAATTTCCCCGTTAGTTGATTGGTGGATCACTTTTTTGGTGGTAATAATCCCTGTAATAAAAAATATTTGTTCACTCAATCCACGACTGTTTGTGGGACACTGCTGGATGCAAACAGCTGCCATGTTTTGCGTGTTTTGCCCACAAAATATACAATAAATTAACTTTACAGTATGTTATGTGAAGCTCATTTGAGACGTCTCAAAGGCGCTATATCAAATGTAAGGATTATAATTATTATTCATCTGTTACTCTTCTTCGTATATCCATATGCAGTTTGCTTATTGAAAAGATCATAAGAAACCTAGCAGGAACATTCAAAGGGGTTATTTTCTCTCATTAACTAAGAATGCGACAAAATCACTCACCCTCGGTTCAAAGGCTGTTCCCCATGTTTAACAATATTTTACATAAGTTACAAATAGGCAAAGACTTAGTAAGGTGTCACCTAAGGAAGAATACAGCAGCCAATCTCCAAATGTAACATCCATCATGGAGACAGTGATATCTGGGGAATGTTGGCCAGAACACCAGGAAAACTTCCCATCTGTTTTTGGGTAGTGCCATAGGATCTTTAATGCCCACCTCATCAGCTATCATACTGAAGGCACACCTGCCTTCAGTATGGTGGGAGGAGCTTTACAAGAAGGCTTGTGATGTGCCAGCCACCTTGATGTTCTCCAAGTCCAAGTCTAACGCTGCTTAATCCAGGTTCCTATGTGAGGGGTCTGGGTAAATAGACACTATGAAGCCACCTCTGCTTCTAGGGTGATCAGTGATAGGTCAGTATAGGCCGGTGCCCTCCCTGCCTGTAGCCACTTTCCTTGTTCGCCACAGATCCATCTCACTGCTTGTCCTGGACCTTTCAAATGGGTCAGGGGATGCTTCTCTGCTGCAGATCTATAGTCAATTCAAAATTGGTTTCAAAACCCAATCTCTCTGCATACAGTAGCCACCAGGTGGCAGAAGTGCATTTTTGGACTACAGAACTGTACAGTATAACATAAGAATTTGCAGCTGAAGGAAGATTAAGGTCCATCCAGTTAGTCTTCCACCGTCCTGGCAGTCACTTGACATAATGTGGCCCAAACTACAACGCTAACCCATGAGAACATAAGGACTTAACGTATCAGGTTATAAATCTGGGTGTTAAATATTTGGCATTTACAGGTCTGTATAAAATGGGGTCCTGTAGCTCAGTGCTGAGTGTTGGGTTTGATTCCCAGGCAGGGTAAAGAAAATTGACAATTTTCCTTATTCCACACACTCCTGTTTACCCAGCAGTAAGGAGGAACTTGGTTGTAGTCGATTTCGAGGATCGGTTTTCCGTGGGTGATATTTCCTTCAAAATGAAAAACAAATTTGGTAATTCAATCCACGGCTGTTTGTGGGATGCTGCTGTGCACAATTGGCTGCCACGTTTCACCCACAAAATACAAAGTCAATTCACTTTACAGTAGGGAACGGTGATATGGGAATTTTCCGGATATGGATATATCGGTTGGCTCATATCGAGATATACCGAAATACCGATATTTTCAGTTTTTTTCGTACTGCGCATGAGCGTGCGCATCGGAGTGCGCGCGCATTCGGGGCCTATCTTCTCAGGAGGTAAATATCTTTCTCTCTCTGTGTCTCTCACTCTCTCCATCTCTGTGTTTTTCTGTCTGTGTCTCTCAATGTCTCTCTCCCTCTCTCCTCTCTCACATCCCCCCCCATCTCTATCTATCTGTATATTATTACATCCACCCCGTCTCTCACCCCCCCACCCCCACCCCGCCGTCCCTCTCTCGCACCCCCCACCCCCGTCGTCTCTCTCCCCCACCACCCTCCCAGCCGTCTCTTTCTCCCTCCCTCCCCAGCCGTCTCTCTCCCCCTCCCCCCAGCCGTCTCTCTCCCCCTCTCCTCCCCCCTCCCCGCCGTCTCTCTCTCCCTCCCCCCCCAGCCGTCTCTCTCCCCCTCCCCCCCAGCCGTCTCTCTCCCCCTCTCCTCCCCCCCCCCCCCAGCCGTCTCTCTCCCCCTCTCCCCCACCCAACCGTCTCTCTCCCCCTCTCCTACCCCCCCCAGCCGTCTCTCTCCCCCTCTCCCCCACCCAACCGTCTCTCTCCCCCTCTCCTACCCCCCCCAGCCGTCTCTCTCTCCCTCTCCCCCTCCCCCCAGCCGTCTCTCTCCCCCTCTCCTCCCCCCCCACCCCAGCCGTCTCTCTCCCCCTCTCCCCCCCAGCCATCTCTCTCCCCCTCTCCCCCACAGCCGTCTCTCTCCCCCTCTCCTCCCCCCCCCACCCAGCCGTCTCTCTCCCCCTCTCCCCCACCCAGCCGTCTCTCTCCCCCTCTCCCCCCCAGCCGTCTCTCTCCCCCTCTCCTCCCCCCCCCCCCCAGCCATCTCTCTCCCCTCTCCCCCCCAGCCATCTCTCTCCCCCTCTCCCCCCCAGCCATCTCTCTCCCCCTCTCCCCCCCAGCCATCTCTCTCCCCCTCTCCCCCACAGCTGTCTCTCTCCCACTCTCCCCCCCCCCAGCCGTCTCTCTCCCCTCTCCCTCCCCCCAGCCGTCTATCTCCCCCTCCCCCCAGCCGTCTCTCTCCCCCTCTCCTCCTCCCCCCAGCCGTTTCTCTCCCCCTCTCCTCCCCCCCCCCCAGCCATCTCTCCCCATCTCCTCCCCCCCCCCCAGCCGTCTCTCTCCCCCTCTCCCCCCCCCCAGCCGTCTCTCTCCCCCTCTCCCCCCCCCCAGCCGTCTATCTCCCCCCAGCCGTCTCTTTCCCCCTCACCGCCCCCCAGCCGTCTCTCTCCCCCCTCACCCCCCACCCCCAGCAGTCTCTCTCCCCCTCACCCCCCCCACCCACAGCCGTCTCTCTCCCCCCACCCCTTGCATACCTGTATATTGTATTCGAGGACTATGAATACAAGATGGCAGCTTTGCACCTCGGTCTGTGCATTGTGTATAGAGAAGAGCATTCTGGGTCTTGTAGTTGATTTTTTACCTCGATATACCGTTTTTTCGATATATCGGTATTTTTAAAATGTCTATATCGGCATATCGATATGAAAATCATATCGGGTTTTAGCGATATACCGATATATCGCCGTTCCCTACTTTACAGTATATTCCGTGAAGCTCTTTGAGACGTCCCAAAGACATTATTAAAGCTCTATGTCAAATGCAAGAATTATTATTATTAAAAATCCTCAACTGCTGTTACCATAACTCAGCATCTTGTCTTTTAGTCAGAAAGTTGTGGGTTCAAGCTCCATGTTGGGATTTAAGATCATTGTTCAAAGTGCCATCCTTTGTATGAGACAGTAAATTGACCCACAAATTCTCCAGATAAATTGATCATTCAATTCATGGTTGTTTACATTCTCGGCGCAGAGACCATCATATAATAAAGTTGAAAATTATTATAGAAAAGGAGATGGACAACATAAGGACCAGGGTTCTTGATTAGACTAAAATCTGATTATTATGGTATAAGGAAGTAACTGGCCTAGTTAGAGACTGGAAGGAAAAATTAGTGAACAAGGATGTTGAGGCACAACAACAGATTGCATTCACACAACATGTTTCACATCAGGAAGACGTCCCAAGGAGCTATCAGGGATCTGCATCCAAGCTGGTGGTTGGGATCAGGAGGGGTGAAGGGCAGGGAGGGTAGAGATAGGATACTGACCCGTCTTCAGATGGGTCTTGAAGTAGGTAAGGGATGTGGCAAGATGGAGGGACTGTGGGATGGAGTTTCAGAGATTGGGGGTTAGAGCACAGATATGGGTGGGGGGTGTGAAGGACAGTTGAGGGTTGAACAGGACGCTAAGGCTCTGTATTATCCCTGTGCGGTATGAATTCCAGCAGAAATCTACCTAATTTATTCTTCAAAGAAACAACATTTTCTGCTTCCACGGTCTCCTGAGGGAGTCTGAGTAAAGAGAGGGATTGTGCCAGAGGCCTATGTAATACCAATATTATATAAAGGCTGCTAGAGCCTATCCAGGCAACTACAGGCCGGTCAGTTTTACTTTGGATGTAGGTAAAGTATTGCAATTGATAATAAAAGATGAAATAATAAGTCAGCTGGAGAAGGAGAATAGAATTTTGAGCAGCTGGTGAGGAGTTACATATGGAAGGTCATGCTTGACCAACTGACGAAATTCCTTGAAGCTGCAAAACCCATAAAACACAGGTGGATTGCAGATTATCTGGCTGGAGAGATTGGATAGGTTGAACCTTTTTTTCCATTGGAGAAAAGATGTTTAATTGCCGACCAAATAGAAGTGGTCATTCTAACCGAGTCTGATAAGGTTAATATAACTAGGCTGTAACCTAATTAGAGGGGAGTCTGTAACCAGGGGACACAAGTATAAGATAACAAGGGAACCCAAAAGAAACCACTTCACGCAGAGCGAGATTGTGGAACTCACTGTCAGAAGCAATGGTGTAATCAGTTAGTGTAGAGAGCAAGCTAGATATTCACATGAGGGAGAGGGGGAGAGAAGGGTGTGGGAGGGAGCAGACCATGTGGAGTATAAACTGTTATGGACTAGTTGGGCAAAGTGCTTTACAATTTTTGTAAACTTATGCAAGAAGCGCTTTAATGGGAATGTACTGAAACTATGTTTGATAAACAGAAACTGTGCAAATCTTGATCTCTGAGATCTATTCATATGTAGAGCAAGTATTTGCAAATGGGCAGATGATAAAGGTTCCTCTTAATATAAAGCATTGGCATAACTTTGTCTATGTCTGTAAATGTGTTGTTATGTTCTGTGTAATAATAATAATCCTTGCATTTGATATAGCACTGATTAGATTATCAGTGGAGCCTAGCATTACCGTGCTGGGTGGTGAATGGCCTTTATCTGGCAAAAAAGAACTTTGACCCTTGAGCACAATGACACCCCAGGCATTGTATTGTTAGAGGTGCCGACCTTTGGATGAGACATTAACCCAAGATGACAATAATAATAATAATCCTTGTATTTGATATAGCGCCTTATCATGTCTTTGAGGCATCTCAAAGCGCTTCACGGAATACCGTATATCTCCGCGTATAAGGCGCACCCCCCACTTTTGACCTTTTCTTGGTGAAAAAAAACCGGAAGCATTTTCAATGATATTGCCTGCAGAAGGGAGGAGAGACAGGAGAGACAGGTAGGTAGGGAGAGAGAGAGGCAGGCAGCCAGGCAGCCAGGGAGAGAGGCAGGCAGCCAGAGAGAGAGAGAGGGAGAGAGGCAGGCAAGCAGGGAGAGAGAGAGAGAGGGAGAGAGGCAGGCAAGCAGGGAGAGAGGCAGGCAAGCAGGGAGAGAGAGCGGCAGGGAGTGAGACAGGCAGACTGGGTTCGGCAGAAGGTAAGCACAGCACTGAAGTCCGCTGCTGCTGCCGCTGCCCGGGCGGCCGAGGCCGAAGCCCCGTCACCCCCAACCCCCGCCGGACACTGACCAAACCCCGGCTGACAGCGCCGGCCGCCCCCCCTGTTTACTGTATTTCCGAGGCTCAAAATGTCTTGTACCTGCGTATAGGGCGCACCCCCTACTTTCGAGATCTTCCGACATGAAAAAAAGTGCACCTTATACGCGGAGATATACGGTATACTGTGAAGTGAATTAATTAAATTGTGTGGGTGAAACATGGCTGCCAATTGTGCACAGCAGTGGCCCAGAAACTGCTGTGGATTAAGTGACCAAATTATTGTTACTTTTATGTTTGAAAGAAATAATTAACCCAGGAAAAGTGATCTGCCAATCGATTTACAACCTGGTTTCTACTTACAGCCTGGTAAATATAGGAGTGTGAAATTGGAAAACTTGCCCAATGATTCACCCTGCTAGGAATCAAACCCATGTCCAGCTTGCGAGGCGATAGCTGTAACCACTACGATAAAGAGATACTTTTTCCTTCCTTTCAGTTCAGGAAGGGCTTCCTGACAGACATGGAGCTGTGGATGGTGGGGGAGGGAAATACCAGTATTGCTGAGGGCTGTACTAACCGTGCCCTCCCAGCCTTTAACTCCAATGTTACATAACAAGAAAATTACATTTTTAGAGTGCCTTTCACGTCAGGAGGAAGTCCCAAGGTGCTGGACAAAGAGAAAAATAAAGAGGAGGAGGGGCAGAGAGAAGAGTGATTTAGAGAATGAAAGTGGGGGGAGAGAGAGTGATTAAGAGAGATAGTGGGAGAGAAGTGAGAGAGGTATGAGAGAGGGATGAAAGGGGGAGTGAGAAAGGGAGTGGGTGAGGGAGGGAGAATTAATGTGTGAAAAAGAGAATGGGTGGGAGAGTGATTGACAGAGGGGGAGAGAGAGTGATTGTGAGAAAGTGAGGCAGGGGAGAGAGAGTGATTCAGACAAAGGGAGAGAGAGAGTGATTTACAGAAAGGGGGAAGAGAGTGATTGCAAAAGAGAATATAACATCAAATAACCAATGATTTGTATCAACTTGTACCAACAAAAGATTGTTTTATTCTATCAACAGTTTAGGGAATTATTGCCACTTATTGCTGCTCTCAACAATAGCATGTGAACATTCAAACACTCTCTACATGTGAATCCCATTGCTCTAGTTTAATTAGTGGTTTAGTGGTCAGTTCAGTCATTTGATAAGAATGCATGTCTGATTTCAATAGGAAATCCTCCCTTGTGGAAACATTATTGGAGAGATCTGTGAGCTGAGTTCAAGGCCTGTTCATTGGCAAATAAGAGTTGTAATAGATTGGTGCCTGCTTCTAATAAATAAATAAACTGGGCAAGGGGGTAGGGAGAGGGTGGGGAGGAAGGAAGGATTAAAGGGAACACAACAATTTTAGCCAGTATTTTGACCAGTGATTGTTCAGAATGATTGAATCAGTGACTCCACATTGCAGTCAATCAATCAAAACTTAGATTTATATAACGCCTTTCAGGTCGAGAGGACGTCGCAAGGCACTGTACAGTTAGGCGGGGACAAGGGCAGGGGGAGGGGTCGGGGCAGGATAATAATATAATAATAATAATCCTGGCATTTGATATCGCGCTTTTCACATCTTATCGACGTCTTAAAGCGCTTCACAGAATATACTGTAAAGTGAATTGACTGTACATTTGTGGGTGAATCGCGGCAGCCAATTGTGCACAGCAGCGTCCCACACACAGGCGTGGATTGAAATGACCAATTTTATTATTGTGTTTTTTATAGACAAATTATTTTTAGGCGTGTGGCTTGCCCAAGGTTTGCCCTGACCTGCCAGGATTCGAACACAGGTCTCCCCAACTTGCTCTCCCCAGCTTGCAAGACAAGGGCTGTAAACACTGAGCCACAGGAGCTCCGCAGGAGCCACAGGATGAAGGAGAGTAGGAAAATGGACTATATTTGTGGGCAAAATGCGGCAGCCAACTTGTGCACAGCAGTGTCCCACAAACAGTCGCGGAAATGGGACCAGGGGAGAAAGGGGGAAAAGAGGGTCAGGGGGGAGAGGGAGGGAAAGGTGGGGTGGGGTAAGGTCAGGGAGAAAGGGGGATAAGAGGGAAGAGGGAGGGAAGGGGAAAAGTGGGGAGAGAAAGTGGGGAAAGGGAGTGAGGGAAGAAGAAGGGGGGGGAAAGGCCAGGGGATCATGGGGGGAAAGGTCAGGAGGCCATAGGGGGGGGGGAATCAAACAACAACAATAAAGAACAACAGCAATAATATAAACAACAGCAATCAACAGTCAACACTAGCCCAGTAACCGCTCCTTGTCCTCGTCGCCCGCCTGGACCATCTTCAAAATGGCGGGAAACAGGGCCCAGTGTGTGACAGGCCCCCAAACCCACCAGCTACTCAGCTGGTGACTTGGTGACGGCCCTGATACCTCGGACACGGCGTGTCTGGCCAGCTCGCCCGGCAGCAGCCCCACCGCCGTCTGGATCTCCCGCGATGTGATGATCTGCCGCTTGCGGCACCGGACCAGTATCAGGTGTGTAGCTCTGCATCCTGTACTTGCAATTTCGGTAGTGGTTTTGGTGGCGATTTCGGTAGCGGTAGAGCCTAAACCTCTTCCGCCGCCGCAGTCAAGGTCTGATGCTTCACACAACCAATTGGGTTTCTCTTTACCATCAGATCAAAAATAGGAAGTAAATAGAGAGATTAACACACCTTTTTGTTTAGTTACAAAAGTACGTCATTCAATAGACAATGTAAATGATGCAATTTTGTGTGTTTGTGTAAACGTGGTTCACTGGGTAGCATTCTTGCCTTTATGGTAGAAGGTTGTGGTTTCAATCCCATTAGAGACCTGAAACACACAATGTCTAAAGTGACATTCAATGCAGTGTTGGGTGTGTGTTGTATTGTCAGCAATGCCACCCTTTGCCACGTCTACCCATTCAGGTGCATGTTAAAGATGCTAAAGATCCCCTGGATATTTTTGACCACTGTATTCAAAAAAAGAAGGGATTCTCTCTCTTCCGGTATCCTGGTCAACAATCCTTCAAATGAAATTGGTCACTTGCTCCATGGCTGCTTGTGAGACATTGCTGCATAGAAATCAGGTGCCACTTTCACCCACAAAATACCTTACAGCACCTTACATGTAACAGCAAAACACAGTCACTACACTTTACAGAGATTGTCCTGAAGATCTTCAAGACATCCTTGTGATGTTAAAGGTACCATATTAAGTGTAAGGATACATTTCAAGACGGGTGAGATTAAGAGATCTAGGGAGAATCTGGGTTAAGTGTGGATTGGCAGGAAGGTATTAACTTGTTCACAAGATCATAATATACCTAAGTAACGTCACACTCTCATTTGAGATGATGATCAAGGCTGTGTCTGTCCTGTGGGCAATGTGGAGGCCAGACTAGAGGGATGTTTATTAGGAGTTGATGGGAGAGGAAGGAAACTGAGCTGGGAGGCAATGACAGAGAACTGTATCTTGTTTGCATTTGAAGTTGGAGGTGAGGATGAACAGAACTAGAAACTGGAAGGTATTGGAATTATTTAAGATTTTATTCAGTATGTATATTCCAACTAAAGTATCTGTGTAAGGGTTGACAGGGGACTCACTAAGCCTGTCTCCCTTGAAAGGGGTGTGAGGCTTGTCTGTCTGTTATCACCCACCATATTTGAATGTATTGATTAATGATTTATTGGATGGTACTGAGGGGGAAGGATTGGGTGAATCAGTCCCAGGCCATTTTGACAATCGTAATATTTCTGTTTTCAGACAATTTTGTATTGCTGGTAAACTCACCTGGGGACCTTCTGTACTGCACTCACCATGTGAGTGTGTCAGCCTGGTAGTGCTCTTGCCTCCGAGTCAGAAGGTTGTGGGTTCAAGCCTCACGTTGGGATTTGAAATCACACAGACTAAGCTGAAATATGTTGCATTGATGGAGGTGCCATGCTTCAGATGAGAAATTGAACCGAGGCCCCGCCTGCCTGTTCAGGTGGATGTTGAAGATCCCATGTGGCACTATTGGAAAAGAGAAGGGGGTTTCCCCCTCCCCATGTCCTGGCCAACAATCCACCAAATAAAATTGTTCGCTTGCTCCATAGCTATTAGTGGGAAGTTGCTGTACACAACTGGCTGCCACATTTCGCCCACAACAACATACACAGTAAAACAAAATCCACTTTACAGTATATTCTATGAAACGCTTTGAGATTCTAATTTACATGATAAGACACTGTATGAAATGCAAGGATTATTATTATTATCTGGAACACTGGGCTACTCAGTGGGACATCACGGTGGGTTTCTACACAGCTTGAGATAGGACCTCAAAGATACTGATTGGAAGATCCATTGGACATCGGTTAAAATTCTTGGTTGATATTAGTATCGGAGGGTTGTGGTAGACAACAGCTTTTGCTTGAACACTGTCCTGCAAGGTGCTGCAGTCAGCCTTGGATTGAAATACCACCTTCTCTGGAGGATTTCTAACTATGGCACTAACACTAAATATCATCCTCTCTCTCTCTCTCCCTCTTGCCCCCACTATCTTTCTCTGCATCTTTCTCTCGCCCCTCATTCTTGCTTCCTTCCCCTTTTCATCCACAAAACACAGTCACCACGCTTTATGGTATATTCTTTGAAGTGCATTTTTGAGAGGTCTCGATGGTGTGATAGGATGCTTTATCAAATGTAAAGAGTTATAAATGTATTATAACTCTAGCATTAACAGGAGAGACTCCATTTATTTTCCCTTTCCCACTATGCATCACCTCCCCCAAGCACCCTTGATCTTCACCTCAAATGCCAAGTGCAAAGAGGTCCAGGACTTCTTTGTCTCAAAGACAGATAATACCAGCTTGGCTGGTTTCTCTCCCTCCTCCGTCATCCCCAGGACCACCCCATTCCATTTCTTCTCCACCACCCACTCTTTCTGCTTCTGCTCCTAACACTCCCTCCATACTACACTCCATTGGCTCCATTTCTCCCTCGGAACCATCATCATCCATATGAAACCCATCATATGTTGCTTCAACCTCCTTTCTAACCTCCTCTCTAACCAGATGCTGGTTACCCAACACCCACTGCTCCATCCCGCAGTTAACTAGTCCCTCTCTTCAATGTCATCATCTCCACCTCAACAAAAAAGACACACGTATCTCTAAACCAATAAACCAATTCTAACTTGCCAGACAGGAATGTTCTAAAGTTCTGGAATGTTCTGTTGCCAACAATCTTTGCTCATACTTCTCTGCCCACTCCCTACTCAAGCCTCATCTAAAACACACACCTCTGACAATGCAACCACTCCCTTGGTATGTCAATGTGGAATGTGAGCTCATGTTCTCTACTTTGGGGCACAATCCATCTGACTCAAGGTTTCTTAATAAAACTAGCTGCTTCCTCAAATTCCACACACTCCAGCCCTCTTACTTGTTTTACATCACCATCACATCTTATTCCCTGAGCCTCTTGTCTGCTGCCAATCATAGGTTTTGATGGAGATCAAGAATCCCAAATTTGTTTTAAACTGTAGGATTGCTTAGAATTTAGAAAATTCTTTGATTCTCACCTCATTTGGAAGTGGTTCCTTTATATACAAAACACAGCCTTCCGAGTTAATCAATTCTCAATTGAAGAGTTTAAGGTAGTTCTGCGCGATTGTTGGTTTTACGGCAAAATGGATATGACTAGGTAGAATTGCGGATCTGTGCATCTCGTTCACACCCCATTCCCTTCTAAACATGTGGCCACGTTAGCCACAGTTCAACATTGTGTGTTAGGTAAGTGGGATATGTCCCTTTAATAATAACAACAACAACTTGCTTTTATACAACCCCCTTCACGTGGGGTAGCACCGGAGCACTTGACAGTGGTGGCGTTTGACACCGAGCGAGGGAGAGAGAGAGAGAGGTGGGAGGCGATCATAAACATGATCAAAACCAAACGTCTTTAGATGGCAAGGCCCAGAGATAGAGCGAGTTTTGGGGCATAGTGGCTGAAGGTAAAGCCACCAATGGTGGAGTGGAAGGGAAAGGGACAAGCAGGAGGCTGGAGCCAGCTGACCGGAGGCAGTGGGTGATGGAGTGTGGGAGGTGGGAGAGGTAGGAAGATGTGAGGATACAAAGGGATTTGAAAGCAAGGGAGATCAATTTGAAATTCATCTGTTTGGTGATTGGGAGCCAGTGGAATGACTGGTGTGATGGTATACTGTACAGAGGTTTGTATCGGTGAGTATCTGGGCAGCGGAGTTTATAATTAATTGAATTCTGTGGATGATGCCGTGGAGACCAGCGAGGAGGCTGTTGGATAGACCAGCAGGGAAGTCACAAAGGCATAAATGAGGCTGCGTTTGTTTTGATGTAAGGATGGAGCCGGGCTAAGTGACAGAGGTGGGAAAAAAAACTGTCCTAGTTATGGAATGGATGCGGGTTACAAAGGAAAGATGGGAATTGAAGCTGACATCTGTTGTGCATACCTATGGAGTGTATGAGGGAGAGCCTGGTGAGTTTGAGAAGTTCAGACAGGTAGGAGAGAAGATGTTGACGAAAGCCAAAGAGTAGTTTCCACCTGACTGATGTTCAGCCCTAGGAAATTTGACTCTCCAGGGAGAGAGAGACAATTCTATAGCAACCATATGTTTTTTCTGTATATAATCGGCAGGTACATGATAAACAATTCATCTGGTTTGCATACTCTTATAAACATGGTGATGAGTTTACATATATAAATTAAGTATAGATGGGCATTTTTGTGACCAAAACATGAACCTCGGATGGTATGTTGCCTCCCTGGTGCAAGGGTTGAAGAAGTCACCGAACAGGAGCATAAAATTCTACAGGGGGAAGGGGAACATCCAGAAGTGGTGGTCCATGTTGGGACCCATGATGCTGGGAGGAAGAGGCCTGAGATGCTCCAGGGAGAGTATCAGAAGCTGGGGAAAAAGCTGAAAAGTGGAACCTCGAAGATGGTGATCTCTAGATTACTGCCAGTGCCTCGAGCAGGTGAATTTCAAAACAGTAGCATAAGGTACATGAATGCTTGGCTGGAAAAGTGGTGTAGAAAGAAGGGCTTCAGGTTCCTAGAACATTGGGGCAGGTGGAACCTGGGGCAGGTGAAACCTGTACAACATGGATGGGTTACACCTTAACAAGGCTGGGACCAATGTCCTTGCAGGGAGATTATCTAATGCTGCAGGAGGGCGTTTAAACTAATTTTGAGGGGGGATGGGAATGCAAACAGTAGTTCAGTTAGAGGAGGGGTAAGACAGGGGGACAAGGGGGTGTGGGTGAGACAGGAGAAAAGTATGGAGCAGGGCAATTCTGTCTTGAAGTGCATGGAGTTTGACAAACAAAATCGGTGAGCTGCAGGCTCAAGTTGCTGCAAGGGGATATGATGTGGCAGCAGTAACAGAGACCTGGCTCAAGGAAGGGCAGGAATGGGAACTGAATATTCCCGGTTATAATGTTTTCAGGAGGGATAGAGAAGAGAGAAAAGGAGAGGGGGTGGCAATATTAATTAAGGACAGCCTTACAGCCTTAGAAAGGAATGAGGTGGAAGGAAGCCTGAAAACCGAATCTATTTGGTTGGAGTTGAGGAACAAAAAAGGAGCAGTTACACTGTTAGGGGTATACTATAGACCACCAAATAAAGGGAAGGAGATAGACGAGCGGATCTGCAAGCAGATTTCAGAAAGGTGCAGAGCTAATAGAGTAGTGATATTCGGTGACTTTAATTATCCCGACATCAACTGGCAGAACAGTAGTGTACAGGGCAAGGAGGGAGAAGAATTCCTGAAATGTGTACAGGACAACTTTCTCGATCAATATGTTTCCAGTCCAACAAGGAAGGAAGCAGTTCTGGATCTAGTTTTGGAGAATGAGCAAGTTTCTGAGCAAGCACCTAGGGAATAGTGATCACAATATCATTAGATTCAGAGTAATTATAGAATGGGATAAGGAACACTCAAAGGTAAAGACACTCAACAGGAAGAAGGCTAATTTCAGTGAACTAAAACGGGACCTAGCCAAGGTGGACTGGAAAGAAAGATTGGCAGGTAAAACAGCTAACAAGTCTTCAAGGAAGAGATAATTTGGGCACAAGTTAGAAACATTCCAACAAAGGTAACATATAGGGCATCCAAACCTCCCTGGAAGACTAGGGCAATTGGGGTGAAAATAAAGCAAAAAAAGGAGGCTTATGATAAGTGTCAGACCCAGAATACAGAATTCAACCAATCGGAATATAGGAAGAGCAGGAGAGAACTAAAAAAGGAAGTTAGAGGGGCAAAAAGACTGCATGAGAAACAATTAGCAGGTAACATTAAAGGGAATCCTAAGGTATTTTACAAACATTAAGAGTAAAAGATTGGTCAAGGGTAAGGAGGGGCCAATTAGGGGCCAAGGAGGAAATCTTATTGTGGAGGTAGAGGGCATGGCTGATGTACTGAATGAGTACTTTGCCCCTGTCTTCACAAGAGAAGAGGATGCAGCCAATGCTACAGTATTGGAGGAGAGGGTAGAAGAAATGGATAGGATTAGTGTAACCAGAGAGGAAGTACTAAAAAGGTTGATGGCGCTCAAGGTCACCTGGTCCAGATGGGATGCACACTGGTTACTAAGGGAAGTACGGGAGCAAATAGCAGAGAATCTGGCCACAATCTTTCAATCTTCCTTGGACACAGGGGTGGTGCCAGAGGACTGGAAAGTTGCTAATGTTACTCCCTGTATGAAAAGGGGCAGAAGGTCAAACCTGGCAACTACAGGCCAGTCAGTCTAACATCGGTAGTGGGGAAACTTCTAGAGTCTATAATCAGGGACAAGGTAGATCTTCACTTAGAAAGATATAGGCTAATAAAGGACAGCCAGCATGGATTTGTTAAAGGCAAATCTTGCCTTACAAATCTGATAGAATTTTTCAATGATGTAACAGAATGGGTGAACGAGGGCAGCGCAGTTGATGTAGTTTACATGGACTTTCAAAAGGCACTTGACAAAGTGCTGCATGAGAGGCTTTTTAGGAAAATAGAGGCCACGTCATTAAAGGGACAGTGGCAGCGTGGATCCACAACTGGCTGCGAGACAGAAAGCAGAGAGTTTATGGTGAGTGGCTGCTTTTCAGACTGGAGGGAAGTGTGCAGTGGTGTCCCCCAGGGATCAGTTTTGGGACCACTGCTCTTTTTAATATACATTAATGATTTGGATTTGGGTGTAGTGAGTACAGTTTCCAAGTTTGCAGATTATACTAAGTTAGGGAGAATAGTAAATAGTGAGGAGGATAGTAACCATCTGCAAGAGGATATAAATAAAATGGTAAAATGGGCAGACACATGGCAGATGAAGTTTAATACAGAGAAGTGTGAGGTGATACACTTTGGGAGAAGAAATGAGCGGAGGCAATAAAGGCTAGTTAGTACAATTTTAAAGGGTGTGAAGGAATAGAGAAACCTAGGGATTTGTGTTAGTGACTCTTTGAAAGTGGCAGGACAGGTAGACAAAGCCATTAAGAAGGCATATGGGATACTAGGATTTATAAATAGGGGTATAGAGTACAAAAGTCAGGAAGTGCTGATTAACCTCCATAAGACTTTGGTTAGGCCTCAGCTGGAGTACTGTGTCCAATTCTGGTCACCACACTTTAGGAAGGATATTAAGGCATTGGAAAGGGTGCAGAGGAGATTTACCAGGATGGAATGAGGGACTTCAGCTATGAGGAAAGGCTAGATAGGCTAGGCTTATTCTCTCTAGAACAAAGAAGATTGAAAGGAGACCTAATAGAGGTTTATAAGATTGTGAGAGGTTTCGACAGGGTGAATAAGGAAAAACTGTTTCCACTGGTGGGCGAATCTGTGACTCGTGGTCACAGATTTAAAATAGTTTTAAAACAAAGCAGAGGGGAGCTGAGGAGAAATGTTTTCACTCAGAGGGTTGTTCGAATCTGGAATACATTGCCTGAAAAGGTGGTGGAGGCAGATTCCATAACAGCTTTTAAAAGGGAACTAGATCTTTATTTAGGTCTGTTAGGTTATGTGGAGAGAGCTGGGCAGTGGGATTGAGTTGCTCTGTTCAAAGAGCCGGCACGGATTAGATGGGCCGAATGACCTCCTTTTGTGCCGTAAAATTCTATGATTCCATGTGTCAGAGCATGGCAGACCAAAAATCAAATACATGAGGGTGAGATTTAAATAGGGGTGGCTTTATACACTATAAGTGTATGGGGTCTGTGTGTGCTCTGTGTGTTGTGTGTGTTTATGTGTATGCTGTGTGTGTGCTGTGCCCCATGACTCTGAAACTCGCTTCCTCAATCCCATCGCCTTGCCCCCTCCTTTCCTATTTTCAGGTCGCACCTAAAGACTTTTCTTTTCGACCGCTCTTTTGGTCACATTTTCTCCTCTCCCCCTGGCTCGGCCTCAATGTCCGTTATTGTGAAGCACTCTGAGACGCTGTCTGGTGTGAAGGACGCTATATAAATCCAAGTTGTTGTTTTGTGTGCTGTGTATGTGTTTGTGTGTGTGTCTGTGTGCTGATGGCGGAATGGCCAGAAATTATAATTGTTAATAATCAGAGCAGTAATTATAATCCTTGTATTTCATATCGCACCTTATGTTGTCTTCGAGACGTCCGAAACTTCTTCGCCGAATATATTGTAAAGTGAATTGACTGCATATTTTGTTGCCAAAACATAGCAGCCAATTCCGCACAGCAGTGTCCCACAAACTATCTTGGATTAAGTGACCAAATTATTTTTCATTAAATAATGGAAAAGCGATTTGTCGTTCAACTAACAACCGGCTTCTTACTTATTGCTAGGTAAATAGAAACGTGTGGAGTAAGGAAACTTGTAAAAGTTTCGCCCTTCCCAGGAATTTAACCCGGGTCCTCTTGCTTGCGAGGTGAGTGCTCTAATCACAAAACTACAGGACTCCACTTAGTCAACCAAATACTAGCTCCAAAATAGCCCAATATTATGCATTGCTCCTTTGGTTTAGCAGTGATCTATTTAGGTCAGGGCTTTTTGAAACTGTGTAATAAAAGGTCTTCAAAGGGGGAAAAAAAAGTGAATCAACTGTTTTTTGTGGGCGAAATGCAGCACACAGCAGTATCCCATAGATTGTGCATTGAGTCACCAAATTTGTCCATGTCCTCTCACTTGTGAGGCACAAGAGTAACTAAGCTACAAGACTGCACAGATAAAAAAGATTTCTGCCATGATTTTTGGGAGGCAATAAAAGCCGTTTAATGGTAGGTGTGAAGTTAATGTGTGGTTTATCTAACCACATTGTGGTTGTATTACAGACCACAGCAGATGATAACAAAAACATCTGTGCAAGAAATGTCAACAGACAGTTAAGAAAAGAGCTGTGGCTAGAGTTACGTGCTGAAATACAATTATACATAAATAATAATCATCATTGCATTTGATACAGTGCTTTTCACATCTTCTAGCATCTCAATGTGCTTCACAGTAAAGTAAATTGTATTTGTGGGCAAAATGCAGCAGCCAATTGTGCACAGCAGCGTCCCACAAACAGTTGTGGATTGAGATGACAAATTTTGTTTGAGGGATTATTATTAGGCGTGTGGAGTAAGGAAACTTGCCCAAGGTTTCACCCTGCCTGGATTTGAACACGAGGTCTCATGGGACGTCGATAAGATGTGAAAAGCGCTATATCACATGCAAGGATTATAAGGAAGGCGAGTGCTCTAACCACTGAGCTATAGGACTCCGTTCATAAATTAAATTAATGATAAACCTATTGAGATACAGTACTCATAATCCTTACAGCCCGCCTTCTATCAATGTGCTATGTTGTGTTTTTCCTCTTCCTAGCTCTCATTGTTTTGCATATTACTTTTAACGACATAAGTGGCAATTGAATACGGATAATGCAAGTATATAAGGATTCAGGGAAGAGTGACGTGCAGATGTGAAAGAGTTTGAAAGAGGTGGTTTGAAAGATGTTGAGTTGTAAAATTTGAATTAAAGGACTGAGTGAATCTACACTGTTTTGTGGATTAAATAACATTATACACTGGCTATGTCTGGTAACAATTTAAGAGGAATAGAGACTAGAGAAAATGGAATTGTCAGTGGAAACAGATTGAATAACTTTTACAAGGGACAGGGACTTGAAATGGATACAATCTGCAAGGGAGAGAGCGGGGGAGTGGGCCATTGGGGAGCTCTTCCAAACAGCCGGTACAGACATGATGGGCTGAATGGCCTCCTTCTGTGCTGTAATATTCTTTAATTCTGTAACTCTATGACCCCTAATGAGAGAGGACCATGACCTGGGCCCCTCAAACCTCTACATCGTCCAGGAACACATTGCTGCTATACCCTGATACACCCTGTTCTCTGGGTGGCTCGCTGTGCAGTGAAATTTTCCTCTCACTTCTGTGATGCTGGGAATTCCACTGTGTGTTGACCCATCATTTATTTTGTGTGTGATGGGATTGGATTCCACGTAGAGGAGCGTGCTACTGTGGAGTCATGTAACACGCTCATGTCCAAGTGAGAGGATCCAGGTTCAATTCCCGGCAACAACAACAACAACAACAATTTACATTTATAGAGCGCCTTTCACGTCGGGAGGACGTCCCAAGGCAGGGCAATTATCCCTGATAATCCTTTTTTTAAAAAAAACCAATCATTTGGTAACTCAATCCATGACTGTTTGTGGGACACGTGGATTGGGTGACCAAATTATTACTTTTTAAAAATAATTTGAAGGGATTATTACTAAATAGTATAGACTTTAAGCAAACCCATATGGCAGGAATTGTGGAGTCACAGTGGTTACAGCACTCGCCTTACAAACAAGTGACCTGGGTTCAATTCCAGGCAGGTCAGGGCGAAACCATGGGCAAGTTTCCTTACTCCACACCCCTGATCATAATCCCTCAAAAAACAATAATAAATTGGTCATTTCAATCCACGACTGTTTGTGGGACACTGCTGTGTGCAATTGGTTGCCACATTTCGCCCACAAATATACAGTCAATTCATTTAAAATATATTCTGCAATTGCTTTGAGGCGTTTATAAGATGTGAAAAGCGCTATATCTAATGCAAGGTTTATTATTATTATTAATTAGATTATTGTTGAAACATATTCTGCCTGAAGCACTTAATGTGTTTTAAAAAAAAATTTCATTCCATTTTTATGCAACAAAATTTTAATTCCTGTGTTTGCAGGTTCTGAGTGTCTGCTTTGAATATGTGGTACAGTATGCTCCCTCCATTCAGCACATTCTGACCTGCTCCATATCGCCCGCCTGACCCGCCCTACCATCGGCGGACGGGCTTTCGGTCTCTCTGCCCCGAAGCATTGGAAATCCATCTCACAATCCCTTTGCCTTGCTCTCTCCCTCCCTTACCTCTCTAAGCCGGTCAGGAATCTTGGCATCTTATTCGACTCTCTTCCTCCCCCACATCCACGCCACGCCCAGTACTGCCTTCCACCACCTTCGCAACATCGCCAGACTCCGTCACTGGCTCACCCATCAGGCTGCTAAAACCCTTATCCACGCATTCACCACATCAAGGCTCGACTATGAAAATTCTCTCTTCGTCGGCCTTCCTGGTGCTTCTGTTCACAAGCTGCAGAACAACCAGCTTGTGTCCTCACTCACCAAGCGCTGTGACCACATCACTCCCACCCTCGCCTAGCTCCATCGGCTCCCCATCCCCCAGAGGATCGAATTCAAGATCCTCTTCCTCACCATCAAGGCCATTCACAGCCTTGCCCCCTGCATCTCTCCGATCTGCTGTCCCCCTATGAACCTCCCCTCCCACTCCATTCAGCAGGCTCCGGCCTGCTCCATATCCCCCGCCCGACCTGTCCTACCATCGGCGGACGGGCTTTCGGTCTCTCTGCCCCCACACTCTGGAACTCCATCCCACAGTCCCTTCACCTCATTCCCCCCCTCGCCTTCTTCAAGGGCGGTCTCAAGACCCTCCTCTTTGACTGTGCCTTCTGCTGCCCTCCCAACTCTCTCCCTCACCTCCTAACTCTCTCCCGCCCGTCTCCCCTACCCTGCCTCTCTCCCTTGCTCAGGTCCATTCTGATTGTTCAGCGCCTTGGGATGTCATCCCGATGGTGAATGTAAATGTAATTTTGTTGTTGTTGTTGTTCAAGGCCAGACTCAAGACCCTTCTTTTCGACTGTGTCTGTGTGTGTATGTGTTCGTGTGTCTGGGATGTCCTCCCGATGTGAAAGGTGCCATACAAATGTAATGTTGTTGTTGTTGTGTGTATGTATATGTGTGTGTTAGTGTGTGTGTATGTGAGTGTATTTGTGTGTCTGTGGGTATGTGTATCTGTATGTGTGCAATAGTGTGTGTATGTGTGCGTATTTGTGTATATATGTCTGTATGTATGTATATGTGTGTGAACATATTTGAAGGTAGCAGGACAGGTAGACAAAGCCATTAAGAAGGCATATGGGATACCAGGCTTTATAAATAGGGGTATAGAGTACAAAAGTCAGGGAGTGCTGACTAACCTCTATAAAACTTTGGTTAGGCCTCAGCTGTGTCCAATTCTGGTCACTACACTATAGAAAGGATGTTAAGGCATTGGAAAGGGTACAAAGAAGGTTTACTAGAATGGTACCAGGATTGAGGGACTTCAGTCATGAGGAAAGGCTAGACAGGCTAGGTTTATTCTCTTTGGAACAGAGAAGGTTGAGAGGAGACCCAATAGAGGTTTATAAAATCATGAGGGGATTCGACAGGGTGAATAAGGAAAAACTGTTTCCACTGGTGGACTCGTGGTCACAGATTTAAAATAGTTTCAAAACAAAGCAGAGGGGAGCTGAGGAGAAATGTTTTCACTCAGTGGGTTGTTCGAATCTGGAATGCATTGCCTGAAAAGGTGGTGGAGGCCGATTCAATAACAGAGAATTAGATCTTTATTTAGGGAGAACAGGTCTGTTAGGTTATGGGGAGAGAGCTGGGCAGTGGGATTAAGTTGCTCTTTTCAAAGAGCTGGCGCAGACAAATGGCCTCCTTTTGTGCCGCAAGATTCTAGGATTCTATGATATGTGTGTATGTGCATCTGTGTATGTGTGTTTGTATTTGTCTGTGTGTGTGTTCATGTGTCTGAGTGTCTGTATGTGTATGTGGGAGTGTGTGTATGTGTGTCCGCGTGTGTAGAGGGAAGGGTCTATATGCGTACAGTACTACCATTGCAACATTTCACATCATCACCACTCCCCTAGTGCAGCCGAGGGCCTCATACATTTATCACCTCCAGGTTGGACTTGCTAACTCTCTGCTCACTGTTCTCCACAGCAACAACAACAACTTGCATGTATATAGTGCCCCTCATTTGGGTAGTGTTCCGGAGACCCACAAGCTGAAGACAATTCATAACTCTGTAGCCCATGTCCTCTCCTGCGTCAGGCTCGGCCGGCCATTGACCCATATCTTTGCCCAGCTCCACTGACTCCCCATCCCCCAGAGGTTAGCGTTTAAGATCCTAACTTTTAAAGCCCTCCACGGTCTTGCAGCACCTTACATTTCTGACGTTCCAAAACCTTACCACGTACTCTGCCTCACTGCCGTGCTTCACATTCCCTACATGAAGGGATTTGAAAGTGAAGGAGAGGATGTTGTAACATAAACAGAAGTCACTGGCAACACTCAGCAGGTCAGACTATGGAGAAAGGAAAATTGAGTCAAAGTTTGGGATCCACGACCCTTTGTCGGAACTGGGGCATGTTGGGAGGGACAGGTTTTTAAGGATGAACAGAGAGGGGAGGGCATGGCAGGGCAAGGAAGACAAAAGAGAAAATGGGGTAGAGGACAGGAGATAATGGGTTAAAGGGGTGTTAATGTTGTGAAGCAAAAGCGGGAATTGCAACAAAACTGGAGAGAAGCGTTGTTAATAACGTTAAAACAAAGTGGGGGTGAAATTGCCAAAGAACAGGCAGATCAAATGGTTGCAGAAAAGGGGGAAGGTGAGCTACTATGACCTGAATCTTGTACCTTGGATTTTTGTAGTTGATGCATTTGGTGATTGGGAGCCAGTGGAGCCTGACAAGGGCCGGGGTGATGGGGTCTGGAGTTTTGTCCGGGTTAGTATTTGGGTGGCGGAGTTTTTAATTGATTTTGTGCATGGTGGAGCTGGGGAGACCAGCAAGGAGAGCATTGGAATAGTGCCCTTGTCCCCACCATCTATGGAACCCCCAACTTGGGTACAAATCCTTGATTATCCAGCGCCTTGGAACGTACTTCCAACATGAAAGGCGCGACAGGTAAATGCAGCTTTGTTGTTTGAGTGTGTGGTACCTGTGTGTTTGTATATCACCTACCCTGATATTGTGTTATATTACACTGAGTGTGCAGGTCTATATGTGAGTGTAGATTATAGTAATAATAATCCTTGCATTTGTGAGTCTTCAATATACACTTTGTGGGTCAAACACGACAGCCAATTGCGCACAGCTGTGTCCCACAAACTATCATGGATTGGAAGACCAAATTTTTTTTTTTTTGAAGGGATTATTATTCCTGGAAACGCAAACACCTGGATACTTACTTAAGGTAAACAACAATGTTATATTTGTATAGCACCTTTCACAACAAGAAATCAGAGGTGTTTGGACTAAGGAAACTTACCCAAAGTTTTGCTGTACCTGGGAATGGAACCCGGGTCCTCTTGCTTGCGAGGCTAGTCCTTTATCCAATAAGGTATAGGACTCCATTATAAAGTCCTTATAAAGTCCACACTTGTAAAGAGTGAGTACAATTACCCCTCGGCTTAGTGTGAAATGAATGTGGTTGTTGTCAGTCTCTCACTGGGGGACATCATGTGAGTACCACATGCTTCTTTCTCAGCAGCACGTTCGTAGCTACAGACACAGACATATCCTTTACTCCTGTAGCTCAGTGCTTACGGCACAGGGAAGGCCAAATGTTATGCAGTTTATCTTACCCCACACCCTTCTGTTTACCCAGCAGTAGGTAAGAACCCAGTTATTAGTCGATCAGTGGATCACTTTTCTGGGAATAATTGTTCCTTTTCCCCCTAAAAAAACATCCAAATTGGTCACTTCAATCCAGGTTTGTGGGACATGGCTGTGTGCAATCGGCTGCTGCGTTTTGTCCACAAAATGTACAAGTTAATTAACTTGGCAGTATATTCTGTGAAGTGCCTTGAGACGTCTGGAAGGTGTGATCAGGCGCTGTAACAAATGCAAGGATTATTATTATTATTATTCTCAGTTTCTCCCTGCGGATATTTGCTGGTTGGAGCTGAGTTGCTGGCAGTGAGCTTTTGCTGAGTCATTGTGTCACTGTACTTTTCAGAGTCACGCCCTCTGCTCAGGCTCCTCCCCTGCCTGTTATCTCCATAAATACTATATATAAAAGCAGGAACAGATAGGGTACAGTACAGTGCAGTGAATCAAACAGGCATCACGCCACCAGACGTCTGCTTCAGTGACAGCATTAGGAAGGTGAGCTTTCACTTGAGTCCCTGTTTCTCCAGGCTTACTGTCTTGCTCTGCCGGACACTCTCTTGACTCCCTTGCCCTGGTACTTTCTGCTGGTGTCAGCCTAGACAGTCAACATTGGCGGGTGTTTAAATGTGCTGGTATTGTCCTGTGTGGGATGGGGGGAGTGGAGGAGGAGGAGAAGTGGGTAGAGATCACAGACGAGCCTGATCTTATCGGTGTGAACCACACACAGTGCATTCCAGCAGATTAATGAAAACCACTTTGTCACGCTTCCCTTGGAGACAGATACATAACAGCAGTTGTACATTCTGGAACAATTCACTTCCCCCTGTGTGTTGTTCATCTCTGCTGTAGGTTAATTTCTTATTCAGTCTCAATCTCTCTCTTCATGTTCCATTTCACAAACTGGTTGATTAAATACAAGGCTTATTATGATGATTTTTATGACAAGTCATTCTGTATTTATATTGTGTCCCTCACCCTGGGTAGCATCTGGAGCTTCCCTTATTGTTATTGTCATTTTGGGCAGTGTGTTTACCATCTGAACACCGTCCTCATGTACCACAGGTCTATTTGACAGGTCTGTGCTGAATGTAAATGGAGCTTTCACTGCTCCAATTCATTAGCTATACAGTGACTCAGTCTAGACACTCGTTTCTCTTCAACTCAACTCATACATTATTAATAGTAATGAACTTTGAGTTGGATAGAGCGCCTCCAAGTTCATTTCAGGAGGACGTTTCAAAGCGCTTCATAGCATGGTGTGTAGTGTTTATACTTTGCAGCTGAACTAAAAAAGGAAGTTGAATGGGAGAAAAAACAAAAAATACATTGAACTTCTTCCTGGATTAAGTGGTTGGAGTGTGGTTTCAGATTATATGCTAAGTCAACAGTTTCCTCTGTTGGATGAGCAATGTGGTTAACATGTGGACTCAGTATTACCCAAGGTTGTGTCAAGTTCATAGGGCTGAGGGCCAGTGATCTTTATTTAGACACATACAAGAGGATCTGGCAGCTCAGAGCCTCATCCAGGTGCATGATATCGGTCAGCATTCGGTCAGCACACTGTGTCAAATGTCACCAAGCATTTGACTACCAGGGGTAAGCGGGAGATGGAATAAACATATCATACTTGCATTTGATATAATGCTTTATCACTTGTTCAAGTTGTCTCAAAGCGCTTCACAACGTACAGTATATACTGTAAAGTGAATTGACTATTTTGTGGATGAATCGCGGCAGATAATTGCGCAAAGCAGTGCCCCATAAACCTGGATTGAAGTGACAAATTTTTTAAAATTTTTTTGAAGGGAAAAGGAATTATTATCCCCAGAAAATTGATCCACCAATCGAATAACAACCGGGTTCCTACTTCCTGCTAGATAAACAGAGGCGTGTGGAGTAAGGAAACTTGCCCAACATTTCTCCCTGACCAGGAATCAAAGCTAGATCTCTCGCTTGTGAGATGAGTGCTCTAACCACTGAGCTACAGAGCTACAGAACTCTTAATAATCCCTGCATTTGATATAGTACCTTATCATATCTTCGAGACGTCTCAAAGCACTTCTCAGAATGTACTGTAAGGTGAATTGACTGTATTTTGTGGGCGAAACTCAGCAGCCAATTGTACACAGCAGTGGGTCAGGGGTTAAACAGTTGTGGATTGAGTGATCAAATAGTTTGTTTTTAGATCCGGTCTTCCTGTTCAGAGGTCCCATGGGACTATTTGATAATGGAAGAGGGCTTCTCCTGACCAACCATCCCCAGACACCTCCAGGTTGTTTGTGGGTCATCGCTGTGTGTGAAATGGTTGCCACGTTTGCCGAGAAAATTAACAGTCACCACAGTTTACAGTAAACCCTGTGAAGTTTTTTGAGATGTTTCAATAACATGATAAAACATTATATCAAATACAGTACAAGGATTATTATTTGGATTGTTACATACTCTTTCCTGCTATCCGGAAGCACCAATTCTCCTCCTTCCTTTCCCATATTTATATTGTTGCGGGAAGCTGACCTGGACTTCAATTTAATTTCTAGTTTGGTGGCTTCATAATGGAGTGGCTTTGAAAGATACACAGGAATAAACTGGTTACACAGGAAGGTGTGAATTTAATGGTGATTTTAAATTCCTACTGTAATATCAAGATGTCAGCTTGATTCTTGATCAGCTTTCCAAATTCCTCCCTCCACAGGCTGCAGATAATCCAGAATTCTGCGGCGCGTGTCCTCTACCACTCCAAGCTTCGTGACCCCATCTCTCCCATCCTCACTTGACTCCGTTGGCTCCCCATCATCCAGTGGATCTAATTCAAGATCCTGGTCCTCACATTTCAAAGCTCTCCACTGCCTTGCCCCACCCTACCTCTGCGATCTCCTAACCCCCTATCAACCTGCCTGCCCCCTCCGCTCAGCAGGCTTCGGTCTGCTCCACGTCCCCACCCCACCCACCTCACCATTAACAGGCGAGCCTTCCCCCACTCTGCCCCCAACCTCTGGAACTCCATCCCACAGTCGGTCCGCCTCGCCCCTTCCCTGGCCTCCTTCAAATCCCGCCTCAAGACCCTCATCTTTAAACGTCCCAAATCCCCCATTTCCCTCCACTCTCCCCGTCCCCAGCTCGGGTCTGAAACAATGACTGTCCAGCACCTTGGGACTTCCTCCTGATGTAATTTTGTTGATTCTGTTGGGAACATGTCGCTCTCATGAACTGGTAGCGCTGAAGGTAAGTGGTGAGATCAGGGATATGGGTGGTGAGATCAAGGTTAGTGAGTGGGTGGTGAGATCAAGGCTAGTGAGATCAAGCTCCTTATTGGAACTCATAATTGCAGCCAACACTGTGTGGTCACTGCAAATAATGTTACACAATTGGAGGTGCTATTTTTCCAAACAAGATATTATACAAAGATACTAGTTACCCTAAGTGAATATGTGGAGTCCTATAGCTCATTGGTTAGCACTTGCCTTGTAAGCGAGAGGGTTCAATAATAATCATGAATTGGTCACCGAATTCACAGCTAATTGTGGGACACGGCTGTGTGCAATTGGCTGCTGTGAGATGTTTCAATGTGATAAGTTTTGATAACAATGGAAGTTTGTTCTACGAGTTTTCATCTTGACATCATCCAACGCCAACTCCACCATTTCACTGCCTTCATTTGACAGATACCAAGCAGAGGACATGGCTGAGTGTGAGAAGACGATGACATGGGGTCACAGTGTACCTACATCACCTCAAGGGGGCTCACCACTCTCTGTTGTCATTATTGGTAAGAGAGCTCACCTTTCTAATCTCGACTCTACTGTGCTTTCTAGTTCAATTAAATGCACGAAGTTTGAGAAATAAAATTGGTGAGCTGCAGGCTCAGGTTGCTGCGAGGCGATATGATGTTATAGCAGTAACAGAGACTTGGCTCCAGCATGGGCAGGAATGGGAGTTGAACATTCCTGGTTATAATGTATTCAGGAGGGATAGAGAAGGGAGAAAAGGGGGCGGGATGGCAATTTTAGTTAAGGACTCAGTGACTGCCTTAGAAAGGAACGAGGTGGAAGAAGGACTAAAAACCGAATCTATCTGGTTAGAATTGAGGAATAAAAAAGGTGCAGTTACACTGTTAGGGGTATACTATAGACCACCAAATAGTGGGGAGGAGATAGACAAGCAGATCTGCAAGCGTATCACGGAGAAATGCAGAGCTAATAGAGTAGTGATAATGGGTGACTTCAACTATCCCAACATAGACTGGCAGAATAGTAGAGTAAAGGGCAAGGAGGGAGAAGAATTCCTGAAGTGTGTGCAGGACAACTTTCTTGATCAGTATGTTTCCAGTCCAACGAGGAAAGAAGCATTGCTGGATCTAGTTTTGGGAAATGAGGTAGGGCAAGTTCAACAGGTTTCTGTAGGTGAGCATCTAGGGAATAGTGACCACAATATCGTTAGATTCAGAATAATTATGGAAAGGGATAAGGAACGATCACAGGTGAGGACACTCAACTGGAAAAGGGCTAATTTCAATGAGTTGAGGTGGGACCTAGCCAAGGTGGATTGGAAAGAAAAATTGGCAGGTAAGACAACTAACGAGCAGTGGGCAGCGTTCAAAGAGGAGATAGTTCAGGCACAGGTCAAAAGCATCCCCACAAAGGTGAAATGTAAGGCATCCAAACCTCCCTGGATGACTAAGGAAATCGGGGCCAAAATCAAACAAAAAAAAGAGGCTTATGATAAGTGTCAGGCTCAAAATTCAGAAGGGAACCAAGCAGAATATAGGAAGTGTAGGATAGAACTAAAAAAGGAAGTTAGAGGGGCAAAGAGACTGCATGAAAAACAATTAGCGAGTAAGATTAAGGGGAACCCTAAGGTTTTTTACCAACATATTAAGAGTAAAAGGTTGGTCAAGGAGAGGGTGGGGCCAATTAGGGACCTAGGAGGAAATCTCATTGTGGAGGCAGAGGGCATGGCTGATGTACTGAATGAGTACTTCGCCTCTGTCTTCACAAAAGAAAATGATACAGCCAATGCCATGGTATTAGAGGAGAGGGTAGGAGAAATGGATAGAATAATTATAACCAGAGAGGAAGTGCTAAAAAGGTTGACGTCGCTCAAGGTGGATAAGTCACCTGGTCCGGATGGGATGCACCCTAGGTTACTAAGGGAGGCACGGGAGCAAATAGCAGGGACTCTGGCAAGCCTGGTAACTACAGACCAGTCAGTCTAACGTCGGTAGTGGGCAAACTTCTAGAGTCCATAATCAGGGACAAGGTAGATCTTCACTTAGAAAGATATAGGCTAATAAAGGACAGTCAACATGGATTTGTTAAAGGCAAATCTTGCCTTACAAATCTGATAGAATTTTTTGATGAGGTAACGGAATGGGTGGATAATGGTAGTGCAGTTGATGTAGTTTACATGGACTTTCAAAAGGCATTTGACAAAGTGCCACATGAGAGACTTATTATGAAATTAAAGGCCCATGGCGTAAAAGGGACAGTGGCAGCGTGGATCCACAACTGGCTGCGAGACAGAAAGCAGAGAGTTGTAGTGAGCGGCTGTTTTTCAGATTGGAGGGAAGTGAGCAGTGGTGTGCCACAGGGATCGGTTTTGGGACCATTGCTGTTTGTAATCTACATCAATGATCTGGACTTGGGTGTACGGAGTACAGTTTCCAAGTTTGCAGATGACACTAAGTTAGGGAGAATAGTAAACAGTGAGGAGGATAGTAGCCATCTGCAAGAGGATATAGACAAATTGGTAAAGTGGGCAGACACATGGCAGATGAAGTTTAATGCAGAGAAGTGTGAGGTGATGCATTTTGGGAGAAGAAATGAAGGGAGGCAATATAGGCTAGATAGTACAATTTTAAATGGTGTGAAGGAACAGAGAGACCTGGGGATTTGTGTTAGTGACTCGTTGAAGGTGGCAGGACAGGTAGACAAGGCTGTTAAGAAGGCATATGGGATACTAGGCTTTATAAATAGGGGTATAGAGTACAAAAGTCAGGAAGTGCTGACTAACCTCTATAGGACTTTGGTGAGGCCTCAGCTGGAATACTGTGTTCAATTCTGGTCACCACACTACAGAAAGGATGTGAAGGCATTGGAAAGGGTACAAAGAAGATTTACTAGGATGGTGCCAGGATTGAGGGACTTCAGCTATGAGGAGAGGCTAGATAGGCTAGGGTTATTCTCTCTGGAGCAGAGAAGATTGAGGGGAGACCTAATAGAGGTTTATAAGATCATGAGGGGTTTCGACAGGGCAAATAGAGAAAAACTATTTCCACTCGTGGGTGAATCTGTGACTCGTGGTCACAGATTTAAAATAGTTTCAAGGCGCAGTAGAGGGGAGCTGAGGAGAAATTTTTTCACTCAGCGAGTTGTTCGAATCTGGAATGCATTGCCTGAAAAGGTGGTGGAGGCTGATTCGATAACAACTTTTAAAAGGGAATTAGATCTTTATTTAGGAAGAACGGGTCTATTAGGCTATGGGGAGCGGGCAGGGCAATGGGATTGAATCGCTCTTTTCAAAGAGCCGGCACAGACTAGATGGGCCGAATGGCCTCCTTTTGTGCCGTAAAATTCTATGATTCTATGATTCTATGAATTGCTCTTGTGTAATATTGTCTCCACATTTTAAGTAGTTCAATCCTTGATGATCTTTTGTGGGGTTACAGGGAAGCCGTTCCTCAGGCTCTAGAGGAAAAATAACCAATACAGTTGTCCCTCGCCGACTGCGGGGGGTATGCTGCTGGATAACAGCGCACTGTGTAAAATCGCGTTTGGTAAACAACAACAACAACAACTTCGATTTATATAGCGCCCTCCACACTGGACGGCGTCTCAGAGCGCTTAACAAGTAAAAAAAACTTAATAAGTAATGGGAATAAAGGATTAGGGGAATCCATCCACAGGCTATCCAACCTCAAGCCTCCAGGCACATCCACACCCAACCAACGCAAAGTGCGTACCAAGGTGGGCTACAGCCAGCTGGCCCTCTCTCCCCACTTGTCGCGCTCTCCGCTCATCACCATAGCCACGCAACCCAAGCCACCTTGCCCACCCCATTCTCACAGACTCACTGGAGACAATGAAAAAGCACCTTACGCTACCACGGCTTGGCTAAATTATTTTACTTTTGGTCCTGGAAGTGTTAGCCTATATGAATACAGTATAAATGAATGAAACAACCTTGATTGTACTTTACCAATGAATGATGATGATGAGGATGGTGAACTTGGAGAGGGGTTAACAGTCCAAGGCCGAGCAATCATTGGAGTTAGGCGGGAGCTGGTGGTGTCCTCCCAAGTACGCATGCACGCGGGGCCGACGTCCTCCCAAGTGAGCATGTGTGCGGGGCCAGCGCGTATAGTCAAATTTTACTTGCGTTCCGCAAAAAAGTGCCGCATTTATTTCTTTGCGTATGGTCAAATTCACACTCAAAACAGTCGCGTTCGGCAAGGGTTGACTGTATCAAAGATTACCATCCTCCCTTTGTGACCATTGCTAATGCTGGACACTAGGGATCTTTGGTCTCCCTACTTAGGCATGGAACAGGGGTCCCATTCCTGATGACAAGCTAAACAGTTTGCACAGCTGTAATAACTGGATCAGAGCTGCTGGATACCCAGCACTCCCGTTGCCCTTATCAGTTTCTGGATCTCCCTCTTGGGGTGGATTGGGGGGGGGGGGGGAAGCGGGGGAGAGCTTTAAATTAATTTGATTTAAAATAGGAATGACTATTTATAATTATAAATATGTATAATCATTTCCAACGTCCTGATTTAATTATGTGTTTTCTACATAAGAGTTAACTTTAAGTGATTGCTGTATGATTGTACTCTGACCTATCAAACATTACTGCACTTGTTAAACAGTCTTATACCTAAAACATTCCACAGCACACTGTTCCACACACACACACACACACACATATATATATGTATATCCTTACGCTGGCCACTGTTGCTTGGCAACTCCAACATTCGTGTCCAGTTACATTGGTATTTCCTCAGTCTGAACGATGAGCTTGATTGCTCAACTTTCAAATAAATTGGAGTGAAATGAGCAGTTGTTTGGCTAACATAGCCACAGTACAATCACAACAGGAAGGAAATCAACCTCTGCTTGCCCCTGGCTTCTCTCGGCCTTACATGTGGAGTCTTGTACCTCAGTGGTTGGAGCATCACCTCTCAAGTGAGAGGATATGGCTTTGATTCCTGGGTGGGGCAAAACCTTATGTAAGAACATAAGAATTAGGAGCAGGAGTAGGCCCTTTGAACCTGCTCTGCCATTCAATAAGATCTTCTCACCTAACTCTGATTACCTGCCCGTAAGTTTCCTTACTTCGTACGCCTCCGTTTACCTAATAGTAAATTGGAATTCAGTTGTTAGTCATCTGGGGATAATAATCACTGCAGTTAAAGTACATCATAATAATTTGGTCACTCACTCCATGACTGTTTATGAGACACTGCTGTGTACAATTGGCTGCTGCATTTCGCCCACATGCTTTGAAGTGCTTTGAGTCATCTCAATGACCTGTTAAGGTGCTATGTCAAACGCAAGGATTATTAAAGATCTATTAAAGATTAAAGCGAAAAGATCTCAACAAAATGAATCATTTTAGGAGTGATGTGGAGGCAGAACCTGTCCCGAATGCTTTAATGGAAAGATGGCAAGATGAAACTGGCCTGTGGATTCAATTCCCACATCGGAATTTGAACTCAGTCTAACCTGACTATTAAGTGCAGTGTTAGGGGAGCATTGGGTTGTTGGAAGTTCTGTTCTTCAGATGAGACATTAACTTGACATCCATCTCATTAACTTCCATCTGTCTGGACACTAAATATCGCAACCCAATTGCAGCGGTTCAGCAATCCCACTGCTAAAAGATCATTCATTTCATGGCTGTCTGTGCTATACTCTATACAAAATTTATATTTACAGAATAAAATCTGTAATATACACTATTCATATTGCCCACAATTACAGTCTATTCTGTGAAGCGCTTTGAGACATCTAGAAGATGCGAAAAGCGCTGTATCAAATGCAAAGGGTTATTATTGTTGTTATTATTATTACTGCAATAAATTCTTTGTGGAACTTTGAGTCGTTTGCATGACATCATAAGGAGCAATATCAAATGTAAGGATTATTCTATGGTATTTACTTGTAATTGTATGGTACTTATTTTTGAAAACAGGAAATGGGCCGTCAGGCATTTGTCTCTCCTACCTACTGTCTGGATACAGGCCTTACTTCAAAGAGGCTGCAATCCATCCAAATCCAATCTTACAGTGGAAGTTACAGAAGAATGCAGGAGTACCCATCACACAACAGGTAACTTTAGCCTAACAGCTCATTATGTCTGTGGTAGATTACCACAGACATAATGAGACTGGAGCTCTCTAACTCTCTACTCTAATCCCATTCCCCTGTTCTTTCTCATATTGTGTCTGCAATGATGCTCACTGCCCTAATCATAGAATTTTACGGCACAAAAGGAGGTCATTCGGCCCATCTAGTCTGTGCCGGCTCTTTGAAAAGTGCAACTCAATCCCACTGCCCAGCTCTCTCCCCATAACCTAACAGACCCGTTCTCCCTAAAGATCTAATTCTCTTTTAAAAGCTGTTATCGAATTGGCCTCCACCACCTTTTCAGGCAATGCATTCCAGATTCCAACAACCCGCCAAGTGAAAATTTTTCTCCTCAGCTGCACTCTGCTTCGTTTTGAAACTATTTTAAATCTCGGAGCACAAGTCACTGATTCGCCCACCAGTGGAAACAGTTTTTCCTTATTCACCCTGTCGAATCCCCTCATGATTTTATAAACCTCTATTAGGTCTCCTCTCAATCTTCTCTGTTCCAAAGAGAATAAACCTCGCTCATCTAGCCTTTCCCCATAACTGAAGTCCCTCAATCCTGGTACCATTCTAGTAAACCTTCTTTGTACCCTTTCCAATGCCTTAACATCCTTTCTATAGTGTGGTGACCAGAATTGGACACAGTACTCCAGCTGAGGCCTAACCAAAGTTTTATAGAGGTTAGTCAGTACTTCCTGACTTTTGTACTCTATACCTCTATTTATAAAGCCTAGTATCCCATATACCTTCTTTGTCTACCTGTGCTGCCACCTTCACAGAGTCACTAACACAAATCCCCAGGTCTCTGTTCCCTCACACCCCTTAAAATTGTATTATCTAGCCTATATTGCCTCCCCTCATTTCTTCTCTCAAAAGGTATCACCTCATACTTCTCTGCATTAAACTTCATCTGCCATGTGTCTGCCCACTTTACCATGTCTTCTATACTATCCTCCTCTCTATTTACTATTTACTTTTCTCCCTAACTTAGTCTCATCTGCAAACTTGGAAACTGCTCCCTACACTCAAGTCCAGATCATTAATATATATATTAATGATATACTATATCATATTATATGATATATATATCATATAATATATATTATGCTCGCAGCCAGTTGTGGATCTACACTGCCACTGTCCCTTTAACGCCGTGGGCCTCTACTTTCCTAATAAGCCTCTCATGTGGCACTTTGTCAAATGCCTTTTGAAAGTCCATGTAAACTACATCAACTGCACTACCCTCGTCCACCCATTCTATTACCTAATCAAAAAATTCTATCAGATTTGTAAGGTAAGATTTGCCTTTTAACAGATCCATGCTGGCTGTCCTTTATTAGCCTATATCTTACTAAGTGAAGATCTATCTTGTCCCTGATTATAGACTCTAGAAGTTTCCCCACTACCGACATTAGACTGACTGGCCTGTAGTTCCCAGGTTTGACCTTCTGCCCCTTTTTATACAGGGAGTAACATTCTCAACCTTCCAGTCCTCTGGCACCACCCCTGTGTCCAAGGAAGATTGAAAGATTGTGGCCAGAGTCTCTGCTATTTGCTCCCGTACTTCCCTTAGTAACCTAGGATGCATCCCATCCGGACCGGGTCACCTTGAGCGCCATCAACCTTTTTAGTACTTCCTCTCTGGTTATACTAATCCTTTCCATTTCTTCTACCCTCTCCTCCAATACTGTAGCATTGGCTGCATCCTCTTCTCTTGTGAAGACAGGGGCAAAGTACTCATTCAGTACATCAGCTCTGTCTCCACAATAAGATTTCCTCCTTGGCCCCTAATTGGCCCCACCCTACCCTTGACCAATCTTTTATTCTTAATATGTTTGTAAAATACCTTAGGATTCCCTTTAATGTTACCTGCTAATTGTTTCTCATGCAATCTTTTTGCCCCTCTAATTTCCTTTTTCAGTTCTTTCCTGCTCTTCCTATATTCCTCTGTTGGTTGACCTCTGTATCTCATAAGCCTCCTTTTTGTTTTATTTAACCCCAATTGCCCTCGTCATCCAGGAAGGTTTGGATGCCCTACATCTTATCTTTGTTGGAATGTTTTTGACCTGTGCCTGAACTATCTCTTCCTTGAAATTTGCCCACTGCTCGTTAGCTATTTACCTGCCAATCTTTCTTTCCAGTCCACCTTGGCTAGGTCCCGTTTTAACTCACTGAAATTAGCTTTCTTCCAGTTGAGTGTCTTCACCTTTGAGTGTTCCTCATCCCTTTCCATAATTATTCTGAATCTAATGATATTATGATCGCTATTTCCCAGGTGCTCATCTACAGAAACCTGTTGTACTTGCTCCACCTCATTCCTCAAAACTAGATCCAGCACTGCTTCCTTCCTTGTTGGACTGGAAACATACTGATCAAGAAAGTTGTCCTGTACACATTTCAGGAATTCTTCTCCATCCTTGCCCTTTACATTACTATTCTGCCACTCGATGTTGGGATAATTAAAGTCTCCCATTATCACTACTCTATTGGCTTTGCATCTTTCCGAAATCTGCTTGCAAATCTGCTCGTCTATCTCTTTCCCACTATTTGGTGGTCTATAATATATCCCTAACAGTGTAACTGCTCCTTTTTTATTCCTTATCTCTAACCAGATGGATTAGGTTTTTTGGCCTTCTTCCACCTCGTTCCTTTCTAAGGCTGTAACTGAGTCTTTAACTAATATTGCCACCCCGCCTTCTTTTCTCCCTTCTCTATCCCTCCTGAATATATTATAGCCAGGAATGTTGAGTTCCCATTCCTGCCCTTGTTTGAGCCAGGTCTCTGTTACTGCTACCACATCATATCCCCTTGCAGCAACTAGAGCCTGCAGCTCACCAATTTTATTTGTCAAACTCTGTGTATTTACATACATGCACTCCAAGACAGAATTCACCTGCTCTGTATTTTTCTCCTGTCCTAACCCTTGTCCCCTGTTTTACCCCTCCCTTATCTGGACTACTGTTTGCATTCCCATCCCCCTTCAAAATTAGTAATGGAGCCATCTTCTCAAAGAATAATTCCCAGCTCACCTCTGTACTATCTTCTCTGTTCCTATTCCCCTGCTCTTACCCAATACACTGTATCTATCCCATTGTATTTTTAATGCTGCTATGAATTTAACAATTACTGTATTCAGTATGGCCAGTGGTAAAGGAAGTGGATGGGAATTAAAAGTATAGTGTATATAGATGGCATTTCTTAATCACAAGATTTCACAAGGTTGTCAAAATGGATCTAGGCAAATTGTCACCTTAATAAATGACTAATATGAAACCCCAGGATTACAAATTAAACACATGGTTAGCATCAATGGTAAGGTGGCCGGGATGTTTGGATGCACAACGTAATAGGCTCGGCTTTCTGAATCAGTTACTAGGGAAGCTCATTGAAGCAGGAAATGTAAATGGGTTCAAGAGACAATTAACATTTAAACCATTTACTAAGCAACCACACAAAGGATCTCCTCATGTGTCAATTTGTCCAACCACTTGTGTTGTGAAGGTAATGGATTTTAGGAAATGAGTAGATCAATATACACTGTGTGTTAACTGCTAGCACTCTCTCCCCTGAGTCACAAGAATGTGGGTTCAAATCCCTAAGTAGGACTTGGAATTGGGTGCTCTAGATTGATGCCCCTAAGCAGTGCTGGTGGTGTGTTCCATTGTCGGAGGAGCCATATTTTGGATGAGGTGTTAAACCGAGGTTCCATCTATCTGTTCAGGTAGATGAATCTAGGCAATAATAAATGGCTGCAGTATCAATTAAAAAATTTAATATAATCCTTGCATTTAATATAGCACTTTACATGTCTTCTAGACGTCTCAAATCGCTTCACAGGATATACTGTAAAGTGAATTGACTGCATATTTGTGGGTGAAATACAGCAGCTAAATGCGCAGTGTCCCACAAACAGTCGTGGATTGAAGTGATCAATTTTTTTTGAGGGATTATTATTAAGCATGTGGAGTAAGGAAACTTGCCCAAGTTTTTGCCCTGCCTGGAATTGAACCCAGGTCTCTCGCTTGCAAGGCGAGCGCTCTAACCACTGAGCTTCAGAACCCCACAAGATTATATGCGGTTAGGATTAATGCCATCAAAGATCCTGTGGTACAATTCCAAACGAGAAGGGAGTTTCTCTCTCCCGGTGTCCTGGCCAACATTCCCCCCCAAAAAATTGGTCACTCACTCCATGGCGGATTGTAGGTTATTGCTTTGCACAACTGTCTCCCACAAACTATATATTCACTACACTTCACTTTTCAGAGTACATCCTCTGAAATGTTTTGGAATGTCTCAACAACATGATAATGCACTAGGTCAAATAAAGGATTATTAGTCCTATTATTTAATAATGATATCTGTATCTAAACAGAGGTGGGATTGAGAATGCAAATGACACAAAAATAATTGCAATAAATAATCTTTGTTTCTTCTAAAATAATCTACTTTGCATATATTTTGGACTCTAGGATTTGGAGTTTTTGTCAGAGGGGCTTGAGGGACGCTCTCACAATCCAGTTGCTGTCTTGTTTGACTCACTGCTGCGTCCAGATGCAGATTTTGGCACTTGTATGGACTCAGTGCTGAGCTGGAGACTGGAACCTGACCAGTACATTCCTCACATCGTTCTGGGCAAAGGTCTGGCTGGAGGAGCTTGGCATGTACGTAGAAAAACAATCATTGGAACAGTGAACCATTTACTAAGTTACCATACTATGGACCAATTTGTCTTTGCATTTGTGTGTGGTAAAGATAATGGCTTTTAGGAAACTGCTAGATCATGCACTGGTCAGCAAATTCAGTTTACACTAATTCTGGTTTCAAGAACAATTCAAGGTGAACCAAGTGTGACTACAAATGTTGTCCTGCCAACAGAGAGTGAAGTATGATGGTGTTGATTGAGCAAGCCTGTGGTTTGTTTCTTAGTTGGGTGGAATCTTCTATCGTATTGGTTAGCCTCATAAGGGTTTGACCCAGGTGGGATGAAACCTTAGGCGAGTTTCCTCACTCCACAGGCTTCTGTTTACCTCATAGTAAGTAGGAACCCGGTTATTAGTCAATTGGCGGATCATTTTCCAGGGGGTAATAACCTCTTAAAATAATTAATCAATTAATTTTAAGCCATTCAAATCCACAACTCTTTGTAGGACACTCCTGTGCACAATTGGCTTTCCCCCAACAAAATACACAGTCAATTCACTTTGCAGTATAGAATCCTAGAATCTTACACCACAGAAGGAGGTCATTTAGAGCTCCTGTAGCTCAGTGGTTAGAGCACTTGCCTTACAAGCATGAGACCTGTATTCAAATCCAGGTAGGTCAGGGCGAAACCATGGGCAAGTTTCCTTACTCCATGAATACGCCTAATAATATTCTGTCCAAAAAAAACACAAATTGAAAAAAATTGGTCATTTTAATCCACGACTGTTTGTGGGATATTACCTTGCGCAATTGGCTGCTGTGTTTCGCCCACAAATATACAGTCAATTCACTCTACAGTATATTCTGTGAAGCGCTTTGAGATGTCGACAGCAAGGATTATTATTATACTGTATTATTATTATGACCATTGTAATATTCTAAATATAAATACCTCATTAATATTATGAATATAGATATCCCAAGTAGTATAAACTTGGTGATAATAATAATCTTTGCATTTGATTTAGGGACTTATTGACATCTTATTTTAATATCGATAACACGCATTATATATGAATATAGATAATCTTTATGATTAGTTCAAGATATCTTTACTCAGATAACCACACTGGACATAGATAATATATTTTGCAATTACCTACTGGTTCCTAGAACAGAACTGTCCATTCTATTGAAACATTGGATAATGTATCTTGCAAAGGAACTTTCTCAGGCAACTACTGTTGCCATTTGTTCACAAATCTTTGCTGGAAGATCTGTAGCAGTTGCTGAGTAACATTCTTTTGTGCACAAATGGCATTGAGTCAATCAAATCATTGATAGTGCTTCACACGTTATGATGAAGTGCCTGCAATAGCTTCAGTATTACACTAAGTATTTTCTTTTGAGCTCAGTTTATTGCTGTTGTCCCATGTGAAGGGCCCTTTGTAAATGCAAGTTGTTGTTGTTGTTGTGTTCAGTGCCTCGGGACGATCTCCCGACGTGAAAGGCGATGTACAGATGTAAATTTGTTGTTGTTGTATTGAGTTCTGACCTGCTATTGTGCTCTTACAGTCCATCAAAGGATCTATGATCACCCTGAGTCTTGGTGACTGGATGGAGCTGCCTGATCTTCGACTCAGGGACTGGATGAGGGAGAAGAAAAGGTAAAAGCATTCCTGTGTCAAAGAGAAGTCCTAATAACAATAGCTTTTTACAAAAACATCCGGATGATCTTCAATCTCTCATTCAGAGTCGATAGGACAAATGGCATGATGGCTTTAATGAGGCTGACTGACCTGCTCACCATTGAACCGCAATTTTTATAATTCAGTCACACAAAGTAGTTTCTTCTACTGAAAATAGTGCTCGAAATTATGTGTGGCCATGTCAAACAAAATACTGAGCAAAGGCAATGGAATTTAGCCATGCTAAATAACTATTACCGTATATCTCCGCGTATAAGGCGCACTTTTTTTCAGGTCGGAAGATCTCGAAAGTTGGGGGTGCGCCCCTATACGCAGGTACAAGCGATTTTGAGCCTCGGAGATACAGTAAACAGGATGGGCGGCCGGCGCGCTGTCAGCCGGGGTTTGGTCAGTGTCCGGCGGGGGTTGGGAGGAGCGGGTGACGGGGCCTCGGCCGCCCGGGCAGCGGCAGCAGCAGCGGACTTCAGTGCTGTGCTTACCTTCTGCCGAACCCAGTCTGCCTGTCTCCCTCCCTGCTGCTCTCTCTCCCTCCCTCCCTGCCTGCGTGCCTGCCTGCCTCTCTCCCTCTCTCTCTCCCAGGCTGCCGGCCTGCCTCTCTCCCTCTCTCTCTCCCAGGCTGCTGGCCTGCCTCTCTCCCTTTCTCTCTCCCAGGCTGCCAGCCTCCCTCTCTCCCTTTCTCTCTCCCAGCCTGCCTCTCTCCCTCTCTCTCACCCAGGCTGCCGGCCTGCCTCTCTCTCTCCCGGGCTGCTGGCCTGCCTCTCTCCCTCTCTCTCTCCCAGGCTGCCGGCCTGCCTCTCTCCCTCTCTCTCTCCCAGGCTGCCAGCCTGCCTCTCTCCCTCTCTCCGGACCAGGTGACTTAAGTGGATAAGTCACCTGGTCCGGATGGGATGCACCCTAGGTTACTAAGTGAGGCACGGGAGCAAATAGCAGGGACTCTGGCCACGATCTTTCAATCTTCCTTGGACACAGGGGTCGTGCCAGAGGACTGGAGGATAGCTAATGTTACTCCCTTGTATAAAAAGGGGCAGAAGGACAAGCCTGGTAACTACAGACCAGTCAGTCTAACGTCGGTAGTGGGCAAACTTCTAGAGTCCATAATCAGGGACAAGGTAGATCTTCACTTAGAAAGATATAGGCTAATAAAGGACAGTCAACATGGATTTGTTAAAGGCAAATCTTGCCTTACAAATCTGATAGAATTTTTTGATGAGGTAACGGAATGGGTGGATAATGGTAGCGCAGTTGATGTAGTTTACATGGACTTTCAAAAGGCATTTGACAAAGTGCCACATGAGAGACTTATTATGAAATTAAAGGCCCATGGCGTAAAAGGGACAGTGGCAGCGTGGATCCACAACTGGCTGCGAGACAGAAAGCAGAGAGTTGTAGTGAGCGGCTGTTTTTCAGATTGGAGGGAAGTGAGCAGTGGTGTGCCACAGGGATCGGTTTTGGGACCATTGCTGTTTGTAATCTACATCAATGATCTGGACTTGGGTGTACGGAGTACAGTTTCCAAGTTTGCAGATGACACTAAGTTAGGGAGAATAGTAAACAGTGAGGAGGATAGTAGCCATCTGCAAGAGGATATAGACAAATTGGTAAAGTGGGCAGACACATGGCAGATGAAGTTTAATGCAGAGAAGTGTGAGGTGATGCATTTTGGGAGAAGAAATGAAGGGAGGCAATATAGGCTAGATAGTACAATTTTAAATGGTGTGAAGGAACAGAGAGACCTGGGGATTTGTGTTAGTGACTCGTTGAAGGTGGCAGGACAGGTAGACAAGGCTGTTAAGAAGGCATATGGGATACTAGGCTTTATAAATAGGGGTATAGAGTACAAAAGTCAGGAAGTGCTGACTAACCTCTATAGGACTTTGGTGAGGCCTCAGCTGGAATACTGTGTTCAATTCTGGTCACCACACTACAGAAAGGATGTGAAGGCATTGGAAAGGGTACAACGAAGATTTACTAGGATGGTGCCAGGATTGAGGGACTTCAGCTATGAGGAGAGGCTAGATAGGCTAGGGTTATTCTCTCTGGAGCAGAGAAGATTGAGGGGAGACCTAATAGAGGTTTATAAGATCATGAGGGGTTTCGACAGGGCAAATAGAGAAAAACTATTTCCACTCGTGGGTGAATCTGTGACTCGTGGTCACAGATTTAAAATAGTTTCAAGGCGCAGTAGAGGGGAGCTGAGGAGAAATTTTTTCACTCAGCGAGTTGTTCGAATCTGGAATGCATTGCCTGAAAAGGTGGTGGAGGCTGATTCGATAACAACTTTTAAAAGGGAATTAGATCTTTATTTAGGAAGAACGGGTCTATTAGGCTATGGGGAGCGGGCAGGGCAATGGGATTGAATCGCTCTTTTCAAAGAGCCGGCACAGACTAGATGGGCCGAATGGCCTCCTTTTGTGCCGTAAAATTCTATGATTCTATGATTCTATGATTCTCTCTCCCAGGCTGCCGGCCTGCCTCTCTCCCTCTCTCTCTCCCAGGCTGCCGGCCTGCCTCTCTCCCTCTCTCTCTCCCTGCCTCCCTCTCTCCCTCCCTGGCTGCCTGGCTGCCTGCCTCTCTCTCTCCCTACCTACCTGTCTCTCCTCCCTTCTGCCGGCAATATCATTGAAAATGCTTCCGTTTTTTTTCACCAAGAAAAGGTCAAAAGTGGGGGTGCGCCTTATACGCGGAGATATACGGTATTCTGTATCTCTGTTTTGCTCAGCCAGGTGTCTGACACATGCAGAAACACATCACAGTTGCTTAAGAGTCTTCGAACCAAACTGAGATTTCTATAAATTCCACCAACACTTGGAAATCCCAGAGATTATTGGAATGGGATGCTCTCTCTCACTCTCTCCCTGGAGGGACACATCCTGTTTACCTAATTCCAGAAACTATTAGGCATAGGTTGGCAAGAGCCAAGACTTGGAGACTCGGAGTGCGCTGGTCAAAACCGCTTAGATATCGCTGACTGGTGATGTTTCTATACCAGGAGTCAACAACAACAACAAAATTGCACTTATATAGTGCCTTTCATGTCAGGAGGACATCCCAATAGTACCTAATAGTCATCACCTAATAGTAGGGAACGGCGATATGGGAATTTTCCGGATATGGATATATCGGTTGGCCCATATCGAGATATACCGATATTTTCCGTTTTTTTCGTACTGCGCATGCGCGCATCGGAGCACGAGCGCATTATGGGTGCGCGCGCATTTGGGACCTATCTTCTCAGGAGGTAAATATCTTTCTCTCTCTGTGTCTCTCACTCTCTCCATCTCTGTGTTTTTCTGTCTGTGTCTCTCTATGTCAGTCTCCCTCTCTCCTCTCTCACAACCCTCCCCATCTCTATCTGTATATTATCACATCCCCGTCTCTCCCCCCCTGCCGTCCCTCTCTCGCATCCCCCACCCCCGTCGTCTCTCTCCCCCACCCCCCCCCCAGCGTCTCTCTCCCCCTCTCCCCCCCCCAGCCGTCTCTCTCCCCCTCTACCCCCCAGCCATCTCTCTCCCCCTCTCCCCCCCAGCCATCTCTCTCCCCCCCAGCCATCTCTCTCCCCCTCTCCCCCCCAGCCATCTCTCTCCCCCTCTCCCCCCCAGCCATCTCTCTCCCCCTCTCCCCCCCAGCCATCTCTCTCCCCCTCTCCCCCCCAGCCATCTCTCTCCCCCTCTCCCCCCCAGCCATCTCTCTCCCCCTCTCCCCCCCAGCCATCTCTCTCCCCCTCTCCCCCCCAGCCATCTCTCTCCCCCTCTCCCCCCCAGCCATCTCTCTCCCCCTCTCCCCCCCAGCCATCTCTCTCCCCCTCTCCCCCCCAGCCATCTCTCTCCCCCTCTCCCCCCCAGCCATCTCTCTCCCCCTCTCCCCCCCAGCCATCTCTCTCCCCCTCTCCCCCCCAGCCGTCTCTCTCCCCCTCTCCCCCCCCCCCCCCAGCCGTCTCTCTCCCCCTCCCCCCAGCCGTCTCTCTCCCCCTCTCCCCCCCCCCCCAGCCGTCTCTCTCCACCTCTCCCCCCCCCCCCCAGCCGTCTCTCTCCACCTCTCCCCCCCCCCCCCCCAGCCCTCTCTCTCCCCCCCCCCCCCAGCCGTCTCTCTCCCCCTCTTCCCCCCCCAGCCGTCTCTCTCCCCCAGCCGTCTCTCTCCCCCTCTCCCCCCCCCAGTCGTCTCTCTCCCCCTCACCCCACCCCCAGCCGTCTCTCTCCCCCTCACCCCCCCCCCAGCCGTTTCTCTCCCCCTCACCCCCCCCCCAGCCGTCTCTCTCCCCCTCACCCCCCCCCCAGCCGTCTCTCTCCCCCTCACCCCCCCCCCAGCCATCTCTCTCCCCCTCTCCCACTCCCCCCAGCCGTCTCTCTCCCCCTCACCCCACCCCCCCAGCCGTCTCTCTCCCCCTCACCCCCCCCCCAGCCGTCTCTCTCCCCCTCTCCCACTCCCCCCCCCAGCCGTCTCTCTCCCCCTCACCCCCCCCCCCCCCAGCCGTCTCTCTCCCCCTCACCCCCCCCCCCCCCCCAGCCGTCTCTCTCCCCCTCACCCCCCCCCCCCCCCCCCCAGCCGTCTCTCTCCCCCTCACCCCCCCCCCCCCCCTAGCCGTCTCTCTCCCCCTCACCCCCCCCACCCACAGCCGTCTCTCTCCCCCCACCCCTTGCATACCTGTATATTGTATTCGAGGACTATGAATACAAGATGGCGGCTTTGCACCTCAGTCTGTGCATTGTGTATAGAGATGAGCATTCTGGGTCTTGTAGTTGATTGTGCTCGCATCCTGATTTTTTACCTCGATATACAGTTTTTCGATATATCGGTATTTTAAAAATGTCTATATCGGCGTATCGATATGAAAATCATATCGGGTTTTAGCGATATACCGATATATCGCCGTTCCCTACCTAATAGTAATATAACCTGTGGAGCTAAATGGTGATTTTACGGTCACTATGTTGAGTTGTCGGCACACTCAATGGGCTAAATGGCCTCCTTTTGTGCCGTAAGATTCTAAGATTCTAGATGCAACTGAGTTTCAATAAATATGGAATGGGAGTTGCATTGTGTAGTTACATAGTTTAGATATTTGATATAATATTGGATAATAGGGAATAATTGAGGCTAGAATCTAATCAATGGTTTTGATATAGAATATACAGTACTGTACTTAGAATTGGTACAGATTTCCAGCATCTGCAGTATTTTGTGTTTTTGTGTTTTTGTTTACACATAGAATTCTGGATACATCCGAAAGTGCTTTGCAGGATTTACTGTAGTATGTGTATATTTTTTAGGGAAGCATGATAGCCAATTTTTGCATAGAAATATTACACAAACAGCCGGGAAATGAATGACTGGAGGGATTATTGGGCATGAATTCTCTTGTTGAATCATGTTAATGTCCTGGAATCCTGTAGCTCAGTGGTTAGAGCACTCGCCTTACAAGCATGAGACATGTGTATGAATCCAGGCAGGTCTGGGCGAAACCTTGAGTAAGTTTCCTTACTCCACACGACTAATAATAATCCCTCAAAAAAAAACAATAATAAAAAAATTGGTCATTTCAATCCATGACTGTTTGTGGGGACGCTGCTGTGGTCAATTGACTGCCACGTTTCGCCCTCAAATATACAGTCAATTCACTTTAAAGTATATTCTGTGCAGCCCTTTGAGACGTCTAGAAGACGTGAAAAGTGCTATATCAATTTGCAAGGATTATTATTATTATTTATGTCTATCTGAACAGGCAGACAGGACCTCAGTTTAACATTTCATCGAAAGGATGGCACCTCCTAGAAGCTGGCTCCCCCAGTACTGCACTGGAGTGTAAACCTGGACTGTGAATTCAAAGTGCTGATGTGGGGCTTAAACCCACAATCTTCTGCAAAGGCCAAACTGAGCCAGTCTGACAGCCAAATATAGAATAATGCACTAGAGAGCAAGTTGCAAACTTGATTCTAATTTATTTAACTGTCTAGTTTATTTCACGTGCTCATTGGACCCCCATCCCCACCCACCTCCTCCGCACCCAGCTCCATTTGTTAGCCCCACTCATTTCTGACACCATTAACCTTTCCCTCTCCTCAGGCACCGTCCCTACCTCCCTTAAAACAGCCACCATCACCCCTATCCTGAAAAAACCCTCCCTTGATGCGTCGCAACCATCAAGTTATCGACCCATCTCCAACCTCCCGTTTCTATCCAAGGTCCTTGAAAGAGTGGTTGCCCCCCAGCTCCGCTCTTTCCTTTCAAATCACTCACTCCTTGAACCCCTCCAATCAGGTTTCCGCCCAATTCACAGCACAGAAACTGCCCTGGTCAAGGTTACAAATGACATCCTAACCGCCTGTGACCAGGGCTCCCTCTGCCTCCTCGTCCTCCTTGACCTGTCTGCTGCTTTCGACACAGTCGATCACACCATCCTCCTTCAACGTCTTTCCTCCCACCTCAACCTTCAAGGCACAGTCCTTGACTGGTTCCATTCCTACCTGACCCACCGTTTACACTTTGTTTCTTCCAACGGTTTTTCCTGAAACCCCCGCATAGTTTCTCACAGCGTCCCCCAGGGCTCTGTCCTCGGCCCCCTCCTTTTCACCGTTTACACGCTCCCTCTGGGCAATGTCATCCGCAAACATGGGGTAAATTTCCACAGGTATGCGGATGACACCCAGTTGTACCTTTCTGCCTCATCCCTCAACCCCCAGACCATCGATGTTCTGAGAGCATGTCTGTCCGACATCGAGTGCTAGACGAGGGACAACTTCCTGCAATTGAACGTGAATAAGACCGAGGCCCTCCTGATCGGCTCAAGCCAGCGCCTCCGCACATCGGGCGCTGCCAGCCTCAACATCCAAGGCTGCACTCTCCACCTCACAAAGCCAGTCAGGAACCTCGGCATCACGTTCGACCATAAACTCTCCTTCCTCCCCCACATCCGCGCCTTGACCGGCACCGCTTATTTCCACCTGCGCAACATTGCCAGGCTCCGCCACTATCTTACCCCCCGCGCTGCCGAAACACTCGTGCACGCATACATCACCTCGAGGCTGGACTACGGAAACTCTCTCCTCGTTGGCCTCCCCAGTTCCTCCATTCACAGGCTGCAGGCCATCCCAAACTCTGCAGCCCGTGTATTATCCCGCACCTGCCTCCGCGACCATATAACCCCCACCCTTGCCCGTCTCCATTGGCTCCCCATTCTCCAGAGGATCGAGTTCAAGATCCTCGTCCTCACCTTCAAGGCCTTACACGGCCTTGCCCCGCCCTATTTAACCGATCTACTTTCCCCCTACAAGCCCACCCGGACCCTCCGTTCAACAGGACTTGGCCTGCTCCAAGCCCCCCGCCCGAACCGCCCCACCATCGGAGGCCGGGCCTTCAGTTTCTCCGCTCCCACCCTATGGAATACCATCCCTCAATCCCTCCATCTCGTTTCTTCCCTTTCCTCTTTCAAGGCCGGTTTGAAGACTTTCCTCTTCGACCGTGCCTTTTGTTCCACCCCGAATTTTTCGACCTCCCCTTCATGTCTCACCCCTTACCGTACACTCCCCTCCCAGCTCGGGTCACATGCCTCCTGTGCAGTGCCTTGGGACGTCCTCCCGACGTGAAAGGCGCTCTATAAATGTAATTTGTTGTTGTTGTTGTATATATTTTATACTGTGGTATACAATAATAAATACCCAGGAATTTTGTTATAAGTTGTTATCTTCTTGTTATTGTCCAAATTATGGTTTCAGGATAATTTGTGTAGAGAATCAAAGGGAGTAAGCTATGTACTATTGGTTGTTTTGAAACTCATATCCTGAGATCCTTTAACTCAGTGCTGAGAGCACTCGCCATGGAGTGAGAGGACCTTGGTTTAATTCCCAGGCAAGGCAAAATGTTAGGCAAATTTCCTTGCTCTGCATGCCTCTGTTTACCTCGCCGTAAGTAGGAACCCAGTTATTAGGCATTTGGTGGATCACTTTTCCGGGGATAATAATCCTGTCAAAAAATAATAATAATTTGGTAACTTAATCTGGAACTGTTTGTGAGACACTGCTGTGTTCAATTAGCCACCATGTTTCGAAGCCGCCACTTTTCACCACATCTTGAAGACGTGAAAAGTCGCTGTATCAAACACAAGGATTATTGTTATTATTATTATTATTATTCTTAAACACTGAAAAGTCGCTGCCTTTGCTCTCGTCTCTAACGGGAATGATATCACTTTGCAGATGCGTGAGAAATGATAGAACCACTACAGCAGACATCGCCCAGTACTACCAGCACTATGTGAAAGACAAAGGCTTGCAAAGGAACATTGCCTGTGGCGCTGTGGTGACCTCAGTCAAGAAGGTTAGTCCAGATTCTCACTGTGAAGGTGAAGGTGAGATTACAGACACACATGTACCCATGGACCAGGTGGCAGAACCTCAGCCCTGCACTACAACTCCCACCACAAACCTTTTTGAGATCAAAGGCAACATCCAATCCACAACTGGGTTAGAAAATACCTTTTGTATCTATGCAGAGAATGTTGTCTTAGCTACAGGGACGTATGACAGCCCTGCTCAGCTTGGCGTTGAGGGGGAAGACCTGCCCTTTGTTTCTCACACAATGTCTGAGCTGGAAGAGGCCATCAAGCAGCAGAGAGTGGGGCAATACTCTGACCCCATCCTGATTGTTGGGGCTGGTCTCACTGCAGCCGATGCTGTACTCTCGGCCCACCACAGCAACATCCCTATACTGCACGTGTTCAGAAGACGAGTTAATGATCCAGGTCTTATCTTCAACCAGCTTCCTAAAATGATGTACCCCGAGTATCACAAAGTACACCAGATGATGCAGGAACAATCATTCTCTGTCACGGGGCCATACGAAGGATACATCAGCCTCCCCCAATTCCAGGTTTTATCCTTCAAAGCTGACAAAAAGTGTATTGTTCAGAATATACAGTCAGGAGAAAGGAAGATCTTCAACATCTCGATGGCTCTTATCCTCATTGGTTCAAATCCCAATTTATCGTTTCTTCCTGATCACGGAAGTTCACTGGGAGTAAACGTGGAGCTGCCAATTAACTGCCGACGGAACCCCATAGACATAGACATGTACACATATGAGAGTGTGCAGGAGCCGGGGCTGTACGCTGTTGGTCCTCTGGTTGGGGACCATTTTGTACGCTTTCTGCAGGGAGGAGCCTTGGCGGTCTCCAGTGCTTTAATCAAGGGTAAACATGTCATGGCAGATAAACCAGCAGATCACAACCACAGCAACATTTGTCAGGGTGACTAACACAATCTGATGTGGCCTCCAAAACAGTGCTTCAGGTTGGTATATCTAGATATACCACAGGGTAAGAAATGTAAATGTCCTTTAATTTCCCTACCTTTGGGGAGGGATCTCTTGCCTCTCAGGGCACATGGATTAGGACAGAAAGCTGACCCATTGCCAGAGATGCTCACTGGTCAGATAGTAGGGAGGACATGTGGGATGTGCCTACAGATTTTTTGGCCCAGAAGGAAACCTATGATTCTCACCCATTGTCAGGCTCTGACAGGACGGTTGATAGATTGCACTATGTTGTGAGAGATCAGAGCATGGAGGGAAAGGAGTCCTGGAGCTCAGTTATTAGAGCACTTGCCTCACAAGTGAGAGGATTTGGGTTTGAATCCTGGCCATGGCAAAACCTTTGGCAAGTTTCCTTACTCCACAGGCCTCTATTTACCGACCAGTAAATAGGAACGGGGTTGTTAGTCAATTGTGGATCGCTTTCCAGGGGTAATAATCCCTTAAAAAACTTGTCACTGAATCCATGACTGTTTGTGGGACACTGCTGCACACAATTGCCTGCCATGTTTCACTCAAAAAATAGTCAATTCACTTTAGAATACATTCTGTAAAGCACTTTAAGATGTCTCAATGACATGATTAATATTATTATGAAACACTGATAGTGTGAAAACTGACTTGATCAAATAAACACTGGAGAAATATCCCACTATTTGAGAGGCACATTGAAGGTGATACTGATGATTATAGATGTTGATGAATAATTATTACACACACATACACAGAGGCACACACACACACAGACGGACACAGGTGCACACTCACAGGCACACACACACACAAACAACAATACACTTCCTCTGGGTTCAAGTGTGAGCTGCTTTTGGGAACTCTGAATCTGATTTCGATCACATTCCAATACTAACCATTCCTCTAGTAACCAGTACTTTAAGGGTTAAGCTGCTAAGTGCAGAGAGCTTTGCTGTGGGAAAGTACTAAATGAATGCCACAAACCTTCCTCATTGTGCTTGGAAAATCCCTCTCTCTGAAGGAGACTTAACTTTTCAACCTGCTCTAAGCCGTCGGATTTACCTTTTGAAATGTGAGCTGGAGGGCCAGTGACTCAAAGCGTTTAAACACTCAACTTCTGACACTCCAAGCCCAGTCTCAGGGCTGAATGTCACTGGCAATCACTGCCCTTTAGCTAGATGAAACAGTTCATCTCACCCCGACAGTCATTCAAAAGGGGAGATGCTTAAAATGACTTTTCTGTTGCTTTACTTTGTTAAAAGTGTTGCTTAACTGATTCAGACCAACATATTCCCAGCTTTAATCCCTGCCTGTGTAGAGGATAGATTTAGATTCTAACAGTTGTAATTCTCAGATGGAATAAGGGTGCTATAATTGCTCCTCATTCCCGTGGGTTCAGGAGGGAACATAATCAGCCAATGTTCCTTCTCTCCCTCATGGGAGAATATGAATGTGAGACGAGGACAAGATTAGGCTTGGTTGTGATGTGCTCTGGAGTTGAATAGCTCACACATGATTAATGCTGCAGGGAGAGGTGTTAGAGAACTTGCGGAATCAGATCCCTGTGCGAGACAAGAGATGAGAGGAGAGAGGCCGGCTTTTTTTCAATAAAGTGATGTAAAACATAAATATTTGACAAACTGGTGGATAACGGGTGAAAGAGCACTTACCCCTGATTGTAATCAGGCTACAGATGGATCCGTTTCATTGACAGTTCTTCATGGGACCATCTCGTCTTTCACCTCTGCTCTTTGCTGCTTTCATCCACCATTGAGTCTCAGGAACATATTCTTACAGAGAAACATAGGAACAGGAGGAGGTCAATCAGCCCCTGGAGCCTGTTGCCCTCATTCTATTAGATCATGGCTGATCTGTACCTCAACTCCAATTACCCACCCTTGCCCCATATCTCTCGATACCCTGATCTAACAAATATCTGTCCACCTCAGTCTTGAAAATATGAATGGATCCAGAATTTTTTGCAAGGAACACAGCATCCCATCAGTCTGTTCATACTGCTGCTAACCTCAGTGTAAGTACATTCTGGATATTGTTTGATAGTACATTCATAATAATAATCTTTGCATTTTGATAGCGTTTTTCACATCTTATCAACGTCTCAAAGCGCTTCACAGAATACTCTAAAGTGAATTGACTGTATATTTGTGGGCAAAACGCGGCAGCCAATTGCACACATCAGTGTCCCACAAACAGCCGTGGATTGAAAAGACCAATTTTTATTATTGTGGATTTTTGGGGACGGATTATTACTAGGCCTGTGTGTGGAATAGGGAAACTTGCCCAGGGTTTTGCCCTGATCTGCCTGGATTCGAACACAGGTCTCAACGCTTGTAAGGCGAGTGCTCTTACCACTGAGCTACAGGAGCTCCACATTAGATTAGATTGCAGTAGAAAATGGCACTGAAAAGAGCAGCTGATTTGAACTGTAGAATGGGGAAACGACATGGGTGAAAGAGAACTTAACAAGTGATGTGGTGTTGTCTGATTGACAGACCACTGAATATTAATATTAACACACCCTCTTCTTGATGGGTTTAAGAGATAGCTCTTAGAAACCTCACTGAGTTCTATGGTTCTCCATTTAATTCTCTTTTTCTCTCTTACTCTCTTTTCGCTTCTCCCTCGGTTTATTTGCTAGGCTGGTGGCATAAACAGCAAATTCTGCTACTACCTGTCTCCCCGAGGAAGAATATATTATATAGATTAGTGGGGTCAAGGTATACTATATAAGAAAATTTGGTAATTCACTTTTTGGCTATTTGTAGAACAATACTGTGTGTTAACTAACTGCCAAATATGCATATAAAACACACACTTACTACACTTTACAGAAGAGTCCTATAGCTCAGTGGTTACAGCACTTGCCTTACAAGCATGAGACCTGTGTTCGAATCCATGCAGGGCGAAACCATGGTCCTTACTCCACATACATAATAATAATCCTTCGAAAAAAAATAATGAATTGGTCATTTCAATCCACGACTGTTTGTAGGACACTGCTGTGCACAATTGGCTTCTGCGTTTTGCCCACAAATATACAGTCAATTCAATTTACAATAAATTCTGCAAAGCGCTTTGAGATGTCTAAAAGACGTGAAAGCATTATATCAAATGCAAGGATTATTATATTATTATTAAGAGCTTGGAGATGTCTCCTGACATGAGAGGCCAACATCAAATTCAAGGATTATTGTTGTTATTGTTTTATCAAAGACAGTTATTATAGAGGATTGACTCAAGTATATCATTCCATGGTCAAGCAAATAACCTTGGGTCATCCATTCTGTGCCTGCTCTCTGCACTACGCACAGTGAAAGTGACCATTGTGCCTTGTTTATGGCTCTCAACCACCATGATATAGGAAGGCTCCAATATTGGTGGCACTTGTGGAATTGCAAGAGTTTGAATGCTTGTAGGGATAGAGCAGGAAGAGGGATTGAAAGAACAGCTTGCACTGAGAGTCTCCGCGGACTCGATGGACCGAATGGCCTCTCTCTTTACTATAACTTTCTATGATTCTATGTGTACCTATCTCTACTGTACCTCAGCCCACTTCCCTCTGACCTCCTTCCAAACTCAGGCTTCCACTCAGTCTTTATAAAGTGCTTTAAACCATTCTCTGTTTATGAAAAGCACTGCATAAATTCATTTGTTCTGTTGAATGTGTATGTTTGGCTGATTTTAGCAATACACTATTGTAAGGCAGGGTTTTGTGACATACTGTTCAACCCATCGCTTTGTCTAATAAACTCCTCTACTCGCCAACACTGTGTCCGTTGTTCCATCTGAATGTGGGGTAAATAGGAGAGAGATTGTAGCTATTGTTCTGAGTGAGAGGAACGTGGGAAGCAAGTCCTGGACACTGCTTCACAGGGAATTAACATCAACAAAGCCCATCATCATATATGGCTCAGGACAGGGTATCTAGCAATGCAGCTTTGGCTTCAGGTTCCATTCTTAGCCTAAGAAGCCTTTAAAAAGATTACACACAGCTAATGTTACATTCTGCCAACAGGCACCAAAGACCATTTTGGCAATCTATTGATTTTCTCTCAGGGTAGATTAGGAAGGAAGACAGAATAAAACCGGGAGGGCCACCAAGGAGGAATGGTTTATTCTGCAATTGACATTTATTGGATTATTTTGGTTTCAATCCACCCGGCTCTGTAAATGAGATAATTAAGCGAAGAATTGACGTGGGAACAGCTGATTTCAAAGTAAATTATTTGGCTGTGAAACTCATGAGAAAGGCAGTGTCCAGTTTCCTACAAAGTCCATTTGAACTATTTGATCTTAGGGTGTATGATTTCATGGCCTGCACAATTACTGTGTGTTGGAGGATGTGGGGGGCGGGGGTGGGGGGGAATGGAGGGAGGGAGAGTAATTAGTGTATATACTGTATCTTGGGCGATACTGGGTAATTTGAGCTCTGATTTCTAACCAGAATGCTGGATTTAAAGAAGCAGGATTCTGTTTTCACAAGCACATATTTCACATTTTTCTTCATGCAAGACATGACCCTCACATGCTTCTAGCTGTTTGTGGTTCAATTGCATGAATCTAGAATTGATAATGTTTCTGCTGTTTACAAATCATTTCCAGCAAACTTGTATTCCCCCCAGCAGCCACTTCCCGCCTGACTTTAGTAATAATAACAATCCATACCTTTTGATATCGCACCTCATCACATCGATGAGACATCTCAAAGCACTTCACCAAAGAGAATTGACCGTGTATTTGTGGGTGAAACAGGACAGCCAATTGAACACATCGGTGTCCCATTTCACTCAATCAAAATGGATTGAGTGACGCCAATTTATTTTTGAGGGATTATTAGCCCCCTGGAAAACAATCTGCCAATCGACTAACAACCTCACACATGGCTTGGTGTGTCTCGGGGTCTGTTGCTGTTATTTTAGTAATAATGATAATAATCTTGCATTTTACATCACCAATGGTGTGGACTGGGCGGGAGGACGTGGGGCAGGCTGGAGTCCACTGGGTGGTTGGAGTGGGCAGGTTGATATGGGGTTAGCAGTTCACTGAGGTAGGAAGGGGCAAAGCCATGGAGCGCATTGAAGGCGAGGACTGTGTAACACAGGTATTTCCACATGAAGGTGGGAACTCTTGCTTTGGTTTAGATTCTCTTAAGTACCATGATGGGTTTACACAAGCGTCAGACATCCGGCCAGGCAAACAGTATAAATTGTGGGCGAACGACTGCTGGATTAAAAACACTTTTCCAAAGGACGTGCACAACATATTCAGCTACAAAGATGTGACACACAAAAGTGTGGCACTCTCTCCCTCAAATCCTTCGCTTTACACTCTCCCCATTTTCAAATCCGGCCTAAAGACCTTCCTCTTTGATTGTGTGTATGGTAACATCCCACCTCCCTCCCCCTCTAGCTTGGGATCAGACCCACCACTGTCAATCTCTCCAGGACACTACTCCACATAAAGGGAGCTGCATAAATAAATGCATGTTGTTGTTGTTGTTGCTGTGTGACACTTAAAGATGTGACGCAGAAGGCTGAGCTAGTACATCAGGGATTCTCCCTGGATAAGGAAGAAAAACATCAGTCAGTGTTACTGGTTGTGTGTCAGCCTGTGGTGCCAGCGGGCAGCTCAGAACTTTAACCAATCAAGTTGCTCAATGCTGAGTTTGAAAAGGGCAAGAAGTTCCTGCTGGTGGGCGAATCAGTGACTCGTGGTCACAGATTTAAAATAGTTTCAAAATGAAGCAGAGGGGAGCTGAGGAGAAATGTTTTCACTCAGCGGGTTGTTCGAATCTGGAATGCATTGCCTGAAACGGTGGTGGAGGCCGATTCGATAACAGCTTTTAAAAGAGAATTAGATCTTTATTTAGGGAGAACAGGTCTGTTAGGTTATGGGGAGAGAGCTGGACAGTGGGATTGAGTTGCTCTTTTCAAAGAGCCGGCACAGACTCGATGGGCCGAATGAATGCCTTTTGTGACGTAAAATTCTATGATTCTATGAAGTGTGACCGAAAGCACGATCAAAAAGGAAAGTCTTCAGGTATGATCTGAAGTTTGGCGAAGAGGGATAGAGGCAAGGATTTCCAGAGACAATAATAATAGTAATAATCCTTGCATTTGTGATAGCGCTTTTCATATCCCCCGCACAGTTTCTCACGGTGTCCCTCAGCGCTCTGTTTTAGGCCCCCTCCTTTTCACCCTTTACACGCTCCATCTGGGCGATGTCATCCGCAAACATGGGGTAAATTTCCACATGTATGCGGACGACACCCAGTTGTACCTTTCTGCCTCATCCCTCAACCCCCAGACGATCGATGTTCTGACAGCTTGTCTGTCTGACATCGAGTCCTGGACGAGGGACAACTTCTTGCAATTGAACGTGAGTAAGACCGAGGCCCTCCTGATTGGCTCAAGCCAGCGCCTCCGCACATCGGGCGCTGCCAGCCTCAACATCCAAGGCTGCACTCTCCATCTCACAAAGCCAATCAGGAACCTCGGCATCATGTTCAATCAAAAACTTTCCTTCCTCCCCCACATCCGCGCCTTGACCGGCACCGCTTATTTCCACCTGCGCAACATTGCCAGGCTCCGCAACTACCTCACCCCCCACGCTGCCGAAACACTCGTGCACGCGTACATCACCTCGAGGCTGGACTACGGAAACTCTCTCCTCGTCGGCCTCCCCAGTTCCTCCATTCACAGGCTGCAGGCCATCCCAAACTCTGCAGCCCGTGTATTATCCCGCACCCGCCTCCGCGACCACATAACCCCCACCCTCGCCCGTCTCCACTGGCTCCCCATTCTCCAGAGGATCGAGTTCAAGATCCTCGTCCTCACCTACAAGGCCTTACAAGGCCTTGCCCCGCCCTATTTAACAAATCTACTTTCCCCCTACAAGCCCACCCGGACCCTCCGTTCAACGGGACTTGCCCTGCTCCAAGCCCCCCGCCCGAACCGCCCCACCATCGGAGGCCGGGCCTTCAGTTTCTCCGCTCCCACCCTATGGAATGCCATCCCTCAATCCCTCCGTCTCGTTTCTTCCCTTTCCTCTTTGAAGGCTGGTTTGAAGACTTTCCTCTTCGATCGTGCCTTTTGTTCCACCCCGAATTTTTCGACCTCCCCTTCGTGTTTCACCCCTTCCCAAACACTCCCCTCTCAGCTCGGGTCACACGCCTCCTGTTCAGCACCTTGGGACGTCCTCCCGACGTGAAAGGCGCTCTATAAATGTAATTTATTGTTGTTGTGTCCTAGACCTCTCGAAACGCTTCACAGAATACACTGTAAAGTGAATTGATTGTATAGTTGTGGGTGAAATGTGGCAGCCAATTGTGCACAGCGGTGTCCCACAAACATCCGTGGATTGAAATTACCCAATTTTTTTTTTGAGGGATTATCATTAGGCGTGTGGAGTAAGGAAACTTGCCCACGGTTTGGCCCTGACCTGCCAGGAATCAAACCCAGGTCTCTCGCTTGCAAGGTGAGTACTCTAACCACTGAGCTACAAGACTCCATATTCGGGACATAGTGGCTAAAGAAAGAGAAGGCAGTTGCTCTCACCTGGTGTGCTACCCAACAATAACCCAAATAAAACTGGTCATTCACTTCATGGCTGTTTGAGGGACGTATGAAGTGTGCAAATTGGCTGTCATGTTCGTGTACAAAATACACTGTGCGAGGGCGCTATATAAATCGAAGTTGTTGTTGTTGTAAATGTAGTTGTACTGTATATCCATTTAAGCACCCTGAAACAAATGTCCTCCTGACTTGAAAGGTGCTATATTCAATAGATGGATTATTTATTTGTTCACTGTCACTGCAAATTAATCTCCTCCCAATCATAAATTCCACACATACACACATGTAGCATAACATTTGCTAATGCCAGCAGTATACACAAACAGCAGTAAAGAAAGCCATGCTCACTAAATTATGCAAAGTTCCACCTATAAATTTCAATATTAAAATCATCTATTAATTGGCAGGGAATTTGCTCCAGTAGAAAAAGGATAAATCCCCCTTTCTCAACTAACCCAATTAATGCCGTAAATCCTCTCATTGACTAAGGACTTAGCTCTCATTCAAGATCAAGCTAATTAACTTACGGGTCATGGGGTCAGACACATTCTCCATCTGTTTATATCTAACAGGGTGCCTCTGGAGACAAATCCTTCCTCGAGGGAATTCCTAATGTAAAATGGTTGGTTTTCCCAGCCACAAACCTCCACAAACTGTCTCTCACATTGTGTCTGTGCGGAGCAGTAATAATAATAATCACAATCCTGGCATCTGATATAGCACTTTATCATGTCTTTGTGATGTCACAAAGTGCTTCACAGAATATATGTGAATCTTTGAAGGTGGCAGGGGTGGGCAGATAGAACTGTTAAACAAGCATAAGGGATACTAGGATTTATAAATAGGGCATAGAATACAAAAGTCACAGGAAGTTATGATGAACAGTTTAAAAAAAAACTGGTTAGGCCTCAGCTAGAGTTCATGTTCTGTTATAGACACCACACTTTAGGAAGGATGGCAAGGCATTGGAGAGGGTGCAAAGGAGATTTACCAGGATTGAGGGACCTCAGTTATCGGGAGAGGTTAGAGAAGCTAGCATTATTCTCCTTCGAGCAGAGAAGGTTAAGTGGAGAATTTATAGAAGATTTCAAAATGATGGGAAGAATAGATAAGGTAAACAAGGAGAAACTATTTCCACTGGCGAGTGGGTCGGTAACCCTAGAACACTGATTTAAAATGCTTGTTAAAAGAACCAGAGGGGAGATGAGGAGAAATTGGGAGATGAGTTGTTGGGATCTTGAATGCATTGCCTGAAAAGGTGGTGGAAGTTGATTTGCTGGCAACATTTAAGAGAGAAGTAGATAGTTATTTTGGGAGGACAAGTTTGCAGGGCTACGGGGAGAGAGCGGAGGAGTGGGATAGATTTGGACATCTCTTTTAAAAGATGAGCCGAATGGCCTCCTTCTGTGCTGTATGAATATACTAAAAGTGAATTAACTTTACATATAATTTGTGGGCAAAACTGCTTTACGCTACTCGCCTTGCCTACCACTCCATTGGTGCCCCCACCCTCTGTAACTCCATCCCGCAGCCCCTCTGCCCTGACCCCCCAGCCCCTTGTCTCCTTCAAGACTCGTCTCAAGACTTTCCCTTTCGACCATGACTTTGGTTACCTCCATGATCCCAAATGCCAGCTTGGGTCTGAAACACCAACTGTCCAGCACCCTGGGACATCCTCCCAATGTGAAAGGCTCTATACAAATGTAATCGTGTTATTATTACCCGCAGAAAACACAATCCGCCAATACGTAAATAGAGGTATGCGGAGTAAGGAGACCTATACCAACATTCCCCCCTGCCATGGAATCAAACACAGATCCTCTTGCTCGTGAGGCGAGTACTCAAGACCAGGACTCTTTCATAGTCTCCATAATACAACAACAACAAAATTACATTTATAGATCGCCTCTCATGTCGGGAGGACAACCCTATTTATGATGGACTGAGTCAACATTGAAGGCCTGAATCCAATGATATTAACAGAATGTGTGTGCGGCAGTATTGACTTAAGTCATCTGATGATTTAAAGTTGCTGTACTTACGTAATTATTTTGTGATGTCCGCTATCTAAATAATGTTTGATAGTGTTGCAATGATGTACTTTATACCATGACATCAAACATTCACTGCAAGCATCTCCATTGTCAAATGCGCCCTTTCTCTCTCTCTCTCTCTCTCTCTCTCTCGGGTCAGGAATAAAAATAAATATAAAGCTCAGAATGCTGAAATGCCTTCAATTAGGTGTTGGATTTGAGTCCTCAGAACCGTGATATCAATAACCGTAAAAATGTCATTAATGTACCAGCAGGCATACCAAGGCTGTACATTTCCAGCTCAATCTGACACTATTAGAAATAAATCATTTGCATTTGATATAGTACCTTAGCACATTGCAAATTCTCAAAGACCTTCATGAGGAATTAGTGTCAAGTTTATTTGTAGGCAAATGCTGCAGTCATTTATGCCAGCAAGGTTCAGCAAATGACCATAAGGTTAATGACCAATTAAATCTGGAGGATTGTTGATCAGAATATTCATTCCAATTTTGTTACATGATCTTCAATGTCCACCTGAACAGGCAAGAGGTACCTTGGCTTAATCCAAAGTATCCAGTACATCGCTCCTGTAGCTCATCGTTAGAGCACTCGCTTTACAAGGGTGAGACCCGTGTTCGAATCCAGGCAGTCAGGGGGAAACCTGGGCAAGTTTCTTTACTCCACACGCCTAATAATAATCTGTCCCAAAAAAAACGATAATAAAATTGGTCATTTTCAATCCACGACTGTTTGTGGGACGCTGCTGCGCGCAATTGGCTGCCGCGATTCGCCCACAAATATACAGACAATTCACTTTACAGTATATTCTGTGAAACGCTTTGAGACGTCTATAAGATGTGAAAAGCGCGATGTCAAATGCAAGGATTATTATTATTACGTTGGTGGCTGGATTTTCAGCTGCTCTGCCTCCTCTCTTTGGAACTCCATCTTACAATCCCTTTGTCCTGCTCCAACCCTCGCCTCCTTCAAGCCACGTCTCCAGATCCTCCTTTTTGACCGTGTCGTCCACCTACCCCTTCTGCCCTCCCCCATCCCAACCCTGCCTCCCTACATGCTGTGGTCCTGATCCCTGACTGTTTTGCACCTTGGGACATCCTCCTAACATGAATTATGGTTTCCAAGTATAATTTTATTGTTGTTGTTGACATCTCAAAAAACACAAGCAAGAGTTTTATAACTGACACTCCATGCTTGCATGAATATCTTGATTCCACATTGCAAGCCAATCACGGTTTAAATTCCACCTGGATGGAAATTTATTTTGTGGGTGGTGTTAGAGTTTCAGGGAATCTGCAATTTGACATATTGTTAAATTTGGTTTTAACTTTGGACCCAGTTTTCAGAGGTTGTCAAAATAAATTTAAGTCCAAAAAACCAACTTCAAAATGAAAGGCTGTGTTAAAGATAAGACAAACAGAAGTCACTGAGAACACTCAGCAGGCCAGGCAGCAATTATGGAGGGAGGAAAGTGAGTTTCAGATCCATGATCTTTCATCAGAACTTAATTTAGGAATTTGTTATTTCTGGATGCTCTAAAATCCTGCGTTAACACACGAAATCTTGAAGCAGATGGAGTATCTATCCATTAAAGTGTGCCATAGCTCACCTAATATTTATAAAATCAACTTTCTAGATTATTCCCATACAACTACACACAATATGACATGGCAAGAGGCCATTTGATATTCATGTTGTGTGAATAGATGAAGCATCTATTCCGATTCCCCAGTGATTCCTGTAGCTCAATGGTTAGATCACTCGCCTTACAAGCGTGAGACCAGTGTCTCAAATCGAGGCAGATCAGGGCGAAATCTTGGGCAAGTTTCCTTACTCCGCCTATTAATAATTCGTACAAAAACAAACTACAATAATTTGGTCATTTCAATCCATGACTGCTTGTGGCACACTGCTGTGCGCAGTTGGCTGGCGTGTTTCGACCACAAATATACAGTCAATTCACTTTACAATATATTCTACAAGCGCTTTGAGATGTCTCAATTACGTGATAAGGCGTTATATAATAATAATAATAATCATAATAAATGACAATATATTACACTACAGTGATATCTCTCTAACTACAGTATATTGTTTGCTTGTAAGTCTAACTGTGTGTGATACACACATCTGTCAATAAATACAGAAGTCATTGGGACACTCATCAGGACAGGCAGCATCTATGAAGAGAAGAGATTTGAATGTAAGCACCCAGAAGGGGTCCCGATTTCCTCTCTCTATAGATGCTCTCTCTATATCGCCTCTGTCTTCACAAAAGAAAAGGATACAGCCAATGCCATGGTATTAGAGGAGAGGGTAGGAGAAATGGATAGAATAATTATAACCAGAGAGGAAGTGCTAAAAAGGTTGACGTCGCTCAAGGTGGATAAGTCACCTGGTCCGGATGGGATGCACCCTAGGTTACTAAGGGAGGCACGGGAGCAAATAGCAGGGACTCTGGCCACGATCTTTCAATCTTCCTTGGACACAGGGGTCGTGCCAGAGGACTGGAGGATAGCTAATGTTACTCCCTTGTATAAAAAGGGGCAGAAGGACAAGCCTGGTAACTACAGACCAGTCAGTCTGACGTCGGTAGTGGGCAAACTTCTAGAGTCCATAATCAGGGACAAGGTAGATCTTCACTTAGAAAGATATAGGCTAATAAAGGACAGTCAACATGGATTTGTTAAAGGCAAATCTTGCCTTACAAATCTGATAGAATTTTTTGATGAGGTAACGGAATGGGTGGATAATGGTAGCGCAGTTGATGTAGTTTACATGGACTTTCAAAAGGCATTTGACAAAGTGCCACATGAGAGACTTATTATGAAATTAAAGGCCCATGGCGTAAAAGGGACAGTGGCAGCGTGGATCCACAACTGGCTGCGAGACAGAAAGCAGAGAGTTGTAGTGAGCGGCTGTTTTTCAGATTGGAGGGAAGTGAGCAGTGGTGTGCCACAGGGATCGGTTTTGGGACCATTGCTGTTTGTAATCTACATCAATGATCTGGACTTGGGTGTACGGAGTACAGTTTCCAAGTTTGCAGATGACACTAAGTTAGGGAGAATAGTAAACAGTGAGGAGGATAGTAGCCATCTGCAAGAGGATATAGACAAATTGGTAAAGTGGGCAGACACATGGCAGATGAAGTTTAATGCAGAGAAGTGTGAGGTGATGCATTTTGGGAGAAGAAATGAAGGGAGGCAATATAGGCTAGATAGTACAATTTTAAATGGTGTAAAGGAACAGAGAGACCTGGGGATTTGTGTTAGTGACTCGTTGAAGGTGGCAGGACAGGTAGACAAGGCTGTTAAGAAGGCATATGGGATACTAGGCTTTATAAATAGGGGTATAGAGTACAAAAGTCAGGAAGTGCTGACTAACCTCTATAGGACTTTGGTGAGGCCTCAGCTGGAATACTGTGTTCAATTCTGGTCACCACACTACAGAAAGGATGTGAAGGCATTGGAAAGGGTACAAAGAAGATTTACTAGGATAGTACCAGGATTGAGGGACTTCAGCTATGAGGAGAGGCTAGATAGGCTAGGGTTATTCTCTCTGGAGCAGAGAAGATTGAGGGGAGACCTAATAGAGGTTTATAAGATCATGAGGGGTTTTGACAGGGCAAATAGAGAAAAACTATTTCCACTCGTGGGTGAATCTGTGACTCGTGGTCACAGATTTAAAATAGTTTCAAGGCGCAGTAGAGTGGAGCTGAGGAGAAATTTTTTCACTCAGCGAGTTGTTCGAATCTGGAATGCATTGCCTGAAAAGGTGGTGGAGGCTGATTCGATAACAACTTTTAAAAGGGAATTAGATCTTTATTTAGGGAGAATGGGTCAATTAGGCTATGGGGAGCGGGCAGGGCAGTGGGATTGAATCGCTCTTTTCAAAGAGCCGGCACAGACTAGATGGGCCGAATGGCCTCCTTTTGTGCCGTAAAATTCTATGATTCTATGATTCTATGATTCTATGCTGCCTAACCTGCTGTGTGTTCCCAGTAACTTCTATTTCTATTTCAGATTTCCAGCATCTACACTTTGTCAGGTTTAAAGACAGTCTAATGGTTACTGTGTGGGTGTAATCTGAGATCACAGTCAGCTCATGTACCACCCAATAGACAAACAGATGATGGCCATAATTCTAACATCTGGCACCAAATCAATCACTGTCATGTTTTGTTTCCATTCTATTTATTGCTTTCACTTTTGTCTTGGAAAATCAACACATCATTTCCTGTGGTTGAGTCCTGTGACTCAGTGGTTAAAGGATTCACCTTTTGAGAAACCTGGCTTTGATTCCCAGTCAGGGCGAAACCTTGGGCCAGTTTCCTTACTCTACACGCCTGGTTATAATCCCTCAAGAAAAAAAAAGTAATAATAAATTGGTGATTTCAATCCATGACTGTTTGTGGGGCACTGCTGTGCACAACTGGCTGCCGTGTTTCTTCCACAAATATACAGTGAATTCACTTTACAGTATATTGTGTGAAGTGCTTTGAGACATCTAGAAGACATGAAAAGCCCGATATCAAATGAGAGGATTATTATTTATTGGATAGTAAATGTACAAAGATGGTGAAATACAATGAAAGCATTGGCTTTCACAGCTCGTTAATGCAAGTCTTCACATATCAGGTTCAGATGGTTTCATAAGATCACAGCCCTTATTTTAACCTACACATCTCCACTGATTTTAAAACCTCTGGGAATGTTTATTAGAGAATGAAATAAAAGTGCTTTTACAACAACAGTTTGAAGTATTGAAATCATTTTATAGATAATGTTGGCTCATGTAATGGCAGGAGTAGTTCTTTTTTTGTCCAGCTGGGTGTCTGATACATACCCATCCTTAACAACATCCAAATCTGGTTAAGAATTCCATGCATCCCACCTACACATGGAATTCCCAGAGATAGCCTATTGGAATGGAATGCTCTCTCTCTCTCCCTGGAAGGATGTTTACCAAATTGCGAAAAGTCTTAGGCGCAGGAAGCACCATTTCCTTTCTTGCTGTAGATGCTCATTGATGTACCCAGGGAAAAGACCATTTGAAAGTAGGTGCAAGGTTGCATTTTGTCTGACAATAATATAGGAAAAATTTATTGAGAGGAGAGAATGGTCTGGCAGGTGATGTGCGAGGAATGTGGCATGTGGGAGTTAACGGAGGGCAACCTAAGTCCGGGTGATTTTATCTGCAGCAAATGTCTGCATCTGAGGAAGATCCAGCTTAAAATAGCTGAGCTGGAATCTCAGGTGGAGACACTGCGCAGCACTAGGGATGGAGAGGACTTCCTGGACAGTTTCATCCTGGAGCCAGACACTCCCCTGAGTCCCAAGGAAGAAGAATGTAGCAGCGACAGACATGACTGGGTGACAGGTAAAGGTTCCCGAAAGAGGGGCAGAAGAATCCCAAACTTTAGGCTTGTCTGACAGGTATCAAATACTGGCAACCTGTGTGGACAAGGAAATCTGTGAGGAAGCCGGGCAAACTGATCCCAACATCTCTGTGCAGGAGGCCACACAAAAGGGAATAATTTAAAAAGTTAAAAATGTGATTGTAATTGGGGATGAGACAGTCAGGAGGACTGATATACTTTTCTGTAGCCGTAGTAGGGAGACGAAAAGAGTCTGTTGTATTCCTGGGGCCAGGGTGAAGGATGTCGCCGCCGGGCTGGAGATAAATTTAAGGCTTGAGGAAGAGGATCCAATTGTGATGGTACATATAGAGACCAATGACATCGGTAGGACTAGTAGGGACGAGTTCAGGAGCAAGTTCCAGGAATTGGGAGTTAAACTAAAGAACAGAACTTCCAAGGTGATAATATCAGGACTGTTACCTGAGCCAGGGGCTAATTGGTACAGGCAAAAGAGGATCATGGATCTGAATGCCTGGCTAAAGGAGTGGTGCGGAAGGCAGGGGCCACTGGCATCAGTATTGGGGGAGACGGGAGCGATTCCAAAGGAATGGGCTTCACCTAAATAAGGCTGGGACAAATGCCCTGGCTACGCGAATAAATAGGGAGGTAGAAAGGGCTTTAAACTACTAAGGGGTGGGGGGGGGGTAAAAACATAGTCAGGTATAGTCCACCACAGTTAAACTTGGGATCAACAAAAGTGGGAGAGCAGATTAACAAGGGAGAAGAGCAGAGTGTGTCAAGCAGGGAAAGGAAGTGCAGTGATAAGGTGCTGGTGGATAGAGTTAGTAGCCGGAAGTCAGAATTAAGGGCGCTGTATCTGAATGCACGAAGCATTCGTAACAAGATAGACGAATTAAATGCACAAATAGAGACAAACTGGTATGATCTAGTAGCCATCACCGAGACATGGTTACAGGGTGATCAAGGGTGGGAACTAAATATTCCCGGGTATGTGGTATAGAGGAGAGATAGGCAATGTGGTAAACGAGGAGGGGGGTGGCCCTGCTAATAAAGGATGGGATAAAAACAGTAGAGAGGAAAGATTTTAAATCTGAAACACAAGATGTAGAGTCAGTATGGGTAGAGATACGTAACTTCAAGGGGCAGAAAACTATAATGGGAGTAGTTTATAGTCTCCCAAACAGCAGTCAAAGTATCGCTCAAGGTATAAATCAGGAGATTAACAGAGCATGTAGCAAAGGAAAAACACTAATTGTGGGTGATTTTAACTTGCATATAGACTGGGACAAATTGGGAAAGGTAAGATAGAAGAGGAGTTTATAGAATGTATTAGAGATAATTTTCTAGATCAGTATGCCGAGGAGCCGGCCATATTAGACCTTGTTTTGTGTAATGAAACAGGGCTGATCAGCAAACTGAACTTAAGGCTCCTCTAGGGCAAAGTGATCATAATATGATGGAATTTAGCATTAAGTTAGAGAGGGAAGTAGTTAAGTCTGAAGCAAAAGTCTTCAATTTAAATAGAGCCAATTTTGCTGGTATGAGAGAGGATTTAGCCAGAATAAACTGGGAGACTAGACTTAAGGATTTGACAGTAGACCAACAATGGCAGACATTCAGATAGTGCAAAATTCCCAGCGAGCTTGTACTGGTATTCCTTTGAGGAATAAGAATGCCATGGGAAAGGTGGTCCAGCCGTGGCTAACTAGAGCAGTTAGGGAAAGTATCAAATCAAAAGAAAAAGCCTATAAAACAGCGAAGATGAGTAGTGAACCTGAGGATTGGGAGAACTTCAGGGAACAATAGAGGAGAACCAAAAAATTGATCAAGAGGGAGAAAATAGATTATGAGGGCAAACTAGCAAAGAACGTAAAAACAGACTGCAAGAGTTTTTCCAAATATATAAAGAGGAAAAGGCTAGCGAGGGTGAATGTGGGTCCATTACAGGCAGAGACCAGAGGAATTATAATAGGGGACAAAGACATGGCAGAGTCATTAAACAAGTATTTTTCTTCACACTGGAAACATACCAAAAATAGAGGGGAACCAAGAAGACAATGTTAGCGAGCAACTTAGGGAGATTAACATTAGTAAAGAAATGGTTCTAGGTAAATTGTCGGATCTTAAAACCAATAAATCCCCTGGACCAGATGGCCTGCATCCTAGAGTGTTAAAGGAGATGGCTACTGAGATAGTGGATGACATGTCTATAATCTTCCAAAATTCTGTGGATACTGGAAAAGTCCCCATTGATTGGAAGATTGCAAACGTAACTCCACTATTTAAGAAGGGTGGGAGAGAAAATATGGGGAACTATAGACCAGTTAGTCTGACGTCAGTTGTAGGGAAAATTCTTGAGTCCTTAATAAAAGACGTAGTTATGGGATACCTTGAAGACCATAAAAAGATTAGGCAGAGTCAACATGGCTTTACAAAAGGGAAGTCATGCTTGACTAATCTTTTAGAATTTTTTGAGCATGTATCCAGCAGGTTGGATAAGGGGGAACCAGTAGATGTGGTACATTTGGATTTTAGGAAGGCATTTCACAAGGTGCCACATAAAAGGCTGTTACTCAAGATTAAGGCCTACGGGATTAATGAGAAAATATTAACATGGATAAAAGAGTGGCGATAAACGGGTCATTCTCGAATTGGCAGTATGTAACTAGTGGTTGGGCCTCAGCTATTTACATCAATGATCTGGACGAGGATATTGAATGTAACGTGTCTAAATTTGCGGATGACACTAAACTAGGTAGCAGAGTGAGCTCTGAGGATGATGCAAAAAGATTGCAAAAAGATATAGATAGGCTAGGGGAGTGGGCAAGTAGGTGGCAGATGGAATTCAATGTTAGCAAGTGTGAAATTATTCACCTAGGTAGCAAGAATAAAAGAATAGATTATTTTCTAGAGGGGGAGAAGTTAGATAGTGTTAGTATTCAAAGGATTTGGGTGTCCTTGTACACCAGTCCCAAAAAGTTAGTTTGCAGGTGCAGAAAGCAACTAAGAAGGCGAACGGCATGTTAGCGTTCATTTCAAAAGGTTTAGAGTACAAGAGTAGGGAAGTCTTGCTGCAACTGTATAGGGCTCTGGTGAGACCGCACCTAGAGTATTGTGTGCAGTTTTGGTCTCCTTATTTAAAAAAGGACATACTTGCCTTAGAGGGGGTGCAGCGTAGATTCACTAGGTTAATTCCTGGGATGAGGGGACTGACCTATGAGGATAGGCTGAATAAACTAGGGCTGTATTCTCTAGAGTACAGAAGAATTAGGGGGGATCTTATTGAAACATATAAGATTCTTAAAGGGCTAGATAAAGTAGGCACTGAGGGACTGTTTCCCCTGGTAGGAGAATCTATAACCAGGGGTCACAGTCTTAAAATTAAGGGTCAGCCTTTTAGAACAGAGTTGAGGAAACATTTCTTCACTCAGAGGGTAGTGAATTTATGGAATTCACTACCCCGGAAGGCTGTAGATGCTCAGTCCTTGAACATTTTCAAGGCTGAGACTGATAAATTTTGAAAAATAGAGGGATTAGGGGATATGAGGATAGAGCAGGTAATCAGAGTTAGGTGAGAAGATCAGCCATGATCTTATTGAATGGCAGAGCAGGCTCGAAGGGCCGAATGGCCTACTCCTGCTCCTAATTTTTATGGTCTTATGTTCTTATGAAACTTGACTCCACATTCAATTAGCTGAGAGTTTCTCACAGCTGAAGACCACTTGGGTGAGGTCCCAACACCATGGGAATGTACCAAAGCACAGCTTCAGGAATGGAGGTGGAGAAAAGTCTGTAAGAAAGCTAGTTATTAGTTAAGTATCTGTTGTAGACAGGGACAAAGGATAGTAAATATCTACCTTATGCAAAGAAAAGGGAAAGATAACAAACATCTTCTACTAAAGAGGTCCTCCCAACAACAACAACAAATGACATTTACACAGCGCCTTTCACATCAGACCAAGGACAGTCAGGGATTTGGACCCGAGCTGGAGGTTGGGATCAGGAGGTATGGAGGGCAGGGAGGGTAGGGTAGGAAAGGACTGAAGGCACAGTTGAAGAGGAGGGTTTTGAGAAGTGCCTTGAAGGAGGTAAGGGAGGGAGCAAAGCGAAGGGACCATGGGATGGAGTTCCAAAGGGCAGAGAGGCTGAAGGCCCGACTGCCGATTTTGGTGGTCGTGACTGGGGAATGTGGAGTATGCTGGAGCCCGCTGAGCAGAGGGAGCAGACAAGTTGATGTAGGGTCAACAGGTCACAGATGTAGGGAGGAGCAAAGCTGTGGAGGGCCTTGAAGGTGAGGAAGAAAATTTTAAACAATCCTCTGGAGGATGGGGAGCCATTGTGATGGTGTCGCGAGTTGTAGAATTCTGGATGATCTGCAGCTTGTCCATTAACCTCTGTAACCGAAGAGGTTAACAACCACTTGTGTGTGCATGTTCTGAGTGTTCGAGCTGACAGTCTGCTCCTGATCTTGTCCTGACATCAACTGACCTTCTCCCAGGCACACTAAGGCCATGTGTGGGAGTTTCTCTAAGCTCAGAGGCGAAGAGATCCATCAAAGTCCATTTCCCATTCCCTGGAATGTCACAGCTCAATAGCCAATTTATTAAATCAGCTTCTCACTATGGCAATTGCTAATGCTTCTTATTGGAACGTTAACCCTGGATGAAAAAGATTGGATTTTAATACTGATTATTTTTGAAACGCAATGAAATTATTGCGGAAAATAGGTGAAGTGATTAATACTCTAAACCAATAATTTTAACACGTTCTCTCAAGAACCCACACCGTTTTTTTTCTAAATCCCTTGAGGTGGAAATGATATACTTCATCAGGGTTCCCACAAGCCAAACTATGGTGCGGTTTGAGACAGGGTCGTGTACAGCAACAGGCTGAAAACCCAAGGCTGACCATTCTCCAGGTCACTCATTAATCGACCCGATTCTGATTGGCGGGAGACACTCTTCCCAGAGTATTGATTGGCCAGAGAGGACCCTGCCCAGAGGAGTCTTTGATTGAAAAGCTTTTTGCAACTCAAGTCCCAACTTTAATGAAAGTAAAACGTAGGCGGGGGCGGGGGGGTGGGGGGGCGGGGGTAGAGTGTGATGTGGCAAACTTTCCAGCAGTCTATTGTTGCTAGAATAAGTCATTCATTCAAAAGATCTCTGGTGATGGAGGAGCTTCCTAGAGATAGTATCAGCCTCTTGGCTAAACCTCTCTGTCTGGATTCAGGGAGATCCGGATTGTCCTCCTATGGGGCGATTTTCATCCTGTTGAAATCATCCCTCGGAGCTGGGCTCCTGAATTTCCCCTGGGCCTTCAACAGAGCTGGAGGGATCCACACCGCCATAGCTGTGGAAATGGTGAGTCATTTACAAATGATTAATTTAATAACAGTGAACTTCAACCTTATTAATAATCATTGATAAGGTGGATATTATGTTTGGATTTTATTAAATGGATTAATTATTTTGACTCAAAATGATTCACTCTGTGGTATTACATTTCCTTTGCTATTCAAGCAGAATATGAATGTCACACACAGAGAGCGTTACAGATACTGAAATTTTATATTCTTTCTGTTTTCATATTTAAACCATAAAATATTATTCCAGGTAGATCAAGGGACTTTTTTTTCTGTAACTGGACATGTAGCTTTACTTCTACAACAAGAACAAGTTGCATTTATACAGCTCCCTTCACACAGTGTAGTGTCCCAGAGACTTGAAATTTGTTTAAAATTGAGGCAATACAAACCCAAAGGCTTCTAGTTTCAAACCCAAATCTAATCTCAACCAATTCAGTGAAGGAGCACAACAATTGGCTTCTGTAACTCTGGGCTAGGGTGGGGTTGACTGTCTACCATCTAGGATAATGTCTGTTGAAGACAGGGATGGGCTCAACTGAACTCAAAATTGTACAGTATGTTAGTGCACTCAGTGGGTGATGTTATATTGGAAATTATGTTCTCATGACATATTCTTACAGTGTAAAAGCACATCTATTGTATCCACATCCTAGCTGACAAGATGTAACATCACAATCTACTGTAGGAATCGCTCACAGTGCACCAACTCCAGCTATCAAATGCATACACACACCTACTTTCACAGTATACTGGCTCCAGCACTGACTTCACACTAGGGAACGGCGATTAATCGTTTTTTCGATTAAACCCGATATGATTTTCAGATCGGTATGCCGATATGGTGATTCTAAAAAAACTGTTATATCGAGAGATTCGATTTCAAAAATATACATCGATATATTTTTAATATCGTTCCTGGCAATATATCAATATTGTTGGTATTATCAGTGTAATGCGATCTTTTCCAGCTTACCTTGTCGCCGGCATTGCAACCTCCTAGATCTAGAGCATGGAATGCGCGTACATTCGGTGCGCGCGCACAATTAACGGGCGCGCACATCCGATGCGCACGCACACTTTACTGTGTATACTCGACGTGAGTCGTGGCGTCTTAACAAAGTCGCATCGCTGAAAATTGTAGTTTGAAAATTTACCTTTCTCATCATGGGGAAAAGCCCCGTATGGGACTACTTTGAAAACAATGCAGTCAGTAATGGTGTGTATCAGGATTTTTTTTGGGGGGGTGCGAATTGCTAGTGATGGGACCAACAATGGCTGGCGGCTTGGGGGCTGCCCCCGAGGCCCCCTCGAGGCTCCGACGTTTTACACAGTTTGAGGTCTTATTTAATCGGTTCAGAAAATCCAATATGAAGGTAAATGTTTCATGCCCTTGGTGTTTAAGAGCATCATTATTTATTCAGTGTTTTTATTTTCCCTGGTAGTCCGTGTCTAATTGGGAAGGTCGAATGTGTTCGCCGATAAAAGCAAACACGATTGTTGACTCGATGATGTAAGGAATGCGAACGATAAAGTAAATTACAATCCAATTAACACAGTACAATGTCGAATGCTTGATAAATGTATGCGTATAGAGAAAATGATCATAAACTACAGATTGACGGTAATTAATAAGTTGTTCTGCATTGTTATCCTAAGACTAAATTTCTTTCGGACTGTAATGAACAATAATGTAAGAGTAAAGTATGAATGATGTGCTCAGATATTCCAGCAAAGCAAATTTTATAAAAGACAAGAAAATATACAGAAACTGAAAATCAGTGTCAAACAGTTAATTCACACGTGTTACAAGCCTGTTATCAGCATTATCCTGAAAATATCGTTGAACTGTGAGCAATAGTGTAGTTAGTTTTTATTTATTTATTTAGAATCAAAATTAAAGGAAGTGACCCATCAAGCAATACTGATCTGAAGAAAAAATACTTGAAAAAATAAGGGAGGGGAAATTAATTCTTTAATAGCGTTCCGTATTCGAGACGCCTCGGTCGCTTTGAAGCGAATACGTCAACCGCTCTACCTATATCGATTTCCATATTATAATGAATGTGCATTAACGCGAGGGCTGAAAGTCGCTCCTATACGGAGCAGAATGCTGGACACTTAGGCAAACCTCGACCAGGAGATTAGGTGACTCGTGAGGTATATACCAGGCTTCTAAGAGACGCCCTGAACGTTTACTGGCGACAGCATCTGACAAATAGCTATATGGTACACTACCACACTGGTATCACAGACATTACTGCAGAGGCGTCTTAGGTTTAGCGGACATAGCTGGAGAAGCCGGGAGGAAACTGTCCATAGTCCTACTATCCTATGGGAACCATTGCACGGTCACAGAACACGAGGTAGACCGACCCTAACCTACATCGATACTCTGGAGCGCGATTGGGGTATTGGCAGGCGGGAGTTGTCAGGCTGCATGTAGAGAAGGGATCAGTGGAGAAGTGTGGTTGTCAATGTCCGAGTTCGCTCGATCAGATGATGGTGAAACTATTTTTATGCCAAATTCGTGCGACATTGATGTTTTTTCACTCTGGGTACAAAACTGAATGTGAAATAAAGTCGCACTGTTTATCTTTGCGGTCATATGTTTTTTGCATGCCAGTGGACGTCTCTAAAAGCAATTTTTAATGACAGGAATACATCTTTAATAATATAAATCAAATGTGATAATCAAGACAAAACAAGAAACATGATATTTCAGAAACACACCTATCAAAAGTTAAGTCATTTTTGCTTACATTTATCAGATTAAAATACGATTTCAGCTTCCACAAAGTGGTGCTACCTTTTTATGTAGTGACTGTATACGGGATGATTTCCAATTGACACACCACGTGGAATAGGCGCTAAAGCATAGGCCTACGTCCATGAGTATTTCTTTTAAAGATAGGCATTCCCGTCCAGACACATATAACTTTTTTGTTGGGTTCTCAAAAGCTTTAATTTCTCAGAAGCTTGTACATATGTTGTCATTGTTTGCTAGCGTTACAGTCACACCTCTCAAAACTTGAGTAATGTTTACTTACGGTGATCAGATGAAAAGATGATTTTAGCTTCCAGAATTGGTGCTGTCCCTTGTGGCTGTTTACGGGATGATTCCCAAACGAGGATTTGAGTCTTGGCGCCTATGTTTATCCAATCACGAGTCACAGACTCGCCGCGTCATGGACTGGTCTATCGACGCGGTATGTTTTGGGGAGACGCCGATTCTGGTGCGCGACTCGATAATTTTATATTAATACTAAAACATTCAAAGATGTGTGTTTATAATTTATACATCGTTTTGAAAAACTGATTGTTACACAAATGTTCAATAAATTTACTTGGTATTTAAATTTGATAAAAAAATGCAATTCTCTACCCCGGAAAATGTGGACCTTTTATAATTTGGGGGGGTGCGTATGCACCCGTCGCACCCCCACTGCGTACGGCCTTGAGTATAGATGTACAGTTTGCAAGGTCTTGGTTAAGACATCTGATTCGAGCACGAGCAGCCTGCGACAACACATTAAGCAGCACCACCCCGCCCAGCACGCTGCCCTCAGAGCAAAATCATTGTCGACAACAGCAGGAAGTCGAACCAGCGCTTCGGAGAAAGCGACAGGTAGTGGGGCCAGTGCAGCTCAAACAATTCCTGCTTTATTTAAGAGGAGAACATTGTACCAGAGAGGGGACAAAAAGTGGCAAAGTATCACGAACGCTGTCACTTTTTGCATAGCAAAGGAGAGCTTGCCAATGGCGAAGGACCTTAATTCAGACTTCAGACTACATAAAAATAAGTGGCATTTTGTGGCTGTAAGTGTTATTTTTGTGTGGGAGAGAGTTAGAAGCCAGATTATCTCTGCTTCTATGTGTGTGTCTAGTCAGACACACACAGCAGTGATAATCTGGCTTCTAACTCTAACAGTCAGACTGTCTGTCTCTCTCTTTTCTATTGTAATAGATCTCATTTACACGTGGACATTACATGCTAGTTTCAAGCAAGAAATGGAGGAGAATAAATCTCTAGATTTTGTTTTTGGTGTGTGTGTGTTCTATTTTGTGTTTAGAGATGGAGGGAGAGAAGGAGAGGGGGAAAGTTGGGAGAGGAGAGAGGAAGAGAGAGGGAGGGAGAGGGTGAGAGGGGAAAAGGAGGGAGAGAAGGAGCGAGGGGAAAGGAGGGAGAGAAGGAGAGAGGCGAGGGAGGGAGGGAGAGAAGGAGAGGGGGGAAGTTGGGAGAGAAGGAGAGAGGAAGAGAGGAGAGGGAGGGAGGGAGAGAAGGAGAGGGGGAAAGGAGGGAGAGAAGGAGTGAGGGGAAAGGAGGGAGAGAAGGAGAGAGGGGAGGGAGGGAGAGGGAGGGAGAGAAGGAGAGAGGGGAGGGAGGGAGAGAATGAGAGAGGGGAGGGAGGGAGGGAGGGAGAGAAGGAGAGGGGGAAAGGAGGGAGAGGAGACAGGGAGGAGGGAGAGGAGAGAGGGAGAGTGGAGGGGGAGGGAGAGAAGGAGAGGGGAAAGGAGGGAGAGAAGGAGAGAGGGGAGGGAGAGAAGGAGAGAGGGGAGGGAGGGAGGGAAGGAGAGAGGGGAGGGAGGGAGGGAGAGAAGGAGAGGGGGAAAGGAGGGAGAGGAGACAGGGAGGAGGGAGAGGGAGAGAAGGAGAGGGGAAAGGAAGGAGAGAAGGAGAGAGGAGAGGAGGGAGAGAAGGGGAGGGGGAGGTAGGGAGGAAACAACATCGTATAATTCAACAGACCTTGACACCAACATTACAAACTTTCTGGACCTAGAGCACGCATTTCGAAATGTGCGTGCACCGCGACTGCGCGCGCATCGTCAGTGCGGACGCACCGTCAATGCGCGCGCGCCATCAATGCACGCGCACTTCGAATGCACGCGCATGTGCAGTATAAAAACTCGATAGATCGGTTTAAGCAGGTATGAGCAAACCGATATATCCATATCCGGAAAAATCCCATATCGCCGTTCCCTACTTCACACCTACTTATACTGCAATGCTCCCAAGCAGTGAGTAAAGCAAATCAGATGTTGGGATGTGTCAAAAGATCAATAGCAAAGGCTGAAACAGTGCCATTGTATAGATCATTGGTTAGACCAGACTCAGGGAACTGTGTATGGTCCTGGTCACTGCAGCACAAAAAGGATATTGGAGAAATTGAGAAGATAGAGTGGAGGGCAACCAGAATGATTAAGGAAACGGGGGACTGGACTATGAGGAGAGACTAAGTAAATCATTCACTCTGGAAAAGAGAAGACTGAGAGGTGATATGATTGCTGTCTTTAAGATTCTAAAGTGGCACCAGACAATATAGTTCATGACAGGCTGCTTCAACTTGTCCTAATAGTAAAACCAGAGGACAAGGCCTGCGATTGAAGTAAATTTAGAACAAAAGTATGCAAACGTGAACATTTACATGAACATATAGTGAACCTGTGGAATAGGCTCCCGAGGGAGACAGTTGAAGCAGGAAGTGTTGATTCTTTCAAACAGATTAGATCGTTTGCTTTTAGGAAATAACATTGTGGGATACAGTAGAGAGGCAGTTTGGGAATATGTGCAGGGGACTGGCAGGAAGGTGGAAGGCCAACTAGATGGACCTTGGTCTTTTTACATCTTGCATAAAATGTATAATTGTTCTTATGCTCTTGCACAGGGCAACAGCACAATCTAGTGTAGGAACAGATCTGCTTAATCTCTTAATCCACAGACCGTCCCAGGCTCCACTGCCTCCCTGTCAGATTTTAAGAACATTGGGCGTGAAAGGCGCTATACAAGGGTAATGTTGTTGTTGTTCACGACCCTCTTACTCACCTACAAATTGTAAATGTAAATCATTGGTTTCACAATTTAAATATTTTTTTTCATTTCATTAACATTTTTAACAATTTAATATTTTTTGTTAACACAGGTGTCCCGCCCCAACCGCGACCTCGCCAACCACGAAACTCACGCATCCACGGTTTGCTAAATGCGACAACCCTCGCAAACCGTGGCAATGCATTTTGCGCATCTGCGATTTAAATCCACGGGTTTAATTTTCAAATTTCACTCCTCCAAACAAGGGACCGCATTCATCCGCGTATTGCTGTGTATTCATCCGCTCCGTGTTTCCCGCCTATCAGCATCTTTACTACCCCACGTGGTCTAGCTATGTCTGTGTTTTTTGTGTTTAGTTTTACAAAACACAAACTTGCTCCCACTATACCTATAATGTGAATTTATTGTCGCTTCTCCACAGCCTAGCTAGTAAGCTTGGGAGCATTGGCTGCCAGGGTCGGCATCCTCTCTGTGTGTGTAAGTGTATCTCTCTCTGACTCACCTCTCTATTTCACCTTCTCATCCCCCCCACCTCCCCTTCTCTCTCATCTCTCTGACTCAACTTCTCTTTCCCCCACCCCCCTCCCCCATCCCTCTTCTCTCTTACCCTCTCTCTATTTCACCTTTTCTTCCCCCCACCCCCTCCCCGTCTCTCTGTGTCTGTATCAGTCAATGAGTCAGACCCCCAGCCCTCCGTGTCATCCCCTCCCCCCCCCCACCCCCCGTGTCTCTCTCTGTCTCTGTAAGTCAATCAGACAGCCTCGTGGATTGCTGCAGATCCTGGCAGCCAATGCGACTAACCTTACTCCCCCTGTCCCCAGGTATGTTATAACTGTATGTGTTTTTTTGTGTTTAGTTTCACTAAACGTACTCCCCCCAACCCCATGTTTCCCATAGGGCCCTGCATTTCCCAACCACGATTTTACCAGCCGCGGAGGTTTACAGGAATGTACCCCCGCAGTTGGGGAGGATACCTGTACTTTAAAACAAAAACTGATTAAAAGCAGGTAAAGAAAATATTGAATTTGCTGTTATCATTTGTGAACACTATTCAAGGTGAAGGGGCATGGGTGGGCACAACAAAAACTTTTCTGAGTTAAGGGGAACGCTGCTATTTAAAGTTTGGAAGCCACTGCTATAATGTGAATTGACCATTTTGTGAGAAAAATGTGGCAACCAATTGTGCGCAGCAATGTCAACTTACTTAGTATAATAATAATAGTAATAATAATCCTTACAGTGGATAAAGCACTTTTCACGTTTGCTAGGCGTCTCAAAGCGCTTCACAGAATATACTGTAAAGTGAATTGACTGTGTATTTGTGGGCGAAACGCAGCAGCCAATTGCGCACAGCAGCGTCCCCATAAACAGTGAAGCACTTTGGATGTCTAGAAGATGTGAAAAGCGCTATTATCAAATGCAAGGATATATTATTAAATAAATAAGCACACTTGAAATATAATAATCCTTGCATTTTGATGCTTTTCACATCTTATCGATGTCTCAAAGCACTTCACAGAATATACTGTAAAGTGTATGACTGAATATTTATGGGCGAAACGCAGCAGCCAATTGTGCGCAACAGCGTCCCCACAAACAGTCGTGGATTGAAATGACCAATTTTTATTATTGTGTTTTTTTTGGACGGATTAGGTTGTGTGTGTGGAGTAAGGAAACTTGCCCAAGGTTTCGCCCTGATCTACTTGGATTTGAACATAGGTCTCACATAAGGCGAGTGCTCTAACCACTGAGCCACAGGAGCTCCATATGTGCTAGGCATCTTCCCGTGTGTGATACCTGGACAAATTTACTGATGGCACAAAGTCACATCAGTTTTATTGACCAGGTCCCCAGCATTTGCAATGGATAAAATGTTAGTGTCAGATGTCAACACACTCATCTTCCAGCAGGAATCTCTGAATAGTGATCACGTTCAGGTATAATGGCTAATTTGCCTCCCAATGGCACTGTGCTAATTATCACTCAATCTCTGTCACAGCTGACATTAGTTAACTCAACACAGACCAGGATCTAATTCTCCAAACTTCCCATATTTAGATGTTGCCTTCAGTCATTGGGTAATCAAGGAGCTATCCCACTCCGCTTTGGAGAAAATTTAAAGGAGTCCTGTAGCTCAGTGGTTGGAGCGCTCGCCTTACAAGCGTGAGACCTGTGTTTCAAATCCAGGCGAAAACCTTGGGCAAGCTTCCTCATCCACCTGCCTAATAATAATCCCTCCAATAAAAAACACAATAATAAAATTGGTCATTTCAACCCACGACTGTGTGTGGGACGCTGCTGTGCGCAATTGTCTGCCACGTTTCGCCCACAAATAGAGAGAATAGAGAGGGAGGGGGGGATAGAGAGAAAGAGAGGAGGGAGGAGGGGTAGGGAGAAAGAAGTGCGTCACGTGTCCGGAAATGCCTGTGCCCAGGTTGCAATATTTCAGTGTAGTGACTCTGCAGACCTGGCCTGGAGCAGGTAGGATTGGCATTTTTATTCCTGCAATTTTTGTCACATTCCGGACTCCGGAACTCTGGATTTTGGAACTCTGGACTTTCAGCTGCTCAACGTGTACACCAGAAACGTTAGCGCCAGGAACCGCCAGGAACTAAACTGATGTTAGGGGGGAGGCTGGGGTCAGGGCAGCATTTTGGCTACGGCCAAATACAGTAATACAGTTAAACTCTCACTCAACAAAATTTTCACTTAACGAAGGTTTTAAAGTCCCTAACCCCTTTGTTAAGCGGGATCTACCTGAACAGTGTATTTGACGTCATGAGGAAATCCCAAACAGCCTGGGATCTGATTCTCCAAGCTTGCCATATTTCTGACTCAGTACTAGAATAGATGTTACCTTTGGGTATTCAGATACATGGCTAGACAGCCTGGATAAAAACAATTCTGGGAAAAGCAGTTCTGGCTGGTCACTGCAACAAACAACCTTGGACACAATTGACTTTATTCTCTGTGACTTTACAAGCTGTGTGCTGGGTTATTACAGGTTTCCCTCATCTTCCTCATCAGTGGACTCGTTATTCTTGGCTACTCCTGCTCAATCAGCAATCAGACAACCTACCAAGGGGTGGTGAGGACAATCTGTGGCTCAGCCATTGGGAACCTCTGTGAAATCTGCTTTGTCTTCAATGTTTTCATGATTTCGATAGCATTTCTCGTTGTTGTTGGTGATCAGCTGAGCAAGTGTAAGTATTGATGGAAAATTTACCATTTTAACTCATATTTTTTTACCTTTTTTCAACTGAATTAATTGTGCCAATGTTATCTTTCGGAAAGCATGGCAGCCCATTGTGTAAAATATGAGGTTAGGAAGTGAAGCAAGGAATGAAACCACGTCAAGTTTGACTATTGACTGAGACCCTACTGATTGGCTCGCGTTAGTGCCTCCGCACCTCAGCTGCTGGCAGCATCAGCATCCACGGCTGCACACTCCATCGCAGAAAGTCAGTCAGGAACCTGGACGACTTGTTTGACTCTGAAGTTCCTTTCTCCCCCATATCCACACCATGACCAGCACTGCCTTCCACCACCTCCACAATATTGCCAGACTCCGCCATTGCCTCACCCCTCAGGCTGCCGAAATCCTCACCCACGCATTCATCACATCAAGGCTTGACTATGGAAACTCCCTCCTCGTTGGCCTTCCCAGCTCTTCCCTTCACAAGCTGCAGATCATCCAAAACTCTGCAGCTCATGTCCTCTCCCAGACTGGGCTCCGCGATCCCATCACTCCCACCCTCAACCAGCTCCATTGTCTCCCCATTTCCCAGATGATCAAATTCAAGATCCTCATCCTCACTTTCAAGGCCATCCACAGCCTTGCCCCCACTACCTCTCTGCCCTGCTGACTCCTTACCAACCTGCCCACTCCCTTCATTCAGCAGGCTCCGGTCTGCTCCATGTCTCCCGCCCAACCCACCCGAGCATTGGTGGCCAGGCTTTCAGCCTCTCTACCCTCACATTCTGGAATCCATCCCACAGTCTTTCACTTGCTTCCTTCCTTGCCTCCTTGAAGGCCGGTCTCAAGACCCTCCTTTTTGATTGTGCCTTCTGCTGCCCTCCCAACTCTCTCCCTCCTCTCCCCACTACCCTGCCCCAATACCATGCTCGGGACCCGACCCCTGACTTTTCAGCGCCTTAGGACGTCCTTCCGATGTGAAAGGTGCTCTATAAATGTATTTTTGTTGCTGTTGTTGATTGATTTGTTACCGCCTGCTTTATTTATTTTATCACTTTGTGAGGCTGGCCACCGAGAGGGTGACATGGACAGCTTCAGACACAGAAATTCAGACGTTGTATTTTCATGCCCAGCCGACTGTCTGACACATGTTTATGAGAATCCAAACCAACCTGAGAATTCCATGCATCCCACGTACACATGGATATCCCAGAGACAGATTGTTGGAATGGAATGCGCTGTCTGTCTCTCTCTGTCTCTCCCCCGGGAGGGATGCATCCTGTTTACCAATTCCGAAAGTATTATTCACAGGTTGGCAAGAGCCAAGGCTTGGGGAGCCCAGACTGTGTGTTGGGAGTAACTGCTGGAGTCTAACCAGCTAAACCCACACACCTTGTTATTGATATCACTGTCTATCAAGCTTTACCGCTGCTTTTCTAGCTAGGACCTCTCTCGCTGTTGGAGCTTTGGCTGCAGGATTAACAGAAGGTGTAGTGGGAGGATTCCCTGCTCCCAGTGACTGGGGGCTGCCCTTCCAGGTCCTGCTGATAAGTCAGGCTGGGCTGGCATCAGCAGCAAGAGCCCTGGGTTACTGTGGACCCACCTGGCTCAGTAACCGGCTCGAGACCGTCACAGACCATCACAGAGGGACTTGATTATGTCATTCCATACCCCTTTCTCCCCCCTCTTTCTCCCTGACCTTACCCCAACCCAACTGTCCCTCCCTCCCTCTCCCCCCTCGCCTTCTTTTCCCCCTGGCCCCATTTCAGCGACTGTTTGTGGGACATTGCTGTGCGCAATTTAGCTGCTGCGTCTCGCCCACAAATATACAGTCAATTTTCCTAGTCTCCTTCATCCTACTCTGACCTCTCCCCCCCCTAACTATACAGCGCCTTGGGACGTCCTCTCGACATGAAAGGCGCTATATAAATGTAAGTTTGATATATATTACTATATAAATGTAAGTAATGGAGGATTTGATTGATTGATTTCACCTTGGAGCCAGTTCAGCCCCAAAGAGACCCCGCTTAAGAAAAGGAATAATTAATGTCATGCTCCAAAGCAATAACTTTGTAGGTTTCAGTTACATATAATAACTTATTATAATAATAATCCTTGCATTTGATATAGAACTTTTCATGTCTTCTAGACATCTCAAAGCGCTTCACAGAATATACTGTAAAGTGAATTGACTGTATATTTGTGGGCGAAACGCGGCAGCCAATTGCGCACAGCAGCGTCCCCACAAACAGTCATGGATTGAAATTACTAATTTATTATTGGGTTTTTTTGAGGGATTAGTATTAGGCATGTGGAGTAAGGAAATTTGCCCAAGGTTTGCCTAACTCGCCCTGCCTGGAATTGAATCCAGGTCCCTCGTTGTAAGGCGAGTGCTCTAACCACTGAGCTACAGGACTCCACATAATACATAATTACAAATAATAAGTAATAATCCTTGATGTCGACATAATACCTCATCACGTAGTTGAGATGTCTCAAAGTGTGTGACAGAATAACTGTAAAGTGTAGTGACTGTGTAAATTTTAATTTGGTGTATTGTTGGTGAGTCCTTCCCAACTGACATGTTATGCTCTATCTTAGTGTGTGATTCACTAGACAACAATCAAGCAATATCTGAGGAGCTGGGCCAGACGCGTTCCTGGTACCTGGACCATCGCTTGGGCCTCTCCGCTCTCTGTGTGTTGGTGATCTTGCCAATCTCAGTGCCTAAAGAGATCAGCTTCCAGAAATGCACCAGGTAAGATTTGCTGTAAATAGAACCTCAGAGAGGTCCTTCTTTGGACCTCTATCCCAGAGTCTCTCCACCTCACCTCTCCCAGCCGCACTTTAAGACATCCCCGGGTCCCAACTCTATACCAGCTCAGGCAGCCAATCAGCTGGGTGAAGCACATTGAGATGTCTTTACAACATGAAAGCACCGAACATAGTCAAGATCAGGAGCTGAGGTTCTGACAAAAGATCATTGACCTGAAACGTTAACTCCCTTTTCTCTCTCCATAGACGCTCATTCATTCCTGTAGCTCAGTGGTTACAGAACTCGCCTTGCAAGCGAGAGACCCGAGTTCGATTTCAGGCGGCGTGAAACTTTGAGCAAGTTTCCTTACTCCACACGCCAGATAATAATCCCTCAAAGAAAAAGCTCAACAATAATAAATTGGTCATTTCAATCCACAGCTGTTTGTGGGGACACTACTATGCACAATTGGCTGCCGCGTTTTGCCCACAAAAATACAGTCAATTCACTTTACAGTATATTCTGTGAAGCGCTTTGAGGCCTCTAGAAGATGTGAGGGAGATGTGAATAATACATCTTAATCCATACGTCGGGAGATGTGAATAATAATGCAAGGATTATTATTATCATTATTATTGTTTTGTTGCCTGTCCGCTGAGTGTCCACAGTCACTTCTGTTTGTATTTTAGGAGCTGAGGCAATGCTGTTTTTGGCATTGTTTTTGACTTTCTAGAAATCTATTCCTCAGGGAATGTTTCATCTATCCTCACTTGTCTATTCAAAGTCTTTTGAGTTGCAATGTTGTCAGCTAAACAATGTTAATTGTCAAACTGCATTACTTTAACTAACGTGATGAATGCACTAATTAAAAGTAGCTTAGCTTTGTAGCTTCTTTGCAGCTTTTTTAATCAATCGTGCCACTGAGCTTCTAAACAACTACAAGATATGCATTTATCAAAGGATACACACAAAAAAAGTGGAATGCACCATTGCAATAAGTCACTATGTCTGGTACAGCAGAGATAAATAGTAGTGTTACCTGCACTTGAAACTTGCCCTTGAAAAGACATAGATTTATGCTCATTAGGGAAAAATAATTCTGTACTGAAAGGAATGGGCCAATGTTATACATTGAACTTGCATTCATTCTCCTTGTACATTGTTTACACATCTACACCTCTGCATCTTCTAAAATGAGCTTTGAGAATGTTGGCAGTCAATCTAACATCAATAAAAGAACAAAAACGCAGAATCCTGCAGACGCTGGCAATCTGAAACATAAACAGAAATCACTGGGAACACTCAGCAGGTCAGGCAGCATCTATGGAGAAAGGAAAGTGAGTCAACGACCCTTCATCAGAACTGGGGCATATTGGGTGGGAGAGGCTTTTAAGGATTAACAGAGAGGGAGAGGTAGGGCAAGGAAGTCAAAGGAGAAAATGGGGTATAGGGCAGGAGATGATGGGTTAAAGAGGTGTTAATGTTGTAAAACACAAAGGGGGGATTTTGCAACAAAACTGGAGAGAGGAGGTGTTAATAACACTAAACAAAGAGGGTGAAATTGCAAAAGAACAGGCAGATCAGATGGTCACAGAAGAGAGGGAGGGGGAGGTGAGCTGTTATGGCCTGAAATGAATGAAATCAATATTGAGGCCAGAGGGCTGTGAGGACCCTATCAGTACCTTTACTGTTCCTCGAGCTTTGCTGCTGTTTATTGGAAAAAGGAAAAAGGAGAACATTTGAGTTGCTCTGGTGTGAATGGTGGCGTTGTCACAGCAGGTACAGCGGAGGTGTGGGAACTGGGAAAAAGGAATGACGTCTTTGCAGGAGGGGTGGGAGGACGTGTAGTCCAAGTAGTTGTTAAATATATCTGTTAATAGTCCGTGGCCCCAAGATGCAAACGGTGAAGTCAAGGAAGGGAAGAGTCAGAGATGGCCCATGTGAATTTTATGGAGGAAGGTTTTTTTTATGGTAGAAGGTTTTTGAAAAGCCTATCAGATAACGCCAACATAAAAGAGAGAGAGCACAGTCTATTTCACAACGTTGCACACAATTGTGCATAGAGCACAGAAACCATCAAATCTACACTGATATTTTCCATGAGCCGTCCAGTCTAATCCACTCTCCAATGCTCTCCCCAAAAACCTTGTCATATCACTTTTTTTTCAAACATCTATTGAATTTCCTTCATAATAACAATAATAATACTGTAATAATAAAAATCCTTGCATGCAATATAACGCTAAGGCGTCTCAAAGCACTTCATAGAACATACAGTGCTGTAAAGTGAAGGCTGTGTCTTTTGTGGCCAAAATCATAAATTGTTTATGGATTCTACCTCAACAACAATTTGTGACAGAGAATTCTACATTTCAACTCCCTGCCTGAGTACAGATGTCTTGTTCCAGCCACCCCTGACCGTTTATCTAACCTACCCCAGTGTTCTGTGCTTTCTGACTTTCGAGCTGTGAAAACAATCTATTACTACTTACACCCCTTCATGATCCCAAAGCCCTTTCTAATCTGTCCCTCTCCTCTCCCCCTCAGCCCCACCTTGATATGGCTGCGAAGATCTGACAGTTCAATCTTCACAACTCTACCAAGCGAGTTAAGGGTGACATGGGGGAGGGGGAGAGAGGAGAGGCTGCAACTGCAAATCATTTATTTGTTACGTTGAGCACCAACCTGCAGTGCAATAGAAATTAAAACTCCCACTCACTTGCGATGCGTCAATAAAGCAAGCGACTAAGCTAATCTCCACAGGGGGAGAGAGAAAGGAAGATATGATAACCAGTTTACATTAGGCCTGTAATGTGCCTCTCTTTTTAACTATGAACTAAAGAGTAATAAGCCTGCCATTTGACTCCTGCTGGCTGCACAAATTAGCATAAAGGAGAGGAGAAAATCGGAGGGGGGGAATTATAGTGTGAATGATTGATGCAGTTAACATTTATAAAACAGAACAAACTGATTTGGGCTAACAGCTGAGAGGATGAAAGCTCTGTCTGTTCAGGTATTGACTATTATAGAGCAGGGAGGCCCAGGTGCAGTATTAATTGATAATTACAAACATGAGAAGCACAGACGGTGGCACAATTGGCTTCAATATCATTGCAGTCGGGAGCGAAATCTCAGTCCTTGTTGGAAACCTGTGTGTATGTGTGTGTGTGTTTGTGTGTATGGCAGATATGAAGAGGAACAGCGACCCACTCGCCAGTGGAAACAGTTTCTCCCTGTCTGTCTTCTATACCAAAACCCTCATCATTTCCCTAAATGCACCAAGACAAATGTGCATCTACGGATTTCGGATGAGGACAGAACTGATCTCAACTTTAATAATACATATGGTCAAATGAGAGTGTTAAACTGTCTAGGCTAACATAATAATGATCATCATAATCGTCATAGTCTCCCCTGGCCCCATTTCCGCGACTGTTTGTGGGGCACTGTTGTGCGCAATTTGGCTGCCGCGTTTCGCCCACAAATGTACAGTCAATTCTCTTACTTTGCTTCCCCCAACCACGACCCCTCCCCCCCTGCTCTGGTCCCTACCTTGGGATGTTGTTGTAATCTGTGAAGCGCTTTGAGACGTTGATAAGACATGGAAAGCGTTATATAAATGTGAGGATTATTTTAATAATTAGTCATTAATAATAATGTAACGCGAGGAATGGAACAAATGGATAAAGTACCATGTGTCAAAACATCCTCTAGCCTCTAGCCTTTACCATCTAGCCTCTAGCCTTTACCATCTAGCCTCTAACCTTTACCCTTTAGCAGATGAAGGCAGGAAAACAAGAGGTAGTACCTTTTAAAGTTATAATAATTCTTACATTTGACCTAGCGCTTTATCACGTTGAGAAGTCTCAAAGCGCTTCACAGAGTACAGTATATTGTTAAGTAAATTGATTATGTATTTTGTGGGTGAAATGTGGCAGCCAATTGCACATGGCAGTGTCCCACAAACAGACATGTGAGTGACCAATTTAACTAAATAAAATAAAGCTATTCGCTTGGTGGTTTATACTTAATTGAAACACACTTCATCAAGAATTAAAAATACAGTTATATAGGCTCGATCACATAAAATTTCAATACCTTTTCCCTTACCATCAACTCTTGTCCTTTTGCTCAGTGTATTAGGTACGTTTGCTGCCAGCTATTTGACTATTGTGGTTGTAACCAAGTTCTACCTCTTGAAGGATTCCACAATAATTGGACAACAGCATCACAACTCCAGGTCAGTGTCCAACTCCAGTGGGATACAGTCAGTCAACCAGTGCACAGGTGTGAAGGGGGAAATTCTGTCATGTCCCCCGACCCACCCTCCACACCATTGGCGGGCCAGGCTTAAGCCACTCTGCCCCCAACCTCTGGAACTCCATCCCGCTGTCCCTCCACCTCGCCCCCTCCCTGGTCTCCATCAAGTCCAATTGACTCTCAAGACTTTCCTCTTCGATAGTCCCATTGACAACTCCTAATCCCCCCATTCCCTCCCCCCCTGTCCTCAGCTCGGGTCTGAAACAGTGATTGTTTGGCGCTCTGGGACGTCTTCCTGATGTGAAAGGCGCTGAACAAGTGTCATTTTGCTGTTGTTGTCATTGGCAAAACCGCTCATCTCTAGCTGTGTTTTTCATCTGAATTGTGACACCGTTGTCATGCATGTTATAAATGCACATTTTCAGCCCTTTCTTGGATTTCTTATGTTTCATCATCACAATAACAATATATAGCAGCTTATTACAGCTTTGAGACGTTTCAAAGTGCTTCACAGTGAAGTGAAATAACTGTATATTTTGTGGGCAAAATACGGCAGCAAAATGCACACAGCAGCATCCCCCACACAGCAGCCCCCCCCACACACAGCAGGCCCCCCCCACACACAGCAGCCCCCCCCCACACACAGCAGCCTCCCCCCACACACAGCAGCCCCCCCCACACACAGAGGCCCCCCCACATACAGCAGCCCCCCCCACACACAGCAGCGTACCCCACACACAGCAGCCCCCCCCCACACACAGCAGCCCCCCCCCCACACAGCAGCCCCCCCCCCACACAGCAGCCCCCCCCCCACACAGCAGCCCCCCCCCCACACACAGCAGCCCCCCCCCACACACAGCAGCCCCCCCCACACACAGCAGCCCCCCCCACACACAGCAGCCCCCCCCACACACAGCAGCCCCCCCCACACACAGCAGCCCCCCCCCCCCCCCACACAGCAGCCCCCCCCCCACACAGCAGCCCCCCCCCCCCACACACAGCAGCCCCCCCCACACACACAGCAGTCCCCCCCACACACACAGCAGCCCCCCCCACACACAGCAGCACCCCCCCACACACACAGCAGCCCCCCCCCCACACACAGCAGCCCCCCGCACACACAGCAGCCCCCCCCACACACACAGCAGCCCCCCCCACACACACAGCAGCCCCCCCCACACACAGCAGCCCCCCCACCCACACAGCAGTGTCCCCCACACACAGCAGTGTCCCCCACACAGTTGTGGAATTTTTGTAGAACTAATAATATTCCTAATAATGATAATCCTTGCGTTTCACACAGAACTTTATCACTGGTGTATGGAATAAGGAAACTCGCTCAGCTTTCTCCACACCAGGGCAGTAATCAACAACAACAACTTGTATTGCCCCTCACTCAGCCATAAGGTCCCAGAGCACTGAACAGTGACGGAGCACGACACTGAGCCAGGAGGAGGGGGGAGCGGAGTTGACCCGTAAGCCCGATTAAAGAGGCACAACCTGGAGATGGGGATGGATGGGGGTAGTGGAGGGGTTCAAGGAGAGTGTTCCAGAGTGTTGGGGTGTAGAGGCTGAAAAGTATGGCTACCGTCTGAAAGTCTGTCTTTGTCGTTCTTATCTTTGTTACAATTGGTGAGTGGGTGGGCAACCCGAGGACACCAATACAACATATTTGTGAAAAGGGCTAATTTCAATGAGTTGAGGTGGGACCTAGCCAAGGTGGATTGGAAAGACAAATTGGCAGGTAAGACAACTAACGAGCAGTGGGCAGCGTTCAAAGAGGAGATAGTTCAGGCACAGGTCAAAAGCATCCCCACAAAGGTGAAATGTAAGGCATCCAAACCTCCCTGGATGACTAAGGAAATCGGGGCCAAAATCAAACAAAAAAAAGAGGCTTATGATAAGTGTCAGGCTCAAAATTCAGAAGGGAACCAAGCAGAATATAGGAAGTGTAGGATAGAACTAAAAAAGGAAGTTAGAGGGGCAAAGAGACTGCATGAAAAACAATTAGCGAGTAAGATTAAGGGGAACCCTAAGGTTTTTTACCAACATATTAAGAGTAAAAGGTTGGTCAAGGAGAGGGTGGGGCCAATTAGGGACCTAGGAGGAAATCTCATTGTGGAGGCAGAGGGCATGGCTGATGTACTGAATGAGTACTTCGCCTCTGTCTTCACAAAAGAAAATGATACAGCCAATGCCATGGTATTAGAGGAGAGGGTAGGAGAAATGGATAGAATAATTATAACCAGAGAGGAAGTGCTAAAAAGGTTGACGTCGCTCAAGGTGGATAAGTCACCTGGTCCGGATGGGATGCACCCTAGGTTACTAAGTGAGGCACGGGAGCAAATAGCAGGGACTCTGGCCACGATCTTTCAATCTTCCTTGGACACAGGGGTCGTGCCAGAGGACTGGAGGATAGCTAATGTTACTCCCTTGTATAAAAAGGGGCAGAAGGACAAGCCTGGTAACTACAGACCAGTCAGTCTAACGTCGGTAGTGGGCAAAATTCTAGAGTCCATAATCAGGGACAAGGTAGATCTTCACTTAGAAAGATATAGGCTAATAAAGGACAGTCAACATGGATTTGTTAAAGGCAAATCTTGCCTTACAAATCTGATAGAATTTTTTGATGAGGTAACGGAATGGGTGGATAATGGTAGCGCAGTTGATGTAGTTTACATGGACTTTCAAAAGGCATTTGACAAAGTGCCACATGAGAGACTTATTATGAAATTAAAGGCCCATGGCGTAAAAGGGACAGTGGCAGCGTGGATCCACAACTGGCTGCGAGACAGAAAGCAGAGAGTTGTAGTGAGCGGCTGTTTTTCAGATTGGAGGGAAGTGAGCAGTGGTGTGCCACAGGGATCGGTTTTGGGACCATTGCTGTTTGTAATCTACATCAATGATCTGGACTTGGGTGTACGGAGTACAGTTTCCAAGTTTGCAGATGACACTAAGTTAGGGAGAATAGTAAACAGTGAGGAGGATAGTAGCCATCTGCAAGAGGATATAGACAAATTGGTAAAGTGGGCAGACACATGGCAGATGAAGTTTAATGCAGAGAAGTGTGAGGTGATGCATTTTGGGAGAAGAAATGAAGGGAGGCAATATAGGCTAGATAGTACAATTGTAAATGGTGTGAAGGAACAGAGAGACCTGGGGATTTGTGTTAGTGACTCGTTGAAGGTGGCAGGACAGGTAGACAAGGCTGTTAAGAAGGCATATGGGATACTAGGCTTTATAAATAGGGGTATAGAGTACAAAAGTCAGGAAGTGCTGACTAACCTCTATAGGACTTTGGTGAGGCCTCAGCTGGAATACTGTGTTCAATTCTGGTCACCACACTACAGAAAGGATGTGAAGGCATTGGAAAGGGTACAACGAAGATTTACTAGGATGGTGCCAGGATTGAGGGACTTCAGCTATGAGGAGAGGCTAGATAGGCTAGGGTTATTCTCTCTGGAGCAGAGAAGATTGAGGGGAGACCTAATAGAGGTTTATAAGATCATGAGGGGTTTCGACAGGGCAAATAGAGAAAAACTATTTCCACTCGTGGGTGAATCTGTGACTCGTGGTCACAGATTCAAAATAGTTTCAAGGCGCAGTAGAGGGGAGCTGAGGAGAAATTTTTTCACTCAGCGAGTTGTTCGAATCTGGAATGCATTGCCTGAAAAGGTGGTGGAGGCTGATTCGATAACAACTTTTAAAAGGGAATTAGATCTTTATTTAGGAAGAACGGGTCTATTAGGCTATGGGGAGCGGGCAGGGCAATGGGATTGAATCGCTCTTTTCAAAGAGCCGGCACAGACTAGATGGGCCGAATGGCCTCCTTTTGTGCCGTAAAATTCTATGATTCTATGATTCTATGAACAGAGAGGTGAGAATTTTTTCACGCAGCGAATTGTTGAGATCTGGAATACGTTGCCTGAAAAAGGGTAAAAGCTGATTCGATAACAACTTTTAAGAGAGAAGTCGATAGTTATTTGGGGAGGGACAGGTTTGCAGATCTATGGGGAGAGCGCGGGGGAGTGGGATTGATTTGGAAAAGCTCTTTTCAAAGAGCCGGCGCAGACACAAACTCCTTCTGTGCTGTGTAATTCTATGATTCAATGAATTGTGATAAATATTTATGCTAACTGTTTATTCCAGTTGCAGTCATTTTTTTGATAATGTATGAATATTTTGCAATGCAGTAAACCTTGCTGTAATGTCTTGTAGCTCAGTGGTTAGAGCACTCACTTTACAAGTGAGATCTGGGTTCAATTCCAAGCAGGGCAAAACCTTGGGCAATTTCCAGACGCCTACTCCACAACCTTCCAAAAAAACAATAATAAATCGGTCATTTCAATCTATGGCTGTTTGTAGGGACGCTGCTGTGAGCAGTTGGCTGTGCCATTCGCCCACATATATACAGTCAATTCACTTTACAGTATATTCTGTGAAGAGCTTTTAGAAGACGTGAAAAGCGCTATATCAAATCAAGGCCTATTATTATGACGATTATGTATGAGTGTGTGTCAGCTAAGGACATGATTAGGGCCAAGTAAACCTCCCTCCTGTGACACACACAAACAGTTTATGAGATGCAGAGTTCCTGAATAGCAGCTGCTGCACAGGGAACTGTAACTGTACCTTTGCACGAATCAGAAAATTGCGAGTTAAAAATAAAATTCTATTTAGTTCTGAAGTGACAGCAACAACTGGATAATCAGGTTACGTGGGACTCAGTCAGTCATACTCTCGCCTCTGAGTCAGAAGGTAATGGGGTCAAAAATGTCAGGACTTTGAACCTGTACATTGCAGGCCGTTCACTCCCACACAGTGCTAGAGGTACCTGCATTGTTGCGGATTTGTTAAACCGAGGACCTGCGTAACTGTTGAGCTGGACGTTGAAACATCTTATGAAGAAGGGAAATAAGTTTTGCTTGGTGGACTGGCCAACAATTCCCCCAGTTAGAATTGGTCATTCACTTGGGGGACATTGCTGTGCACAAATTGGCTGTCGTACTTGTCGACAAAATGCAGTTACTGCACTTTTCGCCCACGAAATATAGTGAATTCACTTTACAGTATATTCTGTGAAAAGCGTTTAGACGCCTCGAAGATGTGCTATGGTGTTATATCAAATGCAAGGTCTATTATTATTTATTACTATTACAATTCGCTTGCTGCAAAGTACTTTGAGCTGTTCTCCTGATGTGAAAGGTGTTAAATCAAATGTCAGGATTATTATAAATTTACAGCGAGCAACCAATACCTAGTTAATGTAACTTTTATATGTAGCATGACTAGTTTATAAAGCTTGAATCTACACATCTTCTAACTGGGGATATTTATTTTTCTCCTAGTGTCTCATCTTGGGCTGCTCTGTTCAGTGTCGTACCAACAATCTGTTTTGGTTTCCAGGTAGGAGAGCAGTTCTGTGTTTTATTTTCTTAGGGCAAACTAAGAAATGTTAATGTAAAGGGCCAAAATCGCAATGAAAATCTGAATGAGAGATCAGTGCATCCTTGCAAATAGCAATATTAGCCACTAACTTTATGTAAAGAAGCATAATTTCAACCAGTGTTGTATCTTCACAGCATCATAGAGGAGGAGGAGCCATTTGGTCCATCGTGCCTGTGCCAGCTCTTTGAAAGAGCTACCAACTAGTCCCACTCCCCTGCTCTTACCCCATAGTCCTGTAGTATTTTTCCTTTTCAAGTACAGTAGAAGCCCGTTTATCTGTGACTCGATGCACCGGCACTTCCGTATAACTGGCACACCAAAAATAAGTCCCCATTCAATAAACCAGAACTTATCCGGAACAATAGCAGTGGAGCATTTGTAAATGCATAAATAATAACATAATAACAGTATATTATATTGGTACTTATTGTTAAAATTACTCTCTTGTACTTCTCACCTTTGCTGGTAGATGTTGCGCTTGAAGCCATGATGCTGGGATTGAGGTTTATAGTCCAGAGATTCTTTTTAAAATGGAGGACGCCAAGCGGGAGAAAAGAATGGAGCGTGTATGACTTTAAAGCCCTATTAGCGGCAAGCTGATAACGCTAGCCGATAACCCACACTGTCGCGCAGGTGCAGTATCTCGGTTTGCCGCTAGTAGAGTCTAGGGCTTTGACTTGCAGCTAGTAAAGTCATGCGACTTTAAAATGGTGTGGCTGTTTTTTTCACTCGCTTAGAGTCCTCCATTTAATAAAGAATCGCTGGACTGTAAACCTCAATCAGTAAAGGTGAGAAGCGCAAGAGAGTAATTTTAATAATAAGAACAAATGTAATATTCTGTTATTATCTATTATTACTTAGTCTGGTGTGTATGGTGTGTGTTAAAAGAACTTAAATTTTTTTGTAGTGGGTTTTCGGCCGCAGGCTGCCCGAATATCCGGCAGGCGCTTCAGCCAGCATTGGCCAGGTCCCGCGGGTGCCGGATAAATGGGTTTCTACTGTACCTATCCAATTTGCTTTTGAAAGGTACTATTGAATCTGTTTCCACCAACTTTCAGGCAATGTATCTCAGACTAATTCACAGGAATATTGCAATACAATACATGACAGAGGGATGGCGTCTCGGTCTGTGTTGCAATTCCCCACACAGTGATTTTCTCTGATCTGCAGTTTAATCATTCCACCCAGCAGGGCGGGGGTGTTGGCCGGGTGAAAGTCATACATCTTCCGACAGGAGCAAATGTTCTATAAACATTTTTAGAGAGCCTTTAAAATCTCCCATTGAAGATCTCATTGTGTGTTTGATTTCAGAATGCAAAACTTTGAGAAAGATGGTGTGAGGTCTGAGATTCTAAGGATCTAAATGACGTGTTGCTTCCTATTGTTAGAGGTAGTCCAGACATAGACCTTAGAATAATAATAATAAACCTTGCATTTGATATAGTGCTTTTTCACGACTCACGTCCCAAAGAGCTTCACAGAATTGTCCCACAAACAGTCGTGGATTGAAATGACCAATTTTATTATTGTGTGTTTTTTTTGAGGGATTATTATTAGACTTGTGGAGTAAAGAAACTTGCCCAAGGTTTTGCCCTGATATGCCTGGATTTGAACACAGGTCTCACACTTGTAAGACGACTGCTCTAATCATGGAGCTACAGGACTCCATCTTCTTAGCAGGCATTGAGGCATCTTCAATGATCTTGACTGGCATCCATCCCAACCAGGTGGCAATGCTTAAAGGGTATAAATTGCATCAAAGGTGGCATAATTAAAGCAGAATGATGCATGTCTGGGATAGAGGACCAGAACTGATGTGAGGCATTCAGATTAAACAGCCTGCACTGCAATAGTGTTCTTTCATCTCCAGCATTGCAGCGCTCTGGGACATTACCCCGCGAGGGGAGTTATATAAATGCAAGCTGTGGGTGTTGTTGTTGACAGCAATGCCAATGTCAACTTGTAACAGATCCTGATTGAAATGAAATGAAACCCTGTATCCCATATGTTGATTCGAATTGTCTTATTTGTGTTTCAGTGCCACGAGGCAAGCGTTGCTATCTACAGCAGCATGCAGAACAGAAAGCTATCTCATTGGGTCTGGGTGTCCATCATCTCAATGATATTTTGTCTTCTCATTTACTCCATCACTGGTAAAAGGAGGCAACGTGATATACTGTACTAAATAGTTTTTCTGCTTTGATGGATAGAAACATAGAAGCAGGAGGAGGTTATTCAGCCCCTCGAGCCTGTTCTGCCATTCTATAAGATCATGGCTGATCTGTACCTCAAGTTCAATTACTCACCCTTACCCTGTATCCCCTGATACCCTGACCTAACAGATGTCTCTCCACCTCAGTCTTGAAGATGTGAATGGATCCAGTATCCACAGTTTATTTTTTATTTTTTAAGATGTAAAGTGTGGGGACAAGAAATCTCACATCCCAACCAATTTTAGCAGATATTGTATTACCAATAATTGACAAATTTCTCACCTTCTGTTTTGAATAGTTTCATTTATGTAGATGATTATTTGGGGAGGACATGTTTGGGGAGAGAGTGGGGAGAATGGGATTGATTTGGACAGTTCTATTCAAAGAGCTGACACAGACACGATGGGCCGAGTGATCTCCTTCTGTGTTGTATGATTCCTGAGATATTGTTTCTGCTCAATGGTTTGTTGGCAGGTTCAAAACATTTCCATTAGAACTTGATTTTCTTTTCCTGTGTCAACAGCAAACGGTCAGTGTGAGATGTTTCTCTGTGTTGTTTCTGCTGCTAATTAGTCATCTTATTTATCCTGTGGTTCTGTGGACTCTCCTGGTCTCTACCACCACAGAGAGCTGGCTCATTTCTGATATTCCGTTGCCAAACATGTCACCATGGAGGCAATTCAGCTCCAAGCAGATCCCGTTTACAATAACCACAAAATTGCACTTATGTAGCGCTTTTCACGTCAGAAGCACATCCCAAAGCGCTGAACAGTCTGGTCAGGACCCGAGTGGGGTGGGGTGGGGGGAAAGGTCAGGGTAGAGGGAAGGGGAAGGAGAGTAGGAGAGGGGGAAGAGTTAGTGGGGCAGCCAAAGGCGCGGTTGAAGAGGAAGGTCTTGAGACCGGCCTTGAAGGAGGAAAGGGAGGAAGCGAGGGGGAGGGGCTGTGGGATGGAGTTCCACAGTGTGGGAGCAGAGAGACTGAAAGCCCGGCCGCCCTAGGGCGGTGGACGCGGAGCAGGCCTGAGGCTGCTGAACGGAGGGTGCGGACGGCTGATAGGGAGACAGTAGGTCAGAGAGATAGGCGGCGGGGGGGGGGGGGGGGGGGGGACGGACGCTGTGATTGGCCTTGAAAGTGAAAGGGTAGTCACGGAGGGTAGTCAATCCAAAGCTCTTCGGTCCATAATAAACATTTGTTTACAGTGATCATATAACTAGGATTGGGAAAATCAAGGTCTTTGTGTTTGATTGTGGGTAGCGAGTGTAACTTTAATTGCCTCAATATAAAATTTATATTACTAAAAAGATAAATATCTCTGTAAACATATTTTTTAGGTTTGTATGGATATCTAACATTTGGTGCGGATGTTGAAGCCGATATTCTGATGTCGTACCCAGAAAACGACATCCTGATCATAATTGGGAGGCTGCTGTTTGGAATCTCCATCATCACCATCTATCCCATCATTCTTCTCTTGGGAAGGTAATGTTAAGAGTTTCAATATTATTTGTGTGAACGGTTGTGCTCACTGGTGAGGGAAGTTCATAATAATAATATATTATAGTGATCAGGTAACTAGGATGGGGAAAATCAAGGTCTCCACTCTGGAACTCCATCCCACAGTCCCTTCGCCTCTCTTCCTACATTGCCTCCTTCTAAGTCAATCTCAAGACCCTTCTTTTCGATCATGCTTTCTTCCGCCCTCCCAACTCTCCCCCATCCATCCCCTCTCCTCACCCTGCCCCTCCTCCGGGCTCGGATCCCAAACCCTGACTGTTCAGTGCCTTGGTACATCCTCCCGATGTGAACGGCGCTCTTTAAATGAAATTTTGTTGTTGTGGTTCTTTATGTTGTGAAACAGAAATATTTCTAAATTTGGGGCACTTTCAAAATTGAACTCTTCCAGATCAGATACAGCGTGGTCAGGCCTTCAGCCTCTCTGCCCTCACCCTTCGGAACTCTATCTCCCTGAGCCTCACTGCTTCCTTTGCCTCCTTCAAGGTCTGTCTCAACAACAACAACAAAATTACATTTGTGGAGCACCTTTCACGTCGGGAGGATGTCCCAAGGCGCTGAATAGTCAGGGATCAGGACCCAAACATGGAGTGTGGGGGATTGGCAGGGAGGGTAGGATGAGGGAGGACAGAGAGAGTAGGAGGACAGCTGAAGGCACGGTCGAAAAGAAGGGTCTTGAAACCAGTCTTGAAGGAGGCAAGAGAGGAAGCCAGGCAAAGGGATTGTGGGATGAAGTGCCAAAGTGTAGGGGAGAGAGTTTGAAAGCCCGGCCACCAATGGTAGGGCGGTCGGGCGGGAGACATGGAGCAGGCCGGAGCCCGCTGAACAGAGGGAGCGGGCAGATTGATCAGCAATTGGTCAGCAGATAAGTCAGAGAGGTAGGAGGGGGTGAGGTCGTGAAAGTGAGGACGAGGATCTTGAATTCTATCCTCTGAGGGATGTGGAGCCAGTGAAGCCGGATGAGAGTGGGGTGATGGGGTCACGGAGCCTGGTGTGAGAGAGGACTGCACCGTCGGTCACCCACCTACCCCCATACCTTTTGTTGTTAGATACATCTTAAACCTTATACTGTACACTGTTTCATCTAACATTCTCATAAACATTATACGTATGTACTAATAATAATCTTTGCAATTCTTTGAAGCACTTTAGCATGTCACTAAAACCTCTCAAATCACTTCACAGGATTTTGCTACAAAGTAGTTTTTGACAAACAGCAAGTGTCAAATAGAGAATTATTAATTATTCAATACAAACTCAGAACTAACAGATCACTTTGTGATAGACTGACACATTAAACACTCATTGTCTAATGAACGGGGAGAAGTTTGCAGCACAATAATAATAATCATTGCATTTGATATGGCGTTTTTCATATCTTCTAGACGTCTCAAAGTGCTTCACAGCATATACTGTAAAGTGAATTGACTGTATTGTGGGGGGGGCGATAAGATGTGAAAAGCGCTATATCAAATGCAAGGATTATTATTACAGCATGGGCCTGGCCTGACCTAGATTTCTCAATAAACAAATTTGAATTGCTCCCTTCCTGTTTGCTGTGTGAGGAGATGTATAACTGGGCTGCTGATGCTCTCTCCCAGGTCTGTGATTCAGGAACTCTGGGTGAAGCGCAGGAGCCGGTACATTGTGATGACGGTGGGTTATGAGAAGTGGCTGCGAGTCCTGCTGACAGTGACCTGGATCTCAGTCACGCTAGTGGTGGCCATCTTTGTTCCAGATATCAGTGAGGTCATCAGCCTGATTGGAGGAATCAGTGCCTTCTTCATCTTTATCTTTCCAGGTACGGAAATCAGCTCAATGTCACTGTGATTGGCATTGGATCTGTGTGTGTGTGTGTGTGTGTGTGTGTGTGTGCAACCAACCAGAATGATACCAGCAGTGTGGGACTTCAGTTATGTGGAGAGACTAGAGAGGATGGAATTGTTCTCCTTGGAGAAGGGGAGATTTAATAGAGGTGTTCAACATTATGCTGTGGGGTTTGAAACAGTGGATTAGGGAAAAGCTGTTTCCACTGCTGCATAGATCAGTAACCAGAGTACAGTACATGGATTTAGGATGATTAGCAAAAGTGCCGGAGGGAGATGAGAAGAATTGTTTTTCCCCCAGAGAGTTGTTAGGGTCTGGAATGCACTGCCTGAAAGCACGGTGGGAGCAGATTCAATAGTAGCTTTCAAAAGGGAATTCGATAGGTACCTAAACAGGAAAATGTTGAAGGGCTATTGGGTAAGAGCGGAGGAGTGGAACCGATTGGGCAGCTGTTTCATAGAGTCTGCATTGGCACAATGGCCCAATGGCTTCCTTCTGTGCTGTAAGATTATGTTAATGTTTGCTCCATTTACTGGCCTATTAGATTCATAGATTTATAGAATTTTACGGCACAAAAGGAGGCCATTCGGCCCATCTAGTCTGTGCCGGCTCTTTGAAAAGAGCGATTCAATCCCACTGCCCTGCCCGCTCCCCATAGCCTAATAGACCCGTTCTCCCTAAATAAAGATCTAATTCCCTTTTAAAAGTTGTTATCGAATCAGCCTCCACCACCTTTTCAGGCAATGCATTCCAGATTCGAACAACTCGCTGAGTGAAAATATTTCTCCTCAGCTCCCCTCTACTTCGCCTTGAAACTATTTTAAATCTGTGACCACGAGTCACAGATTCATCCACGAGTGGAAATAGTTTTTCTCTATTTGCCCTGTCGAAACCCCTCATGATCTTATAAACCTCTATTAGGTCTTGCCTCAATCTTCTCTGCTCCAGAGAGAATAACCCTAGCCTATCTAGCCTCTCCTCATAGCTGAAGTCCCTCAATCCTGGCACCATCCTAGTAAATCTTTGTTGTACCCTTTCCAATGCCTTCACATCCTTTCTGTAGTGTGGTGACCAGAATTGAACACAGTATTCCAGCTGAGGCCTCACCAAAGTCTTATAGAGGTTAGTCAGCACTTCCTGACTTTGCTCATTTGCTCCACCATTGGGTTCTGAGCCCACAGCCACACTGCTGCTGTGCTCAAGAACTCCCTCCCCAAACCTCTTTGATTTCGTACCGTTCGCCAAGTCTTCAAAAACATTCCCCAAATCTATCTCTTTAATGATGACTTTGGTCAAAATCTTTCAATATGTTTTTTCCCTGCACACTGTCAACCACTATAGTTTTCATGTGGCTTGAGATTTTTTTTGCGTAAATGCAAGTTGTTGTGATATATGTGCAAAACAGACTGGCTTCCAGATAAAATCTTTAAGTTAACTCTTAGAAAAGAATTGTACAAATATTTGTTGAAGAAATGGATTGTATTGGGATATTAAAAGACCAAGGTAGACACCAATTTGGAGTCCTATAGCGTAGTTTGAGCACTCACTTCACAACTGAGCGGATCTGGGTTCGATTTCCAGGCAAGACGAAAAGCAAGTTTCCTTACTCAACAATAACTTTGATTTATTTAGCGCCCTCCACGCCAGACAGCATCTCAGAGCTTCTACTCCACATGCCTCTGTTTATCTAGCAGTAAATATAAATAGTTGTTACTCGATTGATGGATCACATTTCCAGGGATAATAATCCCTCCAAAACCAATAATAATAATAATGTCACTCAATCCACAACTGCACTGTCAGCAATCAGCTGCCGCATTTTGCTCATAAAAATATACAGTCCATTCACTCTACAGCATATATACATAGACCTCTGGGAAGCGCATTGAGACGTCTCGAAGATGTGATATTTGCAAGGATTATCTTTGCAAATGCAAGAATTATTAGTATTATTGCTATTTAATGGGCAGAATGGTGTGTGCCCTACAGGTGGGTATTGAAGATGAAGGAAGGATTGCTTCTGGGGCTTTGCTTGATTAGTTTTGTGCATATGGGGAACAGTACTGGGAATGTTTCACAGATCAAATTAGTGTGGACAGGATGGCGGGGCAAGTTAATGATCAAGATGTTCTGCAGTGAAGTAGTGATCTTAATGAGTGAACGTCTTATCTCAACCCAAGTTTTATTATGTTAATTAATCCACTCTGCCAACTAATCCTCTGTGCCATTTTTAATAAAGCATCTGCCTGCGGGGTGAGGAGGGAAGGACTAGTTGAACAGCTGCTGCTAAAAGTGGAATTTCACAACCAAAATAGTCCAAATAGTAAAGAATTTGGGACCTTTGAAGAAATTATTTTATCTTGTTGTCTCTCTAAAACAATTAATATTCTTTATTCTTCCTCCATTCTTTGCCAGTCAATGCAAGGGATCAAATACAACAAAATACTAACAACATCTTATAATATAATAATAATCCTGGCATTTGATATAGCGTTTTTCACATCTTATCGACGACCCAAAGCGCTTCACAGAATATACTGTAAAGTGAATTGACTGTATATTTGTGGGCGAATCTTATTTCCCTGATGTCGCTAGGAGCTGGCATAGTCTGCCCTCTCCTCTGCCTCTCACAGATTGCTTTGGATGAAAAAGGACATTTTAATCTCATGCTTCCTGGATTCCCACCCTAACGTTATCCCATCACAGGATCATTTGAAAAACAAGTGAGTCCACTAGCTTTGCCTCAATGACCCTTCCTGATATCCTGTACCATTAATAATAATCATTGTATTTGATGTAACCTTTTAGGCTTATAGACATCTCAAAACGCTTCACAGAATATATTATAGAGTGAATTGACTGTATTTTTGTGGGCAAAATGCAGCAGCCAATTGTGCACAGCAGTGTCCCTCAAACATTATTGATTGGGTGACCAAATTATTATTGGGTTTTTTCTTGAGGGATTATTATCAGGAGTAATTATCGTGGAGTAAGGAAACTTGGCCAAGGTTTTGGCCTGCTGGGTATTGAACCCAGGTCTCTTGCTTGTGAGGCGAGTGCCCTAACCACTGAGCTACAGGATTTTCATGATTGAATGTAAGGACCTTCTGACCTGACCTGCTGAGTGTTCCCAGCCATTCTGTTTTTATTTCAGATTCCCAGTGTCTGCAGTATTTTGCTTTTTGTTTCTGGAGATTATCTTGTTGCTTTCCTCTGCACAACCTGGGTATCCCCGTTACGTTGTGACAACCAGCACTGCATACAGTAAGCTAGGTGTCGCCTAGAGCCATGAGCACGGTATAGCTTGAGGCTGACGTCTGAGACTCTGAACTCAACTGATTTAGCAACACAGCCCAGCATCCTGTTTGCCTTGTTTATTGCTGCCTCACACTGTTTTGACATGTTGAGCAATGAGTCGACCAACACCTCCTAGATCTCTTTCATCTTTACCTTTGGCTGGTTCTAGCCCATCCATGTGTTTCCTATTCTTACTGCTGATATGTATTACATTTATCTCTATTGAACTTTCATATTACGTACATTATAACTTCATTTTCATATTATATAATAATAATCCTTGCATTTGCACCTTATCACATAATTAATAATAAAAATAATAATATTTGCATTTGATACAGTGCTTTTCACATCTTCCAGACGTCTCAAAGGGCAAAACGCAGCAGCCGATTGCGCACAGCAGTGTCCCACAAACAGTCGTGGATTGACTGATCAAATTTTTTTTTTTTTTTCTTGAGGGATTATTATTAGGCATCTGGAGAAAGGAAACTTTCCCAAGATTTCACCCTGACCTGCCCGGAATCAAACCCAGGCCTCTCGTTTGCGAGGTGAATGCCATTGAGATGGGTCAAAGCATTTCACAGAATATATTATAAAATGTAATGACTGTGTGACTTGTGGACTGATGACTGGCAGATGAAGGTAAGGTGTTGGCATTGTTTACACTCTCTATCTCAGCAGAGGTGATCTATGCTCGCCTGTGCCACTCTGAAGGGGTTAGTTTGAACTTTCCTCTTCATTGTCTTTCTATAGATAATTTTTCCTGAAATTTCTTGTTGATCTGTCAGTGTCTCATTCAATATTTTGATGAGAAATGCTAGTGGCTAATTGGTATCTTGCCTCTTTCTTCTTGCAGGACTTTGTCTAGTGTTTGCAATGCAAACAGAGCCAGTCTCTCCCCGAGCAAGGTAACAAACCGTGAAATGTGGGACAATAACACCAAACACTATCTCCAAGCTTTTTGAATAAAAGCTTTAAAAAGCCTCTCCTGAGATTTGTGCAATGGTGATTTATCTGTCTTTTTGAAAGCTTTTGTCTCCTTTTGGAGTCCAAAGCAGTTTATCTCTAAGCTCATGCGGCAATTTTCTTTTGGCTCGGCTGTGTGTCTGACACATGTAGAAACCCATCACCATTGCTTAAAATAATCCAAAACAAGCTGAGAATTCCGTGAATCCCACTTACACATGGAAATCCCAAACATAGATCCCTGGATGAACACATCCTGTTTACCTAATTCCAGAAGGTATTAGGCTCAGGTTGGCAAGAGCCAAGGCTTGGGGACTCCAGAGTCTGCTTTCCTGCTGCTCGTTCAGCCAGGACCATGTTACCTGTTGGAGCTTTGGCTGTCAGGGTTCACAGGAGCTGAGTGGGATGATTCCTTGTTAGTCAGTGCTCGTAATGGCAAACTATGCAGTTTTGGTCAGGCTCCAGCAGTTACCCCAACGCACACTCTGGGGTCCCCAAGCCTTGGCTCTTACCAACCTGCGTCCAATTAGATAAACAGGTGGGTTCCTACAGGAAGAGTATGTTCATTCCACCCGAGACACAGGGAATAATCTGTATAAATGACACCCATATGTAGCAGTCTGTCTGGTTTTGACAATCGTCAGCTCAGTGATTGGTTTCCACATACAGTGTGTCCAAAACCTTGCTGATCACAGAAAGCTTGGATTTAGCTTTCAAGTGTGGGGTGGTATAAGACCGGGAGATCTTGGTTTGGTTCACTAGATGGCAATGTTGCTCCCCTAAAACCTTTTAGTAACAAAAGTGACAGAAATGTATGAACTAGATGTAGAGATAGGCTCACATATATCATTGTATACCTCCCCCAAAATACCACACCACCCAAAGCAGCCTATGTGTCAGCCTGGCTCAGTTGGTGGCCCTCTCACCTCTGAGTCAGAAGGTTGTGCATTCAAACCACACATTGGGACTTGGAACTCGTATAGCCTGAGCTGATGCTCCATTGTTGGAGATGCCGTCCTTTAAATGAGACGTTAAACCGAGGCTCTTAGCAGTGAAACCTGTTTGGGGGAATGTTAAAGATCTCATGATATATATTGCTCCTCCCAATGTGAAAGGTCATGTATCAAATAAATAAATGGAAGTGGACCTCAGTTGCTATAGAAAGTGTCTTTAAATGAACACATTCTGAGGGGATGATACTCTGGCTCAAGCACATCTCCAGATTTCTATGTTAACTTATCTAAATTGCTTGTTTCTACTTAAAATCAAGTTCCTTTTTAACTGGTCTGGGTCTCGCTGGTCAATATGGATTGCCTGAAAAAGGTTCGCTGAAACTATCTTGAAATCACTTCCCTCAGCTCCATCAATTATTCAAAGTGGCATCTTCTGCCTTTTGAATAATTCACATTGTTGAGACATCTCAGAGTTTCACAGAGTATATTGTAAAGTGTATTTTGTGGGTGAAACGCAGCAGCCAATTGCACACAGCAGTATTCCAGTCGTGGATTGAGTGACCAAATTATTATTATTTTTATTTATTCATTTTGTAAAGGGAATTATTACCCCCGGAATGCGATCCGCCAATCGCCTAACAATGGGGCTGATCCCAACCAGGTAAACAGAGGCGTGTGTGGGAAGGAAACTTGCCTAAGGTTTGTCCTTACTTAGGAATTGAATCTGGGTCCTCTCGCTTGAGAGGCGAGCGTGCTAACCACTACTCTACGATTGCTGACATTTATATATTTCTCCCTCCAAGGCCTTGCTTGATTTTCTGGGGAACCCTGAGTATCCTGTGTGGAGTATTCATCTTCGGTCAGAGCACAACCATCGCCATCATGGAAGTATTACACAAATTCTAAGGTCTTTTTGAAAGTAAACGTTTGGAAGTTTCAATCTCACTGTATAGACAAATTCTTCAATAAAATGAAACTCACGAAAGTTTAGTGTGAGTGTGACTCTTTTTTGCATTATATTGGGCAATAATCTGCTCAGTTAATTTTATGTACCCTCCGCCCCCCCGCCCCCTCCCAGCCCAATTCAATTTTCTTCCCACGTAATAATAATAATCCTTGCATGTGACATACAGTAACATCTTATCACGTCTTCTCGACGTCTCAAAGTGATCCACCAATCAACTAACAACCAACAACAACAACAACAACAACAATTTACATTTATAGAGCGCCTTTCACGTCGGGAGGACGTCCCAAGGCGTAGGGGGTGCTAAATAAATGCAAGTTGTGGTTGTTCCTACTTGATGCTCAGTAAACAGGCATGTGGAGTAAGGAAATTTGCCCAACGTTTCTCCCTGCCCGGGAATCAAACCCAGGTCCTCTTGCTTGCAAGGCGAGTTCTCTTATCATTAAACCACAGGACATTATAGAATAATAGTATATTTATAACAGAAAAACAGGCTAATTTAGTCATTGTCTCAATGTTTGTGTAGCTCACCAGGAGAGGCAATTACAATAACACCATCTCTTTCTTGGGAGACTCTTAATTAATCTTGCTTCAGTATTTAATTTTTAAAAACTGATTATGGACTTGGCTTCAACAGCAATTTTTAACAACCTCTGTGAGAGGAAGACATATTCCTCTAACCTTCCCTTTCCTCTCCATCAAAGCTGCTAATTCATGTGCTGCTAATTATGTGTCCAAGTGGCCATTATTCACGTGTGAGCTTCAACAACAACAATGTGCACTTATATAACACCCTTCATGCAGGATTGTGCCTCAGAGCAGTGGCGAAGCTTAGAATTGAGCCAGGGAGAGAGGATAGATTATTCCAAGCACAGTCAAAGAGTTAGGTCTTCACGTGCTGAAGATGGGTGAGATAATATAATCCTTGTATTTGATATAGGGCTTCCCACATCTTTTAGACGTCTCAAAGCGCTTCACAGAATATACTGTAAAGTGAATTGACTGTGTATGGGTGGCAAACGCAGCAGCCAATTGTGCACAGCAGCGTCCCAACGAACAGTCATGGATTGAGTGACCAAGTTATTATTTTTTTGAGGGATTATTATTAGGTGCGTGGAGTAAGCAAACTTGCCCAACGTTTCACCCTGCCTAGAATCGAACCCAGGTCAACAACAACAACTTGGATTCATATAGCCCGCTCCACACCAGACAGCGTCTCAGAGCACTTCACAAAGCAGTGCCCGGGGCCGGGCCAGTGGGAGTGGAAAATGTTGAAAATCATGTGAAGTGATTTATATGCAATGTGAGGATCTTGAAATCAATCTGCAACATGGAGCCAGTAGAGCCCGGCAAGGACTGGGGTGATGGAGGTGCAGAGTATGGGTGACTATACAGGTGGTGAACTTTTCAATTAATTGGATTTGATGAACTGGCACTGGGGGAACCAGCAAAGAGGGCAGTGGGAAGATTAAAGCAGGAAGTGATGAAAGTGTGGAATAAGGATTACAGCTTTGTTGAAGGTTAAGTACTGTATGTGAGGGGGAAGGGGAGAAGGGAGGGAAGTGGGGTATCACACACAGTCTGACCCTGTCCTCACTTGATGCCTTTATTCACTGGATAAAAATCTGTAAGTGGCTGATTATTTTCCTTTCCTTCCAGCTCAAGTCCTGCCCTCCTGAAGCTCATCCTATGATAATCAGTATAAATCAGGAATTGAGACTGGGACAGGATCCAACAACAACAACAACAATTTACATTTATAGAGCGCCTTTCACGTCGGGAGGACGTCCCAAGGCGCTGCACAGGAGGCGTGTGACCCGAGCTGGGAGGGGAGTGTTTGGGAAGGGGTGAAACACGAAGGGGAGGTAAAAAGAGTTTGGGGTGGAACAAAAGGCACGATCGAAGAGGAAAGTCTTCAAATCGGCCTTGAAAGAGGAAAGGGAAGAGGCGAAACGGAGGGATTGAGGGATGGAATTCCATAGGGTGGGAGCGGAGAAACTGAAGGCCCGGCCTCCGATGGTGGGGCGGTTCGGGCGGGGGGCTTGGAGCAGGCCATGTCCTGTTGAACGGAGGGTCCGGGTGGGCGTGTAGGGGGAGAGTAGATCGGTTAGGAAGGATGGGGCAAGGCCGTGTAAGGTCTTGTAGGTGAGGACGAGGATCTTAAACTCGATCCTCTGGAGGATGGGGAGCCAGTGGAGACGGGCGAGGGTGGGGGTTATGTGGTCGCGGAGGCGGGTGCGGGATAGTACACGGGCTGCAGAGTTTGGGATGGCCTGCAGCCTGTGAATGGAGGAACTGGGGAGGCCGACGAGGAGAGAGTTTCCGTAGTCCAGCCGTGAGGTGATGTACGCGTGCACAAGTGTTTTGGCAGCGCGGGGGGTGAGATAGTTGCGGAGCCTGGCAATGTTGCGCAGATGGAAATAGGCGGTGCCGGTCAAGGCGCGGATGTGGGGGGGGAAGGAAAGTTTTTGATCGAACATGATGCCGAGGTTCCTGATTGGCTTTGTGAGGTGGAGAGTGCAGCCTTGGATGTTGAGGCTGGCAGCGCCCGATGTGCGGAGGCGCTGGCTTGAGCCAATCAGGAGGGCCTCGGTCTTATTCACGTTCAATTGCAAAAAGTTGTCCCTCGTCCACGATTCGATGTCGGACAGACATGCTGTCAGAACATCGATCGTCTGGGGGTTGAGGGATGAGGCAGAAAGGTACAACTGGGTGTCATCCGCATACATGTGGAAATTTACCCCATGGATCCAGTATCTCTAGAATGCGAATGTTCTCACTAACTAAGTTATCGTTGGCTTTTCGAACCGTTTTTAAATGTAAGGAAAGAAATGGAAACTCCAGGGTGATAGCATTGCATGGAATCAAATGTGCAACATAACCTGAGGGCAATCATAGAGCTGTAATACATCACAGAGGGGTAAAGACTCAGGCTGCGGAGATAATGTGCACTCATTGGGAATGATAAACACCGGGTGGTATTAAACAGGAATACAAATAGATTGTTTTTTTTTGCTTAAGTCAGTTGTCTGACACATGCTGAAACCCATAGAACATAAAAATGAGGAGCAGGAGTAGGCCATTCGGCCCTTCGAGCCTGCCCCACCATTTGATAAGATCATGGCTGATCTTCTGACCTAACTCTAATTACCTGCCTTATCCCCATATCCCCTGATCCCTCTATTTTAAAAAAATCCATCAGTCTCAGCCTTGAAAATGTTCTACAGCCTTCTGGCTGTAGAACATACTAGACCGTACTATGAAATATGTAGTTCTACACTCTGAGTGAAGAAATGTTTCCTCAACTCTGTTCTAAAAGGCTGACCCTTAATTTTAAGACTGTGACCCCTGGTTATAGATTCTCCTACCAGGGGAAACAGTCCCTCAGTGCCTACTTTATCTAGCCCTTTAAGAATCTTATGTTTCAATAAGATCCCCCCTAATTCTTCTATACTCTAGCGAATACAGCCCTAGTTTATTCAACCTCTCCCCATAGGTCAGTCCCCTCAGCCCAGGAACTAACCTAGTGAATCTACGCTGCACCCCCTCTAAGGCAAGTATGTCCTTTATTAAATAAGGAGACCAAAACTGCACACAATACTCTAGGTGCGGTCTCACCAGAGCCCTATACAGTTGCAGCAAGACTTCCCTACTCTTATACTCTAAACCTTTTGAAATAAACGCTAACATGCCATTTGCCTTCTTAGTTGCTTTCTGTACCTGCAAACTAACGTTTTGAGACTGGTGTACAAGGACACCCAAATCCCTTTGTACACTAACACTATCTAACCTCTCCCCGTCTAGAAAATATTTGTTTTTTTATTTTTGCTACCTAGGTGAATAATTTCACACTTCCCCACATTAAATTCCATCTGCCACCTACCTGCCCACTCCCCTAGCCTATCTATATCCCATTGCAATCTTTTTGCATCATCCTCACAGCTGAGGACTTAAGCCCATCACAGGACTTAACCTATACAAATGTAATGTTGTTATTGTTAAGCATATGTAAACCAAGATGAGATTTTCCTGCCTACACATGAAAATCCCAGAGATAGATTGTTTGAATGGAATGTGCTCTCTCTCCCCTGGAGCGACACATTCTGTTTACCTAATCCCGGATAGTACTATGAGCAGGTTGGCAAGAGCCCAGAGTGTGTGTTGGGTGTTGGGGTTTTTGTTAGCTGGAGTCTAACCAGCTAAAATCACCTAGTTTGCCAGTGATATTGTTTCACCCACAAATATACAGTCAATTCACTTTACAATATATTCTGTATACAGTATGTATCAAATGTAATTATTATTATTATCTTATCGCTGTGTAGCCAAACTGTCCTGCTATTTATCCGGCTACAACCACCCTCCCTGTTGGGGCTTTGGTTGTAGGGTTAACAGGAGCTGTAGTGGGAAGATTCCCTGCCCCCAGTGATTGTTCTGCCCTTCCAGGTCCTGCCAATGAGCCAGGGTGGGCTGTGCTGTCGTCAGCAGCGAGTACTGCGGACCCACTTGTCTCAGGAGCTGGACTACGGAGACCACCATAGAGGAATGGCCGATCCTGACATTCCGGTGTCAGTCATGTCACCCTGGAAACGGTTCAGCTCCACTTTGCTTCCCTCCCATCAGCCTCCCACAGGAGGACATGACTGTACTATGAAATATGAGGCAATTTCAAAGTGCAGGAATAATTCATATACAACATTTTTCATCCTATCGATTGAGAATGCAGAATGGCAAATTCTCAAATCTAAATGGACAAGTTCAACTTTTCTATAAGCTAAATGGGAGCATTGATCATCTTACTCCTAAAATGTGTTACACGTATCGTGTATAATGGCACTAAATTAGCCAGTACATTATTTTGGAGTAAAGACAGAGAAAAAATAGAATTATAGAACCTTCCAGCAAAATAAAGGTCAGGACCTGTTCTTCAATATCAGACATTGTTACTGATTCCCTGGAGACCTTATATTGGCAGCTACAATTGGGAACATATTCAGTTTTACACCTACGATGTATTCATTCCAATCATAATAATAATCCCTGCAATTAGATTTAGCCCATTATTACATATTCGAGACATCTCAAAGTCCTTCACAGAATATACAGTCCGTTGATTCGTGACATGATCAACCGTAACTTCTATATAACCGGCACTAGAACAAAAAGGTCCACATTTGATTAACCAGAAGTTATCCGGAAAAATGCATTAAAAAAAAATAAAAAAATTTGGAGTGTTTTCGGCCGAATATCCGTCACGCTCTTTAACCTGCATTGGCCAGGTCCCAAGGGTGCCGGATAAACGGGCTTTTACTGTATTGTAAACTGGAATTACTGTATTTTGTGGGCAAAACATGGCAGCCAAATGCACAGAGCCGTATCCCAATCTCAGTTGTAGATTGAGTGAACAAAGTATTATTATTATTATTAATGTCATAAATTTCACTTTGGCACTGCAGGCAAGCCAAAGTGGAATGTATGAAATTAATATTACACTGTATCTTATTGAGACGTGTATCAACAGTGACTTATGCAGAGTAAAAACACTGACAACCTGGAATGCAGTGGATTTATTTCCTTTGTCTGCACCTCAGTTGTTTACAGCCCAACATCGTGCGATCCATTTAGTGGAGTTATGTAGAGTACTGCCTCAATTTTTCAAATTTCGTTTGTCATTGTAACAGTACAGAGGAGGCGTTTTTCAAAAGTAAATGTTACAAATCTGGTTAAGTGGTTTGATTCACTCCATTCTTACTTAATCAAGAAAGAAGACATGCAACACTGGCTATATTTAGATACAGTTTTTCAGAAGCTTCTTGAATTACTTGTATCATTGAAAGTGAATTTTGTAGTTACAACCAGCCTCGACTACACCAACTCCCTGTTTGTTGGTCTTCCCAACTCTTCCCTCCACAAGCCGCAGATTATTTAGAACTCTGTAGCTCATGTCCTCTCCCACACCAGGCTCTGTGACCCCCTGACTCCACTGACTCCCCATTCTCCAGAGGTTAAGAGTTTAAAATATTTGTCCTCACCTTCAAAGCCTTTCAAGCTTTGCTCCTCCCTAACTCTGTGAGCTGCTGACCCCATATCAACCTGTCCACTCCCTCCACTTATTAGGTTCCGGCCTGCTCCATGTCCTCCGGCCAACTAATCCCACCATCAGCAGTCGGGCCTTTAGCCTCACTGCTCCCACGTTTGGATCTCCATCCCACAGTCCCTTTGCCTCACTCCCTCCCTTGCCTACTTCAGATCTGTTTGAAGACCCTCCTCTTCAACCGTGCCTTCGGTCACCCTCCTACTCCTAATCTCCACCCTCCCTGACCCCAACCACCAGCTCGGGTCTAAATCCCTAACTGTTCTGAGGTGAAAGGTACTATACAAATATAATTTGAGGGGTCCTCAAGCACTCGCCTCCCAAGCAAGCGTGGGTTTGATTCCCAGCAGAGAGAAAACTCCACAAGCCAGATAATAATCCCTTAAACAATAAAAAACAATAATTGGTGACTTCAATCCATGACTGTGGGACGCTGCTGTGCGCAATTGACTGCCGCATTTTGCCAACAAACATACAGTCAATTCACTTTACAGTACATTCTATGTAGTGCTTTGAGACGTCTATAAGCCTTGAAAAGCCCTACAATATCCAGGTCACGGAATATTTGGTGAGGTTAACTCCTCAGACACCAGTTTAGCAAGGCCGGTATCATGTTCTGAGAGTGGGTTAGACAGACCGCCGATTCCCACTGTTTGAGGGAAGATCTCTTTAACTTTTCATGATCGATCTTTAGCAGCTAATGGATGTTCTTTATTCCATTGCAGAGCTTGACAAAAGCAGGGCCCCACTTATCAGGCAGTCAATCATCTTTGCAATTTACCAGAAAGAATAAAGACAGAGAAAACCGGACAATTGATCAATGTTGTTTAATCTGCTTTTTATTAGATTACCCAAATGTCCATAATTATAATAAATTCAATACAGACTGAATGTGGCACCAGGTACCGTGCACACATTTGGCTAACAATGGAATTCAATATACAGTATTTTCTAAAATATATTGAAACAGAGTTGAGTGTGTTACTCCTAACCTATACAGTAAGAGTGGAACCACAACAGCTGATTGCTGTCGGAAATTTTCTGTCGATTCATGAATTACAAAATATGCACAAATTCAGCTAAAATAACACATATTACAAACTGGCTGAACATTTTTATTTAACAGTGCACCGAGCTTAGCATGCATCTCCAAAGGAAAGAAGGAAAAGGGCATAATTTCAAACTAATTTCTCTTTCTGATTTGATCAAACAGTTGCAGAAAGGAAAGTGAAGAATTGGCACGTCTAGATTGAAACTGGGAAATTGAGCAGTGAGCAGAGTCAGGCATCGGCAGGGGCATTATTGGATTTAAAACTGTGGCATTCCTTAACTAACGCTGGCAGACTAGAACACCAAACAGGTGATAATATAAGCTGTTTCTTTCAATATCCATTTTTCATGGAGAATAGAAAGATCTCTTTTGTTTCTTTATTGATTATCTATTTTCCTGGTTTGATCTCCCAAGGAGGATAGAAATTCCACTCTGCTCAGCCCAAACAAGAATGTTTTATTGAGCCCTAGTCTTGGGCATAGCCTGGCAGCTCAGTCAGTAAAATGTTCAGTTTGGGCTAAGGGGATCACAAACCTCATCAGAAAAAAACCATTGACCTGGAAATTAGAAAGTGACTGTGTAAGCATTGTGAATTTCAACAGAGTCAGGCTATGATTTAGTTTTGTTGGTTCCCAAGTTCAGAATAATTGACGAAAATCCAACTTGCAAGCACTATGTTTGTCATTGAGAGCTCCAGCTCTCGGCTGCTGTATGAATGCAAGTTGTTGTTGTAATACCTGGCCATGTCTTATGTAATAACAAGCCCATTGAAACAGCTAGTTTGTGTTAGATACATGCTATCAATGCCAATGAAAAGATTATTATGATCGGATTGGCAAAATTAGAGTTAGTCTCCAAACTAAATCTAATCCCTCCATTGGTATAGCGCCAGTTGTTGAGAAGGGTTTCACACGATGTACCGAAAAGTGTACCGACTGTGTAATTTGTAGGCAAACACTGCAGCCAATTTTCACACAGCAGTGTTCCTCAAACAGCAATTTCATTTGGGAGATTGTCAGCCAGGACACCAGGATAGAGAAACTCCCTTCTCTTTTAACTCCCTTCTCTTGGGATCATTAACATCCATCTAGAAAGGAAGATGGGTCCTCGGTTTAACGTCTCATCCAAAGATTAGCACCTCTGACAATGTCGCCCCCTATCTACCCCTCCACCAGCACTGCAATGGAGTGTCAGCATGGAGTACTGTATGTAGGTTGCAAGTCCTAGCTTGGGCCTCGAACCCACAATTTATGACACATCTGAGCTGACAAGTCCATTATTATTAAAAAGGTCATTTCTGTGCTCATGAAAGTGAGGGATGGGAAATCATTACAGGTATCCAATGTCAATAACTGGGTCACTCCCAGTGTGTCTTAAATTCAGAATGGCACCATTGACTGCACCGATGCAATGCTTTCTGTTCCCCACACCAGCCATCCTCTGCTGTCTCGTGAGGGAGATTGCCATTTTAATGATGAATTCAGATAAATCAATTTCTGTGAGATAACGTTTCCTGGGATATATTTATTTTAACAATTTGCTCCTCACTTCTGATGCCACTGAATTGGTTGGGGGTTACATACAGTTTCTCATGGCTGTTCAGATCAGTTAAAGTATCTGATGTGCAGTGCATGTTTTTGCTACACCTGATGCAGGAATGCTGGATGAGCACAAGTCACCGAAAAGCAGCTTAATTTAAAAAAAAGAAAATATATTTTTGACTGATCCTGAACACAAAACACTGAGCATTCTCTGTCACTGCCTGGGGAGTTCCAGGAGGCAATCTCTTTGCCTCGCTCGCTGTGTTGGCTCAAACTAATGAGACCTAACGGACCTTAGATGTATTACAGGAGAAACATGAAATTTCCCTGACAACTGATATATAGACACGGTCGGCCAGCTAGCAGCGACGTACTTAAATCTGGTCTCTTGCACATGAAGTCGGGTTAAGCTGCTGAGAACTGAATGCAGCTTTTTATAATGTGCTGCAGCTATAAACCAGGCCAGTTAAGAAAATAGTTCAATCCCAAAATGTTACTGCCCTCACTATGGCTATTTTACTTGATGAAACACTTATCTCTGAAGACTTCACCAGAGCAAAGTGAGCATCCGAATTAAAAATGATACAAGATAGTGTAATGTGTCAATTCTGCTTGTTTGTTGTACAGCTTATTACTGTTGTATGAATTGTTATTTTACAATCTAGGATAACTAAAATGAATTAAATGAACATGTTGGATCTATAAAATGCTTTGAAGATCTTTATAAATATACCCATTAGTTGGGTGTTGGTGGCGAGGAGGGAAATCTGGGTGACTGGAGGAAGCTCATGGGAAAAAGTGGGTTGATCCAACCATTCTTATGCACCCTCGCCAGGAGGACATCACAGCTTAATTCAATCCTCTCCTCACCTGGCATCCACACTTCCCAGTGATGGTGAGGGGGAGTGTCTTGGAATAACAGGAGAAGAAACACAGGCTGATTTTCCCTTTCCAAACCCGGGGCACTTAGGCTAATTGAAGCCCTGAATCCTTTATACACATTATATACTGTAAAAGATCTCATGGTGTTATTCAAAACAAGAATAACAGTTTCTCTCTGTTAAGTGTCCCGGCCAACAATCCTCCAAATAAAATTGGTTGTTCACTCCATGGCTACCAGTGAGACACTGTGTGCTGCACACAACTGGCTGCCACGGTTTATCCACAAAATACAAAATCAATCCATTTTGCAGTATATTCCGTGAAGCGCTTTCAGACGACTCGATGACATGATGAGGCGCTATATCAAATAGAAGGATTATTATTATATAGGGAGATTTGTTGCATTAAATACGGCCCTGCTAACAAAAAGTCAAATTTCAAATAAGTTTGGGAAAGTCTCAACTGCTCCACCATTCCAAGTTGGGGCTCACACCACCAACTCAGAGGATGACAAGGGGATGTTACTGTACATCTCTACACATCTGACTGTGGAATACCTGATCACAGGGTCATGATGTACAGAACGTGAACCTCTCCTTTCTCAGAAGCAACAGTCTCCTCTCTTGTTGAGGGTAAAATTCTCTCCTAAAAGTCAAATAAATCTTTAGGAAGAGTCTCCAATGGCCAGTGCCCTATGCGCTGTCTGTGCCCTTCTCCTCACTGTCGAACTGGCAAAAAGTACTAATAGCAGCAACAACTTGCACTTTAAAACAGCTTTTCATGAAGGAAAAACATCTCACCCACCCACCCATTCACTCACATCAGTGGGGTTGTAGCATATGTATTCAAGAAAAATCTTGTTGCATCCATGAGTGACGAGGGAATAAAGGGTACGGGAGAAGGGAATAGGCAGGAGCTTCGGGCATGGACTAGTTGGGCTGTTTCCGTGGTGCTTGACTATATGTACCATTCTATGTAAGTGCTTCACAAAGGTGATCACTGATTAGGGAGGAGAGGGCTGGAGGGAGGTATGAAAGCAGTATGAAAGCAAGAGAGAAGGCTACGTGATTTGGGAATAACATTCCAGAAGGTGGAATGTAGGAGCTAGAGTTACAGTGGAGTAGTTTAGCTGCCAAAAAACTAATGGTCCAACTGGGAGTGAGGAACAAGCACCTTTTAATTAACGTTTCTCTGCCCCAGCTTGGATTCTCAATCAGCTGTTAGAAGCATTTTGAGACATCCTCCTGATGTGAAAGATACCATCTAAACATATATTATTGTAGCAAGTTCAGCTCAGCACTACAGATCACATCTGTTCCTCAGCATCTGTGGACCGCATTGTCCCTTAATAGTTCCTGTGAGTTAGAGGTGCCCAATCTTTCTCCCCCGACATTACTAAGCTCGCAATTCCCACCCTCCCCTCCCGAACTCATTGTCTACTTTACTGTTAGCGAGACCTTAGAATTAATTTGCAAACCTCATCCCTATCGTTAATTTAGTTCTTAGTGACTTCAATTAAGGGTAACTCTGCCATTGAATTAACGTTACATAAATCTGCCTATTTGGTGGGTTTCCGAGCCAGGTCTTTTCGAACAACCAGTTGCACTGAGAAAACATGCCTAGCATGCAGTGAATCAGCAAAACTACAGAATTCTGGAAAGGGGGTTTACCCAGGGGATGCATGCGGCTGTCAGAGACAGACTCCAAGGCATTTCCTATATAAGTACTGAATATATATAACAAAACCTCGCTGAGAATTCTTGGAAGTTGAGCTGAAGGGCTGATAGCTGAGTAATTCTTTTCTGCAGAACGAGTGGCAAGCTGTGGCTTTCCTGAACTCTGGGCCATTGAACCATTGATTCATTGATTTATCGGCTGAATCAGGCAGCAGACCGAGAGGTCTGGGTACATCACTGGCCTAAGACAACACGTGGGTGTGAGTTACAACCGAGCTCCTTGGATTGGATGGATGGCTGGCTGAGTTGTGCTTGGCGAATGAACCTTTGTGTTAAAAACAGGTTGGCTTATAATGTACAGGTGACGCAGCACATCCAATTGTCAGCAACCCTTCAGTGGCACTGTTGACAAGTGGAACAGAGCCACACCTCCAACTAAGTTGAGATTGTGATCTGGAACCAAGGGCAAAGATGGCTTTGGTCCTTGGATCCAGAACACAAAGTCAACTTAGTCTGAATGTAATAATATCTCAAATATACAGCAGTTTTTTTGCTCAGTTGTATCCACATCAGTGTCCAAATCTAAAGCAGCCACTTTGAGGAATTATCTCCGTGTCAAGTGACAGGAGTAGGGAACCATAGCCCAAGCCTCACCTTAGCCTGCGAGACTAGTTTGGTCTTAAAAGTTCTGCACTTGACTGTTATAGCAGAATGGTGAAAATATCCTCAATTCGATCTCAATTTGGAAACTGAACTATGGAAACTGGCAAATTGAAGAATTCTCCACAATTCTGGGTGAATTTAAATGTTATGCCAAAATGGTCTTGTATCCTAAGATAAGGTGGACATTTTAGCCCACAAGAGCAGCAGGTTTCCTTTGCACGAGAGAATAAGTAGTTAGTCCTTCGAAAGCATCTCCAATCAATATGAGAGCAATTAAACAGCTTTGGAACTGATTGCCTCACCCCCACTCCCACCCCCCGCCCAGGCATTCCTCCTCCTGTGAAGTCAGCAGAGGGAGACTTTACCCTGTTCACTTAACCCATTGTTAAACGTCCATCCTCATTTCACCATTTAAAATGATTTCCTAAGTTCCAACTGGAATGGATTACTAGGAAGCACAGTTGAGGCCGGAAGATTGGGACACATTTAAGATATAGCTGGGTGCTGTAATGGGAGCTGGCAGGATGGACATTTTGGACAAATGCGATCAAATGGGACAATTACCTTCTCTATCCAGACCGCTCTTGTGGTCATTGTTACCAGGCTAGACAGTGCCAGCCCAGCTTCCTGATGACCTCAAAGAAGGATTGGGTAGCTTTCAAGGACTATATAGTTGCTCATTGGGTTTATTCAGGGTCAGGCCTGGAGCCCAGGATTTCAATAACTCACAGTTGCTTCAAATAAAGTAGAAAGGTAAAAGGTGGTAGCTACAATTTCGCATGTTCGTGCTCTGGAGCTATCAGACTCCCATCGCTTAATATGCTTCAGTCTTCCACAGCAATGTGTATAAGATAATCAGCAAACATATCCCTAATTATAGTTACAAAATATGCAAGTCTCCTACGCTGGGGTGAGAAGTGGCTGTACTTTAACAGCAGCCGCTCCTGCAACACCTCTCCCAGTCATTACACCCAGGACATCACTTTCCTCCCACAGTGCACCAGGCAGCTAGGACAAACAGAGAGAGAGAGAGAGAGAGAGAGGGACATCTTGTAAGGAAGGCTTTTATCACTAATCTCACAAACACAAGTGTCACTACACTTTTCAGTATATCCTGTGAAGAGCTTTGAGACGTCTCAAAGATGTGATGAGACGCTATATTAAATGTAAGAATTATTATTATTTATTACTTTTTCCCCTCGCCATGTTAGGCCCAGAATTCCATCAGCCTGTGGAGCCTGTGACTCCATTTCGCCTTAAAACTCCAAATAACACAGAATTCATTGTGAAAATGTGTTGAATTCAATCTTAATTTAGAAACCCTTTTCTTAACAACAGGGTAAAAATCTGCGGAATTTCTAATCTACCATCTATAGTTGAATGTCAGCAAAACTGAGGCCCTCCTGATTGGCTCATGCTAGCGCCACTGCACCTCAGACACTGGCAGCATCACTATCCAGGGAGGCACACTCCACTTCACCCAGCCAGTCAGGAACTTGGGTGTCTTGTTCGACCCTCAACTCCCACATATCTGTGCTATGCCCTGTGCCAGTACTGCCTTCCCTATCTCTGCAAATATTACCCGTTTCCGCCACTGCCTCATCTCTCTGGCAGCCGAAACCCTCATATACTGTTTGTGGGACACTGCTGTGCACAATTGGCTGCCGCATTTTGCCCACAAATATACAGGTATCCCTCCCCAACCGCAGCCGCGTCAAACACGAAACTCATGCTTCCACGGTTTGCTAAATGCGACAACCCTCGCAAATCGCGTTTTGCGCATCCGCGATTTAAATTCCCGGTTTTAAATTTTTGAATAGCTAGAGTACAGCACTAGGACCCAGGGGCGATGTTGCAATCAACCAATGACAATGCGTCTCTCTTAGGATTAAGGTAAATACAATAACATGCATTTATTGTCACTTCTCCGCAGCCTAGCTAGTAAGGAGCATACCCTTTCCCCCACCCCCCTTCTCTCTCTCACCTCTCTATTTCACCTTCTCTTCCCCCCACATTCCCCTCACATCCCCCCCCACTTCTCTCTCTGACTCACCTTCTCTCTCGGACTCACCTTCTCTTCCCCCCATCCCCCCCTCCCCACCCCTCCTTCCCTCACACCTTCTCCAGCCCCCCCGTGTCACCCTCCCCGCCCCGTGTGTCTCTATCTCTGTGTAAGTCCGTCAGACAGCCCCCCTAGCCACCTACCCCCACCCTCCAGTCTGACCAGTCTGACTGTCTAATTGCTGCAGATTCTGTTAGCCAATGCGCCTAAACTTACTCCCCCTATCCCCAGGTATGTTATAACTGTATGTGGTTTTTTTTGTGTTTAGTTTTACTAAACGCGAACTTACTCCCCCTATCCCCATATTTGCCAAGGGCCCTCCATTTTCAAAACGCGATTTTAGCAACCACGAAGGTTTACGGGAACGTATCCCTCACAGTTGGGGAGGGATACCTGTACAGTCAATTCACTTTACAGTATATTCTGTGAAGCGCTTTGAAATGTCTAGAAGACTTGAAAAGCACTAGACAAATACAAGGATTATTACCTTTATTCATCACCTCAAGGCTTGACTATGGAAACTCCTTCCTTGTCGGCCTCCCCAACTCTTCCCTCCATAAGCTGCAGATAATACAGAACTCTGCAGCTTGTGTTCTGCGACCCCATTATCCCACCCTCCATTGGCTCCCTATCCCTCAGAGAATAGAATTAAAAATCCTCATCCTCACTTTCAAACCCTTCCATGGTCTTACCCCATCCTACCTCTCTGACCTACTGACTCACTTAGGAACATTAAGTCAGATTGCAAAAGTTTTTACAAATACATTAAGAGGAACAACAACAACAACAACTTCGATTTATACCGGACGGCGTCTCAGAGCGCTTCACAGTAGTGGATCGCGGGACCGAGCCAGGGGCAGGAAGGTGACCAAAAGCTCGGTCGAAGAGAAAGGTCTTCAACTATGAACTGAAACTGGGAAGAGAGGGGGCGAGGTGAAGCGAGTGAGGAAGGGAGTTCCAAAGCCTCGGGGCGTAGTGGCTAAAGGCATGGCCGCCGAGGGTGGAATGGAGGATTCAGGGGACATGAAGGAGGCCAGACCCAGAGGAGCGATGGCAGCGGGTGCTGGGTTGGGGGAGAGGAGATCAGAGAGATAAGGGGGTGCAGAGGACTGGAGAGATTTGAAAACAAGGGTGAGGATCTTGAAGTCAATCCTCTCTGGGACAGGGAGCCAGTGAAGTCTGGCAACGACTGGGGTAATGGGGGAGCGAAGCTTAGAGCGGGTGAGTATGCGGGCGGCAGAGTTTTGGATAAGCTGGATTTTGTGGATTGTGGTGGAGGGGAGACCGGCGAGGAGGGCGTTGCAATAGTCCAGCCGAGAGGTGACAAAGGCGTGGACCAAGGTTTCGGCGGCTTTTAAGGTGAGGTATTGCCGGAGACGGGCGATCCATCTGAGGTGGTAGAAGGCAGTGCTGGTGACGGACCAGATGTGGGGGAGGAAGGACAGTTGGGGGTCAAACCTGATGCCAAGGTTGCGCACAGGTTCGGAGAGTTTTAGGGGCCAGGCCGGGAAGGTGGAGGAGGTGAGAGCCGTGTGAATGGAAACGTTGACGAGAGCCAAGGAGTATGGCCTCCATCTTGTCAACATTCAGCTGCAAGAAATTTGTGCTCATCCAGCCCCTGATGTCTGACAGGCAGCTGACAGAACATCGGGGGACTGGAGGTCACAAAGTGAAGTGGAGAAATAGAGTTGAGTGTCATCCGCGTACATGTGGAAGTGTGGCCCATGTCTGCGGATCACATCCCCAAGAGCAAGCGTATAGATGAGGAAAAGGAGGGGGCCAAGGATGGATCCCTGGGCTACTCCGCAGGTAACCGGGTGAGAGCACGAGGAAAAGCCATTTGTGGAGATGTACAGCTGGTGGTTTGTGAGGTAGGACTCGAACCAGGCGAGTGCGGTCCCACTGAGGTGGATGACGGAGGACAGGTGGTGGAGGAGGATGGCGTGATCGACTGTGTCAAAGGCAGCAGACAGGTCCAGGAGGATAAGGAGGCAGAGGTCACAGATAGTCACAGATAGAGAGGACGTCGTTTGTGACTTTCACAAGCGCAGTCTCTGTACTGTGGGCAGGGCGGAAACCGGACTGGAGGGGTTCGAAGAGGGAGTGGGACAAGAGGTGGGCGCGGAGTGGGTTTGCAACAACGCGTTCCAGTGCTTTTGAGAGGAAGGGCAGGTTTGAGATAAGGCGATAGTGGCTGGGGTTTAAGGGATCCAGGGATGGCTTTTTAAGGAGTGGGGTGAAGACGGCAGTTTTGAGGGGGGCAGGGACTGATCCGGAGGAGAGGGACTGGTTGATGATATCAGCCAGCAGTGGGCAGAGGAGGGGGAGTTGGGTGAGCAGTAGGTTAGTAGGGATGGGATCGAGGCAGCAGGTTGTTGGTCTCATAGAGGTGAGAGTGTGTGAGAGGGAGGAAGGAGAGACGGGGGAGAAGGAGTGTAGGAAGGGGGTCGAGCAAGGAGCTGAAGGTGGAGGGGGGTGAGGGGGATGGGGTGGGGGTGGTAGTGGGAGACGAGAGGCTGGAGGATGATGCTGCCTGGCGGATGTTGTGGATCTTGGAAGAAAAGAAGTCCACGACCTCCTCGCACTTCGCATTTGAAGTGAAGATTGAGGAGGCCTGAGGGGGTGGAGGAGGTGGTGGGTGGTGGAAAAGAGGACTTTAGGGTTGTTGTTTGCCTCCAGGATGATGTTGGAGTAGTAGGCCGTTTTTGCTTGACACAAGGAACGGCGGTAGCTGTGGAGTTGCTCGAGCCACAGTTGGTGGTGAACCGTGAGGCCGTGAGGCCGGTTTTCTGCCACCTGCGCTCGAGCAGCCGGGTTTGGCGTTTGAGGGTGCGGAGATGAGAGTTGTACCAGATGGAGCGGGTGGAGTTGGAAATAGACCTGGATTTCAGGGGGACGAGCGAGTTGAAGGTGGAGGAGAGGTGGTCATGGAGCAGCTGGACAGCTGCTTCAGGATCGCTGTGGGTGGAAGACCAGAGGTCAGAGGATGTGAGGGCATCTGTGAGGATCTCAGGGGGGAGACTTTTCCATGGGCGGAAAAGTATGGTTGAGGGCTTGGTGGAGGGGAGAGGGATGGAAGAGGAGAAGGAGACAAGAAGGTGGTCCGAGATGGCCTTGTCCGAGATGCTGAGGTCGGAAATGTCAAGTCCATGGGTGATAATGAGGTCGAGGGCGTGGCCACGGTTGTGGGTCAGAGAGTCAATGTGGAGGGTGAGGTTATAGGCTAGAGGGGATCCTTTAGAAACCTATAAGATTATTAAGCGGCACGACAAAGTAGATAGTGGGAGATTGTTTCCCCTGGTTGGAGAAACTAAAACCAGGGGTCACAGTCTTAAAGTTAGGGGTCAGCCCTTTCACACTGAGTTGAGAAAAACATTCTTCACTCAGAGGGTGGGGAATGTATGGAATTCTTTACCCCAAAGGGCTGTTGATGCTCAGTCCTTGAACATATTAAAGACTGAGATAGATAGATTTCTCATTCATAAAGGGATTAAGGGGTATAGGGATAAGGCAGGTAGCTGGAGTTAGAGTTATCAGCCATGATTGAATGGTGGGGCAGGCTCGGGGGGCCGAATGGCCTACTCCTGCTCCTACTTATGTTCTTGTGTTCTTAACAACCTGTCCGCTCACTACAATCTGCAGCTCTGCCTGCTCCCGGTCTCCTGCCCAACCCGCCCTACCTTCAGCTGTCTGGGTTTTCAGCCACTCTGACTCCATCTTTTGAAACCCCATCCCACAATCTCTTCGCCTTGCTCCGTCCCTTGCCTCCTGGGGATCAACCTCTCCTCCCTCATCCATATCTCTACCCTCCCCATCAACTCTCCATCACCAACTCATTTCTCACAATCTTCCACCACCAACTGTCCCCTCCGCATTGGTCTCCAATACGTCTGCTCCCTCTCCAATAAGTCACTCACTACCCATGACCTCACCATCGATGAAAACATCGCCAGTCTTGCCCTCATTGAAACCTGGTTTACCCCAGGTGACACGTTACCCCTGATCGAGGCCACACCACCCGGCTGCACCTTTCACCAAACCCCATGGCTCAGATGCTGTGGCTCTCATCTCTTGGTCCCACCTCAGCCACTTCATCCAGAGGATTCAATTCAAGATCCTGATTGTCACCTTCAAAGCCCTCCATGGCCTTGCTCCACCCTACCTCTAGGACCTCCTAACCTCCTACCAACCTGCCTGCTCCCTCCACTCAGTGGGTTCTGGTCTGCTCCAGGTCCCCAGACCCACATTGCCTCACCATCGATGGGCAAGTCTCCAACCTCTCTGCCTCCAACCTCTGGAATTCCATCCCACAATCCCTCTGCCTCACCCTCTCCCTTGCCTCCTACTCTCCTCCATCCTCAACTGCCTTGCCGCCTCACCTCCAGAACCACCTCTTACTCCTGTAAATCCCCCCCTGGTACACCAGCCATCTCCGATCCCTCAAGGCACATGTATGAACTGCTGAATGCGCCTGGATCAAATCCAAACTAACAGTCCATCAGCAGATTTGGCTGGATCACACTAAGACTTACCGCTCTGCCCTGCATCTACCAAGTCCACCTTCTACTCCACGTTAATCTCGGACATTCCCACCTGTCATTCCAAATACCTTCCTTTCCCTCTACCCTCCCCGTTCCCGACCCCAGTTCAGGTCCCCCCGACGTGAAAGACGCAATACAAATGTAACTTTGTTGTTTTGTTGTTGTTTTCGAGCAGCCTACAGTCACCCTCCTAGCTCTCTGTCCTCCCTCATCCCAATCTTGCCCCGCCTCCACTCTTGGGTCCTGATCCCTGACTGTTCAGCGCCTTGCTTTAGGAAGTCCTCCTAACATGAAAGGCACTTTAACAAATGAAATTTTGTTGCTGTTGTTGTAATATGGAATTGGGTTTAGGATCTATATAAAGGAGATGCTAGGATCATTGATCCCTCACACTGGTCTGAACATTTACACTTCGCTGCCAGCAAGTTTACCCATTTGTCAGTGAGTGCTGCCCAAGAGAGAGAGAAAAAGAGAGGGCGGAAATAGCAGTCTTAAACCAGCCTCATTAAGCTCCCAGCTTCATTTATCTACTTGTTCCCATTTTCCTACTCCTGACATGCCCCAATTGCACGAACCTCAATATAATGCCCTGTGACCTTACCTGGTACACAGAGAGTGGAGATAGTCTCAGGCTCAGTCAGGGTGTCCACCTTGATATGCTGAAACGCTTTACAGCACGCGCTTTGCAGATGGCTGCAGTATGGAAAATGGAGATCAATTATATTGTAACTTGAAGACCTTGAGGGATGGCATCAGAGGCGTTTTTAAGACTTCAAACTACTCATTAAATTTTCTTAGGGGGCCCTTCACTGATGATAAGTTTAATAAGTGCGCATGCGCAATTTTATTTTATGCAAAAATTAACTTTTGGCGGGTGCGATGCCTCCTTAGGTGGACTGCCTGCTCCTCTGGTTTAGCTGGGCTGGGCTGGGGAGAGCTCTGGTTTAGCTGGGCTGGGCTGGGGAGAGCTCTGGTTTAGCTGGGCTGGGGAGAGCTCTGGTTTAGTTGGGCTGGGTTGGAGAGAGCTCTGGTTTAGTTGGGCTGGGCTGGGGAGAGCTCTGGTTTAGCTGGGCTGGGGAGAGCTCTGGTTTAGTTGGGCTGGGTTGGAGAGAGCTCTGGTTTAGTTGGGCTGGGCTGGGGAGAGCTCTGGTTGGGCTGGGCTGGGGAGAGCTCTGGTTTAGTTGGGCTGGGCTGGGGAGAGCTCTGGTTGGGCTGGGCTGGGGAGAGCTCTGGTTGGGCTGGGCTGGGGAGAGCTCTGGTTTAGCTGGCAGGGCTGGGCTGCGGAGAGCTCTGGTTGGGTTGGGCTGGGGAGAGCTCTGGTTTAGTTGGGTTGGGCTGGGGAGAGCTCTGGTTTAGCTGGCAGGGCTGGGCTGGGGAGAGCTCTGGTTTAGTTGGGTTGGGCTGGGGAGCTCTGGTTTAGTTGGGTTGGGCTGGGGAGCTCTGGTTTAGCTGGCAGGGCTGGGCTGCGGAGAGCTCTGGTTTAGTTGGGCTGGGCTGGGGAGAGCTCTGGTTTAGTTGGGTTGGGCTGGGGAGCTCTGGTTTAGCTGGCAGGGCTGGGCTGCGGAGAGCTCTGGTTTAGTTGGGCTGGGCTGGGGAGAGCTCTGGTTTAGTTGGGCTGGGCTGGGGAGAGCTCTTGTTTAGTTGGGCTGGGCTGGGGAGAGCTCTGGTTTAGTTGGGTTGGGCTGGGGAGAGCTCTGGTTTAGCTGGGCTGGGGAGAGCTCTGGTTTAGCTGGCAGGGCTGGGCTGCGGAGAGCTCTGGTTTAGTTGGGCTGGGCTGGGGAGAGCTCTGGTTTAGTTGGGCTGGGCTGGGGAGAGCTCTGGTTTTCACTATACAGATATTTAACAAAAGACAATATCACAGCACACTCAAATCCTCCCATTTCGATGATTTTTTGCATTACTTTTTGGGGGGCCGTAATATGAGGGGCTCGTTGGTACGTTGCACCGATTGCATCGATGTTAAAATGGCATGGCATTGTCCCACAGACCATTAGGAGGGGCAGTGTACATGGCCTCCTAGAGGTTGTGGTCAGCCAAATAGACTCCCCTCTTTCAAGATACATCCCACAATGTACCTCTTTGGTCATCTTTCCCCTCCGCTCCCACCCTCAAAACTGGCACCCAGCCAGAATTGTCAATCACTTTGAGACATCTTTGTCAAGCACTTTGAGAAGAGTAAACTGGACTGTCTTTTATAACATCCAATAGTGTGTTGCCGAAGGCACTGCCCAGTGTGCAGCTGAGTCAAACATACCCTAAACGGCGCAGATTCAAAGCCTGGTGTGTGCTGGTGAACGGGAAAGAGGTTAGGGTTTCTGCTCTTGATCATAATACTTACATTGTGGAGGCTTATAAATGAGGTCATTCTGTGGCACACTTGGGGATGATTACAAACAGTATGTGGGGATCACAATAGGAAGATGTGTCCTAAAGATATAGGGAAGTGTTCTGACTTGATCTGGCTAAAATAAGGACTTCACCCTAGCTTTCATTGTGGCTATCATCTATCACTGCTCCTCAGAGCGGTCTATTGCTTAGTCAGGTACATGGCTCTAAATAATTTGAGTGAGTAGCGCTCCAGGCCTTTTGGAAAACCCATCAGGTATGAACCGAGCCCTGAAAATTGTCCCATATAAAGGGAGTTGTCTCTCAGTTACCTTTTCCACTCCTCCTCACTCTCCCAGAACTGATATACAGCAAAGCTGACTCCATCAGGCAACCTGACTGCAGTTACACTGGAGGGGAGAAGAGAGAAGAGAAAGAACAAATTACTACAATTACCAGAGAGGGAAGATACCTGGGCACAGGTAGTACCTATTGGATAGATGTCTTTAAATGTTAACAAAATACAAAATACTACGGATGCTGGGAATCTAAAACAAAAAAAGTTGCTGGAGAAACTCAGCAGGTCAGGCAGCATCCATGGAGAAAAGAAAGAGTCAACCTTTCGGGTCTAAAACCCTATGTCAGAATTGCCGAAGGGTTGTAGACCCGAAAAACGTTGACTCTGTTTCCTGAGTTTCCCCAGCAACTTCTTTTTTTGTTTTTTGTCTTTAAATGTTATTGGTAGATGGAGACTGCTTCTATCTTGATCTCAGCCTGGCTCAGCATGGTGTCTTTGAGGCAAAAGGTTGTGAGTTCATGCCCCCAGAATCCCATGGCACTATTCAAGAGGGATGGGAGTTTTTCTTGCTGTCCTGGCCAATGATCGCCCAGATGAACTTGGGTCATTTACTTTGTGGACAATTGGACCATTTCATTTGAAATGCTTCTGCCAGTTATGTAGATACATCTAATTTTAGTATTTATCCCCTCTATGTCAGTTACCTGGTCTGTCAGGAGCCTACTGAGATCTCTTACTCTCAACTTCAACTTTCCCCATATGCTGATCATAAAAATGCTCACTCTCATCTCCTAAACCATTAGGAGTTCAAAGTCCCAGTGTGGGGCTCGAACCCACAACCATCTGATTCAAAGGTTGCACCAGGCTGACACCTAGTTAATAATAATACTTTGCATTTGATTTAATACTTGCATTTGAAATACAGTATTGCATACTGTATTTCACATCTTCTAGACGTCTCAAAGCGCTTCACAGAATATACTGTAAAGTGAATGTACTGTATATTTGTGGGCAAAACGTAGCAGCCAATTGCGCACAGCAGCGTCCCCCACAAACAGTCGTAGATTGAATTGACCAATTTTATTATTGTGATTTTTTTTGGAGGGATTATTATTAAGCGTGTGGAGTAAGGAAACTTGCCCAAGGTTTCGCCCTGACTTGCTTGGATTCGAACACAGGTCTTGTAGGGCGAGTGCTCTAGTTCTAAGCCGTTCCCCCATCTACCAAGTAACTAAGTGTTAATTAAACCTATTCAACAGGTACTGTTTCCCTCCCACTTCTAACCATCACATGGACAGGCAGACAACAGAGGTTACTTAATAATAATAATAATCCTTGCATTTGATATAGCACTTTTCACATCTTATCGAAGTCCCAAAGCGCTTCACAGAATATACTGTAAAGTGAATTGACTATATTTTTGCGCAAACCGCCTGGTTTTGAACATAGGTCTCCCCAGCTTGCAAAACAAGTGCTCTAACCATTAAGCCACAGGAGCTCCACTCTACTTGGGATAAAGAAGCGCTCCATAAATCACTCACTGGAAGCAATGCCTCAGATCAGAGACTATCTTCAAATATTCCCTCAGCTGATCACAGAACTGCCCCAGCTCCTTGTGGGACACTCTCATCTGCTGCCGCACCAGGAACAGATGCTGTGGAAACGGAAGAAACAGTAAAAGAGTGCCGGAGGATGAGGAATGGAGTCTGGGGATGGTGGAGAACAACAATAACAATTTGGGCTTATATAGCGCCCTCCACGCCGGATGGCGTCTCAGAGCGCTTCCCAATAATGGATCCTAGAACACAGCTAGAAGCAGGAAGAAGGTTGAGTTGGGAGGAGAATGGAGTTGGGAGGAGGGTGGAGCTGGGAGATAGAAGAATTAAGATAAATAAAACTGAAACAAAAAGTAAAACAGAAAGAAAAGCAGCAAACAGCCATAAAAAGCGAAGAGAACAGTTTGAGGACAGGAGGGAGAAAATAGAATGTGGTTATTGAAGGAGGGTGACCTGGGCACGGAGAGAATGAGGAAAAGAAGCAGCATGAAAGGTAAGAGAAAGTGATTTCACGGCTGCTGAAAGAAAAATGTGGCAGGTATATAGATTTATGAAGACAAGTGTGTCCTGCGGTACGAACAGAGCTTGTTAGCTGTTATACCCATCCACATCACCAACCTAAATTTATGAAAGATATGTTGAATGGAAATTTAATTGGGAGCACGGGTCAGACAGAGACTGAGGGGTGGCTGTGCTCTAAAGGGTTGGTTCACCTGCCAATTTCCAAACAAACCTCAGTTAAGATCCACGTGTTAATTTCAAATTGCGATTCGCTAATCTCAGATAACAGATAGGAGAGAAATTACCCTGAACTTCTGTGACTTCACCTTAAACAAATGCCAATAATATTAATGAGAGAAACTGAGCGAAAGTGGGGTGCCAATGAGCTGAGCACACAGTAGGTCTGTGGTGAAGGCAGAGGATAATTAATGCCTTCTCTGACATGAGATCTGGAAATGTCACTTCATCAATAGATCATCAGTGAAATTGATGCCGGGCACCTTTTATTTTTAAAAAAAGGTCAGGTTACGTCTGGTGATTGAGATGGACATGGGGGCAAACCACCAAGATGATGTAATAATAAACGTTGCATTTGACATAACGCCTTATCACATCATTGAGACGTCTCAAAGTACTTCACAGGATACATTATAAAGTGTAGTGACTGGGTGTTTTGTGAGCGAAACATAGATCGTTTCTATATCTGCAATTATAGTTACATCACAGGAACAGGAGGAGGCCATTAAGTAGATCAAAGCTATCCCAGCATTTTTACCCACAGTCAATTCACTTTACAGTATTTCCTGTGCAGTGGTTTGAGAAGTCTGGAGGACATGATATATCAAATCCATGGAAGATTATTATTATAATTTCTAGGATAATGGCCAATCCACAACTCAATTCCATGTCTCTGCCCTCTCTTCATATCCCTGGTACTCTGCCTATCAAGTAGGGTCCGTCGATATGGAAATTTTCCGATATCGATATATCGGTGGACTCATATCGATATTTTTGGGTGTTTTTATACTGCGCATGCGCGTGCATTCGGAGGTGCGCGCACATTCGGGGGTACGCGCGCATTCGGGGGGTGCACGCAGATTCGATGGTGCGCGCGCATTTGGAGGTACGCACGCATTTGGGAGCGTGCGTGCATTCGGAGGCGCGCGCATACATTCGGAGGTACACACACATTCGGGGGTGCGCGCGCATTCTGATACGCGCGTGCATTCTGTGCTCTAGGCCCAGGAGGTTTGCAATGCCGGCGACGAGGTAAGTTGGAAAAGTTTGCATTATACCGATACTACTGATGTACCGATATATCGCCGGAAACGATATACCGATATTTACAATATACCAGTATTATTTTTATACCGAATTTTCGATATATTGATATATTTTAAATTCCGATATCGGAATATCGATATGAAAAATATCGAAATAACCGATATATCGCCGGACACTACTATCAAGTATTTCTGTATTTGCCTTTTAACTTTTGGATTGACTCTGCCCCCCATAACTACCCTCTGGGGAGTGATTCCACATTCTCACCGCCCGTTCCATAGAAAGAACATGTCCTTAATTCAATTGTTTCCAGCTTATTTTCTCCATCCGAGGTGAAACGCATGTTCAATGAAAAGTAGTTTGGAGTGAACTTGTCATCATAACATAGAGTCTAAGTCCCACAATCATCCACAATGCTCTTCCTCCACCCTCTCCAATGTTCAGCATTCTTTTGAACTGCAAACAGGTCTAATATGTAATATTTCTTGATGCGATTTCTCAACAAAGAATACCAATAGAGTTCCCATCTAAACTCTGATATATACTTCTCACCCATTGCTGTTGGACACACACCACACTCTAACACTGTAATATAATAATAATAATCCTTGCATTTGTTATAGTGCCTAATCACATCTTTGAGAAGTCTCAAAGCTCTTCACACAATATACTGTACAGTAGGGAACGGCGATATGGGATTTTTCCGGATATGGATATATCGGTTTGCTCATACCTGCTTAAACCGATCTATCGAGTTTTTATACTGCGCATGCGCGTGCATTCGAAGTGCGCGTGCATTGATGGCGCGCGCGCATTTATGGTGCGCGCTCAGTCGCGGTGCGCGCGCATTGACGGTGCGTCCGCACTGACGATGCGCGCGCAGTCGCGGTGCACGCACATTTCGAAATGCGTGCTCTAGGTCCAGAAAGTTTGTAATGTTGGTGTCAAGGTCTGTTGAATTATACGATGTTGTTTGCTCCCTACCTCCCCCTCTCCTTCTCTCCCTCCTCTCCTCTCTCCTTCTCTCCATCCTTTCCCCTCTCCTTCTCTCCCTCCCCCTCCACTCTCCCTCCTCCCTGTCTCCTCTCCCTCCTCTCCTTCTCTCCCTCCCTCCCCTCTCTCCCTCCCTCCTTCTCTCCCTCCCTCCCCTCTCTCCTTCTCTCCCTCCCTCCCCTCTCTCCTTCTGTCCCTCCCTCCCTCCCCTCTCTCCTTCTCTCCCTCCTTTCCCCTCGCTCCTTCTCTCCCTCCTTTCCCCCTCTCCTTCTCTCCCTCCCTCTCCTCTCTTCCTCTCTCCTTCTCTCCCAACTTTCCCCCTCTCCCTCCCTCCCCTCTCTCCTTCTCTCCCTCCTTTCCCCTCGCTCCTTCTCTCCCGCCCTCTCCTCTCTTCCTCTCTCCTTCTCTCCCAACTTTCCCCCTCTCCCTCCCTCCCCTCTCTCCTTCTCTCCCTCCTTTCCTCTCGCTCCTTCTCTCCCTCCTTTCCCCTCGCTCCTTCTCTCCCTCCTTTCACCCTCTCCTTCTCTCCCTCCCTCTTCTCTCTTCCTCTCTCCTTCTCTCCCAACTTTCCCCCTCTCCTTCTCTCCCTCCCTCACCTCTCTCCTTCTCTCCCTCCTTTCCCCTCGCTCCTTCTCTCCCTCCTTTTCCTCTCTCATTCTCTCCCTCCCTCTCCTCTCTTCCTCTCTCCTTCTCTCCCAACTTTCCCCCTCTCCTTCTCTCCCTCCATCTCTAAACACAAAATAGAACACACACACCAAAAACAAAATCTGGAGATTTATTCTCCTCCATTTCTTGCTTGAAAGTAGCATGTAATGTCCACGTGTAAATGAGATCTATTACAATAGAAAAGAGAAAGACAGACAGTCTGACTGTTAGAGTTAGAAGCCAGATTATCACTGTTTCTATGTGTGTGTCTGACTAGACACACACAGCAGTGATAATCTGGCTTCTAACTCTCTCACACACAAAAATAACACTTACAGCCACAAAATGCCACTTATTTTTATGTAGTCTGAATTATAGCTCTCCTTCGCTATGCAAAAAGTGACAGCGTTCGTGATACTTTGGCACTTTTTGTCCCCTCTCTGGTACAATGTTCTCCTCTTAAATAAAGCAGGAATTGTTTGAGCTGCACTGGCCCCACTACCTGTCGCTTTCTCCGAAGCGCTGGTTCGACTTCCTGCTGTTGTCGACAATGATTTCGCTCTGAGGGCAGCGTGCTGGGCGGGGTGGTGCTGCTTAATGTGTTGTCGCTGGTTGCTCGTGCTCGAATCAGATGTCTTAACCAAGACCTTGCAAACTGTACATCTATACACACCATTACTGACTGCATTGTTTTCAAAGTAGTCCCATACGGGGCTTCTTTTCCCCATGATGAGAAAGGTAAATTTTCAAACTACAATTTTCAGCGATGTGACTTTGTTAAGACGCCACGACTCACGTCGAGTATACACAGTAAAGTGTGCGTGCGCATCGGATGTGGGCGCCCGTTAATTGTGCGCGCGCACCGAATGTACGGCATTCCATGCTCTAGATCTAGGAGGTTGCAATGCCGGCGACAAGGTAAGCAGGAAAAGATCGCATTACACTGATAATACCAACAATATTGATATATTGCCAGGAACGATATTAAAAATATATCGATGTGTATTTTTAAAATCGAATCTCTCGATATAACAGTTTTTTTAGAATCACCATATCGGCATACCGATCTGAAAATCATATCGGGTTTAATCGAAAAACCGATTAATCGCCGTTCCCTACTGTACAGTAAATTGACTGTATATTTTGTGGGCGAAACATACTAAACTCCTCATTGTAACATGTTGCCTAGCCACAGAAAATGATTTAATCTGAGAGGAATCTGATTACTCATAATAATAATAATCCTTGCATTTTGATATAGCACATTTCACGTCTTCTAGATGTCCCAAACCACTTCATAGAATATACTGGAAAGTGTATATTTGTAGGCAAAATGCGACAGCCAATTGCGCACAGCAGTGTCCCACAAACAGTCATGGATTGAAATAACCAATTTTATTATTGTTTTTTGTTTGGTAGAATTGTTATTAGAAGTGTGGAGTAAGGAAACTCACACAATGAAGAATTCAGGACAAAGTCAGCGTGTAACCTGTCTCATTACTACCGCTGCTCGAACAGCAATCTATAAAAAGCCACTTCTAATCAAACAGCTTCTTTCTAAATAAACAGATCCCCTCTGAGAAGGCAGCACATTCCACCTGCCAACACCAATCACTGCATCAATATTTCAGCTTTCAGAACTGTTTATACGGTAGCTCTGCCCCATTCAATGATCATCCAGTGTTTGGTGAAGAGACACCTTCTGTTAGAAAAACAATATAGAAATTGATTGCTTCAATTTCTGGCAGCATTAATATTCCAAAGTAATTGTCCTTGGGTTCTTTTCAGCCTTTCCCCAGCTGTGGAGGCCATGTTTTTTGTTCCAATGTCCAACTTGGAATTCCTTGGTTCAGCCACCAGAAAGGATGAATGCAGTAAGATAGGTCACATCTTCACCATATGAGCCCGCATCCCTCCTAACCCCCCACCTACAGTCCATTGCTCCACAAACCCTTGAAGGAGATGTGAAAGGGGCGAGTCAAAATGATTCTGGGGTACTATTACAGAGAGTGGGGGTACATAGGCTGAAAGCCTGACTGCTGATGGTAGGGTGTGGATGTGAAGCAGGCTAGTGCCCACTGTGCTTGTACAATTTTCCATTCTTCGCAACTCACAGAACATCCAGGTTTATTGTCTGTAAACTTGGATGTACAGGTATCCCTCCCCAACTGCGGCCTCGCCAAACACGAAACTCATGTTTCCACGGTTTGCTAAATGCGACAACCCTAGCAAACCGCGTTTTGCGCATCCACGATTTAAATCCACGGGTTTAAATTTTCGAACAGCTTGGGTACAGCACTAGGACCCAGGGACGATGTTGCAATCAACCAATGACAACGCTTCTCTCTTAGGATTGAGGTGAATACAGTAACATGCATTTATTCCGTGTGTCTCTATCTAAATCCGTCAGACAGCCCCCCCGGCCCCCCGTGTTACCCCCCCCCACCACCCTCCGTCTCTCTCTCTGTAAGTCAGACAGCGTGACTGTCTGATTGCTGCAGATTCTGGCAGCCAATGCGCCCAAACTTACTCCCTCTATCCCCAGGTATGTTATAACTGTATGTGTTTTTTTTGTGTTTAGTTTTACTAAACACAAATTTACTCCCCCTATCCCCGTGTTTCCCATAGGGCCCTGCATTTTCCAACCACGATTTTACCAACCGCGGAGGTTTACAGGAACGTATCCCCATGGTTGGGGAGGGCCACCTGTACTCCCCTCCATACCTAAATCAATATTGACACATGTAGTGATTAGCTGTGGACTAGCACCAATCTCAGAGGAACATCAGCCAGGCCAAGAACATCTCCTTCATACTGACTCTCTGACCCTCAAGCCATCCAGGATGTCCATTACCTTTGCCTGATTGTCGCTCAAATCTACAAAGGACCTTGAAGTGTTTGTTACTAGGAGAGATGTGAACATTTTGTTTATACCCAGCCGGGTGTCTGACACGCACAGAAACCCATCACCTGCTTAAGAATATCCAAACGAAGCTGAGAGTCTATGAATCCCATCTACACATGGAAATCCCAGAGGTAGATCGCTGCAATGTGAACATAAATAAAAATGGAACACAGATAAATGAATGCTTTAAAAGGTAATTTCCTGCCAGATAAACAGCATAGGAATTGTTGTCGTGGTGGAGAGCATGAGTGTAGTGACAAAATAGCAATGGGTGTTTATCAATCTGCTGCTGCTGTATTGCCAGCGCCTTGGGACGTCCTCCCGACGTGAAAGCTGCTACACAAATGTAATTTTGTTCTTGTGTTATCTCTGGTTTCTACTGCAATATCAATGAAAACAGCACAGCAACATAGAAAGAAAAAGTTCACAAGATCACAATATCGGTCTAGGTGAAGAAGACCCTTTGACCGATCCAATCTCATTCCTCTAGAATTCTCACTCTACCCCATTTAAAATGTTATACATCTCTATGAGACAAGCCTGGCTGCTTTCCTCTACACTATCTCTATGGCCTGGACACTCCCTTATATCAGTGACAAGAACTAAATGCAGTAAGTATGTATCTTATATCAAAACAACATTGGGAGTTTTACAATAGTCTGTCAAGCTTTTGTAGGCAGTGTTTACACAGCAAACTCCTGCAAACACCACAAAGTGAACAACCATTTATTTCTCTGGTGGAATTGTTGGTCAGTACACCAGGAGAAACTCCCTTCAGTTTTCAAATAGCGTTGCTGAAATGTACAGTCACCCAAAAGGCTGGACTTGACAGCAGCTGTGAATCAGGCTAATTGCTCATGGATAAGTATGCACTCAACCCTATTAATAACCATGTGGTATAAAATCACCTCTCCACATTGTCACCTCATTACTTACGAATGAAACTAGGCAAGTGTCACGTACATTTGTTGAGACATGGAGCCAGGATTTATGACACTCCGTCTGCAGCCCAATGAAATGGGGCTTCACTGGATATGAACAGCCTTGGCCACTTTGTGAAAGCACTTTGAGTTGTTTAGACAACTTACTTCAAAACACAACTCTTTCTATCAACATTTTCCTTACAGCAACAACAAAAAATGGCATTTACACAGCATCCTTCACATGTGTCTCAGAGTGCCTAATCGCGGTGGAGTTTGCAAAGAGAGGAGATCGGAGGCACAGGTAAAGAGGAAAGTTTTCAGGTGTGATTTTTAGATGGGCAAAGAGGGTACACGATGGAAGGTTACTGCCGGATAATGTCGGGTGACAACACAGCTTGGCAGACAGGTAACCGTGAGTTGTTGCTTTTACATTGAGAGAAGTTTGCTGCCGAGCACACAAACAGCACATACACTGTGAGCACACACACACACACTGAGCACACACACATGCACACATACACTGTGAGCACACACACACACTGAGCACACACACACGCACACATACACTGTAAGCACACACACACACACACTGAGCACATGCACACATACACTGTGAGCACACACATACACTGTGAGCACACACACACTGAGCACATGCATACATACACTGTGAGCACGCACACATACACTGTGAGCACGCACACATACACTGTGAGCACACACACACTGAGCACACGCACACATACACTGTGAGCACACACACATACACTACGAGCACACACATACACTGTGAGCACACACACACACAAACAATGTGAGCACACACACTGAGCACACACACACACAGTGAGCACACACACAGAGCACACACACAGTGAGCACACACACAGAGCACACACACAGTGAGCACACACACACAGCACATACACTGTGAGCACACACACACACACACAGCACTGCACACTGTGAGCACACACAGTATGCTGTCAGCTGGCATTACTCACAGAGCAGTTCATATTGTCACTCTCTGAGATCCTCTGGTGCAGGTCAAACCACACGCTCTGAAACACCAACAATACAGACATCAGCATAGATATCGGAGACACTGGTGTACACACACACACACAACACTGTCCGGTGTACACCCCCCAGCACCAGTACACATATAAACGGGTACACATAGATTCACGAGAATTATACCAGAGAGGATATAGCAATAAGGAAAGCTCAGGAGAATTTTTCTTTTGGAGTAGTGATGACCAAAATCAGGTGTTTGAGATGGGTTTGATGGGATGATGTTGAGGTAGAAAGAGAGAGAGAAAGAGGCCAACATTGTAAAGTTATCAACCCCAAAGGATACAGAACCTCATGGACACCAAACACATTGAACAATCCATGAGAAACGCTGCCTCAGCAAAACCATCACCACTGGGCTGTGATTTACTGATGATGAGAGCGCTCCTCAGTCACTGCTATAAATAATCCTACAATTATCCTTACATTTGATATAGCTCCTTATCATGTCTTCGAAACGTCACAAAACACTTCACAAAATATTTGGTAAAGCAAATTGACTGTGTATTTTGTGCAGGATACTCAGCAGCTAATTGGGCACAGCAGCGGCCCACAAACAGCTGTGCAGTGAGTGACCCATTTCTTCTTATTATTTTTTGAAAGGATTATTACCCCCGGAAAAGCGATCCACAAATTGACTAACCACTGGATTCCTACTTACTGCTGGGTAAACTGCTCTCCGTTCAGAACTTCACTCATAGATATATACGCACAATACATCTGTCACCTTCTGCAATCTAGGTGTTCAAATGTCAGTTTGATTAGAATGAAACTTTATCGCACGTCTGCCATAGTGATGACACTTCTCTTGTGTGTCAACTGCTAACGTTTGTGATTGACAATAACCTCACTGCTCACTGAGGCTAAGCGTGTCTGACAGTAACAGTGACACGTCTAATACACAAAACATTGCAATGATTTACACTAATTACTGCTCTGTTTAATGATTGCATTGTATGATTATTTGGGGAGGATGGGTTTGCGGGGTTATGGGGCCAATAAACACAGTCAGAGGATCTCCGTGAGTCAGGAAAAATGATTGGCAGAACAACCTCAAACAACAAGTTCTCAAACACCTGCCCTGTGTAAAGACATGTTCTTTACATAAAGAAGCTGCAGACAATTTTATTTCTGTGGATGACAGTGATATTTGCAGCTAGGGGTCATTAATTCCAGCAAAGCCAGCCTCTAGGGAACCTGTCTCACTTCTCCAGCAACAGCTCATACCTCCTGTGAGCTTCAGTAAACACCGCTTTGTATTGGCTCACTGGGGAATCAGCCTCAGAGCTGAACTGGAATCCTGTAGCTCAGTGGTGAGAGCACCCGCCTTACAAGCAAGAATCCTGGGTTCGATTCCAGGCATGGCGAAACCTTACAAGTTTCCTTATTCCACACTCCTAATAATAATCCCTAAAAAAACAAAATTGGTCAATTCAATCCAGGCCTGTTTGTGGGACGCTGCTGTGCGCAATTGGCTGCCCACAAATATACAGTCAATTCACTTTTCAGTATATTCTGTGAAGCGCTTTCAGATGTCTGGAAGACATGAAAAGCGCTATCAAATGCAAGGATTATTATTAGTAGTAGTATAGTGAGGGATGTGTGTGTCAGAGTATTATAGTGAGGAGTGTGTTCTCATTATTTCCCACAATCTGTGCGATGATCAAAGCTACTCAGAGTTTACTTGACAAACCTGTATCTGAGGAATGCTCCATCTACAACTGTTTGTGGGACACTTCTTGCGCAATTGGCTACGTTTGCCTCACAAAATACAGTCAATCGACCTTACACTATGTTCCGTGAAGTATTTTGAGACGTATCAAAGACATAAGGCACCACATCCAGGCCCGTACGCAGGGGGGGTGCGATGGGTGCGTGGGCACCCTCCCAAATTATAAAAGGTCCACATTTTTCGGGGTAGAGAATTGTATTTTTATCAAATGTAAATACCAAGTAAATTTATTGAACATTTGTGTAACAATTAATTCGTCAAAACTATGTATTACTTATAAATACACATCTTTGAATGATTTAGTATTAATATAAAATTACTCGCACACCAGAATTGGCGTCTACCCAAAACATACCGCGTCGATAGACGCACTAGTCAATGATGCGGCGAGTCTGTGACTCACCGCGTAAACATAGGCGCGCGCCAAGACTCAAATCCATCCTCATTTGGAAATCATCCCGTATACAGCCACAAAGGTAGCACCACTTCTGGAAGTTAAAATCATCTTTTCATCTGATCACCGTAAGTAAAAATTACTCAAGTTTTGAGAGGTGTGACTGTAATGCTAGCAAACAATGACAACATATTTACAAGCTTCTGAGAAATTAAAGCTTTTGAGAACCCAACAAAAAAGTTATATGTGTCTGGACGGAAATGCCTATCTTTAAAAAAAATACTCATGGACGTAGGCCTATGCTTTAGCGCCTATGTCTACGTGGTGTGTCAATTGGAAATCATCCCGTATACAGTCACTACATAAAAAGGTAGCACCACTTTGTGGAAGCTGAAATCATATTTTAATCTGATAAATGTAAGTAAAAATGACTTAAGTTTTGATAGGCGTGTTTCTGAAATATCATGTTTCTTGTTTTGTCTTGATTATCACATTTGTTTTATATTATTAAAAATGTATTCCTATAATTAAAAATTGTTTTTAGAGACGTCCACTGGCATGCAAAAAAAATATGACTGCAAAAATGTGTAAAATATGACCTCAAACTGTGTAAAACGTCAGAGCCTCGAGGGGGCTTCGCCCCCTTCACCCCCACCAGGGGCCCTCGTGGGCAGCCCCCAAGCTGCCGGCTATTGTTGGTCCCATCACTAGCAATTCGCACCCCCCCATTAAAAATCCTGCATACGGGCCTGACATCAAATGTTAGGATTATTGATCTACCGAAATGTAATGCCATCCTATCACCTCCCACTCCTCTCCCTCTTGCTTTCCCCTTCCCCACACTGTGGTGAACATTGTTCTCTCTTTAATGACTAGTGACACTTGGTGACACTGGGTGCACCTTGGCGGAGAGTACCTAATGTAATCATTCACTCACAGCCCCAGTGCAGCTCACTGGCTATTAAAGCTCTCTGCTGGCAACACATCCATCACCATAGTTCTGGCTCAGGCTATAAACAGCTCTCCGCTCTGCCTCTGTTAACACGGTATACTATACTGCTGTGGCCCTGTCACTACGAACAGTGACAGAGAGACATTGTGGAGTCCTTTTCTGCTCTCAGCAGGGGAGCAGTTGTGTGTGTGGGGATGAGGTGAGTACCTGTACATGATCAGTGTCCAGACAGACTACAGTGGAAACTGCGTACTGGTTGACAACTTGTCATTTGGGCTAATTTCTGATGTTCTCTGCGCACACACACAAACACACACACACGCACTCACACACACACACATGCACACACAGAAATTAGTAAATTGGAGATTAACACTGAGTATCTGTACAGGACTGGGGATTAATATTAGTGACTGTGGAGAATTGGAGATTAACACATGAATGATTGTGGAGGAGTGAGGAATAACATTATAATATGAAGTCCACAGGGTTACAGTCCTGAGAGAGTAGAAGCTGGAGTAGGATAAGAGAGAGAGAGGATGAAACAAGTGAGAGGATATTACGTTATTCTCCAGGCGGCCAATCAGTTCAGATAATCTGTTAATCTGCATCTCCAATCCATCTTCTGGGTCTCCCAGGGAGCCTGCGGGAGGAGAAACATTCCAGTTATAACACAGCAACAGCCCGGCAGACAAGGGTCCTCATGTGACACAATTCATTGTGAAATATCGTGAGACACAAGTTCCAATGTGAATCCTTACCTGAGTCAGGTTTGGGTTGGAGGTCCTGGACAGGGCTGCTGTTAATAAGGTTGCCTGAGGCTTGTTGGCTGTACCAGTGGCTGGGCCTGCTCTGGTAATACCTGTAATGGAATAGAACACTTCATTCATTCCACAATGAATTTGGATTGGAATCTGAGTCAACTTTTCTGGGCCAAAGAGCTGCCTTACATCCCCTGAATAAATAGTCCTGTTCTCTTCACAAACCTCCCTTTCCTTTCACCCTCTAACAACAGAACGCCTTCCCCAACACTTCCTCATTACAACCAACAATAATTTGCCTTTCAGATGCCAGTTGTCACGCTGTGTGTTTCAGCATTGTGATTTACACAATTTACATTTATATAGAATGCCTTTCATCTTGAGAAGGCATTCAGCCAACAATCTGCACTGTTGTTTCCAGCCCCCCACTTTCCACCCTACCCACTCTCCCCCCCCAACTCCACTCTCCCACCCCACGCTCTTCTGTCACAGAAGAAACCTCATTTTCTTTATCTCGTTCACTTTTAAAAGTGAAGGTGATATGGGGAGGGAGGGAGTGAGATGAGGGAGGGAGGGGCTTGATGTGAAGGAGAGGGCTGAGGGAAGGGGTGAGTGAGGTGGGGTAAGGTCAGGGAGGGTGGTGCGGGAAGGGTTGAGGGAGGAATGTGAGGAAGGGTGGTGGTGGGGTGGGGGTGAAGGACTTGAGATGAGGGAGAGGGAAGGGGTGAGGTAGGTAACGGAGTGGGGTAAGTGAGGGGTGGGGTGTGAGGTGATGGAGGTGGGGTGGGAAGGTGTGGTGAGGGAGGCGGGTTGAGGGAGGATGAGTTGGAGTGGGGAGTGAGAGAATCGAGTGGGGTTGTTGGTGAGGGAGTGGAGGTTAGTGGGGGATGTTACCCAGTCTGAGATGCCTGATCCTCTATGGCATCCACAGCACTCTCGACTGAGGTCAGCAGTGACTGGATCTGATTGGCCGTCTCCTTCAGCAGGAAGCGGGTGACAAACTGCTCCACTTTGGTTCCGTTCTCGTACACCTGGCGATGGGAGGTCAAGGAGCATGAGAGTAAATCACACTGACATTCACACCAGGTCATAACATCCAAACACCACCAAGCTCTCACCAGCAACTGTGGTTATGACAATGGCTTTGTTGGCAAACACAATGGGGCCGAGTGTACCTGAAGGATTGTATCTATGGGATTGTTGGGGTAATAATCCCTTAAAAAATATGTGATCACTCAATCCACAACTGTTTGTGGGAAAGTGCTGTGCGCAATCATCTGCTTTGTTTTGTCCACAAAATACACAGTCAATTAATTCACTTTTCAATTCATACTGTGAAGAGCTTGGAGACTCTCAAAGATGTGAAAAGCAACTACATCAAATTCAAGGATTATTATTATAACCCCAGAAATTCCTAATAATGCAGTGCTCTCCCCAGCACTGCGCTGAACAATCAACTTTAACTATAGTTTAGCAACAAACATGATCAAACTGGTAACTAGGGAACGGCGATATATCGGTATATCGCTAAAACCCGATATGATTTTCATATCGATATGCCGATATAGACATTTTAAAAATACCGATATATCGAAAAACGATATATCGAGGTAAAAAATCGGGATGCGAGCACAATCAACTACAAGACCCAGAATGCTCATCTCTATACACAATGCACAGACCGAGGTGCAAAGCCGCCATCTTGTATTCATAGTCCTTGAATACAATATACAGGTATGCAAGGGGTGGGGGGAGAGAGACGGCTGTGGGTGGGGGAATGAGGGGGAGAGAGACTGCTGGGGGGGGGGTGAGGGGGAGAGAGACGGCTGGGGGGGGGGGGGGTGAGGGGGAGAGAGACGGCTGGGGGGAGGGGGAGATAGACGGCTTGGGGGGGGAGAGGGGGAGAGAGACGGCTGGGGGGGGGGAGAGGGGGAGAGAGACGGCTGGGGGGGGGGGGGGGGGGAGGAGAGGGGGAGAGACTGCATGAGAAACAATTAGCAGGTAACATTAAAGGGAACCCTAAGATATTTTACAAACATATTAAGAATAAAAGATTAGTCAAGGATAGGGTAGGGCCAATTAGGGACCAAGGAGGAAATCTTATTGTGGAGGCAGAGGGCATGGCTGATGTATTGAATGAGAACTTTGTCTCTAGCTTCACAAGAGAAGAGGATGCAGCCAATGCTATAGTATTGGAGGAGAGGGTAGAAGAAATGGATAGGATTAGTATAAACAGAGAGGAAGTACTAAAAAGGTCGACGGCGCTCAAGGTAGATAAGTCATCCAGTTCGGATGGGATGTATCCTAGGGAATGTAATAAGGGAAGTACGGGAGCAAATAGCAGAGAATCTGGCCACAATCTTTCAATCTTCCTTGGACACAGGGGTGGTGCCCAGAGGACTGGAAAGTTGCTAATGTTGCTCCCTGTATGAAAAGGGGCAGAAGGACAATCCTGGGAGCTACAGGCCAGTCAGTCTAACATCGGTAGTGGGCAAACGTCTAGAGTCTATAATCAGGGACAAGATAGATCTTCACTTACAAAGATATAAGCTAATAAAGGACAGCCGGCAAATCTTGCCTTACAAATCTGATAGAATTTTTCGATGAGATAACGGAATGGGTGAACGAGGGTAGCGCAGTTGACGTAGTTTACATGGACTTTCAAAAGGCATTTGACAAAGTGCCACATGAGAGGCTTATTAAGAAAGTAGAGTCCGACAGCGTTAAAGGGACAGTGGCAGCGTGGATCCACAACTGGCTGCGAGACAGAAAGCAGAGAGTTGTGGTGAGCGGCTGTTTTTCAGACTGGAGGGAAGTGAGCAGTGGCGTCCCCCAGGGATCGGTGTTGGGACCACTGCTCTTTTTAATATATATTTATGATCTGGACTTGGGTGTAGGGAGCACAGTTTCCAAGTTTGCAGATGATACTAAGTTAGGGAGAATAGTAAATAGTGAGGAGGTAGAGTGGGCAGACACATGGCAGATGAAGTTTAATGCAGAGAAGTGTGAGGTGATACATTTTGGGAGAAGAAATGAGGGGAGGCAATATAGGCTAGATAGTACAATTTTAAGGGGTGTGAGGGAACAGAGAGACCTGGAGATTTGTGTTAGCGACTCTTTGAAGGTGGCAGGACAGGTAGACAAAGCCCTTAAGAAGGCTTATGGGATACTAGGCTTTATAAATAAAGGTATAAAATAGAAAAGTCAGGAAGTGCTGACTAACCTCTATAAAACGTTGGTTAGGCCTCAGCTGGAGTACTGTGTCCAATTCTGGTCACCATACTATAGAAAGAATGATACCTGGATTGAGGGACTTCAGTTATGGGGAAAGGCTAGATAGGCTAGGTTTATTCTCTTTGGAACAGAGAAGGTTGAGAGGAGACCTAATAGAAGTTTATAAAAACATGAGGGGATTCGACAGGGTGAATAAGGAAAAACTGTTTCCACTGGTGGGCGAATCTGTGACTCGTTGTCACAGATTTAAAATAGTTTCAAAATGAAGCAGAGAGGAGCTGAGGAGAAATGTTTTCACTCAGCGGTTTGTTGGAATCTGGAATGCATTGCCTGAAAAGGAGGTGGAGGCTGATTCGATAACAGCTTTTGACAGAGAATTAGATCTTTATTTAGGGAGAACAGGTCTGTTAGGTTATGGGGAGGGAGCGGGGCAGTGGGATTGAGTTGCTCGTTTGAAATAGCCGGCACAGACTAGATGGACCGAATGGCCTCCTTTTGTGCCGTAGAATTCTATGTTTCTATGATTTGATATAGCGCTTTTCACATCTTTAGATATCTCAAACCGTTGCAGAATATACTGTTAAGTGAATTAATTGGCTATACATTTGTGGTCGAAACACGGCAGCCAATTTCACACAGCAGTGTCCCACAAGCAGTCATGGATTGAGTGACCAAATAATTATTATTTATCGAGATACAACAATAATAATCCTTGCATTTGATATAACGCTTTTCATGTCTTCTAGACGTCTCCGAGCGCTTCACAGAATATATTGTAAAGTGAATTGACTATACTGTATAAATCTGTGGGCGAAACGTGGCAGCCAAATAGTTGTGGATTGAATTTACCAATTTATTATACTGTATACTATATCTCCAGATGTTATTTTCTAGCAGAAACCTATCTCATTTATTCTTGAAATAAACAATACTTTCTGCCTCCACAGTCTGTCTCCCTCGGAAGCCTGTTCCATACATTTACTACTCACTCACTGAAGTGAGTGTTCATAAGAATATAAGAATTTGCTAGGTGAAAGATCCTTTGTCAGTGGGTGTACTTACAATGGGAACTACACAGTGCATTATATTTAGCCACTTATAGTATTCAGCTGCTGAAAACAACCGCAGACAGAAGGGAGCACCCCACAAGAGATAAATTACCTTCCAACAATGGGGCTGTGGATTGGAAGTGATCAGTGAATGATGGCCTGGTGTTTCGTGTGCCAACTGTGAAGAGGAATATGTTGGGATGTTTGACTCAGACCATTGATTTTATTATTATTTCTGTGATTGTGAGTTGTACACAGAACAAGAGAACACAGAGAGGTTCACTGCAAATGAATTCTGTACAATGGGAATGAATGGGAAGGTGTTTGGAGTATTGTATTTGGACTAAACCCCTTAAGTGGTTCGGGTCACTAAACATGTGAATATGAAAGGTCCGGCTCATTGTTATTTTCTCTGCGGGAGTAAATGGAACAATTTAATGCATTGAGACTGAACTTGAATGAAATTCATGTTTACCTGGTGATTTGGATTGTAATTAACTCTGAATGTTTGTTTTGCCCGGGCTCTAGTGCTGCCTGCCTTGCTGACGAGCGGATTTGTGGAGCGAGAAACTGGAGCAGAGCTGCATTCAGCTCACTGCTTGCTGGTTTTCCAAATCACAACAGTCCGTCTTCATGCCATGGTAAAATTCATGCTAATTACAGGCAGATGCTCGGGGAAGGAGCTGCACTAAATACCGCAGAGATGTGCAACTGTTCCAGCCTGGATAGATATTCTGAGAGGCTGGCAATATACAATGGAAAGTCACTGGGTGATGAGAACTCAAGGGATTGAAGGGGAAAGTCCATTAGGAGAAAACACTTGATGCATCTTTCCACTCGATCTTAATTTGATTAGAAAGATATAATACTCTGCCAATTATAACTAAGAATAGGTACTCTAGTGGTGTTAACTATATCCCAGTGGGATAATAGGAGAGGGGGAAGCTCATGATGCCAGCACTGTCTTGTGTATTATTTGATAATAGTAATAATAATAATCCTTGCATTTCACATCTTCTAGATGTTTCAAAGCGTTTCACAGAATATACTGTAAACTAAATTGACTATATTTGTGGGCAGCCAATTGTGCACAGTAATGTCCCACAAACAGTCATGGATTGAAAAAAAACATTTTTTCAAGGGATTACTATCATTATTATTATGATGGGAAATGTAATCTCCTCCAGCTCGTACTTCTATTCTCCTAACTCAGATCTGCTCCTCATTCCTTGTCCCCTCCTTCCCACCATCAGAGCTGAGCTTTCACCCAGCAAACCAGTCCCTATCTCCAAAATCCTCCTAAAAACCTGTCTCTTTAACCGTGCCATTAGTCAATATCCGCAGCTATCTCTCCTCCTCTCCCGATTTGTGATCTACAAGAGATTTAAGATGTTTTTCTATGTGAAAGATGTTGGATGAAGTCATATTGATTGCACCTTCTATTGGGACGAGGAGCTGAAGCCTTCACTAAGGTTAACAAGAAAGGGGATGAGGCAAATCAGAATTAGTTGTTCTGATGCTATATTTGGGTCTATGATGCTACAATGCTATGTTTGGGTCTAAGAGAATGCTGAGTGTGGGAGGAAGCAGAGCTGTAAAAAACTCATTCAGGCTAATCTCAGTCCTGATTTGTGGTGAGACCAGAGATGACATGTTTTACTGATGAAACCTGAGAACAGAGAAGGTTGAGAGGAGACCTTGAGAGAGGCTTTCAAACTTAAGAAGAGTTTTGACAATTGGAGAAATTCTTAATTGATGATGACCTTACCTCCAACCCGGGAATTAGATAAATATCAGAAAAGGATAAATTTAAAACCAAGAGCCAATACAGATATCATGGGCTCCTGTTCTCTCAATGTCTATGATTCACAGTCCAAGACTTCCACAGGATTGCCCAGGTCACCCCTCTGTGTGTGTGTCCATGCCGACTCACAATAATATCACTTTCACTAGATTGTTTTGATTGACATCTCTCAGCTATTCAACCTGAGTCTAAATTGGTGGTTTTTGGGAGCATTCAGAATTTACAATAAGGAGTTGAATTTATATACAGTGTCTTTCACATCGAGAGGGTTGCAAGGCTGGCTGGGCAACGAAGCTGGGTATGGAGGTTGGGTAGAGCAGGAAGATGACCCAGTCTTGATATGGGTTTTGAAAAGTGGTGGGAGAGAAGGGGGCATGAACACGGTGTCAAGCCCCCGAATTCCATCTAGTCTCAGTCCAGAGAGCCGTTTTGCCGTAAAATTTGACATTTGCAAACATAGTGAATTTTCCATTGCATACATAGGAGCTCCTGTAGTTCAGTGGTTAGAACACTCGCCTTTACAAGCGTGAGACCTGTGTACGAATCCAGGCAGGTCAGGGCAAAACCTTGGGCAGGTTTCCTTACTCCACATACCTAATAATAATCCCTCAAAAAAAAAATGATAAAAATTGGTCATTTCAATCCACGACTTATTAGAATCATAGAATCATAGAATTTTACGGCACAAAAGGAGGCCATTCGGCCCATCTAGTCTGTGCCGGCTCTTTGAAAAGAGCGATTCAATCCCATTGCCCTGCCCGCTCCCCATAGCCTAATAGACCCGTTCTTCCTAAATAAAGATCTAATTCCCTTTTAAAAGTTGTTATCGAATCAGCCTCCACCACCTTTTCAGGCAATGCATTCCAGATTCGAACAACTCGCTGAGTGAAAAAATTTCTCCTCAGCTCCCCTCTACTGCGCCTTGAAACTATTTTAAATCTGTGACCACGAGTCACAGATTCACCCACGAGTGGAAATAGTTTTTCTCTATTTGCCCTGTCGAAACCCCTCATGATCTTATAAACCTCTATTAGGTCTCCCCTCAATCTTCTCTGCTCCAGAGAGAATAACCCTAGCCTATCTAGCCTCTCCTCATAGCTGAAGTCCCTCAATCCTGGCACCATCCTAGTAAATCTTCGTTGTACCCTTTCCAATGCCTTCACATCCTTTCTGTAGTGTGGTGACCAGAATTGAACACAGTATTCCAGCTGAGGCCTCACCAAAGTCCTATAGAGGTTAGTCAGCACTTCCTGACTTTTGTACTCTATACCCCTATTTATAAAGCCTAGTATCCCATATGCCTTCTTAACAGCCTTGTCTACCTGTCCTGCCACCTTCAACGAGTCACTAACACAAATCCCCAGGTCTCTCTGTTCCTTCACACCATTTAAAATTGTACTATCTAGCCTATATTGCCTCCCTTCATTTCTTCTCCCAAAATGCATCACCTCACACTTCTCTGCATTAAACTTCATCTGCCATGTGTCTGCCCACTTTACCAATTTGTCTATATCCTCTTGCAGATGGCTACTATCCTCCTCACTGTTTACTATTCTCCCTAACTTAGTGTCATCTGCAAACTTGGAAACTGTACTCCGTACACCCAAGTCCAGATCATTGATGTAGATTACAAACAGCAATGGTCCCAAAACTGATCCCTGTGGCACACCACTGCTCACTTCCCTCCAATCTGAAAAACAGCCGCTCACTACAACTCTCTGCTTTCTGTCTCGCAGCCAGTTGTGGATCCACGCTGCCACTGTCCCTTTTACGCCATGGGCCTTTAATTTCATAATAAGTCTCTCATGTGGCACTTTGTCAAATGCCTTTTGAAAGTCCATGTAAACTACATCAACTGCGCTACCATTATCCACCCATTCCGTTACCTCATCAAAAAATTCTATCAGATTTGTAAGGCAAGATTTGCCTTTAACAAATCCATGTTGACTGTCCTTTATTAGCCTATATCTTTCTAAGTGAAGATCTACCTTGTCCCTGATTATGGACTCTAGAAGTTTGCCCACTACCGACGTTAGACTGACTGGTCTGTAGTTACCAAGCTTGTCCTTCTGCCCCTTTTTATACAAGGGAGTAACATTAGCTATCCTCCAGTCCTCTGGCACGACCCCTGTGTCCAAGGAAGATTGAAAGATCGTGGCCAGAGTCCCTGCTATTTGCTCCCGTGCCTCCCTTAGTAACCTAGGGTGCATCCCATCCGGACCAGGTGACTTATCCACCTTGAGCGACGTCAACCTTTTTAGAACTTCCTCTCTGGTTATAATTATTCTATCCATTTCTCCTACCCTCTCCTCTAATACCATGGCATTGGCTGTATCATTTTCTTTTGTGAAGACAGAGGCGAAGTACTCATTCAGTACATCAGCCATGCCCTCTGCCTCCACAATGAGATTTCCTCCTAGGTCCCTAATTGGCCCCACCCTCTCCTTGACCAACCTTTTACTCTTAATATGTTGGTAAAAAACCTTAGGGTTCCCCTTAATCTTACTCGCTAATTGTTTTTCATGCAGTCTCTTTGCCCCTCTAACTTCCTTTTTTAGTTCTATCCTACACTTCCTATATTCTGCTTGGTTCCCTTCTGAATTTTGAGCCTGACACTTATCATAAGCCTCTTTTTTTTGTTTGATTTTGGCCCCGATTTCCTTAGTCATCCAGGGAGGTTTGGATGCCTTACATTTCACCTTTGTGGGGATGCTTTTGACCTGTGCCTGAACTATCTCCTCTTTGAACGCTGCCCACTGCTCGTTAGTTGTCTTACCTGCCAATTTTTCTTTCCAATCCACCTTGGCTAGGTCCCACCTCAACTCATTGAAATTAGCCCTTTTCCAGTTGAGTGTCCTCACCTGTGATCGTTCCTTATCCCTTTCCATAATTATTCTCAATCTAACGATATTGTGGTCACTATTCCCTAGATGCTCACCTACAGAAACCTGTTGAACTTGCCCTACCTCATTTCCCAAAACTAGATCCAGCAATGCTTCTTTCCTCGTTGGACTGGAAACATACTGATCAAGAAAGTTGTCCTGCACACACTTCAGGAATTCTTCTCCCTCCTTGCCCTTTACTCTACTATTCTGCCAGTCTATGTTGGGATAGTTGAAGTCACCCATTATCACTACTCTATTAGCTCTGCATTTCTCCGTGATACGCTTGCAGATCTGCTTGTCTATCTCCTCCCCACTATTTGGTGGTCTATAGTATACCCCTAACAGTGTAACTGCACCTTTTTTATTCCTTTTATTTGTGGGACACTGCTGTGCACAATTGGCTGCCATGTTTCACCCACAAATATACAGTCAATTCACTTTACAGTATATTCTATGAAGCACTCTTTTATGTCGATAAAATGTGAAAAGTGCTATATCAATTGCAAGGATTATTATTATTTAAACATCTTAAATCTATCTTAGCTTGGAAATAATTTTTTCTATGGCTCTTAAAAAGAAACCTGCTTTCCAATTATGACTGGATTGAGGGATTTTCAACAATGTGAGCCATGGTGAATTTTAAGATAAAATGTGAGAGAGAGCATCTGTTTAGCATAATTAGCAAAGCAGATCCAGAGGGTTAATTTTCCTCAGAGGTGCGAGGAATGTGGAGTTTTCTTGCAAAGAGCAGCACAGACTTGATGGGCCAAACGGCTTCCTGTGTATCAAATGTTTGTGGTTTATGGTTCTAGGTTAAGACTAGATAGAATTTGGGGTTTGAGTATGATACAACAACAACAAATTGCATTGAATAGTTTTGCACATTGGAAGGATGTCATCAAGGCACCAAGTTTAACAGTTTGAACCCGAGCAGTGGTTTGGCATCAACAATTATGGAGGAGGGTAGGGAGAATGGGGGTGGCAGAAAGCACGGTCAAAAAGGATGGTTTTGAGACGAGGGAGGGGCCAAACTGGAGGGATTATGGGATAATAATAAAATAATACAAATAATAATAACATTTTAAAAATGATAATAATGCTTGCATTCAGCATAGCACATTCCATGTTGAAAGGACATCTCAAATTGCTTTACAAAATTTACTGTGACGTACAGACACTGTGTATTTTGTAGGTCAATGTAGAAGCACAATTGAGCACGGCAACATCCCGCAATCAGTCATGAATTGAGTGACCAATTTTATCTGATTGGCTGTTGGCCAGGACACAGAGAAACACTCCCTTCTAAAATCATTTTCAACGTTGAACAGGCAGAAAGGACCTTTGCTTAACATCTCATCTGAAGGATGAGATGGTGCCTCCAACAATGCAGCTCTCCCATAGCACTACACTGGAATTTCAGCCTAGACTAATTCAAGTAAGAATCAGGGTTGATTCTTTCTACAGCTACTGAAAGAATCGTGGCTGTAAGCGTGATCGAAGAGGAGGGTTTCAGGTGGGACTTAAAAAGGGAGAGCAAGGCAGAGGGAATGAGGGAGAGTATTGGTGAGTAGCATCTGAAAGTGCAACCTCTGATGGTGTGGCAGAGGGTAAGAGAGCCAAGCAAAAGCCGGTGTCAGTCGAGCAGAAGTGTGGGGTGGTGGATTGAGGAGTGAGGAGGTTGGAGAAGTAGGGAAGTGCCAGGGAGTGAGTAAATTTGAAACAGAGGCCATACTCTTTGGCTCTCGTCAACGTCTCCATTCACATGGCTCTCATCTCCTCCACCTTGCCGGTCTCCCCCTGAAACTCTCCGAACCTGTGCGCAACCTTGGCGTCAGGTTCGACCCCCAACTGTCCTTCCTCCTTCACATCCAGTCCCTCACCAGCACCACCTTCTTCCACCTCCGACGGATTGCCCGTCTCCGGCAATACTTCACCCCAAAGCCGCTGAAACCCTGGTCCACGCCTTTGTCACCTCACGGCTGGACTATTCAAATGCCCTCCTCGCTGGTCTCCCCTCCACCATAATCCACAAAATCCAACTCATTCAAAACTCTGCCACCTGCATACTCACCCGCACCAAAATCGCTCCCCCATTACCCCAGTCCTTGGCAGACTTCACTGGCTCCCTATCCCCGAGAGGATCGACTTCAAGATCCTCATCCTTGTTTTCAAATCCCTCCACTCCTCTGCACCCCCCTACCTCTCTGACCTCCTCTCTCCTCAAACCAGCTCTCGTTGTCTTCGCTTCACCGGGTCTGGCCTCCTCTATGTCCCCCGAATCCTCCGCTCCTCGGCGGCCGGGCCTTCAGCCACTATGCCCCGAGGCTCTGGAATTCCCTTCCTCACTACCTTCATCTTACCTTCATCCGCTATTGTGAAGCGCTCTGAGACGCCGTCTGGATTGGAGGGCGCTATATAAATCAAAGTTGTTGTTGTTGTTGAAAATGTAAAACAATGGCGGCGGCGGAGGAGGGTTTGGCGCCGGAACCGCTACCGAAAGTGAAACTGTAAATACAGGATGCAGAGCTGCACACCGTGTGTCTGGGCCCTGTTTCCCGCCATTTTAAAGATGATCCAGGTGGCAGCAAGGACAAGGAGCTGTTACTGGGCTGTTGTTATTGTTGTTTTTTTGTTTATTGCTGTTATTTGATTTCCCCCCTTTGCCCCCTGCCCCCCCTCTTCTTCTTCCCTCCCTCCCTTTCCCCCCTTTCTCTCCCTCCTTCTCTCCCTCTTCCCCCCTTTCTCCCTGATTTTAAGCCCCCCCCACCTTTCCCTCCCTCTCCCCCCTTATTCTCTTTTCCCCCTTTCTCCCCTGGCCTCACTTCCACGGCTGTTTGCGGGACACTGTTGTGCGCAATTTGGCTGCCGCATTTCACGCACGAATATACAGTAAATTTTCTTACTTTCTTACCCCCAACTACGACCCCTCCTCCCCTGCTTGGTCCCTACCTCTTCTCCCCCACTTTCTCCCCTCTTGTCTTCTCCCTGCCCCCCTGCTCTGGTCCCAACCTTGGAACGTTGTTGTATTTTGTGAAGCGCTTTGAGATGTCGATAAGACGTGGAAAGCGCTATATAAATGTAAGGATTATTATTTATTATTAATATTAAAATTATTTGAACAGTAGAAGTATATAGACGAGGGAATGGTTTCCTAATAGCTTGACAAGAAACTTTGCTTGGCTGATAAAAGCAATATGCAGGGGTTTGTTCAGGTCAGGTCAGGATTAATGACTGCCGAGTAAGGTTAATTATTTTCACAATATACATTACAATCTGTGAGTAAGAAGTGTGCTGCTGCTGCTCTCTCTATCCCTCTTTCACTCTCTTTTCTTCCCTCTGGATTTTATTAACATACTAATCAGGCTGATCCAAGCTGAATCTCTTCTCCTGCTTCATCACCAGGCACTGCCCCACTGAATCCAGTCTGGGGGGAACAAGGGAGGCCAGACCTGCCACTGTAGACACCCAGGTGCTAAACACAGGAAAGCTGAGAGCTTTGTAACTGATATAATAGAATTATACTGCACAGAAGGAGGCCATTCAGCCCATCGTGTCGATGCCAGCTCTTTGAAATACTTATTCAAATTAATCCCACTCCCCTGTGCTCTCCACATAGCCTTGCAAATTTGTCCTCATAAAATATCTATCCACTTCTCTTGAAAGTTGTTATTGAATCTGCTTCCACCACCCTTTCAGGAAGTGTATTCTGGATCTGAACAACTCACATCTACAATCACAGCAATTATAATAGGGGAGGACAGACGCAGTTTGGCCCATCAAGCAGAAATAGCAAAGGAGGAACTCAACTGAGTGTCAGGCCTCAAAAATCTATCCCATCCCAGCCCTACCCAGCCCAGTGTTGACCATCCCTGCCCAGCGCACTCCATCCTTGACTTGTCTCAGAGTCAATCCTGTGAAATACAGTGACTTTTTCTGGGTGAAAACAGCCGCCGCACAGCAATAGCCATGGAATGAGCGACCAATTTTATTTGTAGGATTGTTGGCCAGGACACTGGGAGAGAGAAACTCTCTTCTCTTTTTGAATAGTCCCATGGGATCTTTAATGTCCACCTGAACAGGCAGATTGGACCTTAATAATAAAATAATAATCCTTTCATTTGATATAGTGCTTTTCACATTTTCTAGATATCTCAAAGAATATACTGTAAAGTGTATATTTGTGGGTAAAACGTGGCAGCCAATAGCACACAGCAGTGTCCCTTAAGTTAATGCCTTATTTGAAACATGGCACCAACAATTCAACACCCCCTCTGGCTGAATTGTCCCAAATTTCAGGAACAAAGAATACGCAATGAGGGAAATATAAAACTTCCTCAAACCCCAGCAGCTGATGTTGAAATACAGTATATCCTCATCACCCATCCTCAGAGTGCAGCCTAACACAGCCAGGGTATAGTACAATGACAAACTGTGAGACACTCCAAAACCTAGCAAAGACACTCCACTCACAGCTTCCCCCCAGAGCTCTCTAATATAATCCAATTCCTCTCCCCCTATTCTCTCTCTATTGTGTCTGTACTGGCGCTCGCTCCCCCACTGAGCTCTCTAGCCTCATTCCCTCTCTCTCCCCATCGTTGCTGCGCTGGTCCTCGCTCCCCCACTGAGCTCTCTACTCTAACCGCATTCCCTGCTCTCTCCCCATCGTGGCTGTGCTAGTGCTCGCTCCCCCAATGGAGCTATCTAAAGATTCCCCTGAATAAATAATGATGAAATGTAGAGCTGGCATATATACTATGGCTGAATAGATTGCTATCTTTGCAAGTCAGTGCCTCCGGAGCTCAGTAAAATTGAGTAGCATAATTAGATATTCACAAATGAGATGTGCAGATGCAATGATTGAATTTGCATAATAAACGCTGCTCTCCAGAAGCACCCGTCTGATTAGAAATCTGTGTTTGGTTATCATCTCTGCACACTCATTTGCAAATAATCCAGCTACTGCACTACAAGCGGGTTCTCACTGATTACTCACACTCAGGCAAGTCACACAGACAAGCACCTCAACACACAGCCAGGCACCTCACACTGCCAGGCACGTTACACAGTACTGCTTTGGAGCCTTTAGAGAACTCAAAGTGCGCTACAATTGATAGATTAAACATGAGCATATTCTGGGAATACGTCTGGTATAAGTCTGGCTCAGTCACTTGTACTTTCTCCTCTGGGTCAGAAGGTTGTAGGTTCCATTCCCACGATTGGGACTTTGAGCTGGTGGTTGTTGCTGGCACTCTCTCTGATACTGTGGCATTGGCTGCATCTTCTTTTGTGAAGACAGATGCAAAGTACTCATTCAGCCATGCCCTCTGCCTTCACAATACGATTTCTGCCTTGGTCCCTAATTGACCCCACCCTACCTTTGACTAATCTTTTATTCTTGATATACTTGTAAAATACCTTAGGGTTCCCTTTAATGTTGTCATATCTCATGTAATCTTTTTGCCCCTCTTATTTACTTTTTCAGTTCTCTTCTGCACTTTCTATATTCTATTTGGTTCTGTCCTGAATTTTGGGCCAGATGCTTTCTTTCATTCCGCTATTTGATTCAATTACTGTCTTTGTGAGGCAGCTGCTGATAAATCATTATTATTAAGATATAAATCATCATTAAATGGATGAAGATGCCATCTCCGAGATGCATTCAGATTGTTCTTGTTTTCAGCAAGATGATAGATGTTAGGTCTGGCAATGTCTGTTCAGCACCAATTCCCACCAGTCTGTACCAGTGCCTGCCATTTCCCACCAGTCCTAGTTCCTCCACCACTCCCTACTATTCTCTGCCAGACTCCCCGCCATGCGGCTTACCTTTTTGGTGTAGTCCATGGCACTGAGGATGGAAAGGTTCAGGGTCTCCAAGGAGGCGAGGACATCTTCATACGATCCCATATGAGCAGCAAAGTAATCTGCAAACAGCCATCAGTGTGTTAATCCAACTTTTAAGAGGGAAATAAATATCTAAAAAGGAGAAATATTAGAAGTGTGTGTATGTATGTGGGAGAGGAGAAAACAAAGAATGGGGTGAGTCAAGACAGCCTTTTCAGACAGAGGCACAGGCATGATGACCGCCTTCAACAAAAATGAAAAATCCTGCAGATGCTGGAAATCAGCAGGTCAGGCAACATCTATGGAGAAAGGAAAAGTGAGTCAATGTTTAGGGTCCACGACCCTTCGTCTTCTGCCTGACGTGCTGAGTGTTCCCAGCCATTTCTGTTTTTGTTTCATGATGACCTCCTTATCTGCTTACATTTCTATGATTCTGGATAATGCCACTCTTTCAGCATTTACAAACCAATCCCTGGCTTGCAACAATACAAGACATAATAACTGCTTGTATTTATACATCACCCTTCATGCAGGTAAAATCTCAGAGTACTTAACGGTGGTCTGGTTTGACACTGAGCTGCAAAGAGAGGGGAAGTAACCAAATGTACAGTTGAAGAAGAAAATCTTCAAGTATGATTTGAAAACAGGCAAAGAGAGGCAAAACTGAGGGATGGAGGCAGGGAGCTCGAGATTCAGAGTGCAGTGCATGAAAGTACGTCTGCCATTAATTGAGCAGAGGGGAAAAAGGATGTGCAGCAGACCTGAGCCAGCTCAGTGAAGTGGGTGGGTGGAGGAGAGGGTGTGAGCAAAATGGAGAAATAGGGAGGTACCAGGTTGGGAGGTAATCTGGACTTGAGTTTGAGAATTTCAAAATCAGTGATTCTGGAACAGGGGGCTGTGTAGCCTGGTAAGGACTGGGGTAATGGGGCATGGAACCTGATACTGGGGAGGACATAGGCGACAGTTTAAAATCATTTGGACATTGTTAATTGTGGAGCTGTGCAGCGAGGACTGCATTGGAATGCAACCACAATGCTCACAGTAGATGTCAGAAGCGAGCTTTGCCGATGCATTATCTGTCTGTACTCACCACTGCAGCAAATGCAGTCCATTTCCCTTTGGAATGAAAGGCAAAATATTGCAGATTCTGGAAATCTGAAACAAACAGAAGTCGCTGGGAATACTCAGCAGTTGAGGCATCATCTATTTTGAAAACGTAAACTCACTCCCATAGATGCTGCCTGACCTGCTGAGTGTTCCCAGTGACTTCTGTTTTTATTCCCTTCTGAATGATTCTATTGAGTTCTACTGAGCTAGGCTTGATTCAGGGTCAGAGGTTGTGGTTTTAAGATGACACTCCGGTGCAACGATGGAGGAAATTGTCCGAAGTGATTGTCAGAGACAATGTGCTTCAGATGAGAAGCACATCTCATCTATTTATTTTGATGAAAGGCGCTATACAAATGTAATTTTGTTGTTGTTGTTGTTGAGGATTACATGGCAGAGAAGGAGTTTCTCTCGATGTCCTAGCCAACAATCTCTGAGATAAAAATTGATCATTATTATTATCATTCATGTGATGGTGTGTGTGGGACATAGTGTGCAAATTGGCTACTGTGTTTGCCGACAGTCACTATACAATGATGGTATGCCATTTGCCTATGCAGTGCTTTAAGACATGTTATGAGGTCTGGATCAAATATAAGGATAATTGTTAGCTCTCTGGAATGGGAAGGTTCACGGCAATGAGAAACAGAGACTGTTTGGTGTGTACATACACAGATATTGCTGCCTGCAGTATTGCCAGACCATATATATCACAAGGCTTTAATCGTATAAAATGTGCTGATATCATCAAGCTGCATTGGCCCAATCTGTAGATTGATGGACCACAAGGTTCTGCACCTTCTAAGAACTATCTAACTATCACTATCTAAGAACGATGGGACATTGCACAGATAATGGAATTGGCACAGGAAATATATGAGTCTTTCCCACAAAAGCAGCCAATTACCATGAAAGCTGTGAGAGTGCCTGATAATAACCTTTCCGTTTGATGCAGCACCTATAATGTCAGAGGGAAGGTAAGTGAAATGAGTGACCGATGTTATGCATGGGGTTGTTGCCAGGACACCGAAAACACCCTTCATTTTTCATTGCCCTCCACAACCTCGCCCCACAGCAGGCAGTTTGGCCTGCTCCATGTCCCTTGACCCATCCGCCCCACCATTGGCGGGAGAGCCTTTAGCCACTGCCCCAACCTCTGGAACTCCATCCCGCTGTCCCTCCGCCTCGCCCCTTTCCTGGCCTCCTTCAAGTCCCGCCTCAAGACTCTCCTCTTTGACGGTCCCATTGGCAACTCCTAATCCTCCCCTTCCCTCCCCCAACCCCATCCCCAACTTGGGTCTGACACAGTGACTCTCCAGCGCCTTGGGACATCCTCCTGACATGAAAGGCGCTATACAAGCGTAATTTTGCGGTTGTTGTTGCTGCGGGATCTCTAACGTCCACTTGAACAAGCAGAAGAGACCACAGTTTAACACCTCATCTGAAGGACAACAACAACAGTAACTTTATATTTATATAGTGCCTTTCATATCAAGAAGACATCATAAGGAGCTAGATAATTGAGGTAGGGGAAGGGACAAGGCAAAGGGAGTTCCAGGGAGGGACACACCTCATTGACTGCTTGTTCTTCAGTGGATCCACTTTGAGATAATTCACTCAGTTTCCAAACCTCTCTATTTGCTCCACCCTCTCTGTGTAATCCACTATGTCCCAGTCTATTTCTCTCCACTGTTCCTACTCTGGGTTCCCAATTCCTTCGACTCCACCATCGGAGGCTGGCATCTTTCGGAATTCTTCTTTATCTTTCCTTTTCTGACTTATAAATAGATTTTAAGAACCTATCCAGTAAGTCATCTCTAATTTCCATATCTTGTTTGGGATCATACTAGCTGAGCGGAGGGAACAGACAGGTTGGTAGGGGGTTGTTAGGAGGTCGCAGAGTTAGGGTAGAGCAAGGCCATGGAAAGCTTTGAAAGTGAGGACCAGAATCTTGAATTGAATCCTCTGAGTGATGGAAAGCCAGTGGAGTTTGGCGAGAATGGGTTGATAGTGTCGCGGAGCTTGGTGCAGGAAAGGAAATGGCTGCAGAGTTCTGGATCATCTGCAACCTACGGAGAGAGGAATTGGAGAGATAGACAAGCAGGGAGTTGACATAGTCGAGCCTTTGATGGAAGCATAAGAGTTTCAGTGGCCTGAGGGATAAGGTAGTGGCGATGTCGCCAACGTTGCGGCGTTCAGGAAGGGCGGAGCGGATCATGACATGGATATAGAGGATAAAAGACAGTTGAGGATCGAACATGACACCCAGGTTCCTGACTGGCTTGGTGAGGTGGAGTGTGCAACCATGGAGGTTGATGCTGCCAGTGCCTGAGGTGCAGAGGCGCTGGAGAAAGTTAGCTCTCATCAGGACTTGATGTCTGACAAGCAGTCTGTCGGGACAGCAGTGGTCCTAGAATCGAGGGTAGAGGCAGAAAGAGAGCAAAATACAAGCCCCTGCTCTGCCACCCCTCACTCTGCACCCCCAAACCCTTCCATTCTGAATGACACACACAGTGACGCACACTTACTGTGACACACACAGACAGATACTGACACACACTGAGACACAGTACCACACATTGACAACAACAACTTCGATTTTATATCGCCCTCCACGCCGGACGGCGTCTCAGAGCGCTTCACAGTAGCGGATCCCGGGACCGAGCCAGGGGCAGGAAGGTGACCAAAAGCTCGGTCGAAGAGAAAAGTCTTCAACTGTGACCTGAAACTGCGAAGAGAGGGGTCGAGGCGAAGCGAGTGAGGAAGGGAGTTCCAGAGCCTCGGGGTGTAGTGGCTGAAGGCACGGCCGCCGAGGGTGGAGCGGAGGACTCAGGGGACATGGAGGAGGCCAGACCCAGAGGAGCGAAGGCAGCGGATGCTGGGTTGTGGGGAGAGGAGATCAGAGAGATAGGGGGGTGCAGAGGAGTGGAGGGATTTGAAAACAAGGGTGAGGATCTTGAAGTCGATCCTCTCGGGGATAGGGAGTGAGTGAAGTCTGGCAAGGACTGGGGTAATGGGGGAGCGAAGCTTAGAGCGGGTGAGTATGCGGGCGGCAGAGTTTGGATTAGCTGGATTTTGTGGATTGTGGTGGAGGGGAGACCGGCGAGGAGGGCATTGCAATAGTCCAGCCGAGAGGTGACAAAGGCGTGGACCAAGGTTTCGGCGGCTTTTAAGGTGAGGTATTGCCGGAGACGGGCGATCTGTCGGAGGTGGTAGAAGGCAGTGCTGGTGAGGGACCGGATGTGGGGGAGGAAGGACAGTTGGGGGTCGAACCTGATGCCAAGGTTGAGCACAGGTTCGGAGACTTTTAGGGGCAGGCCGGGAAGGTGGAGGAGGTGAGAGCCGTGCGAATGGAGACGTTGACGAGAGCCAAGGAGTATGGCCTCCATCTTGTCAACATTCAGCTGCAAGAAATTTGCAGAAAAATACCCTGACTCACAATGTGACACACACAATGACACACACTAACAAACACTGACAAACATCCTAATGCATACTGTCATACCCACTGACACACACAGAGATAGACTCACCGCACAGCTCCTTAGTGTCCACATTACTGTGAGAGAAAAAGAGAAATCATGGTTACTCTGAGATGGCAAAAACAGCCTCAGCCACCTCTCAACTCTGAACCCCACTCTGCTCTCCCTACTCTGCCCTCCCCGCTTTGCCGCCCCAACTGGGAGCAGGGGGAGGTGACCATAAGCCTCTGGCGTTCAAGGTAGATAAGTCACCCAGTCCGGATGGGATGCATCCTAGGTTACTAAGGGAAGTACGGGAGCAAATAGCAGAGACTCTGGCCACAATCTTTCAATCTTCCTTGGACACAGGCGTGGTGCCAGAGGACTGGAAGGTTGCTAATACTAGGCTTTATAAATAGAGGTATAAAATACAAAAGTCAGTAAGTGCTGACTAACCTCTATAAAACTTTGGTTAGGCCTCAGCTGGAGCACTGTGTCCAATTCTGGTCACCACACTATAGAAAGGATGTTAAGGCATTGGAAAGGGTACAAAGAAGGTTTACTAGAATGGTACCAGGATTGAGGGACTTCAGTTATGGGGAAAGGCTAGATAGGCTAGGTTTATTCTCTTTAGAACAGAGAAGGTTGAGAGGAGACCTAATAGAGGTTTATAAAATCATGAGGGGATTCGACAGAGTGAATAAGAAAAAACTGTTTCCACTGGTGGGCGAATCAGTGACTCGTGGTCACAGATTTAAAATAGTTTCAAAACGAAGCAAAGGGGAGCTGAGGAGAAATGTTTTCACTCAGCGGGTTGTTCGAATCCGGAATGCATTGCCTGAAAAGGTGGTGCAGGCAGATTTGATAACAGCTTTTAAAAGAGAATTAGATCTTTATTTAGGGAGAACAGGTTTGTTAGGTTATGGAGGGAGAGCGGGGCAGTGGGATTGAGTTGCTCTTTTCAAATAGCAGGCACAGACTAGATGGGCCAAATGGCCTCCTTTAGTGCTGTAAAATTGTATGATTCTATGATAAGCACAGTTGAAGAGGAAAGTCTTCAGGCGTAACCTGAAAATGGGGAAGAAGGTGGCAAGGCGGAGTGATTGAGGAAGAGTTCCACAGTTTCGAGGTAGTAGCTGAAAGTGCAGAACAGTAGGGAATGAGGGACAAGCAGGAGGCCAGCGACAACAACAGTAACAACAAAATTGCATTTATAGAGTGCCTTTCACGTCAGGAGGACGTCCTAAGGCACTGAGGAGGAAGAAGAGCCAAGTGAGGAGGAAGGATCAGAATTAGAAGCAAACAGACACGTTTTCAAACTAACTTTGCTTTCACACTCAACAACAAAATTACACTTGTATAGCGGCTTTCACGTTGAGAGGACATCCCTAGGTGCTGGACAGTTCACTCAGCATGAACAGTGAGTGAGGACTGATGGAAATGGGGAGGAATAATTTCCACTAGATGGTGGGTTAGTCACTAGAGGGACTGGATTAAGGTAATCACCAAAAGAGCATAGGGAGAGGTTAGACTGTTTGCACAAAGACTTGTTTGGATGTGAAACGTCTAACATGGACTGTGATTCAGGTGGAATCTGTGTTTAACAGGAAATTAGGAAAATACTAATGATAATTATTTCCCATCAAATAGTGGGAAGGAAATGGGAGAGCAAATCTGCAAACAAATTTAAGAAAGATGGAAAACAATAGAAAAGTGATCATGGGGATTTCAATCATCCAAACATAGACTTGGAAAATAACACAAGAGCAAGAGGGTGGAAGCATTCCTGAAATATGTGCAGGAAATTGTTGGACCAGAAATCAGTATATTTCCGGTCCAACAAGGAAGGAAGCAGTGCTGGATCTAGTTCTGGGAAATGAAATGAAATGGAACATCTGGATAACAGTGATCACAACATCTTTAAGTTTGGAGTACTTATGGAAAGGGACAAGGAACAGTCAAAGGTGAAGATACTCAACTGGAAGAGGGCTATTTTCAATGAGTTGAAAAGAGATCTTGCCAAGGTGAACTGGAAAGAAAGTTTGATAGGTAGAATGGTAAATGAGCATTGGGAAGCTTTCAAGGGAAGATAGTTCAGGGGCAGAACAAATACATTCTTACAAAAGGGAAAGTTAGGGCAGCTAATGCACCCCGGATGAGAGCGTTAGCTCTCATCCAGGGAGCATCCCAAGAAATTGGGATTAAGATGAAACAGAAAAATGAAGTTTATCATAAATATCAGATCCAAAACAGAGAAGATAATCAAACAGAATATACGAAGTACAGAAGAAAACTGAAAAACGAAATAAGAGGCAAAGCGATTATATGAAAAAAGATTATTGGGTAACTTAAAAGGGAATTGTAAGGTATTTTATAAGTATTATAAAGAATAAAAGGTCAGTCGAAAGTAGAGGGGGTCCAATTAGGGACCAAAGAGGAAATCTTATTGTGAAGGCAGAGAGCATGTCTTGTGTACTGAATGAATACTTTGCATCTGTCTTCACAAAAGAAGAGGATGCAACTCATGCCACAGTATCGCAGGAGAGGGTAGAGAAATTGAATAGGATAAAAATAAACAGAGAGGGGGGGGTGGCAGTGCTCAAGGTAGACAAGTCACCCTGTCCAGATGGGATGCATCCTAGATTGCTGAGGTAAGGGTGGAAATAGCAGAGGCTCTGGCCACAATCATTTGTGCAAATATTGCAATTGCAAATACAACAGAAGTCCGTTTATCCATGACTCGATGAACCGGCATTTCCATGTAACCGGCACGCCAAAACAAAAGTCCCCATTTGATAAACCAGAACTTATCCGTAACAGTAGCGGTGGTGTGTTTGTAAATGCATAAATAATAACATAATAACAGAATATTGTATTGGTACTTATTGTTAAAACTACTCTCTTGCGCTTCTTACCTTTGCTGGTAGTTGCTGCGCTTGAAGCCATGATGCTGCGATTGAGGTTTATAGTCCAGCGATTCTTTTTAAAATGGAGCACGCCAAGCGGGTGAAAAAAACAGAGCGCGACTTTAAAGCCATACTAGTGGCAAACTGATAACCCACATTGTCACGCAGGTGCAGTACTTAGGTTTGCCGCTAGTAGAGTCTAGGGCTATCGTCTTGCCTCTCGTAAAGTCATGCGACTTTAAAATGGCGCTGCCGTTTTTTTCACCCGCTTGGTGTCCTCCATTTAAAAAAGAATTGCTGGACTGTAAACCTCAATCAGTAAAGGTGAGAAGCGCAAGAGAGTAGCTTTAACAATAAGTACCAATATAATATTCTGTTATTATCTGATATTATTTAGTCTGGTATGTATGGTGTGTGTTAAAAGAACTTTCTTTTTTTTGTGGTGGGCTTTCGGCCGCGGGCCGCCCAGGTATCCAGCAGGTGCTTTAACCGGCATTGGCCAGGTCGGATAAACGGGCTTTTACGATATTACTCCTCTGTACAAAAAAAGGCAGGAGGATAAACCCGGGAACTCCAGGCCAGTCAGCCTAGCATCAGTGGTTGGGAAACTTCTAGAGATGACAATTCAGAATGAAAATCTAATCTTCACTTAGAAAAATATGTGTTAATAAAGGACAACTAATATGGATTTGTTAAAGGCATATCATGTGCAACAAACCTGATAGAGTTTTTTAATGAAGTAACGGAGAGGATGATAAAGGTATTGTAGTTGATGTGAAATATGTGGATTTTCAAAAGGCGTTTGATAAAGTGCCACATAAGAGACTTGTAAGCAAAATAGAAGTACATGGTATAAAAATGACAGCGGCAGCATAGATACAAAACTGGCTGCGAGACTGAAAGCAGAGTGTGGTGGTAAACAGTTTAGAGAAATATCTGAAAGGGAAAAATCTAAAAGAGTGTGTGTGTGGTGGTGGGGGGGGGGCAGAAGACAAGAAAATAAGAGTAAGCAGAGAGTTCTTACAGAGAGCTGGCACTGACATTCTAGGTCAAGTGGCCTCCTTCTATTCTGTAAAAGTCTATTGTTTCACTCCGGTCCTGGTGTGTCCTCTCCTCTGCTTTGTGATATTAGAACATCAGCTAAGTCCTGTCCGTTAGAGGGAGTGGAAATGTGGCGCACAATCAATAAAGGCAAGAAATTACATTTAGGAATCTAATGCAGGTGTGTTAACCTTCAGTCAACCCTGGTTCAGAATATATTGCCTCAATTATATGCTGAGCACAGAGAGCTACACAGTGACTGGATTTAATTTATTTTAGGTCACCATCCTTTCAATGGTTTCAATGATGTTCCACTTTTCTGCCTGCCTTCCCTCCACCTGCGCCCGGTATCTCCAGTGTGAAGCTGGTCTCTGAGGGACAGCAGAGTGACATCAAACACCGCAGCCATGAGGGGCGTCAATCAAATTCACTTGATAATGGTCAGTTTGTATAGGGGGTCCTCAGGCCCTGGAGACAATGCAGAACAATGGAATGAGACTGATCTCAGTGATTCTGGGATGAGGCCTCATCTCCGTGTTAGCGGGATGAGATATAAGGATCAGTTAGATACCCTCATCCTCTTCAGCTTTGATGTTATTAATTTCTATTATGAGAGGTCTTTGGTAGTGTAAATAGGGAGAAACTGGTAAAGATTGGCTAAATAGCCTCTTTCTGAGGTGTAAAATCTATTATTCTATATAGTAGTTCCACACAGGGCAATGTCTCGGAGGCTGACTTTTCTGAGCTCTCTTACTTGGTGTTGTCAGAATCGATGGTGTGGAAGAGTTTTTCCAGCTCCTCCTCGTTGAGCGTCCCATCAGAGAAGAAGGCTCGGAATTCATCCAGGGATAATTTCCCATCGTCTGGAACACAGGAGAAAGTGGAAGATATCAGGCTTCCAGGTATTCCAGCCACAAAAAACACAACAGAAACATACCAGTGACACACTCAACACAGCAGGACACATTCCAGATAGTGAGCCTTCCTCCCCACTCCAAGCACCCACAACCAGACCCCACCACAGCGCCCACTCCCAGCTTGGCTCACTGAGTGAAGAGTGAGGTTTGCTGCTGCCCAAAGGCACAGACGGAGAGGTGGGTTATACAGTTTTGAAGCAGGGAGAGATTCTCATTAATCTTGTCACCCTCGAGTCTGTGCAATTTAGTTTGTGACAGGCTGACACACAGAAATCCATCAACCTGCTTAAGAGTATCCAAACCAGACTAAGTGTTCTGTGTATCCCACAGGACATTTCCAGAAACTTTGTCTCTCTTTTCTCCTCACTCTCTCTCTCTCTCTCTGTCCCTCTCTCTTACTCTAATTCTGTCTCTCTCTGTGTTGGCCCCACTCTCGACTCTCCTTTCTCTGTTTTTCTCTCTCGTTCTCTACATCCCTCTCCTGCTCTCGCTCTCTCCCTCTGTCCCTCTCTCCGTTCTCCTCTCTTTCTCTGTTCTCTCTTGTGCTCAGTTATTAACAGTTTCAAAATGATTTTGCAGAACTTAAGAAGACGTCAGAGAGCAGAGACAGCCCTCAGCTCGAGCCAGTCCTGGTGTGCAGCCTCAATACACACAGTGTATCTTGCCACCTCAGCTCTCAATACAGCAACAACAACAAAATTACATTTGATACACTGCAACCAGTGCTCAGCAGTCACCTTCGACCAGGACACTGGGAGAAACTCCTTTCTCTTTTCTCCTTTCTATGGTGTGTCAGCCTAGACTGTGAGTCCTGACATGGGGCTTGAATTGAACACTGAACCTTCTGACTCAGAAAGAGCACAAGTGACTGAGCCAGGCTGACAATGCAAATGTCCTTCTGTGATGCTCCAGTCAAGAGATTTGTATCCTACAACACAGAGATACAATAAAGGTCTCTGTTACAATGAGATTCACAGGAAGATGGATGGTTCAGTGCAACCTACTTTTTGCAGCTAACATCATTTCCTAGATGGCTTTCTGAAGGATGACTGGGAGCTCGGGCTGTGCTGTGTTCCTGGCTTATGGTTGTGGGAATTCAGATGGTGAATAATTTACTGAACGAGTTGTGAACAGAGACAAGCGCAAACGCCCAAGTGCTTCAGGAAAAGGAGCATGTCATGAACTATGTTTGGTCATTCACTCAACTCCAGTATTTCAAACACCCCAGACACCCCTCAACCCCAGATACTACCAGATCTCTCCTCACACCCACAGCTTACCCATATGCATTGAATGCCGTATGTCACTCGTCAGTATCTGGCGTCTACCAGATACTGACGAGTGACATACGGCTATGATGTGCCTCCAGCGAGGCCTGAAGTGGCAGTGATGAGCAGCTATGTGCAGAGAGCGCAAACAGCCTTTAGCGAGCAGTCAGCCTAATGGGAAGGTAACCGAGTGAGGCGCTAACACAACTCATCAAGAAAGATGTGCGGTTAGAACTATTTAAGCTTCAATAGTCAAGAGGATGGGAGGTTGTCTCATAGCGAATCACAGGATTTACTGTAAAGCGTAAGTATTTGTAGACGAACATGGCAGCCAATTTGTACACAGCAGTGTGCCATAAACAGCCATCCGTGCATTCCTTCACACATGTCATTGTGCTGTACATTGCTCTCAGCAGGTCAGAATACTGACTGCACTGATAATAAATTATATCTATAAGAAGGTATGAAAACCGCTATATCAAATGCAAGAATCATTATTATAATAATCTTTGCATTTGATATAGCACCTTATCACGTCTTCAGCCGTCTCAAAGCGCCTCACAAAATATACTGTAAAACAAAATTGTGGGTAATACAAGGTGATCCCTGAAGACAATCCTGTAGCTTAGTGGTTAAAACCATGGTTTAAATGGTTAAACAAATAGTGAGTATGAATTTGAGAAACACACAGACAAACCCGTGTAACCACCCTGGCTTCTAGCCTGGCTCTAGCCAGGATGGTTACACAGATTTCTCAAATTCATCCTCACAGTTTGTTTATTTCTGAGCTGGCGTCACATTATGTGAGAGAATAATGTAACAGTTGACAGTGGGTGCGTGGCCAAGAAGGGAATTCCTGGCAGCAGAGAATAGCTCAGAGCAGATTGCCCAGACTGGCAGAGCCAGCATAACACAGAGAAACCTGAGAACTCCAAAATATAGCTATAGGTAACATCTGGTCAAACTCATTAAAGTATCTTCCAGGCAGCTTCAGCAGTCCCAAACACTACCACAGCTCACGTTCAAATTTGACATCAGGGTCTCACAGTCTAGGATGGCACTCCAATGCAATGCTGAGGGAAGCTCTTCTTGTTACAGGAGCCATCCTATGGACAAGTTGCTAAATCAAGGCACCCATCGCCTCTGTTTACCTAGCAGTAAGTAGGTTGTTAGTCGATTGATGGGATTGCTTTTTCACGGATAATAATCCCTTTAAAAAAATTGGGTCACTCAATCCATGACTGTTTGTGGGACATTGTTTGTGCAATTAGCTGTTGCGTTTCACCCACAAAATATTCAGTCACATTACAGTATATTCCCATTATAATATATTCTGTGAAGCGCTTTGAGATGTCTTGAAGAAATTATAAGGCTCTATACCAAATGCAAGGATTATTATTATATTTTCAGATGTTAAAAATCTCATGGCATTTTTGGAAGAGGAGAAAAATATCCTAGCTAACAATCATCCAGATAAAATTGGTCATGCACTTCATGGCTGTTTGTAGGATGTTGCTGTATGCAAATTAGCTGTCACATATGCTCACTAAATACTCAGTCACTTTACAGTAATTCCAGTGTAGCACTTGAGATGTTTTGATGTTATAGATTTTATATTTGAGGACAGGTTTGCGGGGTTATGGGGAGAAAGCTTCATTGTGGGATTGACTTTGAATAGCTCTTTTCAAAGAGCCGGCACTGACTCGATGGGCTGAATAACCTCCTTTTGGCTGTAAAATTCTATGATTCTATGATAGACACTGTATATAAATGCAAGTTAGAATCGATTCAGTGTTACAGGAGTGTAAATTCTTTCATGACTATAATGGGGGGAGATAATGGTCAAAGGGATGAAAATTAACTTGCTCTCCAAATAATCGGGCAATCACATTCAGTTGTTACTCTCGTGTGTAGAAATACTTATTGATGTGTGGCTTGAAATTAGCCTTCATGCCTCTAAATATAATACTCCTTGCATTTGATGTAATGCTTCATCACGCTGTTGAGATGTCTCAAAGTGCTTCACAATACTGTAAAGTGGATTGGCTGCAATTTGTTGGTAAATGTTTCCGATATTCCTATTGTGTTGGTGTATGTGAGACTATTGTTTTGTCTTTACTTTCTCAATCCCATTAATAATAATCCTTGCGTTTGATATGGTGCCTTATCACGTCATTGAGACATCTCAAAATGCTTCACATAATATACTGTAACCTGAATTGACTGCATATTTTGTGCGCGATACGCGGCAGCCAATTGCGCACTGCAATGCCCTACAAATAGATGTGGATCAAAGTGACCAACTTATTTTTTTAAAGGAAATATTACCCCCTGAAAAGCGATCTGCCAATCGACTAACAACCAGGTTCCTACTCACTGCTAGGCAAACAGTAGCATGTGGAGTAAGGAAATTTGCCCAAATTGCTCTGGCAGCAATCAAACCTATTGCCTTGTTGGCAAGGTAAGTGTTCTAACCACTAAGCTACAGGAGTCCGTATTGTAAATTTAGGTGTCTTAAACACTTCATAAGATCTTGTCTGAGACTCTCTTTTCAAGTCTTATCTGGTTGTTCCTCTTTGCCCATCCCCCTAATAATCAGCCTAGTGGCTGTCCTCTGTACCGTCTCCAGGCCTGGGCAGCACCCCCTTATATTGCAGCATCCAGATCAGTTGCAGGCCCCCTAACCTACCTCATACTGGTGGCTGAGCTCTCGAATAGACCTTGGAGAATAAACATCATACAGGTTCTTGGAATAAATAATTCAAATGAAACGCTCTCCCATATACTGAAAGAACCAGCAGATCATATCAGGAACTCATGGGAGCGAGTCACTAAAGGCCAATATTGATCCATGAAATCTCACTAAGTAATGATCTTATAAATAAACAAGCCTGGGCTCAGTGAACCTGGGTGCTGATAACCCCACAACTTAAGCAAAGCAATATGTTCCCTTAATCCTCAGAGCCTGCCAGGCTCAGCTGCAGAGGTTCCTGGCTTCTAGGATTGCCTGCTTTTAGCTCACATACTCTAACATTACAACAGCCACCAAAACCACAGCAAGCAAGCAATTCACAACACTACACATCCTCTCAGAGAAAATAATGAGTTTAAACCTCAGCGCTGCATATAGCGCCTTACACATTATAAATAAAGAAGCTGCATTTGATATAGCACCTATCACTTCTTCAAGGCATCTCAAAGCATCTCAAAGAATATACTGTGAATTGAACAGTATGCTGAGGAACCAACCAGGGAACAGGCTATCCTAGATCTTGTTTTGTGTAACAAAATTGGGCTAATCAGCAATCTGGAAGTTAAGGCTCCTCTAGGTGACCATAACATGATGGAACATGTTGAAATATAACATTAAGTTAGAGAGCGATGTAATTAAGTCCGAAGCATGAGTAATTTTTTTTAAATACAGCCAACTTTGCGAGTATGAGAGAAGATTTGGCTAAAATAGCCTGGAAAATTGGATTTAAATGCATGACAGTAGACCAGCAATGGCAAACGTTTAAGGATATAATACTTAATTCCTCATGATCACATATTCCCTGGAGGAATAAAAATACCACGGGAAAAGTGGTTTAACCATAGCTAACTAGAGAAGTTAGCTATGGAAAGTCAAAAGAAAAGGCCTATAATACTTCCAAAAAGAGCAGTAAACCTGAGGATAGGTTAGGGCTTTGGAGATCACCAAAGGAAAACCAAAGAACTGATTAAGTGGGAGAAGGTGGATTATTAGGGTAAATTAGCTTGGAACATAAAGACATATGAGTTTTGACAAATACATAAAGACGAAGAGACTATCAAATAGGGTCCGTCGATATGGAAATTTTCCGATTTCGATATATCGATGGACTCATATCGATATATACCAATATATCTATATTTTCGGGTTTTTTATACTGCGCATGTGCGCGCATTTGGAGGTGCACGCGCATTCGGAGGTGCGCGCGCATTCGGAGGTGCACGCGCATTCGGGGCCTATCTCCTCAGGAGGTAAATATCTCTCTCTCTCTGTGTCTCTCACACTCACTCTCTCCATCTCTATCTCTTTCTGTGTCTCTTTGTCTAGTCTCTCCCTCCCTCTCCCCACTCCCGTCTCTCCCTCCTTCTCGCATCCCGTCTTTCCCTCCCTCTCCCTCCCTCCCTCTGTTTCTCCCTCCCTCTCCACCCCTGTCTCTCCCTCCCTCTCCTCCCACCCCTTGTATACTTGTATATTGTATTCGAGGACTACGAATACAATATGGCGGCTAGCACCTCGGTCTGTGCATTGTGTAGAGATGAGCATTCTGGGTCATGTAGTTCAGTGCGCGCGCATTCGGATGTGCGCGCGCTTTCCATGCTCTAGGCCCAGCAGGTTGCAATGCCGGTGACAAGGTACCAATATATTTTTTATATCGAATTTTTCGATATATCGACGGGCCCTACTATCAAAAGTGAATGTAGATCCATTGCAGGCAGAGACAGGAGAAATTATAACGGTGGATAAAGGAATGACAGAGTCATGAAACAAATATTGTGTTTCTGTCTTCACGTTAGAAGACACTGAAAACTTACCGAAAATAGAGCAGAATCAAGCGACTAATGTTAGCGAGGAATTTACAGAAATTAACATCAGCAAAGAATTAGTACTAGAGAAATTGATGGGATTACACTGATAAATCCCCCGGTCCTGATGGTCTGCTTCCTCGGGTTGTAAAAGAGGTGGTTGCAGAGATAGTGGATGTTTTGTCTTTGATCTTCCAAAATTCCTTGGATTCTGGAATGGTTCCCATTGAATGGAAGGTCGCAAACGTAACGCCATTATTTAAGAAAGATAGGAGAGAAACAATGGAGATCTATAGACCAGTTAGTCTGACATCAGTGGTTGGGAAAATTCTAGAATCCATAATCAAGGACATCATCCCCACGATGATGTCCTTGATTATGGATTCTAGAATTTTTTCTAGTATGTAGAAAATCATAACATGATTAGGCAGAGTCAACACGGCTTTATGAAATGGAAATCATGTTTAACAAATTTTTCAAGTTTTTTGAGGATGTAACAAGCAGTTAGATAGGGGGAACCAGTAGATGTAGTATATTTGGATTTTCAGAAAGCATTCGACAAGGTGCCACAGAAAAGGCTGTTGGGTATGATTAGAGCCCATGGAATTAAAGGTAATGCATTAACAGATTGGAGATTGGCTAACAGAAAGAAAACATAGAGTAGGGATAAATGAGTCCTTCTCAGATTGGCAGAATGTATCTAGTGGAGTGCCCCAAGGATCAGTGCTTGGGCCTCAACTATACAAAGCTAGTTGGGAGAGTAAACTGTGAGGATGACACAAGAATTCAAAGGGATATATTCAGGCTAGGTAAACAAGCTGGGCAAGAAGGTGGCAGACGGAGTATAATGTGGGAAGTGTGAACTTATTCACCATGTTAGTAAAAATAAAAATAGCGGATTATTTTCTGGAGGGGGAGAGACTAGGTAGTGTTAGGTTCAGAAGGATTTGGGTGTCCTTGTACAGCAGATACAAAAAGTTAGTATTGCAGGTACAGTAGCAACCAGGAAGGCGAATGGCATGTTGGTGTTCATTGCAAAAGGGTTAGAGTACAAGAGTACATATTCAAGACTGAGATTGATAGATTTCCAAAAAATAGAGGGATTAAGAGATATGGGGAATTAGGTTAGAAGATCAGCCATGATCTTATTAGGTGGCGGGGCAGGCTCGAGAGACCAAATGGCTTACTCTTGCTCCTATTTCTTATGTTCTTATGAATTGACTATATGTTTTGTGGATGAAAAGAGGGCATCCTAAAGTGCTGAGATATTCTCTATCATATAGATATCCACAACTTGTTTGTGGGGACGCTGCTGTGCCCAATTGACTGCCGCATTTCGCCCACAAATATACAGTCAATTCACTTTACAGTATATTCTGTGAAGCAGTTTGAGACGTCTAGAAGACGTGAAAAGCTCCAATATCAAATGCAAGGATTATTACTATTATTATATACACAGGGGCTGCTATTCTGTATAATGCCAGGCAGACCCAGGCTTTCTGTTGCCAGACAGTGTGCCAGGCAGCCCCCTCGCCCCATCCGCATTCTCTGTCCCAGCTCTGAAGGAGAGGAGGGTGAGGGACCCGCCTACGCACCCTGTGAAGTAAAGACCTGGGAGTATCAGGTTAACAGCCACCGCCTGCTCCTACACAGCACAGGCTCGGGGTCCAATTAAATAAACCAGTTTATAATCTGCTCTTCCTGCAAACAGAAGTGCTTCACCAGCAGAGTCCTCCGTTTCCATGCCAACAACCATCGGAGAGGACGGTGTTAGAATGAGGCTGGCAGGACGTAGGATAGTAATACAGAGAAACGGGGGCAGGGGTGGGAGCTGGGGTTTGGGGGAATCTCAGTGTAGCGAGTATCCATTAATAAATGCCCTATATGGTGGTGATGGGTGGGGGGGGAGGGGGGGTAATGAAGCAAAATCAAAGCATGGTGGTATTTAGAGAGGGAAGTTTTAAGCTCTGAGTGATTCCACATTAAATATTGAAAGACAATTTCTGAATAATTGAGAAAGATGCAGTGAGAGGAAGCACTCAGCCCAGCCACTGTCTGCTGCTCTGTACCCCTCACAGGCACATCTTTAGCCTGTCTCCTGCCCTGTGTTTGTCACTCAATTGCACCCTGAAATCTGATCGGCAGCTACTGGGGCAGGGGGAGAGGAAGGCAGGTCAATGGGACTGAATGCATTGTTCATTAAAACAGCAGCAGAGGCACAATGGCTCAAATGAACTAATTTTGCTGGAGCAAAGTGTGCTTCTATAGATGATATGCTTGGATATGGAATGCCTCCGTCAGGACTTGGAAGGACAGAGCAGACATTGCAGACATGGACTCTTCTCACTCATCTCCCAAGCCAAAGCACTAATGGGTATGGTTGTCCTAGCTAGGCAAGTAACCTGCCAGGCAGTGTGCTTAGTGATGTTAGCTGGTTAAATTCCACGACTTACTGCAGAACACACTCTGAGGCGTGGTTCTCATCAACCTGCAAAGGGTTCATTTTCCTGGGCAGAGAGTGGGCATTGCACACCAACAAACAGACAGGTCATGGTTATGTGTAACTCTCAGTATTCGGGTTTGAGCACAGAGATGGGTATGTACACCTGTCAGACACGTAGGTGACTAGAAAAAGCCTATCTCCATATCTGAGATTTAAAGACAAGCACAGACGCTCGATGACGTCCTACCTCACCTCCTTCCAAATTAACACCTTTTCTAGGAAGCAAATTCTTGCAAAATACACCCACATTCTCTTTCACGTTTACAATTTACAATTTTAAAATAACTTATTTGAAACGAAACCCGACTGGATAATAATAACAATTCTTGTATTGATATAGAGCCTTTTCACGTTTTCGACAAGTAGCAAAGAGCTTCAGAGCCAATTGCGAACAAACAGTTATGGATTGTTTTCATTATTTTTAATAAATTATTATTTTAAATAAATTATTGTATTTTTAATTTTGACCCCCACAAAAGCAATTATCCAATCGACTAACAATCAGGTTACTAGTTACTGCTAGGTAAACAGAGACATGTGGAATAAGGATTTCACCTTGCCCAGGAATAGGAGCTAATGAGATCTAATTGGCTGCACATATCAAGTAGAGAGACATTCTGTTAGGATTATAGGATTAAATACTGCCACCCAGTCACTCGAGAACCACACTGTATTACAGAGCAGATCTCCACCCTTGACACATGCCACCAACAGGTTAAACACAAAATTGTAAAAATAAACATCATGAGGCAATAAGAATTATTACATGTGTCACCTATTGGTCACTTAGCTAACCTATCAATTGGACAAGCGGTGGGAAAGATTGCCAAACCATGCTTCCAATGTAAGCGGTTTTACCTACTTGTTCTCCAGCAGTTACCACAATAACTCTGAGACCCTCTGAGGTCCCCAAACCATGGGTCTTGCTAACCTGTACCTAATATTCTCCAAATAAGCAAGGTATTGTATATCCCTCCAGGGAAAGTGCACATTTCAGACATGGGAATTTTTCTGCGAGAAGATGGTAGATATGTGTGGAACTTAACCATGGTAGTAGTTCCTATGTGTAGCTTGATGGAAAAATATCTGCTTATATCACAGTTCATCAAATGCCTTCCTACAATTCATCTGAACACCAACCTCTGCATTGCCTTTATCTATAATAATAAATAATAATAATCCTTTGATTTGAGCACCTATCATATGCAGAAATGTCTCAAAGGACTTCACAGGGCCTTTTGGTGTGAGGTGCAATAGCTATGCAGTGTGGAGATGAATTCTGCCATTGGTAATTCTGTTATTGCCTGAAAACACTCTGCTTAATTAGTTGAGCATTATAGTGTACCTGAGCTATCCATTGCTAGCCTAAAGGTCTCCTACATTGATGCCCTATTATGAACTCAGGAGATTTACATTTATTTTCACTCACAAAATACAAAGTCAAATCACTTTACAATACTCTATATTCTGTGAAGTGCTTTGATATGTCTCAACAGCATAATGGGATGCTGTATCAAATTCAAAGATTATTATTATTTAATTATTTTGACTGTTCAGTGCCTTGGGATGTGAAGGACACTCCACAAATGTAATTTTGTGCTGTTGTATTTACTGTTTAATTGGATTGTTGACTACTATAATAGTTCTTCTCTGTGTGTTAGTTTCCGGGTTAATAAATATCAGAGCTGAAGCTGAGGTGGGGGTTGGGAGAGGAGATGGAGAGAGCTGCAGTGAACACACAGAGACCTCCCTGGTTTGAGCTTGCTGTGCTCCGAGATGCTGTCCGGCGTGAAGGGTTCTATATAAATGCAAGTTGTTGTGATGGTTGAGTTGCCTGAGAATGTTACACCAGCTCCAACCTTGCCAAGGTTGGCTTTATTCCAGTTCTGTACATAAAGCACTCAGACTAGCTTTCATCATTCTCTTCCAGCAGTTCCGATCCCTAATTGCGTGATCTCCACAGCAAGATATGGGAAAACAGGAGCAAGAGGAGGATGTTCAGTCTAATGAGCCTGTACCCTCCGTGTTGTTTTCAACAAATCTTTCCATTCCAATGTCTGCACGAATGGCCTGCTCTTGCTTCTAATTCATATGTTCATTTGCCACACCCCATATTCCTTCCACTACCCAAGTCTGTTTCTCTGTTAAACATCCCTATCTGTCTCTACATTGTCACAAGCCTCTTAGAGATGAAACAACAACAACTTACATTTATGTAAGAGGAAGCACTTCCTACCCTCAGCTCTGTCTCGGTTCCAATTTGAAGGCTCTGCCTCAATGACACGTTACGCACTCCCTGAGTTTGACTTGCCACTTGCTGCTGTAGCTTTGCTCATCATTTTTCTGATGACACTGCATTTTCTGCAGCGCTAAAGCTTGGAGTGTGTGAATTCCGTCTCCCAGGCACGTCTGCCTTCACTTTAATCAATCACAGCTTTGCTTCAGGGTAGCAGCACATCACCGGTTTTCACTTGCTTTACAGTTTTGATTCTTATAGAAACTCATCCCATCTATAACACACTTTACAGTAATCTCTGTTGGGATAAAATTGGTCATTCACATCACGCTGCTTGTGGGACGTTGCTGTGCACAAATTGGCTACCGCTTTCACCCACAAAATACATTTTATACGAAATTCTCTGATGTCTTCCTGACATCAAGAAAGGCACAATATCAAATGCAAAATTATTGTATTATTATAACTATAGTAAAGCAGGTGCCGCAGCATTTGCAAATGATAAACAGCCATGCAATGAATGAGCCATTAATCTGAGATCGTCAGACAGGACACCAGGAAAATTTCCCTTCCTTTTCCAATAGTGCTAAGGATTTAACATCCACCTGAACATGTCGACAGAACCTCGGTTTAAAGGAAGGACCCTCTGACAAAGCAGCCTCCTTCATTGGTGCGTCAGCCTAGACTGTGAGCTCAAAGTCTTCTGCGTGGACTCGAACCCTTAACATTCTGATTGAGAGATACGAGCTGACACCCACTGACTCAAAACACTTATTGCAAATGTGGCAGAAACAAAAACATTGTATTTCCATTATCGCAGCACCCCAGATCACATTCCACAAATAGGAAAGAAGAGTGAATTTGCTGGGAATGTAACTGCAATAACAACAACCAAATTACATTTATAGAGCGCCTTTCACATCGGGTGGACATCCCAAGGTACTGGGTGGGGAGGGCCAGCCAGGCAGGCGGGCAGGGTGGGGTGGGGTGAGCGGGGCAACGGGCAGGGCAGGTTAGGGGACTCCAAAACATGCTCTGATGAGCAGAGGTTAGTTACTCTGGCAAGTCTCAAAGGTGCTTGTTCTGTTTTAAATCCACATGTGATTTATTGATCTAGAGCAGACTAGCATCAGTAAGAGGCTCTTTTAAAGACACCATAGCTATCGGTTAACAACATTACAGCCTGGATGAGTGCCAACTGTTTGCAGTTGAATGTTGACAACCTGAACCTGTGGGAAACCTAGCCATCAGGTTTGATCCCTAGCTGCTCTTTCACCCCCTCACCTGGTGCCTGACCAGAACCATGTTTCTCTACCTCTGCCACATTGCCCGCCTCCGACCGTACCTCACCTCCAAGGTAGCCCAAACCCTTAGCATCGCTTTCGTCACCTCCCATTTTGATTCCTCTAATGCCTTCCTCACCGGGCTCCCCAGCTCCACCATGCATAAAATCCAATAATTCAACTCTTTACCATCCATATCCTTAACGCCACCAATTCCATACCTCCTTCACATTGCCAGGCTCCACCGGCTCACTATTGCAAAACAGAATTACAAGATCCTCATACTCGCATACAACAACAACAACTTCGATTTATATAGCGCCCTCCACGCCGGACAGCGTCTCAGAGCATATACACACTTCATGCCCTGACACAACAACAACAACAACAAATTACATTTATAGAACGCCTTTCACGTCGGGAGGACGTCCCAAGGCGCTGCACAGGAGGCGTGTGACCCGAGCTGAGAGGGGAGTGTTTGGGAAGGGGTGGAACACGAAGGGGAGGTCGAAAAATTCGGGGTGGAACAAAATGCACGGTCGAAGAGGAAAGTCTTCAAACCGGCCTTGAAGGAGGAAAGGGAAGAAACGAGACGGAGGGATTGAGGGATGGCATTCCATAGGGTGGGAGCGGAGAAACTGAAGGCCCGGCCTCCGATGGTGGGGCGGTTCGGGCGGGGGGCTTGGAGTAGGCCAAGTCCTGTTGAACAGAGGGTCCGGGTGGGCGTGTAGGGGGAGAGTAGATTGGTTAAATAGGGCGGGGCAAGGCCGTGTAATGCCTTGTAGGTGAGGACGAGGATCTTGAACTCAATCCTCTGGAGAATGGGGAGCCAATGGAGACGGGCGAGGGTGGGGGTTATATGGTCGCGGAGGCGGGTGCGGGGATAATACACGGGCTGCAGAGTTTTGGATAACCTGCAGCCTGTGAATGGAGGAATTGGGGAGGCCGACCAGGAGAGTTTCCGTAGTCCAGCCTCGAGGTGATGTACGCGTGCACAAGTGTTTCGGCAGCGCGGGGGGTAAGATAATTGCGGAGCCTGGCAATGTTGCGCAGGTGGAAATAAGCGGTGCCGGTCAAGGCACGGAAGTGGGGGAGGAAGGAAAGTTTTTGATCGAACGTGATGCCGAGGTTCCTGACTGGCTTTGTGAGATGGAGAGTGCAGCCTTGGATGTTGAGGCTGGCAGCGCCCGATATGCGGAGGCGCTGGCTTGAGCCAATCAGGAGGGCCTCGGTCTTACTCACGTTCAATTGCAAGAAGTTGTCCCTCGTCCAGGACTCGATGTCGGACAGAACATCGATGGTCCGGGGGTTGAGGGATGAGGCAGAAAGGTACAACTGGGTGTCGTCCGCATACATGTGGAATTTTACCCCATGTTTGCGGATGACATCGCCCAGAGCGTGTAAAGGGTGAAAAGGAGGGGACCGAGGACTGAGCCCTGAGGGACGCCGTGAGAAACTGTGCGGGGGTTTGAGGAAAAACCGTTGGAAGAAACAAAGTGTAAACGGTGGGTCAGATAGGAATGGAACCAGTCAAGGACTGGTTCCTTGAAGGTTGAGGTGGGAGGAAAGACGTTGAAGGAGGATGGTGTGATCGACTGTGTCGAACGCAGCAGACAGGTCAAGGAGGATGAGGAGGCAGAGGGAGCCCTGGTCACAGGCGGTTAGGATGTAATTTGTAACCTTAACCAGGGCAGTTTCTGTGCTGTGAATTGGGCGGAAACCTGATTGGAGGGGTTCAAAGAGTGAATGAGTTGAAAGGAAAGAGCGGAGCTGGGAGGCAACCACTCTTTCAAGGACCTTGGATAAAAACGGGAGGTCGGACATGGGTCGATAGCTTGATGGTTGCGACGCATCAAGGGAGGGTTTCTTCAGGATAGGGGTGATGGTGGCTGTTTTAAGGGAGGTAGGGATGGTGCCTGAGGAGAGGGAAAGGTTAATGGTGTCAGAAATGAGCGGGGCTAAAAAATGGACACCTCCCTAACTCTCTGACCTGCTCTACCAGCTAGCTTTAAGCCCTGCTGGTTTTTAACCAAGCTGCCCAGGTTTTGTGCTGTCGTGCTGGTTGCCGGTGAAGATACACTGTGCCAGCCTTTTACAGTACCAATATGTGTGCATGTGTGACCGTATCTGTCTGTGTTTGTACGCATGTGTTTATGTGTCCGTGGGCATGTGAGAGAGAAATAGAGAAAGCCCAGGAGGGCAAGGCAGTGAGGGCATCAGCTATCACTAAGTGAGAGGCAGGGTGAGAACATGGTAAAGCACATCTGCACGCTCCCTCTTGGGGATGTCATCTGCAGACATGGGGCACACTTCCACATGTACACGGATGATGCCCAACTCTATTTCTCCACTTCACTTTGCGACCCCCAGTCCCCTGATTTTCTGTCAGCCGCCTGTCAGAAATCAGGGGCTGGATGAGCACAAATTTCCTGCAGCTGAATGTTTATAAGACAGAGGCCATACTCTTTGGCTCTCGTCAACGTCTCCATTCACATGGCTCTCACCTCCTCCAACTTCCTGGTCTCCCCCTGAAACTCTCTGAACCTGTGCGCAACCTTGGCATCAGGTTCGACCCCCAACTGTTCTTCCTCCTTCACATCCAGACCCTCACCAGCACCGCCTTCTTCCACCTCCGACGGATTGCCCGTCTCCGGCAATACCTCACCCCAAAAGCCGCTGAAACCTTGGTCCACGCCTTTGTCACCTCACAGCTGGACTATTCAAATGCCTCCTCGCTGGTCTCCCCTCCACCATAATCCACAAAATCCAACTCATTCAAAACTCTGCCACCTGCATACTCACCCGCACCAACATCGCTCCCCCATTACCCCAGTCCTTGGCAGACTTCACTGGCTCCCTATCCCCGAGAGGATTGACTTCAAGATCCTCACCCTTGTTTTCAAATCCCTCCATTCCTCTGCACCCCCCCCTACCTCTCTGACCTCCTCTCTCCTCAAACCAGCTCTCATTGCCTTCGCTCCACTGGGTCTGGCCTCCTCCATGTCCTCCGAATCCTCCGCTCCACCCTCGGCGGCCGCTACTATGCCCCAAGGCTCTGGAACTCCCTTCCTCACTACCTTCACCTCACCCCCTCTCTTCTCAGTTTCAGGCCCCGTTCTCTTTGACCATGCCTTTCTGCCCCTGCCTCGGTCCCGGGATCCGCTATTGTGAAGCGCTCTGAGACGCCATCCAGCATGGAGGGCGCTATATAAATCAAAGTTGTTGTTGTTGTTTATAACACCAGGAGGCTTTGTGGTGGGAGTGTATAATAATAATGATAATCCTTGCATTTCATATAGCGCTTTTCATGTTTTCTTGACATCTCAGATCGCTTCACAGAATATATTGTAAAGTGAAACGATTGTATATTTGTGGGCAAAATGCGGCAGCCAATTGCGCACAGCAGGGTCCCCACAAACAATGTGGATTGAGTGATCAAACTATTTTTTTTTGGAAGATTATTACCCGCAAAAAGCAATCCGCAATTGATCAACAACCACGTTCACAGTTGCTCGAAAAACAGGGAATAAGGAAACTTTGCCAAAGATTTGTCCTGCCTGGGAATCGAACCAAGGTTGCGAAGCAAGTGCTCTAACCACTAAGCTACAGGACTCCAATCACACAATTCATCCAACAACAACAACAACTTTGATTTATATAGCGCCCTCCACGCCGAACGGCATCTCAGAGCCCTTCACAATAACAGATCCACTCTGAGCTTTGGAGCTCGTTGCATCCCATGGCTGATATAACTCACCTCGACTGGCACAAACTCCCCACACCACCCTCAGCACTGCGATTCCCCAGATACCAGTTGGTTTCTCGGTTAACACGAAAGCACCAAATCTAGGCTAGTGGCTCCCCCTGCTGGTACAACCACTAGCTAGTGCAGAGCCCAGTGTACCAGGAATCCCTCTGTGTGACTTAATGTAACTGAGAGTAGTGCAGGGGGGATAGGCAGCAAAACACTCAGGAAGGTGAATGGGACGACTTGCTGCCCACAATGACTTGTCTTCCCTTCCAGGTCCTACTGCTGAGCCAGGCTGGGCCCTTCTGTTACCAGCAGTGCCCTGGGAGACTGGCGGACCCACCTGGCCCAGGAATAGCTTTGTTGATGCTATTTTCATGCTATTTTGTAGCATAAAATATTTTTATTTACAGGCACTAAGTACAAAATATTCTGCTGTTAGTGCCAGTGCCAGCTGGGAGGACAGACAGAGAACACCACCCACCAATGCAGACTGAGGGTGCCTCACTCACAGGAGCGCACACACACTCACAAACCACATCCAGCACCTCTGTGGCTCTACGGGAGAACATGAATAAGTGTGATCACCATGGAAACCAAAGCTCTCTGTTTCCAGGTCCTTCACCTGTCAATCCCTGGCATGCACATGTCAGCATGGGACCAACAGCACACAACACAAAGGAGGCTCCTCACACACTCAGCATGTTCCCCCCAACCCCAGGGGCTCAGACTGGGGGCGGGGGGAGAGGTCAGATGGGGAGGTGGGGGGTCAAATCCCGCCACTTTCTGATCTCCCTGTCTGTCTCCCCTATCATTGTTGCTCTAGCCCAGTAGCATTGAGCGCCACACCTGAATCATCTGGGAAGAAGACTGACATGTGTGAAACTGAGATAGCAGCCAGTACATGTAGCACTGAACACCGGCATAGCGAAGGGTGGACATGGGTGGGGGGGGGGGGGGGGGGGGGGGTGCACCACAACAATGCTCCTTTCCACCAAACACTCAATTCACAGGATCATGTTTATTCCATTAAGTTCTTAGCCTTTTAACCTATTCCTAACAGCAACTTGATAATTGGTTTTGTGTTTAGCCGAACAAACCAGAACCCTGCTCTGGCATTTCTGTGGTCTGAGTTATCAATCCATCTGAGAAAAGATCAATTGGGAGCGGAGTCCCTGGGATAGGGAGAGGTTATGGGGGCTGGGGGGGCATTGGCACAGCTGATTAGTTACATGGACTCTGATAAGACTTCGCACAGACTTCCATGTAGCACCTTTGGCTGGAGCAGCAAATTTTCATTCGCGGATTCATCACTTAATCATCACAGGTAAGCCTGACCTCTCCCCACCCAAACACGCGCACACACACACACACATACAAGCAAGCATGCACACACACACACAACCAGAAGAGGGACCAGGAGGCTGGTCTGGTCACTAGATCCTTGTGGGGTGAGCAGCAGACAGAAACACACAGTGTGGGCAGGCATAGAATCATAGAATCATAGAATTATACTTATTCCATTCGGAGGCCATTTGGCCTATCATGTCCTTACCAGCTCTTTGAAAGACCTATCCAAGTTAGTTATCCAAATTAGTTCAAAATTAGTTCCACTCATCCACGCTCTCCCCATAGCCCAGAAAATTTGTCCTCCACAAATATCTACCTACTCTCTTGAAAGTTGTTATCGAATCAGCTTCCACCACCCTTTCAGCCAATGCATTTCAGATCCATCTGAAAAAATTCTCCTCACCTGTTTCTTTTAGCAACTACTGTATTTCAAATCTGTGTCTTCTGTTACAGACCCACTCGCTGATGGAAATACCTTTCTCTCTGTTCACCCTATCAAATCCCCTCATAATTTTGAGCACCTTTATTAAATATCGCCTTAACCTTCTCTGCTCCAAGGAGAATAATCCTAGCTACTCTAGCATCTCCTCATATCCAAAATACCTAATTCCTGGTACCATCCTGGTGAATATCCTTTGCACTCTGCAATGGGTTTAGACATCCTTCCTAAAGTGTGGTGCCCATAACTGAACACAATATTCTAGCTACGGCCTAACTAGTGTTTTACAAAGATTCATCATAGCCTCCTTAATTTGGTATTCTATGCTCCTATTTCTAAAGTATCCCATGTGCTTTTTTAAAGCTTTATCTACCTGTCCTGCCACCTTCAAAGATTTGCTTATGTGAAACCCCAGATTTCTGTGTTCCTGCACTGTCTTTAAGATTATACCATCAGTTTATATTGCCTCTCCTCATTCTTCCTTCCAAAATACATCACCTTCACATTTCACATTGCAGTTTGCCACTACCCTCCTCACTGTTTACCACTTTTCCTAACTTTATATCATCTCAAACTTGGAACTTGTACTCCCTATACACAAGTCCAGGTAATTTATGTAGATCAAAAACAACAGTGGTCCCAGTACAGACCCCTGGGGGACATAATTGTACACTTCCCTCCAGTCAGAAAAACAACCGTTCACCACCTCTCTCTACTTTCTGTCCCCAACAAGGTTTGTATCCATGGATAGGATATCTGTCCCTTTAATGCTGTAAGCTCCAATTTTTCGAACAAGTCTATTATGTTGCACTTCATCAACAGCCTTTTGAAAATTCATCAACTGCACTTCATCCACCCTCTCCGTTATTTCATCAAAAAACTCTTATTGGGTTTAAAAAGAACTTCATTCCACAGTCCCTCCACCTCGCTCCCTTCAAGTTCTGCCTCATAACCCTCCCATAACTGTCCAATTGGTCACCCCAAATCCCCTCCTTTCCCTGCAACCTCCCTTATCCTGATCCCAGCTTGGATCTGAAACACCGACTGTCCAGAACCTTGGGACATCCTCCCAACATGAAAGGCACTATACAAAAATATCCAGGTTTGTTAGAAATGCTATGCCTTTAATAATGTTGGCTGTCCTTTATTAACCCATATGTTTCTAAGTGAAAATTTACAAGTTTCCCCACTGCTAACGTTAGGCTGACTGACCTGTAGTTTCCGGGTTTATCCTTCTGCCACCTTTTGTACAGGGCAGTAATATTTCCAATCCTCCAACCACTCTGGGACCACTCTGGTATCCAAGGGTGGCCAGACTTTCCGTTATTTCCACCTGTACTTCCCTCAGCAACCTAAGATGCATCTCTTCACACAGGTGACTTATAATAATAATAATCTTTGCATTTGATATAGCACTTATCATGTCTTCCAGACGTCCCAAAGCGCTCCACAGAATATACTGTAAAGTGAATTGACTGTATATATTTGTGGCCGAAACGTGGCAGCCAATTGCGCACAGCATTGTCCCACAAACAGTTGTGGATTGAAATGACCAATTCATTGAAGTTTTTTTTGGAGCGAGTATTATTAAGTGTGTGGAGTAAGGAAACTTACCCAAGTTTCGCCCTGCCTGGATTCGAACACAGGTCTCGCGCTCTAACCACTGAGCTACAGGACTCCACTACAGGGCTACCGTCTATAGAACTTATCTGCCTTTTATCAACTTTTATTCTTCGCTCTCAGTTTATTCTTATCCAATCCAATTTCCCTACCCTTTTGTCCGATATTCTGACATTGGATGCATCCTCTTCTTTTGTTAAGACAGAAGCAAAGTACAGTAAAAGCTTGTTTATCCGGCACCCTTAGGACCTGGCCAATGCTGGTTAAAGCATGTGCCAAATATTCAGACGAAAACACCCCCAAAAATTTTTAAATAAAAATTTCAATGCATTTTTCCGGATAAATTCCGGTTAATCGAATGCAGATTTTTTTTGCGAAGCCGGTGAAACGGAAGTTGTGGTTGCTCGGGTGCCAGATAAACGGGTTTTTACCGTACTCATTCAGTACAACAACCTCCACAGGTTTTCCTCTTTAGTCCTTAATTGGACCCACCCTATCTTTGACTCTTTTATTACCTTTTATTCTTTATATGGTTATGAAATAAATTAGGGTTTCGTTTTTTGTTACCCACTAATCTTTTTTCCCCTCTACCCCTCTTATTCAATTTTTTGGTTCTCCTCCTCTGTACTTCCTATATTCTGTTTGATTATCTTCTGTATTTTAGACCTGACATTTATCATATTGCACTGAAATGAGGCTTGCAGAGACACTCACCATTTTTATCAGCTCTTCGGAATATCTGGGAAATAAAGGAGAAAAGCAATGTAAGTTTGTATTTCTGTGAAAAGTCAGAGTCAGACAGTGTCAGCTCAGCAGAGGTCACAATAAAACAGACATGAAAACACACAGAAACATGTCAACAACAATACAATTACATTTGTATAGCGCCTTTCACATTGTCAGCACACAGAGACATGAAAACACACTATCGTGTGAACGCAGCATTCACAACAACAGCAAATGCAAATATTATTATTATTAACAACAAATTACATTTATATTGCACATTTCACATTGGGAGGATGTCCCAAGGTGCTGAAATGCCATAGATAACATACACACATATGCCAACACACAACTGTAAGTCAGAGCGTCAGAGATGTATCAACATACAGATACATAGCACTCACATGCACAAGCATGTCCATATTCACACATATATACAGACCTCCACACAAATACAGACCTGCCCTCCCCCCCCACCCCCCATGTCCACACAGCCCACACACAGCAAGCACGCACTTGGATTGTAAACTTTAAATCTACGCTGATGGTAGAAATAAAACATTATTCTAAACCTTGTGAGCTCTTTATTCCTCATCACTGAATGCTCAGAAATCAGATGGTATCCAGGCTCAGGTATTTGTGGGACCCGGCTGTGTGCAGACAGACTACCACAATCCACCCAAACACACAACAACAAAACTACATTTCTAAAGTGCATTTCACATCGGGAGGCCGTTCCCTGGCACCGCACGGTCGGGGATCAGGCCCCGAGCGCGGGGAGCGGTGAGGAGGGTCTTGAGTCGCGCCTTGAAGGAGGCGAACGAGGGATCAAGGCGAATGGGTCGCGGGATGGAGAGGCTGCAGTCACTGCACGGTACACAATGTTGTGAGTGAGGAGCTTGTGGAGGGGATGATGAGGCGCGAGATCAGACGCAAGGATTCTTTTTACAATAAAATAACCGCTTTGAACATTGCAGTAAAATGAGGTGTTTTACACATGTCAGGGACACACAGACACACAGACAGCCTGGTGACAGGGGTACTCCTGCACATTGGCGAGTTTATTTACCACAAAGTGAAGTCAAGAGGCGATTTGGATGAGCCAACGCATTGTTAACATCTTTTTAATCTAAATTAACCCACACGCAGGGGTACACTCGGGTTTCCTGGTTATACAATGAAATGAAATTACATTTCATTGTTTGGCATTGAAGCCAAACAATTTCTGGCTGAAACTTCCCCCTAAACCCCACTACTGTGGTTATTTTGAGAGAAAGCGTCTCTCTCTGACATCGGACTCGGTGTGAAAGTCCTGCTCACTGTCAATTCCTGACAAAACTGCCGACAGTGGGGAGAGAAACAGGCAGCGGGACACGAAGAGAGAGAGGGAGAGACACAGAGGGTGAGAGAGAAAAGGAGGGAAATGGAGAGACGGGGGAGGGGGAGAGGTGAAAACAGAGAAATAATAATAAATCATTATCACCAAAGAGAAAGAAAGATGAAGTATCGCAGAGAGATAGAAAAGGAGAGACGGACGAGGGAGAGACAGGAAGATAGAGACAGAGAAAGTGAGACAGAGAGAGAGACAGAGAGAGATGGAGAACGAGTAGGACATGGAGACACAGATGGTGAGAGACAAAAAGGGGGAGAGAAAGATGAGAGAGAAAGAGAGATGTAGACAGGGAGTGGGAGGGGAGGCTAGAGACGGGGATAGAAAAAGTGGGAGATGAAGGCAGACATAGGGAGAGGCAGGGTAGGAGAGGGGTGAGAGTGAGTTGGGAGAGGGGGACAGAGAGGGAGAGATAGGGAGACAGAGAGGGAGAATGGGACACACAGAGGGAAAGACAGGGAGAGGAGAGAGTGAAAGACGGGAGAATGAGTGAGAAAGAGGGAGATGGAGAGAAAGAGAAACTGAGTAACAGAGAGAAGAAGACGGGGAGATGGGTAGCCAGGGAGAGAGAGAGAGATGGAGATAGTGTTAAACAGAGAGACACAGAGAGAGAGAGAGGGAGAGAGAGATGGGGATAGTGTTGAACAGAGAGAGGGAGAGGGGTGGAGGTGGAGGGAGAGAGAGGGAGAGAGGGGTGGAGGTGGAGGGAGAGAGAGGGAGGGAGGGGTGGAGGGAGGGAGGGAGGGAGGGAGGGAGGGGTGGAGGGAGAGACCGGGGAGATGTTGAGATGTACCCACATCCAGGATGACAGAGATTCCTCTCCGGGCCCCCGGGGCGGGCGGGGGTGAAGTCCTCTCCTGGGTCAGCGCTTCTCTGTCTGTGAACTTCTTGTTGCTCATCTTGGTGAGGACCCAGCGGAGGACGCCGTCCAGCGCCCGGCTGCTGAGCTGCGGCGGCGGCGGCGGCGGCGGCGGCGGGGAGAGGGGGGAGAGGCTGAGAGGCTGGGCGCTGTCCCGCGCCGCCCGCTCGCTCATCTTCCCATCTCACACACCGCACTGCGCCCGCGCACTCCCACTCCAACACACACACACACACAGGGGGAGAGACACACACACAGGGGGAGAGACACACACACACACACAGGGGGAGAGACACACACACACACACAGGGGGAGAGACACACACACACACACAGGGGGAGAGACACACACACACACAGGGGGAGAGACACACACACACACAGGGGGGAGACACACACACACACACACAGGGGGAGAGACACACACACACACAGGGGGAGAGACACACACACACACAGGGGGAGAGACACACACACACACAGGGGGGAGACACACACACACACACAGGGGGAGACACACACACACACAGGGGGAGACACACACACACACACACAGGGGGAGAGACACACACACACACAGGGGGAGAGACACACACACACACACAGGGGGAGACACAAACACACACACGGGAAGAGACACACACACACACAGGGGGAGACACACACACACACACACAGGGGGAGAGACACACACACACACTCAGGGGGAGAGACACACACACACAGGGGAAGAGACACACACACACACAGGGGGAGAGACACACACACACAGGGGGAGAGACACACACACACAGGGGGAGAGACACACACACACAGGGGGAGAGACACACACACACACACAGGGGGAGAGACACACACACACACACAGGGGGAGAGACACACACACACACAGGGGGAGAGACACACACACACACAGGGGGGAGACACACACACACACACACAGGGGGAGAGACACACACACACACAGGGGGAGAGACACACACACACACAGGGGGAGAGACACACACACACACAGGGGGGAGACACACACACACACACAGGGGGAGACACACACACACACAGGGGGAGACACACACACACACACACAGGGGGAGAGACACACACACACACAGGGGGAGAGACACACACACACACACAGGGGGAGACACACACACACACAGGGGAAGAGACACACACACACACAGGGGGAGACACACACACACACACACAGGGGGAGAGACACACACACACACTCAGGGGGAGAGACACACACACACAGGGGAAGAGACACACACACACACAGGGGGAGAGACACACACACACACAGGGGGAGACACACACAGGGGGAGAGACACACACACACACAGGGGGAGAGACACACACACACACACAGGGGGAGAGACACACACACACAGGGGGAGACACACACACACAGGGGGAGACACACACACACACAGGGGGGAGACACACACACACACACACAGGGGGAGAGACACACACACACACAGGGGGAGAGACACACACACACACAGGGGGAGAGACACACACACACACAGGGGGGAGACACACACACACACACAGGGGGAGACACACACACACACAGGGGGAGACACACACACACACACACAGGGGGAGAGACACACACACACACAGGGGGAGAGACACACACACACACACAGGGGGAGACACACACACACACAGGGGAAGAGACACACACACACACAGGGGGAGACACACACACACACACACAGGGGGAGAGACACACACACACACTCAGGGGGAGAGACACACACACACAGGGGAAGAGACACACACACACACAGGGGGAGAGACACACACACACACAGGGGGAGACACACACAGGGGGAGAGACACACACACACACAGGGGGAGAGACACACACACACACACAGGGGGAGAGACACACACACACAGGGGGAGACACACACACACAGGGGGAGACACACACACACACACAGGGGGAGAGACACACACACACACAGGGGGAGAGACACACACACATACACAGGGGGAGAGACACACACACACACACAGGGGGAGAGACACACACACACACACAGGGGGAGAAACACACAGGGGGAGAGACACACACACACACACACAGGGGGAGAGACACACACACACACACAGGGGGAGAGACACACACACACACACAGGGGGAGAGACACACACACACACAGGGGGAGAGACACACACACACACAGGGGGAGAGACACACACACACAGGGGGAGACACACACACACACACAGGGGGAGACACACACACACACAGGGGGAGAGACACACACACGGGGGGAGAGACACACACACACACACAGGGGGAGAGACACACACACACACACAGGGGAGAGACACACACACACAGGGGGAGAGACACACACACACACACAGGGGGAGAGACACACACACACAGGGGGAGAGACACACACACACACACAGGGGGAGAGACACACACACACACACACAGGGGGAGAGACACAAACACACACAGGGGGAGAGACACACACACACACAGGGGGAGAGACACACACACACACAGGGGGAGAGACACACACACACACGGGGAGAGACACACACACACACAGGGGGAGAGACACACACACACAGGGGGAGAGACACACACACACACACAGGGGGAGAGACACACACACACAAAGGGGGAGAGACACACACACACACAGGGGGAGAGACACACACACACACAGGGGGAGACACACACACACACAGGGGGAGACACACACACACACACAGGGGGAGAGACACACACACACACACAGGGGGAGAGACACACACACACACTCGGGGAGAGACACACACACACACACACAGGGGGAGAGACACACACACACAGGGGGAGAGACACACACACACACACAGGGGGAGAGACACACACACACACACACACACAGGGGGAGACACACACACACACAGGGGGAGAGACACACACACACACACAGGGGGAGAGACAGACACACACACACAGGGGGAGAGACACACACACACACAGGGGGAGAGACACACACAAACACACACACAGGGGGAGAGACACACACACACACACACACACAGGGGGAGAGACAGACACACACAGGGGGAGAGACACACACACACACAGGGGGAGAGACACACACACACACAGGGGGAGAGACACACACACACACACACAGGGGGAGAGACACACACACACAGGCACACACACACACACAGGGGGAGAGACACACACACACACAGGGGGAGACACACACACACACAGGGGGAGAGACACACACACACACAGGGGGAGAGACACACACACACAGGGGGAGAGACACACACACACACAGGGGGAGAGACACACACACACAGGGGGAGAGACACACACACACACAGGGGGAGAGACACACAGACACACACAGGGGGAGAGACACACACACACACACAGGGGGAGAGACACACACACACACACAGGGGGAGAGACACACACACACACAGGGGGAGACACACACACACACACAGGGGGAGAGACACACACACACACAGGGGGAGAGACACACACACACACACAGGGGGAGACACACACACACACACACACAGGGGGAGAGACACACACACACACAGGGGGAGAGACACACACACACAGGGGGAGAGACACACACACACACACAGGGGGAGAGACACACACACACACGGGGAGAGACACACACACACACAGGGGGAGAGACACACACACACACACACAGGGGGAGAGACACACACACACACACAGGGGGAGAGACACACACACACAAAGGGGGAGAGACACACACACACACAGGGGGAGAGACACGCACACACACAGGGGGAGACACACACACACACAGGGGGAGACACACACACACACACAGGGGGAGAGACACACACACACAGGGGGAGAGACACACACACACACACAGGGGGAGAGACACACACACACACTCGGGGAGAGACACACACACACACAGGGGGAGAGACACACACACACAGGGGGAGAGACACACACACACACACAGGGGGAGAGACACACACACACGGGGAGAGACACACACACACACACAGGGGGAGAGACAGACAGACACACACAGGGGGAGAGACACACACACACACGGGGAGAGACACACACACACACAGGGGGAGAGACACACACACACACACACAGGGGGAGAGACACACACACACACACAGGGGGAGAGACACACACACACAAAGGGGGAGAGACACACACACACACAGGGGGAGAGACACGCACACACACAGGGGGAGACACACACACACACAGGGGGAGACACACACACACACACAGGGGGAGAGACACACACACACAGGGGGAGAGACACACACACACACACAGGGGGAGAGACACACACACACACTCGGGGAGAGACACACACACACACACACAGGGGGAGAGACACACACACACAGGGGGAGAGACACACACACACACACAGGGGGAGAGACACACACACACAGGGGGAGAGACACACACACACACACAGGGGGAGAGACAGACAGACACACACAGGGGGAGAGACACACACACACACAGGGGGAGAGACACACACAAACACACACACAGGGGGAGAGACACACACACACACACACACACGGGGAGAGACAGACACACACAGGGGGAGAGACACACACACACACACACAGGGGGACAGAGACACACACACACAGGCACACACACACACAGGGGGAGAGACACACACACACACACAGGGGGAGAGACACACACACACACACACAGGGGGAGAGACACACACACACAGGGGGAGAGACACACACACACAGGGGGAGAGACACACACACACACACAGGGGGAGAGACACACACACACACAGGCACACACACACACAGGGGGAGAGACACACACACACACGGGGAGACACACACACAGGGGGAGAGACACACACACACAGGGGAGAGACACACACACACAGGCACACACACACACAGGGGGAGAGACACACACACACACACACAGGGGGAGAGACACACACACACACACACAGGGGGAGAGACACACACACACAGGGGGAGAGACACACACACACAGGGGGAGAGACACACACACACAGGCACACACACACACAGGGGGAGAGACACACACACACAGGGGGAGAGACACACACACACACACAGGGGGAGAGACACACACACACAGGGGGAGAGACACACACACACACACAGGGGGAGAGACAGACAGACACACACAGGGGGAGAGACACACACACACACAGGGGGAGAGACACACACAAACACACACACAGGGGGAGAGACACACACACACACACACACGGGGAGAGACAGACACACACAGGGGGAGAGACACACACACACACAGGGGGAGAGACACACACACACACACACAGGGGGAGAGACACACACACACACACACACACAGGGGGAGAGACACACACACACACAGGCACACACACACACACAGGGGGAGAGACACACACACACACACACACACACACAGGGGGAGAGACACACACACACACAGGGGGAGAGACACACACACACACAGGCACACACACACAGGGGGAGAGACACACACACACACAGGGGGAGAGACACACACACACACAGGGGGAGAGACACACACACACACAGGCACACACACACACAGGGGGAGAGACACACACAAACACACAGGGGGAGACACACACACACACACAGGGGGAGAGACACACACACACACACAGGGGGAGAGACACACACACACGCACACAGGGGGAGAGACACACACACACACAGGGGGAGAGACACACACACACAGGGGGAGACACACACACACACACACAGGGGGAGAGACAAACACACAGGCACACACACACAGGGGGAGAGACACACACACACACACACGGGGAGAGACACACACACACAGGGGGAGAGACACACACACACACACACAGGGGGACAGAGACACACACACACAGGCACACACACACACAGGGGGAGAGACACACACACACACACAGGGGGAGAGACACACACACACACACACAGGGGGAGAGACACACACACACAGGGGGAGAGACACACACACACAGGGGGAGAGACACACACACACACACAGGGGGAGAGACACACACACACACAGGGAGACACACACACAGGGGGAGAGACACACACACACAGGGGAGAGACACACACACACAGGCACACACACACACAGGGGGAGAGACACACACACACACGGGGAGACACACACACAGGGGGAGAGACACACACACACAGGGGAGAGACACACACACACAGGCACACACACACACAGGGGGAGAGACACACACACACACACACAGGGGGAGAGACACACACACACACACACAGGGGGAGAGACACACACACACAGGGGGAGAGACACACACACACAGGCACACACACACACAGGGGGAGAGACACACACACACAGGGGGAGAGACACACACACACACACAGGGGGAGAGACACACACACACAGGGGGAGAGACACACACACACACACAGGGGGAGAGACAGACAGACACACACAGGGGGAGAGACACACACACACACAGGGGGAGAGACACACACAAACACACACACAGGGGGAGAGACACACACACACACACACACGGGGAGAGACAGACACACACAGGGGGAGAGACACACACACACACAGGGGGAGAGACACACACACACACACACAGGGGGAGAGACACACACACACACACACACACAGGGGGAGAGACACACACACACACAGGCACACACACACACACAGGGGGAGAGACACACACACACACACACACACACACAGGGGGAGAGACACACACACACACAGGGGGAGAGACACACACACACACAGGCACACACACACAGGGGGAGAGACACACACACACACAGGGGGAGAGACACACACACACACAGGGGGAGAGACACACACACACACAGGCACACACACACACAGGGGGAGAGACACACACAAACACACAGGGGGAGACACACACACACACACAGGGGGAGAGACACACACACACACACAGGGGGAGAGACACACACACACGCACACAGGGGGAGAGACACACACACACACAGGGGGAGAGACACACACACACAGGGGGAGACACACACACACACACACAGGGGGAGAGACAAACACACAGGCACACACACACAGGGGGAGAGACACACACACACACACACGGGGAGAGACACACACACACAGGCACACGCACACACACACGGGGAGACACACACACACAGGTACACACACACACACACACAGGGGGGGAGAGACACACACACACACGGGGGAGAGAGACACACACACAGGCACACACACACACAGGTACACACACACACACACAGGGGGAGAGACACACACACAGGTACACACACACAGGTACACACACACACATACAGGGGGAGAGACACACACACACAGGGGGAGTGACACACACACAGGCACACACACACACACACACGGGGAGGCACACACACACACAGGCACACACACACTTCCCATCTCACACACCGCACTGCGCCCGTGCACTCCCACTCCAACACACACACACACACAGGGGGAGAGAGAGACACACACACAGGGGAAGAGACACACACACACACACAGGGGGAGAGACACACACACACACACAGGGGAAGAGACACACACACACACGGGGAGAGACACACACACACACACACGGGGAGAGAGAGAGAGAGACACACACAGGGGAAGAGACACACACACAGGGGGAGAGAGAGAGAGAGACACACACAGGGGAAGAGACACACACACAGGGGGAGAGACACACACACACACACACACAGGGGGAGAAACACACACACACGAGACACACACACACACACACAGGGGGAGAAACACACACACACAGGGTGAGAGACACACACACACATAGGGGGAGAGACACACACACACACACACACGGGGAGAGACACACACACACACACACAGGGGGAGAGACACACACACACAGGGGGGGAGACACACACACACACACAGGGGGGGAGACACAGGCACACACAGGGGGAGAGACACAGGCACACACACACAGGGGGAGAGAGACACACACACACACAGGGGGAGAGACACACACACACACAGGGGGAGAGACACACACACAGGGGGAGAGACACACACACACACACAGGGGGAGAGACACACACACACAGGCACACACACACACAGGGGGAGAGACACACACACACACACAGGGGGAGAGACACACACACACAGGCACACACACACACAGGGGGAGAGACACACACACACAGGCACACACACACACAGGGGGAGAGACACACACACACACACACAGGGGGAGAGACACACACACACACACACACAGGGGGAGAGACACACACACACAGGGGGAGAGACACACACACACAGGGGGAGAGACACACACACACAGGCACACACACACACAGGGGGAGAGACACACACACACACACAGGGGGAGAGACACACACACACACACACAGGGGGAGAGACACACACACACACACAGGGGGAGAGACACACACACACAGGGGGAGAGACACACACAGGGGGAGAGACACACACACACACAGGCACACACACACACAGGGGGAGAGACACACACACACACGGGGAGACACACACACAGGGGGAGAGACACACACACACAGGGGAGAGACACACACACACGCACACAGGGGGAGAGACACACACACACACACACACAGGGGGAGAGACACACACACACAGGCACACACACACAGGGGGAGAGACACACACACACACACACACAGGGGGAGAGACACACACACACAGGCACACGCACACACACACGGGGAGACACACACACACAGGTACACACACACACACACACAGGGGGGGAGAGACACACACACACACGGGGAGAGACACACACACACAGGGGGAGAGACACACACACACAGGGGGAGAGACACACACACACACACACAGGGGGAGAGACACACACACACACAGGCACACACACACACAGGGGGAGAGACACACACACACACGGGGAGACACACACACAGGGGGAGAGACACACACACACACAGGGGAGAGACACACACACACGCACACAGGGGGAGAGACACACACACACACGGGGTAGAGAGACACACACACAGGCACACACACACACACAGGGGGAGAGACACACACACACAGGGGGAGTGACACACACACACAGGCACACACACACACACACGGGGAGGCACACACACACACAGGCACACACACACTTCCCATCTCACACACCGCACTGCGCCCGTGCACTCCCACTCCAACACACACACACACACACACACAGGGGGAGAGAGAGACACACACACAGGGGAAGAGACACACACACACACACACACGGGGAGAGACACACACACACACACACAGGGGGAGAGACACACACACAGGGGGAGAAACACACACACACACACACACAGGGGGAGAGACACACACACACACACGGGGAGAGACACACACACACACAGGGGAAGAGACACACACACACACACGGGGAGAGACACACACACACACACAGGGGGAGAGAGAGAGAGACACACACACAGGGGAAGAGACACACACACACACAGGGGAAGAGACACACACACACACACACAGGGGGAGAGACACACACACACACACAGGGGAAGAGACACACACACACACACAGGGGGAGAGACACACACACACGCAGGGGGAGAGACACACACACACGCAGGGGGAGAGACACACACACACAGGGGGAGAGACACACACACAGGGGGAGACACATACACACACAGGCACACACACAGGGGGAGAAACACACACACACGCAGGGGGAGAGACACACACACACATAGGGGGAGAGACACACACACACAGGGGGAGAGACACACACACACAGGCACACACACACACAGGGGGAGAGACACACACACACAGGGGGAGAGACACACACACACACAGGGGGAGAGACACACACACACAGGGGGAGAGACACACACACACACAGGGGGAGAGACACACACACACAGGGGGAGAGACACACACACACAGGGGGAGAGACACACACACAGGCACACACACACACACAGGGGGAGAGACACACACACACACACAGGGGGAGAGACACACACACACACACAGGGGGAGAGACACACACACAGGGGGAGAGACACACACACACAGGGGGAGAGACACACACACAGGGGGAGAGACACACACACACACACACAGGGGGAGACACACACACACAGGGGGAGACACACACACACACTGGGGGAGAGACACACACACACACACAGGGGGAGAGACACACACACACAGGCACACACACACAGGGGGAGAGACACACACACACACACAGGGGGAGAGACACACACACACACACACACACACAGGGGGAGAGACACACACACACAGGCACACACACACACTGGGGGAGAGACACACACACACACAGGGGGAGAGACACACACACACAGGGGGAGAGACACACACACACAGGCACACACAGGGGGAGAGACACACACACATGGGGGAGAGACACACACACACACACACAGGGGGAGAGACACGCACCCACGGGGGGAGAGAGACACACACACAGGCACACACACACAAGGGGGAGAGACACACGCACACAGGGGGAGAGACACACACACACAGGGGGAGAGACACACACACACAGGGGGAGAGACACACGCACACAAAGGGGGAGAGAGACATACACACAGGCACACACACACACACAGGGTGAGAGAGACACACACAGGTACACACACACACACAGGGGGAGAGACACACACACACAGGCACACACACACAGGGGGAGAGACATACACACACACACGGGGAGAGAGAGACACATACACAGGCACACACACAGGGGGAGAGACACACACACAGGCACACACACACACAGGGTGAGAGAGACACACACAGGTACACACACACACACAGGGGGAGAGACACACACACACACATAGGGAGAGACACACACACACAGGCACACACACATGGGGAGAGAGACACACACAAACAGGGAGAGACACACACACAGTGAGAGACATATACACAGGCACACACATAGGGAGAGACAGGCACACACACACAGGGAACGACAGGCACACGCACAGGGAGAGACAGGCACACGCACAGGGAGAGACACACACACGCACAGGGAGAGACACACACACGCACAGGGAGAGACAGGCACACAGATGACACACATACACCACACAGGGAGAGAGACAGGGGGTGGGGGGAGAGACACAGAGATCACACACAAAACACCACACGGGGAGAGGCAGGGACACACACACAGATCACAGACAGATACCACACAGGGAGAGATGGGGAGGGTGGGGGACACACAGAGATCAGAGACAGACACCACACTGGGAGAGAGGATGGGGGAGAGAAATACAGAGAGAGGAATCACACAGAGAGAAGGGGAAATCATACGGGTGAGGGGGGCAGTGAATCAGAGAGAGAGAGAGACCGCAAGAGAATTCACACAACAACAACAACAACAAATTACATTTATAGAGCGCCTTTCACGTCGGGAGGACGTCCCAAGGCGCTGCACAGGAGGCGTGTGACCCGAGCTGGGAGGGGAGTGTTTGGGAAGGGGTGAGACACGAAGGGGAGGTCGAAAAGTTCGGGGGGGAACAAAAGGCACGATCGAAGAGGAAAGTCTTCAAACCGGCCTTGAAAGAGGAAAGGGAAGAAACGAAAGGGAGGGATTGGGGGATGGAATTCCATAGGGTGGGAGCGGAGACACTGAAGGCCCGGCCTCCGATGGTGGGGCGGTTCGGGCGGGGGGCTTGGAGCAGGCCAAGTCCTGCTGAACGGAGGGTCCGGGTGGGCTTGTAGGGGGAAAGTAGATTGGTTAAATAGGGCGGGGCAAGGCCGTGTAAGGCCTTGTAGGTGAGGACGAGGATCTTGAACTCGATCCTCTGGAGGATGGGGAGCCAGTGGAGACGGGCGAGGGTGGGGGTTATGTGGTCGCGGAGGCGGGTGCGGGATAATACACGGGCTGCAGAGTTTGGGATGACCTGCAGCCTGTGAATGGAGGAACTGGGGAGGCCGACGAGGAGAGAGTTTCCGTAGTCCAGCCGTGAGGTGATGTACGCGTGCACGAGTGTTTCAGCAGCGCGGGGGGGTGAGGTAGTTGCGGAGTCTGGCAATGTTGCGCAGGTGGAAATAAGCGGTGCCGGTCAAGGCACGGATGTGGGGGAGGAAGGAGAGTTTATGGTCGAACATGATGCCGAGGTTCCTGACTGGCTTTGTGAGGTGGACAGTACAGCCTTGGATGTTGAGGCTGGCAGCGCCTGATGTGCGGAGGCGCTGGCTTGAGCCAATCAGGAGGGCCTCGGTCTTATTCACGTTCAATTGGAGGAAGTTGTCCCAGGACTCGATGTCGGACAGACATGCTGTCAGAACATCGATCGTCTGGGGGTTGAGGGATGAGGCAGAAAGGTACAACTGGGTGTCGTCCGCACACATGTGGAAATTTACCCCATGTCTGCGGATGACGTCGCCCAGAGGGAGCGTGTAAAGGGTGAAAAGGAGGGGGCCGAGGACAGAGCCCTGGGGGACGCCGTGGGAAACTGTGCGGGGGTTTGAGGAAAAACCTTTGGAAGATACAAAATGTAAACGGTGGGTCAGGTAGGAATGGAACCAGTCAAGGACTGTGCCTTGAAGGTTGAGGTGGGAGGAAAGACGTTGGAGGAGGATGGTGTGATCGACTGTGTCGAACGCAGCAGACAGGTCAAGGAGGACGAGGAGGCAGAGGGAGCCCTGGTCACAGGCGGTTAGGATGTCATTTGAGACCTTGACCAGGGCAGTTTCTGTGCTGTGGATAGGGCGGAAACCTGATTGGAGGGGTTCAAGGAGTGAGTGATTTGAAAGGAAAGAGCGGAGCTGGGAGGCAACCACTCTTTCAAGGACCTTGGATAAAAACGGGAGGTTGGAGATGGGTCGATAGCTTGATGGAGGGTTTCTTCAGGATAGGGGTGATGGTGGCTGTTTTAAGGGAGGTAGGGACGGTGCCTGAGGAGAGGGAAAGGTTGATGGTGTCAGAAATGAGCGGGGCCAAAAGGTGGAGCTGGGTGCGGAGGAGGGGGGTGGGGATGGGGTCCAGTGAACACGTGGTGGATTTCATGGAGGTGATTTAGTGATTGAAGACGGGGAGGTGGGGATGAAAGTATGAAAGGGGGGGGTTGGGTGGGGGTTGAAATAACGGATGGAGGGGCGGAGGTGGAGGAGTGGTGGGGGGAGGAAACCGCGGGGCGGATTCTCTCTATTTTGGACTCGAGGAAGTCCAGCATCTCCTCACAATGTTCGTTAGAGGAGAGGATCTGCGAAGTGAGGCGGGGGGGGGGGGGGGGGGGGGGCGGAGGAGCTGGTTGGTGGTGGCGAAGAGGAGGCGGTGGTTGTCCTTCACTTCCAGGATTATCCTGGAGTAGAAGGCTGATTTGGCGGTGGCTAGGGCGGAGCGGTAAACTTTGATGCGGTCCAGCCAGATTTGCCGGTGGACCGTGAGGCCAGATTTGAGCCGGGTGCGTTCACACAGGGAGAAACACAGCGAGAGATAATAATAATCCTGGCATTTGATATAGGGCTTTTCACAATTTATCGACGTCTCAAAGTGCGTCACAGAATATACTGTAAAGTGAATTGACTGTGTAACTTGTGAGCGAACTTGTGAGATCACACAGGGAGAGAAATGACATGGAGACACACAGACAGAGAAATCACACAGAGACAAACCCAGAGTGAGACAGGTAGAGAGAGAAATCAGAGTGAGTTCAGAGAAAAATCACAAAAGGAAACCAGAGACAGAGGGGACGAGATCAGAGAGATTAGACATTGAAATCACAGAAATCAAAAACAAATCACACAGAGAGAGCCACCAGAGAGAGAAATCACAAAGTTACATCAGAGAGATTAAAGAGAGAAATCAGAGAGAGACAGACTGAGATCAGTCTGAAAGATTAGAAAGAGAAATCAGAGAGAGAGCATAAGATCAGAGAGAAACCAGCGAGATTAGAGAGAAATCAAAGAGAAAGATAAGAGATTAGAGAGTGAGACCAGAACGATCAGAGAGAGAAATCAGAGGCAGGGATTAGAGAGAGAGAGAGGGAGAGATCAGAGAAAGAGTTCAGAAAGATAGGGAGATCAGAGAAACCACAGCAAAAGATCAGAGAGAAAAACCAGAGCGAGCAAAATAAATCAGAATGAGAGTGAGAGGCAGTGAGAGAGAGTGAGAGGCAGAGATCAGAGTTGTTGCCGTCCTACTCGCCATGCCTTCCCTACACTACTGTACAGCCCTCCATTATCAACCTCAAGCTGTCATGAACTGTATCTGATGGTACAATTGCCAATAACCATGAAGTTCACAACAACTACTGTACTTATATTTATATAGCGCCCTCCTCGCAGGACAGCGTCTCAGGGTGACACTGTAGCACAGTCCTGGGGGAGCGCTGCATTGTCAGAGACGCAATCCTTCTGAAGGGATGTTAAACCAAGGCCCGTCTGCCTGTTCAATGGTTGGCCATGGCACTATTTGCAAGGAGAAGTGAGTGTCTCCGAATGTCTTGGCCAACAATCCGACAAATAAATGTAAAAAATAAATACATCTTCTTTTTTTTAAATACAGGGATTAGGGGATATGGTAATTAGAGTTAGGTCAGAAGATCAGCCATGATCTTGTCGAATGGCAGGGCAGGCTCGAGGGGCCGAATGGCCTACTCCTACTCCTAATTCTTATGTTCTAAAGGACAGCAAATATGGATTTGTAAAAGGCAAATCATGTCTAACAAACCTGATAGAGTTTTTTGAGGAAGTAGCAGAGAAGGCGGATGAAGGTACTGCAGGGGAAGCAACAGAGAGAACTGGGGGGCACATAACCAAATCTTTGATGATGCTAGAACAGGAAGATAAAGCTGTTATACAAAACTATACGGGATACTCAGCTTTATAACAACAACAACAAAATTACATTTATAATGTGGCTTTCATGCTGGGAGCATGTCCCAAGGCCCTGGAATAAATAACAGCATAGAATACAAAATTAAGCAGGTTATGACAAATCTTTATACAACACAGGTTAGGCATCAGCTAGAGTATTGTGTTTAGTTTGGGGCACTTTAGGAAGGATTTCATGACATAAGAGAGGGTGCAAACGATATTTACCAGGATAGTAACTGGAATGAGGAACTTCAGTTAAGAGGAGAGGCTAGAGAAGCTAGGATTATTCTCCTTAGAAGATTAAGGAGAGACATTGTGGTGGTGTTCAAAATTATGAGGGGATTTGATAGGTTGAACAGGGAGCAACTGTTTCCACTGGCAGATAGGTTGCCCTTTCTCTCCCACACGCAACCTTGGCGTCAGGTTCGACCCCCAACTGTCCTTCTTCCCCCACATCCGGTCCCTCACCAGCACCGCTTTTTTCCACCTCTGATGCATCGCCCGCCTCCGGCAATACCTCACCCCAAAAGCCGCTGAAACCCTGGTCCACGCCTTTGTCACCTCTCGGCTGGACTATTGCAACGCCCTCCTCGCCGGTCTCCCCTCCACCACAATCCACAAAATCCAGTTCATTCAGAACTCTGCCGCCCGCATTCTCACCCACACCAAACTTCACTCCCCCATTACCCCAGGCCTTACCAGACGTTACTGGCTCCCCGTCCTGGAGAGGATTGATTTCAAAATCCTTGTTTTCAAATCTCTCCATTCCTCTGCACCCCCCTATCTCTCTGATCTCCTCTCTCCTCAAACCAGCACCTGTTGCCTTCACTCCACCGGTTCTGGCCTCCTCCTTGTCCCCCGAATCCTCCGCTTCACCCTCGGCGGCCGTGCCTTCAGCCACTACACCCAAAACTCTGGAACTCCCTTTCTCACTCCCTTCGCCTCGCCCCCTCTCTTCCAAGTTTCAGGTCTTGGCTAAAGACCTTTCTTTTCGACAGCGTCTTTGGTCACCTTTTTTCACCTTTTTCCCACTGCCCCTGGCTCGGCCCCGGGATCTGTTATTGTGAAGCCGCCTGGCGTGGAGGGCGCTATATAAATCGAAGATGTTGTTATTGTTAGTAACCAGAGGACACAGATTTGACATAGTTGCCAAAAGAATCAGAAGGGAGGCGAGAAGTTTTTTCATACAGCGTATTGTTCGGATCTGGAATGCATTGCCTGAAAGAGTGATGGAAACCGATTCAATAACCAACGTCCAAGAGAGAAGTAGATAGATATTTGGGGAGGACAAATTTGGTGGGCTGTGGCTATGGGTCTTGAGATGTCCTCCCAATGTGTCAAAGTAATTTGTTGTTTACAATCTGGACAAATCAGTCCATGAGTGCACATCAAGCCCACAGCTGGAATCTTACAATTATGAGATATCATCACATTATATATCTGTGATTGTTTCAGCAACCAGTCCATCTGTGTAGGCCTTAATGCCTCTCCCTGGATCATACATTTCTTTGATTCTGTGGATGTGGACAGCAGTCACCACATCAGCACCTGAAACATGTGAAAACCCATCACCATGATCATCCGGGCGTCTGACTCACACGGAAACCCATCACTGTGATGAGCATGGGAACCCATCACCTTGTGACATCACCCAGAGCCTTGTGATGTCCTACTGACGTGAAAGGCGCTATACAAATGTAATTTTGTTGTTGTTGTTGCTTGAGAGTCTCCAAACCAGACTGAGAATTCCATGGAGTGGAATAGATTGTTGGGAATCATTTGTTGAGAATAAATTGCACACTCTCACCCTGCTCACCTGATTCCCAAGAGTATTAGACGTAAGATGGCAGGAGCCAAGGCTTGGAGGAACCCTAGAATGTGTGTTATCCAGCTAGAGCCATATAGTTTATACCATCGATATCCTTGTCTGGCAAGCTTTTCTGCTGCTTACCCAGCTAGGATCACCCTACCCATTAGGGTTTTGGTGTGCAGGGTTAATGGGAGCTAAGTGGAACGATGCCTTCTATTATTGACTGGTTGCAAAATCACAGTCATTAAACTTCAGAGTGAATCCTGCGAAGCACTTTGGGATATCTTAATAATAATAATCATAATAATAATAATAATCCTTGCATTTGATATGGTGCTTTTCACATCGACGTCCCAAAGCGCTTCACAGAATATACTGTAAAGTGAATTGACTGTATATATTTGTGGGTGAATCGCAGCAGCCAATTGTGCACAGCAGTGTCCCACACATAGTCGTGGATTGAAATGACCAATTTTATTACTGTGTTTTTTATTTGAGGGATTATTATTAGGCGTGTGGAGTAAGGAAACTTGCCCAAGGTTTCGCCCTGACCTACCTCGATTCGAACACAGGTCTCCCCAGCTTGGTCTCCCCAGCTTGCAAGACAAGTGCTCTAAGCACTGAGCCACAGGATCTCCACTTTAAATGCAAGATCATGACTATTGATCTTTGCACAGCACTAGCTATGAGTCAGAAGGGATTTACATTCAATGGTACTTTGTTGGTTTGTGGCTCAATGACAGATAGAAATTATTAAAATGTACAGGAGCCCAAATCCCATCACTGCAGTGCTGGGATCACACAGACAGTCACCCCGATCGAATGAAACACAGGGTCCCTTCAGCTGGAAGATTTATGGAAAGCTTTTTCGGCTCCGCTGGGCTATGGTTTCTGCACTCAGTGGATTGTTTCCACTGAGTTAAGCTTTTATTTAATTGTTCTACCCGTTTATTACCTTATTTTAGCTTAATTGGAAAATGTCTGAGTCAGCCTCTGAGATCTGAATTATTCGGATGTGGAGTGCACTGACTGAGGGGACGGTGGAAGCCGATTCGATAACAACTTTTGGGGGAGTTGGATTAATTTGGACACCTCTTCCAAATAGCCGGCACCGACACAATGGGTAGAACGGCCTCCTTCTGTGCTGTATAATTCTATGATTGTAATTACATCCTCCAAAGAGCTAAACATCGGAACTTTTCAAGCCTCGCCAACTTTCTCCTCATACCTTCCAGGTTTAGCTGTTGCTCCTGACAGTGAACAGGTGAATGTGAGGTCAGGGCCTCCATTTAACAGATTTTGACACCCACCCAATCCCTGATTTAATGTTTGCAGACTTCTGGCTATGATTCTCAGCACTCTATTAGCCTCACCCACGCTCTGTGGAACCCAGCCCTGTGGTCCAGCTTAGCACAGTCTGAGGCAATCATTGGGGGAGAAGACAGGCAACAGTGCGGGGAGGTGGGTTGGTGAGATGAGACTCTGTACTGATGGAATCATGAGAGGAGGCAGTGCTGGACTATTAACTACAGCAATAGTCTGGGGACATTAGACAAATGGAATAGATAGAGATAATCCAACACTGTGAGTGTGTGAGCAGAGGAGCAGAACAAAGAGACAGCTAAAATGTAATCATATTATAATAATTCATACAGTTGACATTGCACTTATATCAATGAAATGTCTCAAAGTGCTCCTCAGGAAATTGCTGTCTAGTGTAGCTGTAGCGACTATATTTGTGGGTGAATGCAGCAGCCATTTTGTGCAAACAAAACAGCACACAAACAGCCATGGGGCAAGGGGCCAATTTTATCTGGGGTTTGTTGACGAAGACACCAGGAGAGAGAGACTCTCATGTTTATGAATAGTGCTGTGAGACTGTTAATATTCACCTGACCAGATTTTACTGTGTGTGTTTGTACAGAACTCTGTGTGTGGGTGTCTCTATGGTGGAGTCCAGCAGCTCACCTCACAAGTGAGAGACCCGGGTTCAGTTCCCAGTCAGGGCAAAACCTGGGCAAGTTTCCTTACTCCACAAGCCTAATAATAATCCCTCAAGAAAAAAAACACAATAATATAATGGCTGCTGTATTTCGCTCACAAATACAGTGAAATTACACTTTTTATTCTGTGAAGCACTTTGAGACGTCTAGAAGACATGGAAAGCACTATATCGAACGCGAGGATTATTATTTATGTGTTTGCAGGTGTGTTTGTGTGTTTACAATTGTTCGGATTTCCGATCCCGAGAGTTCAAAATAATGACCCAACAATCCTTAATAAAGGTATAGTGATTATAAGTAATAAAACATGATAGAATAAAAGAATCATACTACCTATTCTATACAGAATACAATGCTGGATTCAGGCTGTTACACCATAAGTCAGGTTCAGGCTTCTCACAATTCTCACTCCTTCTCTAACTGACCCTTCTCTGCCTGTAAAACAAAACAACTGGAACCATGACCCGTTCCAGCAGTTCTAGACAACAGTGGCAGGCTGGAGATCTCGGTTTACCCTGAGACACTCCCCAATTCTTTCTTTCCTACCTTTATACTTCTCCACCATAACTAACTCAGCCAGTTGATCACTTGATCACAGTCCTTTATCTCACCTTACATTTACCTACATTAAACAGCATCTGCCACTTGTGTTTTGCTGAATCAGCCAGTTTCTGATGACAACAGCAGCCCACCCTCTGTTGCGTGACCTCCGATCTTATGGCTGGCTCCCCTTTCTGGTGTCAAAGCCTTGCTCTCATCTAAATCTGTCACCTGGATACTCACAAGTATAAAACTCCACACCCCTATCATACCAGATATTGCCAGGCTCCACTGGCTCCCAATTACCGTTCTGGAAGCTACGCTGCAATTTGTTGTTATCCCGACCAGATAAACTTCAAGATTCTCTCATTTGTTTTCAAATCCCTTCTTGTCTTCGCACTCCTATACCTATCCTTCCTACACCAACACCCGATATCTCGGCTCGACTGGCTCCAGCCTCCTATTTGTCCCTCGTGCCTTGCGTTCCACCATCAGAGGCCGTGCCTTCAGCCACAATGCCCCGAACCTGAACTCTCTCCCTCAATCTCCCCATCTTGACTCTGTCCGTGGTGGTGGGTAGATTGTTGTGGGAGGGCCTTGAGCTAACAGTACAGGCTAATGCTCCAATGCAAGTATGGGTGGAGTGTTACATTACTACATTCCATAATCCTTGTATTAGATAAAGCGCATTCTCACATCTTTGAGCTCAAAGCTCTTTATAGAATATCCTGTAAAGTGAATTGATTGCATATTTTGTGGTCGAATTGTACCATTGCCATCGTTCAGATGAGACACTGAAACCTGTTCATAAAATGATAGCAAAGATCTCAGAATATTATGGGAGAAAAAAAGGGAATTTCCCCCGGTGTACAGGCTGACGATCCTCAAATCAATTAGCCACTCACGCTATTGTTTGTGAGATGTTGCAGGGCACCAAAATGTCTGTTGAATTTTCCTGTAAAAACTATCTCGACATTGAGCAGAAAGGACTGTAAAGTGCTTTGGGATTTCCAACTGATTGTGTGTTAGGAAGCTTCTTTCTCTTTTCTTTGTTCATTTCCTTAGGGGGTCAGCGAGTGTTTACTCAGTGTTCCTCAAGTAGGTGGAGGAGGTGAGCGGAGGAATGCGAGGCACAGGTTGTGGATTCAGCCGCTGAACAGCCTTTTCTTATTCTTCCCTCACACCTCAGGCTCTGAATGTGGATCTTATTCTCACAGTTTAATATTTGGTGTTGGTTTTTCAAAAGAATAAAAAGATTGAATTTGGATAGATTTGGTATGAATAAATAATATATAAATAATCTGTACATCTGATACAGCATCAATCAATCAATCAATCAATCAATCAAAACTTACATCTATATAGTGCCCTTCATGTCGAGAGGATGTCCCAAGGCATTGCACAGTTAGGTAGGGATAAGAGAAGGGGGGGAGGGGTCGGGGCAGGATGAAGGAGAGTAGGAGAATTGACTGTATATTTGTGGGCAAAGTACGGCAGCCAAATTGCGCACAGCAGTGTCCCACAAACAGTCATGGAAGTGGGATTAAGGGAAATGGGGGGGAAAAGATGTCAAGGGAAGGGGTCGGGGCAGGGGGAAGGAGAGCGGGAAAGCCGACTGTATATTTGTGGGTGAAACGCGGCAGCCAAATTGCACTCAATAGTGTCCCACAAATAGTTGCGGAAATGGGTCCAGGGGAGAAAAGGGGAAAAGAGGGCAAATGAGAGAGGGAGGGAAAGTTGGGTGGGGGGGCAAAATCAGGGAGAAAGGGGGGCAAGACAAAAGAGGGAGAGAAGGGGGAAAAGTGGGGAAAGGGAGTGAGGCAAGAAGAAGAAGGGAGGGAAAGGCCAGGGGGCCGAGGGGTGGGGGGGGAAATCAAACAACAACAATAAACAATAAAAGCAATAATATTAACAATAAAAACAATAACAATCAACATCATACACATCGAGAAGACGTCTCGTAATGCTTCACTGGTGATCCTGTAAAGTGACTGTGTTTGTAGATGAACGTGGCAGCCATTTTCTCTCCACAACGATGTATTTTCTGAGAGAATGTAAAGACTGAGTCTCTGTAATTCAGAGTTCAGCTCCCCAGACAGGTACAGTGGAAAATTTTAAATAGAATTGAAAAAGCAAAGAACATCAACCAACATTTATATAAGGCCTTTGTGAAGAGTAATGGACACAGAGCATTTTACAGTCACAGGAATGGAGCATAAGATAGAGGGAGGTGACCGTAGAGGGAGATCGGAAGCTTTCTGGCAGAATCTAAGGACAAATAGATACAGACAAGGAACCAACAGCAATAATTTATATTTGTAAAGTGATTTCACGCTGGGAGGAGATCCCGAGGTGTTGGATAGTCCGGGATTTGGACCCTAGCTGGGATTGGGATCAGGAAGGGTGTTGGGCAGGAGCGTAACCGAAGGTGTGATCAAAGAGATACGGCTTGAAGAAGCCAAGGGAGAGAGCAAGTCGAAGGGAATGTGGGATGGAGTTCCAAAGGGTGAGGGCGGAGAGGCTGAAGGCTTGACCGCTGATGGGTGTGGTGAGGTGGGGCTGGTTGGTGAACATGGAGCAGGCCGGAGCCTGCTGAGTGGAGGGAGCGGACAGATTGATGAGTGGTTAACCCAAACTATCTCCGCAACAAAGACATTCTCTATCTCACTGTCTATCTCAGCTCACTTTCTCCTCTTTCTCCTCCCTGAACTCTCGTTGTTTTTACTATAAAAATGTAATTTTGTTGTTTCAAAAATCAAAATGATTATCAGGAATAGCCATGTGACTATAACCACATCTGACACCGAAACTGAGGGCAGGATCAAGGGTCAAAGTGTATGACAGCAACAAGATATGAAAAGACAAAGAGAGAAAATGAGGTGAGTGTGGGGGTGGGGTGACAGCCTCAGATGGTAGGAAGGGAAGACTGAGGGAAGTAAGGAATTTGAGCTTTCAACTAGTCTCCTGTTAATATCAAATCTGAGGTGCAAGATACAGCGTTAGAGGTGAGGATTGAGGTCAAAAGACTTGTGTTTACCAGACTCCTCAGCACCTTTGGCCCCTCACTGTGTAATTAACAAGATTGCTCTTTCTGAACCACGATCTGTCACATCACACTGGCCATTCAAACTCAGTCAACTCTAACAGCGGATGGAACACCACGGACAGCTAATAGAGACTGCCTCCTTCAGTGTGTGATTAAAGTCAAACTCTCAGCTGTGGTCCTGAAGCTGTCTGGTGTGTAGCTTCGATCTCATCACCGGAGGCTCAGTGTGTGTTTTAACTTTAAAGGAAGCTCTTTTGTCCATTCTAGGTAATTAGTAAATCCTGACAGCGTTTTAAAGGTTGGAAATGCAGATTAAAGCCCTTCCTTTGCTCACCACCTGTCTCCCATTCTGTCTCATCGTTGGCTAATAAGCTTATTGAAAAAAACATTTCCAATTAAACCTCCATTTGTGATATACATCTACAGAAGATACATTGCCAATTAAATCAGAGCCAAGTTGAACTGGCTTCTACAGAAGATTGTGAGCAATAATTGGACAAGGCACAAAGTGAGCTGACAATAAGGTTTGGCAGAGCTGAGCAGGAGAAAGAAAGCTTTATTTGTCTAAATTAGGAACTTGCCATAAAATGGTGAGATAGAGCCAAGATGGAGACAAGTCTCTCATCACTATTTTATGGAAAAGGCCCAACTGAATCCATTTGCTTCACACTCCATCTGTCAAACTGATTGCAATAAAGCACAGTAACAGGGAAAATACATTGCAATCCATCTGACTGCACCCAAAGTGCAATTAAACATAAAACGATAGGACAAGAGTGGACTATTCAGTCTGCTGTGTCTGCTACACATTTATTAGATCACAGCTGATGTACAACTTAATCCTATTGTGTCAGTTAGTACTGTAGCAGTCTTTCCTCTGAGTCGTCAGGACTCTGAAAGTACATAGTCCAGGTACACATTCCAATACACTGCTGGGTTGTGTGCATGGGGAGGGTGAAGGAGCGTGCATTGCCATCCTTTGAATGAGAAACCAAGTTAAACCGAGGACCAGTCTGCCTGTTTAAGTGGATGTCAAAAATCCCATCAAGCTATTCAAAATGAGAACAAAGTTTCTCTCACTGCCCTGGCCAACAATCCTCCATATAAAATTGGTCACTCACTCCATGGCTTTTTATGGGATAATGCTCTGTGTGTTTATTGGCTGCCAAGATTGCATACAAAATATAAAGTAATTAATACACTTTACAGTAATTCTTGTGAAGTTTTTTCAGATGTACACCTGACTTGAAAGACTGTATCAAATACAAAGATAATGATTTATTGCTTTACTGTGGAGGGCAGTGGGTACACTCACACTGCACAAGCAGCCTACAGCAAACCAAGGTCAGGAAAAACTCAGTCATCAATATGATCAACTCAGCAACAAAGTAATCTTTGTAGCCACAGAAAATAATGTTCTAGGAAGAACAAAGTGATAAACTGAGGCTTTTCAGCCTTGAAAGCGAAGTTGCAGAGGGACCTTGTCGACATATAGAAGATCCTAAAGAGCATTGAGAAAATAAAACACAATCAATACTCTCAGCTACACTGAGACAGCGGAACAAGAGGAAAAAATCTTTCTGATGTCTGTCTTGCAATTGCCGTTCACACCATCACACAGGAGCAGGGGACTGAGAGGCAACTGCAAGACCAGACACCAGGAATTTTTTCTTTACCCAGAAGTAATTAATGACCAGAACCAGCAATGGTTACCAGGGTTACCAGCAAAGGTGTTTAAGGCCAGGACACTGGGCTCAATTGAACAACAGCTCAACGTTGTGATGAGGCAATGGTAACCAGGTTCCATTCTTCACTGATCAGCGACCCACACACCTCAGGAGGAATTGATGGGAGCTTTGCCAGCCTGGCTCAGTTACTCACACTCTCGCCTGCGGGTCAGACAATTGTGGTTCAAATCCCAGGTCAGAACTTTAAGCTGATAGTCCAGGTTGATGCATTGTTGAGCAAGGAGCCTTATTGTGTCTCTAATGCTGACCTGGTAGTATGGACACATAGTGCAGATTGATCTTTACTGTGTCTCTAACACTGACCCGGGAATGTGGACTCACATTATAGAGGGAGCTTTACCGTGTTTCTAACCCATGCTGTCGCTGACCTGTCACAAAGAATGTTGAGTTCAAATTCCATGAGAAAGTTGAAATTCAAGTTGGTGGGAAAGACAAGACTGGTGCCTTAATCTGACAATTGGTCAATGGGACAACATGTCACCTTATCAGTTTCTCAGACACAGGCACAGAGTGAGGGGTGAAGGTGTTGCCGTGTGCCTCCCTGTCTTTGGGATGTCCCGTTTGTCCTGCTGTACAGACGTAATCAGTTCTTTGCTGTTGATGGCTGGACCATGCTTTGTGTCACTGTGTGGAGTCTCTTCAATGCCAGCCCTCATGTAACAACAGGAGGGTGTCAGTTCTCAGCAGCACCTGATTACCAGAACATCAATGGTCTGATTGCTGGGACGCCAGCACCTCTGAGACCTTTCCTCCCGAGTTCTCTTTGCCACGCATTGCTGTGTGACAACTGGTGTTAAACTTTCAGGGCAGGAGGCAGAATCATTGCACTGTGTAACCCTTTGCTTACCAGGCTGGAATCAATAGCAACAAAGCTAATGAAGGTGGTAGACTGCAACGATGATAGGTTACAAGATGACTTGAATATTCTTGGGAATTGGGCAGATCGATAGCAGATGAAACTTAATGTGGAACAATTCAATATACTTCACATGGGGACAAAAAATCCAGGAAGGAACTGTTATTTAAAAGGAAAGAAAATAATCTGAATGGAAAATGAAAAGGACCTGAGGATCCTGATACACAATAAGTTGAAACCATCGCAGCAGTGCTCGGTAGCAGTGAGTAAGGCAAAACAAATGCTGGGCTGTATTAAAAGGGCAATATTGAGCCGAAAAAATGGTAATCCTGAAACTTTATAAACCAGTCATGCTTGGAATACTATGTGCAGTTCTGATCACCACAATATAAAAAGGATATTGCAGCGATTGAGAGGATACATCAGAGGGCATCCAACATGATTGAGGGGATAGAGGGACTGGACTTTGAGGAGTGATTAGGTAAACTGGGTATGTTTATGCTAGAGAGGAGAAAGTTGAGGGATGAAATGATTAGTCTTTAAGATTCTGAAGGGAATAGAAAATGTAGACCATGAGAAGAACATAAGAACATACGATCATTCGGCTCCTCGAGCCTGCACCGCCGTTCAATAAGATCATGGCTGATCTATTTTAGCCCACCTACCCGCCTTATCACCATATCCCTTAATCCCTTTATCCACAAGAAATCTATCAATCTCAGTCTTGAATACGTTCAAGGACTCTTACATCTACAGCCCTTTGGGGTAGAGAATTCCATAAATTCACCACCCTCTGAGTGAAGAAATTTTTTCTCAACTCAGTGCGAAAGGTCTGACCTCTAATCTTCAGACTGTGACCTCTAGTTACAGTTTCTCCAACCAGGGGAAACAGTTTCCCACTATCTACTCTGTCTTGCCCCTTAATCTTATAGGTTTCTATAAGATCACCTCTAATTTTTCTATATTCTAGAGAATATAGGCCTAGATTGCTCAACCTATCCTCGTAACTCATTCCCCTCACCCCAGGTACCAACCTAGTGAAGCTACGTTGTACCCCCTCCAAGGTGAGCACATCCTTTCTTAAATAAGGAGATCAAAACTGGACACAGTATTCCAGGTGCGGTCTCACCAGGGCCCTATACAGCTGCAGCAAGACTTCCCTACCCTTATATTCTAACCCTTTTATAATGGATGCCAACATACCGTGAGCCTTCCTAACTGCTTGCTGTACCTGCAAACTAACTTTTTGTGACTGGACACCCAAGTCCCTCTGAACTCTAACACTATTTAGCCTCTCCCCTTCTAAAGAATAATCTGCTCTACTATTTTTACCACCTAGGTGGATGACTTCACACTTCCCTGCATTATATTTCATCTGCCACCTACCTGCCCATTCACCTAGCCTATCTATATTGTTATCCTTAGTGTTTACTCTCCCTCCTAATTTGGATATTTTAAGTTTTGTATAGTTATTTATAGATATTTTAAGTTTTAAATATTTTAAGGTTAAGTTTTAAGCTGTTTAATCTTGTACTGAACAGTAGAGCCAGAGGACACGGCCTGTGATCGAAGTGGGGAAAATTCAGAACAAACCTGAGGAGACACTACTTCAGTGCGTGAGCAATAAACATATGGAACAGCCTCCCAGGGAGTCAGCGGAAGCAAAAAATGTTTGTTTTAAGAACAAATTAAAATACAAAATTATATTTGTATAACGCCTTTTACGTTGGGTGGATGTCCCAAGGCATCGAACAATCAGGGATTTGGACCCGAGCTGGGGATCCAAATCGGGAAAGGTGGAGGGCCGGGAGAGTAGGAGGGTGGTCAAACACTCAGTTGAAGAGGAGGGTTTTGAGACGCGCCTTGAAGAAGGCAAAGGAGGGGGCAAAGTGAAGAGAATATGGGATGGAGTTCCAAGAAAGGCTGAAAGCCCAACCACCCGTGGCCGGGGACATGGAGTAGGCAGGAGTCTGCTGAGCAGATGGGGTGGACAATTGAGAGTCTGACAAGATGCCAAGGTTCCAGACTGGCTCAGTGAGGTGAAGTGTGCATCATTGGATGGTGATGCTGTCAGTGCCTGAGGTGTGGAGGCGCTGGCGGGAGCCAATCAGGAGAGCCTCGGTCTTGTTGATGTTCAACTGTAGGAAGTTAGAAGTGATGTTCAACTGTAGGAAGTTATCCAGAACTTAATGTCTGACAGATATTCTGTCAGGACAATAGTGGTCCTGGCATCAAGGGTGGAGGAGAGAGATAGAGTTTGGGTTATCCAACTACATGTGAATAGATTTTTGCTAATGTGCTTTCTGCTTGGGATATAGTATATAGTTTGGGAAATGACATGTTAAGTGACTGTCAGGATGGTGGAAGGCGAACAAGATGGACCTTGGTCTTCTTTCACCAGCAAATTCTTAGGTTCTTAATACCTAGCCATATCCATTTAATACTTCAATACACTTCCTTGTCACTCGTATAGCGTCTTTTACGTCAGGAGTACGTGCCATGGTGCTGGACAGTCATTGTTTCAGACCTATGCTGGAGACGGGGAGGGTGGAGGGGAACTGGGGAGATTTGTGGTGGCCAATGGGACCATCGAAGAGGCGGGTCTTGATGCAGGACTTGAAGGAGGCCAGGCAGGGGGCGAGGCGGAGGGACTGCAGGAGTTCCAGATTATCTGCAGCCTATGGAGGGATGAATTGGGAAGTAGTCAATAGTCATTGCCTTGTAACCACACTGTTTGGTGTGGCTGAATTGGAATTGGTGGACTTTAATGATCCTGATAACTGAGTGAACTGGCCAATCTCCATCCAGCTGCTAATAAGTGTGCGATTGTGCATTAATTCATTTCTGTTGAACTCACTGTCTAGGCTGACACTCCAGAGCAGTGCTGGGGGGCACTGTATTGTCAGATGTGCTGTGTTTTGGATGAGATTTTAAACTGGGTTCCACCTGACTATTTTGCCAATTTGGATGTTGAAGATCCCATGGCACTATTGAAAAAGAAAGTGGAGTTTCTCCCAGTGCCACCATCGCCAACAATCGGCCAGCTAAAATTGGTCATTCACTCTGCCCCTGGCTCTCTCTCTCTCTCTGCTCCTGGTTCTCTCTCTCCGCCTCTGGCTCTCTGCTCCTGTCTCTCTCTCTCCCTCTCTCTCTCTCTGCCCCTGGCCTGGCCTCTCTCTCTGCCCCTCTAGCTCTCTCTCTCTGCCCCTGGCCTGGCCTCTCTCTGTGACCCTGGCCTTATCTCTCTCTGCCCCTAGCCTCTATCTCTTACCCCAGCCTCTTGACCCTTGATCTGGCCTCCTCTCCACTCCGATACCCACATGAGTGACCAGTATCCATTTATGAGGCTGAGCAATGAGTGTCGGCAGGTCACTTGCTTGTAGAGGACATCACTGACCTTTCCTCACCCGGCTGTCACACACGTATCAGCTGAAGGGCCAGGAATAGGAACCATGGCTGGTTTTCCCACCTGATTCTCCCTTCTCTTTTCGAATAGTGATCCATAACGTTCATTAAAACAGGCAGCCGGGACCTCAGTGTAAACTCTGATCCACTGTTGATGCAGTGCACCCCAGCACCGCACCTGAGTGTCAAAGTCCTGAATTGGAGTTTGGCACCACAACCTTCTGACTCTGAGGCAAAGGTGCTACTGACTGAGCCAGGCTGATATCTCAGCACAAGCTCAGTGTACAGAGCCTTTGACACACACAAGCTATGCGGGGGCTGTTCTCCCCTCCTTTGGTGAGGGGCATCATCACTATGCAGAGCTCCACATGGATGGTAGAGTGAGTGATGGTGAGTTTACACACTGGTCAGACAAGTGAGACAGGAGCTTCCCCAGATCCCTGGTCACAGGAGGTCACAACATGTCCACATCTGCTTTACAGTTTCCACACGCAAGACGCCAGGATTTCGCCGACTGAGATCTCTCCTTGTCCATGGAGCATTTGGAAATAAACCTGATATATTTTCTTAAACCAGTGTAACGCATGTCTAATATTAGCCCAACAGTGCTTATTATACTGGGGCAGGTTACTACAGTAACGGGTAATCATCTCTATGGGGAGTGGGAGGAGGGGAGATGAAATCTGACTTTCATGGTCTCTAACACATTCCTCCTCTCTCCCTGGGGGCGCGACAGGAGATTCTTATTTAGTCAATAATTTAACGAGAAGGATGAAATATTAAATAGGACACTGGTGTAAACAGACTGGTATGTTTGCCTCTGGCACAACACTCTGCAAGGCAATCCGTACACCCAGCTATCGGCAGAGCTTGCTGCACACTGAAGCACTGCAGCCACCCAAAGCAGACATCCCGGGAGTGTGGACACACACTGTAGAGCGAGTCTCACTCTGTCTAACCCTGACCTGGGATTGAGGACGGACAGTGCAAAGGGAGTGTTACTCTATCTAACCCTATCTCTAACCTGCCCTCTCCCCAGCTGACCACAACTGATTCTTTCTAAGGTATTTATCTAGTTCTGGCTTGAAGCCAATATAGATTCTCCTTCAATCACCCCTCCCAGTAGGACACCCATCCCCACCCCTCTCCTTACCCCACAGCTCCATCTCCTTGCCCCCATGACTCACTGATACCATCAATCTGTCCCTTTCATCTGGCAACATTTCCACCCCTCTCAAAACAGCCACTATCACCCCACTCTGAAGAAACCTTCTCTCACTGCATCACAACTCTCTAACTACCAGCCCATCTAGAACCTCCCTTTTGTGTCCAAGGTCCTTGAAAGAGTTGTTGCCTCCCAGCTTCGCTCTTTCTTCTCAACCCACTCCCTACCCGAGCCCCTCCAATCGGGCTTCCATGCTGCCCACAGCATGGAACCTGCTCTAGTCAAGATATGATATCCTGACCATTTGTGACCAGGGCTCCCTTGTCCTCCTCGACCTAATGGTCACCGTTGACACGGTGGACAATTCAATCCTCCTCCACCGCCTCTCCTCCCACCTCAACCTTCAAGGATATGTCCTTGACTGGTTCAGGTCCTATCTTTCACACCGTCTCCACTTTGTGTGCTTTTCTTCCAGCCCCCCACCGTCTTGTACAGTTTTCCTCAGGGCTCTGTCCTTGGTCCCCTCCTCTTCACCCTCTACATGTCCCACCTCAGTGACATCATCCACAGATATGGGGTAAATTTCCACATGTATGCGGATGGCACCCAATTCTATCTCTCCGCTTCCACCCTCACTTCCAGGACTACTTGCATCCTGACTGCCTGCCTGTCCAACATTGAATCCTGGACGTCTTTCTCCAGCTGAACGTCAGCAACACTAAGGCCCTCCTGATTGGCTCATGTCAGCGCCTTGAGCAGTGCCATGAGCACTGGCAGCATCAGCACCCATAGCTACACACTCCATGAAGCCAGTCAGGAACCTGGGTGTCTTTTTTGACCCTGAACTGTCCTTTCTCCTCCACAACTGGGCCATGACCAGCACTGCCTTCCACCTTCTCTGAAACATTGCCAGACTCTGTCAATGCCTCAACCCTCAGGCTGCCAAAACCCTCACCCGTGAATTCGTCAAATCTACACCAACAACAAAATTATATTTATAGAGCATCTTTCATGTAGGGAGGATGTCCCGAATCAAGGCTTGACTAAGGAAACTCCCTCCTCGTCAGCCTTTCCAGCATTTCCCTTCCCAAGCTACAGATCATCCAACACTCTGCAGTTCATGTCCTCTCCCACACCAGGCTCTGTGACCCCATAACTCCCACCCTCGCCTGGTTCTATTGGCTCCATATCCCCCAGACGATTAAATTCAAGATCCTCGTCTTCACTTTCAAGGCAATCCAAAGTTCTCCGACCTGCTGACTCCCTACCAACTTGCCGCCGTCTCCAGTCTGCTCCATGTGCCCCGCCCGAACCGCCCTACCGTCAGTGGCTGGACTTTCAGTTTCTATGGCCCCACACTCCATCCCACAGTCCTTTGCCTCGTTTCCTCCCTTGCCCCTTTCAAGGCCAGTCACAAGACCCTCCGTTTCGATCGTCCCTTCCCACCTTTAGGTTTATGTACATAAGCCCCTTCACTTTTCCACTCCTTCTTATCATTCAACATATACTTGTTGGGTGGTAAGACTCACATTTGTCCACATTAAATTTATTTCCCATTTCTCTGCCCAATCGGATAATCTGTCTATCTCCCCCTGAAATTGTCAGGATATCAAGGCTATAGAGCAAGGGCAGGGAATTGGAGTTTATCAACCAGGATCTTACAGAATGACACAGCAGGCTTGTGGGGCTGAATGGCCTCCTCCTGTTTCTATGTTTCTTTATTTACAATTGTCACTGTTAGCCATAAATCTTTGTGTTGTCTGCAAACTCAGAGATTGTGCACCTTATATCAGAACCAGATCATTTATAGAAAAAGAAAAAGTACTGGTGCTAACACTGCCCCCTGGGGGTGGGGGGGAGGGGGGGGGGGGGGGTCACCACGATTTAACTCTCCTTTGGGAATAACAATCATGTCCTCCCACCCTCTGTTTCCTATCCTTTAACCTCACGTCATCACGTCCTCCCGACATGAAAGGCACTCTATAAATATAAGTTTGTTTTTTGTTGTTAACAATCACTGTGCTGGAGCCCACTCCCCCACTGGAGCTCTCTACTCAAACCCCATTCCCTGCGCTCTCTCTCTCTCTCTCTCTCTCCCCCCCCATTGCATCTGTGCTGGAGCCAACTCCCCCATTGGAGCTCTCTACTCCCTTGTCCCCATTCCCTTGTCTTCTGCCACACCCATTCATATAATTTTGACTCAGATGTTTATTAAATTTCATTTTTGATGGCTGTTATGAGTATCACTGGTGAACAGCATTCATAATAAAATGTTCCATATTGTAGCAATCCTCTGTATTAAAATAAAGCCTCCTTCAACCTTGGTTGATTTCATATCATCATAGAAGCATGGAATTATACAGCACAGAAGGAGGCCATTCGGCCCATCATGTCTGTGCTGGCTCTTTGAAAAGAGCTGTCCAAATCAATCCCTCTCCCCCACTCTCTCTCCCCATAGTCCTGCAAATCTGTCCTCTCCAAATAACTGTCTACTTTTGTCTTAACAGTTGTTTTCGAATCAGCTTCCACCATCCTTTCAGGCAATGCATTCCAGATCCCAACAACTCGCTGCGTGAAAACATTTCTCCCCACCTCCCTTCTGTTTCTTTTAACACCTATTTTAAATCAGTGTCCTCAGGTTACCAACCCACTCGCCAGTGGAAATAATTCATCTTTGTTCACCCTATCGAATCCCCTCATAATTTTGAAAACTTCTATCGAGTCTTCTCTTAATCTTCTCTGCTCCAAAGAGAATAATCCTAGCCTTTCCTGATAACTGAAGTCCCTCATTCCTGGTGCCATCCTGGTAAATCTCCAATGTTTTGACATCTTTCCTAAAGTGTGGTGCCCAGAACTGAACACAATTCTCTCGCTGATGCCTAATCAGGATATCATAATGGTTCATCATAACTTCCTAACTTTTGTACTCTATGCCCCTATTTATAAAGCCTCATTTGTTTTTTTAACTGCTTTATCTATCGGTTCTGCCACCTTCAAAGATTTACTTAAATGAACCCCCAGGTCTCTCTGTTCTTTCACCGCCCCTAAAGATTGCACGACCTAGCCTATATTGCCTCTCCTCATTCTTCCTTGCAAAATGCATCACCTTGCATTTCTCCACATTAAACTTCATCTGCCATGTGTCTGCCCATTTTATCAGTCCGTCTAAGTCCTCTTGCAGTCTGCTACTATCTTCCTCACTGTTTACTACTTTTCCCATCTTTATATCATCTGCAAACTTGGAAATTGTACTCCCTATACACAAGTCAAGGTCCTTTATATAGATCAAAAACAGCAGTGGTCCCAGTACAGACCCTTGAGGGACACCACTGCACACTTCCCTCCAATCAGAAAAACAACCAATTTGCAGAAGTAAGGAGCAGCTGTTTAAGGTCCGCATTTCAATTGCTCAATGGGAAGTGATGTGTGTCTGAGCTGCTGGCAGGAAGATGGTGGGAATGCTCTCACACATTTCATGCTGAGTTGTGTTCCTCACCAGGAAGCTCACAAAGATTAGTTTGTACCTACCATCCACCTAGTGAGGCTCCAATCCATGCTTGTTGAATGCCAAATAGCTAAATATAACTATAAATTGGCAAGTTTCCTTACACCACATGCCTCTGTTTACCTAGTGGTAAGTAGAAACCTGGTTGTTAGTCGATTGAGGGATCACCTTCCACTGTTAATAATCTCTCCAAAAAAATAATTATTTGGTCACTCAATCCATGACTGTTTGTGGGACACTGCTGTACATAAATGGTTTCATCCACAAAATACACCATTAATTCACTTTACAGTATATTCTGTGAAGCGCATTAAAGCATCTCAACAATATAATAAGGTGCTGTATCAAATGTAAAGATTATTTTTATCCCTCGGCAGTGGGTGTGGGAGGGTAAGGGGGGGGGGGGGTTGGGGAAGATAAGTGGAGAATCCTCAGAGCTGAACTGACTCCAAAGTGACATCTTCGTGAAAGGCGCTACACAAATGTAATTGTTGTTGTTTGACGGCTGCAGTAGTCCAGTTTTAGAGCCAGGCGGGTCCACGGTATTTCCAAGGCTCTCACAGTTGATGACAGCACATCCCAGCCTGGACATGGAAAGGCAAGGATTCCTCCAACTCAGCTCCTGATTAACCTGAAAGCCCTAACAGGGAACATGGTTCTTGATGGACAAGCAGCAGGGAAGCTTAACATTGTCAATGGCAAACAGTTTTAGTTGGTTAGACTAGTTATCCCAACGTACACTCTGGGGTCCCCAAGCCATGGCTCCTGAGCCTAATACTTTCCAGAATGGGATGCATGGAATTCTCAGTTTGGTTTGGATCCTCTTAAGTACGGTGATGGGGTTTGACATGTGCCAGACACTCGGCTGACCAAAAAAACACTCCCTGATTCATGTCTGAAGATAATCTTCAATTTATCATTGCTTCCTCATGTACTTGTCCATCCTGTGCTCTGTTGTCACTTGTCTCCCAGGAATTCAACTCCAGGGATAGCAGTCAGTATCACTGTAATCCAGGGAGACATGGAGGGACAGACAGGTGCCAACGCCCCAGTGGGTGAGGTGACCCCAGCTGGGCGGGTCTGTGCAGTGCAGGGAGCCAGGCACAGAGACTCTGCAGATCATTGAAAGACAGGACAAAGGAGATGTTCTGTGTATCATGAAGATCTCACAAAACAAAGTGAAGTGAGCGGGTGTAATTTACAGTGTGATAAAGCTTCTCATTCTCAGCAGCACAGAGAATTTAATTTGGGAAATGAATTTTTCCACACTGAATTATGAAAATGTCACTCTTTCACTTGTGAAAATTGACAGTGATAAATTAATGTTGGGTGGTATTGTTCAAATGTGCTTTATTCACAGCAACAGGAAAACTGACAATGATTCACCAGCATTCAGCTGACTCCCAAACCCCACACGATTCCCTTTGTCACCTTTTATAATAAGAATATTTTAATAATAATCCTTGCTTTTGATGTAGCGCTTTTCGCATCTTACCGAGGTCTCAAAGCGCTTCACAGAATACACTGTAAAGTGAATTGACTGAATTTTTGTGGGCAAAACACGGCAGCCAAATGTGCACAGCAGCGTCCCCACAAACAGTCGTGAATTGAAATGACCAATTTTTATTATTGTGTTTTTTTGGAGGGATTATTATTAGGCGTGTGGAGTAAGGAAACTTGACCAAGGTTTCGCCCTGACCTGCCTGAATTCGAACACAGGCCTCACGCTTGTAAGGTGAGAGCTCTAACCACTGAGCTTCTGAGTACAGTACAGTACTGCAAAAATAAAAGACTTTTCTTTGTTGAGGCTGGCATTGTTCTATTGCAACCAGATAAAAGTATAATTTGAATGACAAAAGCAGCATTTTAAAAATGTTCTTCGGTACCCCCCCAAAACACATGTTCAAGGGAAGCCTTCAGTGAATGATTTATAAATAAATTTATTTATAAATAAGAACATCCCATCTGCTGTCCCAGCAGTAATCAGGGAGGAAGCCTATTGTCAGTTGATTGGAGCGTTTCCTGGGTAATAATAATAAAGTAAATCAATTTTTAAAATAATAATTTGGTCACTTAATTGATGACTGTTTATGTGCAATTGGCTGCCATTATTCATCCATAAAACATGGTCAATTCACTTGACAGTATATTCCGTTAAAGCACTCTCAAAGACATCATATCAAATGCAAGGATTATAATTGTTATAATTCTTATGTTTGATTGCTGTATCACACCTCAACGAATTAAAATGCTGTGCCAATTAGTGTGAGGCTGTGGACAGCTTTGTGTGGTTACAGGCTGAGATTGCTGTGAGGCATTTCATCTGATACAGAGAAGGAAGGCAGTGAAGTCCAGGCCACAAAGATCAACCAGGGAGACAAGCAACAACAAGAACAACAAAATTACACAATAAAATTCCTCCCGTGGCATCTTCAGACTTCACACTAGTCAAACGAGATTCATCAGTCTTCAGAAAGCATTGCCTCTGAGATTTTGTGTGTATCTGACCGACCGACTGACACACAGGCTCAAAATCCCTTATGTATTTAGCCACAGACTGTGTTTGCTGCGTTTTGTAAAATTCTTCAATTTGGTCAATTCATCGAAAGAAAATCTGGTTTCTGAATTAGGCTGAGATTCAAACTCTGCACAATCATAAAATCGAGGTCTTAAGAGTAAACCCATGAGAAATGACAAGCTTTCCGTTTCTCAAACAGAGACACACAAACACACACTCCCAGACACACACACACAGTACAATTTGATTATTAAGTGTAAGGAAGGGAGCTGGACTGAGTAATCTAAGCTTCATGCTGTGGACAAGCAGCTCCTGCGAGTGTACAAAGTGTTAAAAGCACATACGAGATGTAAACCCAAACTGTCATTTCAAAGTAGGCCACAAAACCAAAGCACGATGGAACCACAGACAGCGAACAGCCAGGAGGGCATTCCTCTCACTGTGTGTGTGTGTGGGTGTGTGTATGTGGCATGCTCGCTTCTCTGTTGGAGTTGTCCACTTGAATCCCATTGCTCTGCGCTTCCCAAATCCCAATTAACATTATTTTCCTTCGGCTTTCAAAACAATTCGCTAAAACCCACTTCCTTGATTGTGTCTTTGGTCACCCCCCTTCTACTCACTCTGCTCAGACAACCACTCTGTCTCTATAACTAATAATAATAACAATAATACATTTGATATAATGCCTTATCACATCTTCGAGATGTCTCAAACAGCTCCACAAAATATACTGTAAACTATATAAATGCAAATATAAGGACACTATTGTATTCAATTGGCTGCTGCATTTCACCCACAAAAACATATTGTCAATTCACTTTACAATATATTCTATGAAGCTCTTTGAGACGTCTCAAAGACGTGATAAGGCACTATATTAAATTCAAGGATTATTATCATTATTTTTATATTTTGTGGGCGAAACACGGCAACTAATCTACAGCCATGGATTGAAGTAACCAATTTGTTATCATTTTTTGAAGGAACTATTATCCCTTGAAAAGCAATCCGCCAATCGACTAACAATTGGGCTCCGACTTACTGCTAAGTAAACAGAGGTCTGTGGAGTAAGGAAACTTGTCTGACGTTGGGCCCTACCCGGGAATTGAACCTGGTTCCTCTCACTTTTGAGGCGAGTGGTCTAACCACTAAGCTGCAGAATTAACCACTAAGCTCCACAATCAATCTCACCCCCCCCCCCCAACCCCCCACCAGGACAGGGCTTCAGCCTGGACGATGAGCTCAAAGTAGTGAAGGTAATGAGGGAGTTAAAAGTGTTAAGCAATGCACCAAATTACACTTCCTATCACCAACTTTACTTCTGATTTTATGTTAATTCCATGCAAAGTATTAAGTGTGAGCATTATATAAAAGCAATCAGTGTTGCCTGTGTGCTGCTCTCCGGCTCTCCAGCCACTGGAATTTAATTGGAATTTCTCTCAGATTTCAGAATGATTAAAAAGAAAAGTTGCTATGGGAACACGCCACTGTACATGTTCAGGGCTCAATAAGATGATCAGCCCATCACAGATCCTGCCTCAAATCAAAACTGTCTGCGCTTTGTAAGCCATGTCTAAGCCACATCTCACTGTGTGGGCAAGCCAGTGGGGACAGCAACAGTGAGCGAGAAACAATGTAATTGCGTCTGAAACTTCAATAAGATGGTCTGGACGGTTTCTCTGTCACTGGGAACTTTGCACAGCTCCATGTTACCGTCACATTTAGCTCAGATAGGTTTGGCTTTCGAGGCCACGGATTTTTCTGAATGAGAAACATGAGAAAGGGGGAGACCCAGCCTTAGGAAAACCAATGGGTAGATACACGTTATCATCTCATGTGGGGCAGCACAATTTATCCCTTTATTAGCAACTGTTAGTAACAATGGGCAGATAGTAATAGTGACAGTGGGAGATATGACAACAAAATTACATTTGTAGAGCTCCTTTCATGTCGGGACGACGTCCCAAGCCGCTGAACATTCAGGGGTTGGGACCCGAGCAAAGGGGGCGGGAGGCAGGGTTTGGATAAAGGAGGGCAGAGAGGCAGCGGGGGTGGCTGAAGGCACGGTGGAAGAGGAGGGTGTTGAGATTGGGCTTGTAGGAGGTGAGGGAGGGAGCAAGGTGAAGGGATTGTGGAATGGAGTTCAAAAGCGTAGGAGCAGAAAAGCTGAAGGCTTCGCCGCCGATGGTGGGCCGCCCCACCATCGGCGGCGAAGCCTTCAGGCTCCGGCCTGCTCCATGTCTCCCGCCTGACCCGCGTCAGGCGGGAGACATGGAGCAGGCCGGAGCCTGCTGAACAGAGGGAGCAGACAACGTTGATAGCGGATCAGCAGGTCAGAGAGGTAGGAAGGGGCAAGGACGTGAAGGGCCTTAAAAGTGAGGAGAAAGATCTTGAATTCGATCCTCTGAGGAATGGGGAGCCACTGGAACCGGACGAGGGTGGGGTTGATGGTGTCGCAGAGCCTGGTGTGGGAGAGGACACGAGCTGCAGAATTTTGGATGATCTGCATCTTGTGGAGGGAAGAGTTGGGACAAGTTGCCATATTCAAGCCTTGTGTTGACAAACGCAATTGTAAGGGTTTCAGTGGCCTGAGGGGTGAGGCAGTGACGGAGACACGCAGTGTTGCTGAAGTGATGGAAAGTGGTGCTGGTCATGGCACAGATATGGGGGAGGAAGGACATGACAAACATGGCACCCAGGTTTCTGACTGGCTTGGTGAGGCAGAGTGTACAGCTGTGGTTGTTGATGCTGCCAGTGCCTGAGGTGCTGGTGCGAGCCAATCAGGAGAGCCTCCATTTTGCTGACATTCAGCTGTAGAAAGTTGTCTTTCATCCAGGACCTGATGTCTGACAGGCAATGTCAGTCAGCAGTGGTCCTGGAATTGAGGGTAGAGGCAGAGAGGTAGAGTTGGGTGTCATCCATATACATGTGGAAATTTAACCCATGACTGCGGATGATGCCCCCAAGTGGGAGCATGTAGAGGTTGAAAAGGAGTGGACTGAGGACAGAGCCCGGTGCAGGGGCTGGCAGAGAAACCGTTGACAGACACAAAGTGGAGACGATGTGAGATGTAGGGACCTGAACCAGTCAAGGACAGAACCTTGAAGGTTGAGGTGAGGGAAAGGAGGTGGAGGAGGATTGAGTGGTCCACGGTGTCGAAGGTGGCAGAGTGGTCAATGGGGACGAGGAGCCAGAGGGAGCCCTGGTCATAGATGGACAAGATATCATTTGTGACCTTAACGAGAGCAGCTTCCATGTTGTGAGCAGCACAGAAACCTGATTGAATAATAATAACCTTGCACTTGATATAACGCTTTTCACTTCTTCTAGACGCCTCAAAGCGCTTCACAGAATATACTGTAAACTGAATTGACTGTATATTTGTGGGCGAAAAGCAGCAGCCAATTGCGCACAGCAGCGTCCCACAAACAGTTGTGGATTGAAATTACCAAAATTTTTTCTTTCTTGAGGGATTAATATCAGGAATGTGTGTGGAATAAGGAAACTTGCCCAATATTTCACCTGCCTAGAGTCTCTTGGTTGTAAGGCGAGTGCTCTAATCACTGAGCTGTGGGACTCCAATGGGAGATAGTAACAATGAGGAGACAGTAACATGGCTCTGGCTCAGGGCTGCTGGGGTAGGTGCTGCAGCACATTATTTCCCTTAATAAAAATAATGAGCTCCTCAGTTACATTTGGATGAAGATTTGAATTCAGGCTGAAGCCAAACTGAGCTGGAGCATGTGTCTGGCTGTGTGATGGATCCCCATCCTACACAAGCTGCTCTCATTGAGGGTCAGAGCTGTCGTCCAAAGGCACTGAGGAAGCCGGAAGACTTGTATTGTTCACAGAAACCTCCGAGGTGGTTACACTCTGCTTCTTGATTATCATCATACTTTGGGCTGACGGATGGTCTAGGCTGACACTCCCGGGCTGTGCTGGGGGTGGGGGAGCCGGACGCCCATGTTTACTGATGTCTCTCTCCCGGTGTCCTGGCCACGAGTAAATCTAAACCATAATTCCATGGCTGTTTGTGGGACGCTGCTGTGCACAAATTGGCTTCTGTGTTCACTCACAAAACGCAGTCACTGCGCTTTACAGCAATTAGTTTGAAAATTGTTGGAGGCATTATATCAAATATGAGGATTGTTATATCATGATTATAATTTAACACTATTATTATACAGTATGATAATTCAACCTCATTTCTAAAGAATAGCTTGAGACTAATGAGAGTCTTTGTGTGGATCTGACAGCCTGGAGTGTGCAGTGAATGGCTGTGGTGTGAGTGTGACAGCTGAGAGGGCAGAGTTGCTGGTTCACCATCAGTGAGGAGGAGGAGGATTGACAGATCTGTGTGCAGTCACATTAATCCCGCTGCTTTATTATCAGCCAGCGAGAGTAGAGGTGAGGTGACTTCTGACATTAGCTGTTGGCATATTTATACCTGACTGTGCCTTTGTTTATCCTCCCAATAATCTCTCTGCTACTCCAGTGAGGAAGCTCTCTGAGCGCAAGAGAGATTCAACTGACGACCCCCTTCAGAGATTCTGGAAAGAAGAGATCAAACAGGCGTTTGATCTCTTCTTTCCAGAATCTCTGTCTCAGCATCACAGCCTCCAGAAAATACTTAATTCCCAGTGTCCTGCCTTCAACCAGAGTCCAGGGAAATGAGGGGAGGAAAGCAGGCTGTCAGTCTGAGATATGTGAGGAGGAATACAACAGCTCTTAGTAAGTTATGACCTCCTCAAGAAAGGAAAGAATAAATAAGTCCTTAAATTCTTGCATTTGATACAGTGTCTTTTTCATCAGAGGATGTGTCTAAATGCTTCACAGGATATACTGTTAAGTGGAGTGACTGTACATTTGAGGGTGAACGTGGAGGTTAGATGGTTGGAATCAGATTACTCATCAGTGAATTGGAAAAGGTTTGTTCCATTAGAACAACTACAATTTACATTTATCCAGGGTCTAACACTCAGCTGAACAGTGCCAGAGCTTGACGCTGAGCCAGAGAGAAAGAGAAATAATGATAGGCACGGTAGAGGAGGAAAGTCTTCAGGTGCAGTCTGAAGATGGCGAAGAGCGGCGAGACATTGGATTGTTACACTGTTAAGAGTAAAGGAGGAAGGGCTCAGCCCATTGGAATTCCTCATGCTACAAAGGGTGTCCACAAAGTCATATTAACTGTACTTAAACATCCAGAGGATTGGTGTAATTGAGTGCCATTATTATCATGGCAGACAGTGATCTGTCATTATGTTCGGTGTAACATCAGTTAAACACTTAAATACTTCTAAGAATAATTATTAATTATCCCGAAGTGAAAGGTGCTGTACAGTACAAATGTCACTTTGTATTATACTGTAATTATCATCATTCATCCACATCCTTCAGTTCTTGGTCAGTGCTCTATAGGAAAACAAACATGGGGATAACAGGACTTTATGGACAGACATATCAATGTAAAGGAACAGGAAAGGCTCAGAGGCTCATTCAGAGACTCAGCACTCCACCCACCTCACACTATACACCCAAACTCACTCCTGGTCCTGGCCACTCTAGCTTCTAATTACCGTAAATACCCACGTATAAGGCGCACTCGCATATAAGGAGCACCCCCCACTTTTGACCTTTTCTTGGTGAAAAAAAACGGAAGCATTTTCGATGATATTGCCGGCAGAAGGGAGGGAGGCAGGAGAGACAGGTAGGGAGGGAGAGAGGGAGGCAGGCAGGAAGGGAAGCAGGCAGTGAGGGAGGGTGAGAGGGAGGCAGAGAGGGAGACAGGCAGGCAGGGAGAGAGAGAGGGAGGCAGGGAGGGAGAGAGGGAGGCAGGCAGGCAGCCAGGATGGGAGGGAGAGAGAGAGAGGGAGAGAGACAGGCAGGCAGGCAGGCAGGCAGCCAGGGAGGGTGGGTGGGAGAGAGAGAGGGAGATAGGCAGGCAGGGAGGGAGGGAAGCAGGCAGGCAGGGAGGGAGGCAGGCAGGCAGGCAGGGAGGGAGGGAGAGAGAGAGGCAGGAAAGGGAGGGAGAGAGAGAGAGAGAGAGAGAGGGGGAGGCAGGCAGGCAGGCAGGGAGGCAGGCAGGCAAGGAGGGAGGGAGGGAGTGAGGCAGACTGGGAGGGAGTGAGGCAGACTTTGGCAGAAGGCAGGCAGCAGGCACAGCATTGAAGTCCGCTGCTGCTGCCGCTGCCCGGGCGGCCGAGGCCGAAGCCCCATCACCCGCTCCCCCCAACCCCCGCCGGACACTGACCAAACCCCGGCTGACAGCGCCGGCCGCCCCCCCTGTTTACTGTATTTCCGAGGCTCAAAATTTATTGTTCCTGCGTATAGGGCGCACCCCCAACTTTCGAGATCTTCTGACGTGAAAAAAAGTGCGCCTTATACACGGGTATTTACGGTACTGTTAGTTAATATAATAATCCTTGCATTCAATATAGCGTCTTATCAAGTCTTTGAGATGTCACAATGCACTTCACAGGATATATTGTAAAGTGAATTGACTGTAAATCTGTAGGCGAAACGCAGCAGCCAATTGTGCATAAGTGTCCCACAAACTGATGTGGATTGAGTGACCAAATTGTTAACTTTTTTTTTAAATGTCATGAAGCCGCCAGACAGCGAAGCGGGAGGTAAGGAAGTAGGGTCAGGGATGGGTGGAGGGAAAATGGGGGGAATTTGGAGTGACTGATGGGACCGTCGCAGAGGAGGGTCTTGAGGCAGGACTTGAAGGAGGCCAGGGAGGGGGCGAGGAGGAGGGACTACGGGATGGAGTTCCAGAGGTTAGGGGCAGAGTGGCTGAAGGCTGGTGAGGTGGGTGGGTCGGGGGCCGGAGCCTGCTGAGCGGAGGGCGCAGACAGGTTGGCAGGGGGTTAGGAGTCACGGATGTAGGCCATGAAAGTGAATAAAGCTGTTTGTTGCTTGTGAGACATAGATCTCCGTTTGTATGCGTTAATGAGGATACCCACCTCTGCTTGTGTGTGAAAAAGCATTCAACTCCTCAGTGTGAAAGGTGCTAAGGGAACAGTCTGTGCTGAGCTGAGCAGTGTGGCTCGGAGTCAGACAGCAATCTAGTGCCATCCACAGGACAGTGTGTATTCCAACCAGAGAAGCTGGCACCTCTCACCTAGTAAAGGACTGTTTAAGAGGAACACTTATAGTGTTCCAGTAAGTGCACACCCATACTGGGGTTGGTAACATCACAACAGGAACCGCATTGCAGCCTTGCAGTTAATGAATCTAGAATCTACATGCTAGCAAGACATATAGAGCATAACCTGATTTTGTGTTCATTGAATGGTTTGTGCCTTTCCTGCTGAAACTGAATGTAATTTGTCAGCGCCTTGGAATGTCCTCCCGACGTGAAAGGCACTCTATAAATGTAATTTTGTTGTTGTTGTTCTTTATCAGAACTGGGACAAACTGTCTTCCATTCACTTTCCTATCTAGCCTCTCTCTCCCAACATGCCCTACTGCTGACAAAGGGTCCAACATCTCAAATCATTCCACCAGATCTTACTGGTGAGTCATCATGAATAGATATTTGTATGTGAACATAGCAGCCAACACCCCAACAACAGCCATGAAGTGACCGATCAATTTTATATGAGGGTGTGTTGGCCAGGACATTGGGAGAGAGAAACTCCCTTCGCTTTTCAAGTAGCGCCTCTGGGAGTAGCGTCTTTGGGATGTTGGGATCCTGAATAGGCAGACGAGGCCTCAGTTCAATGTGTTATCCAAAGGACAGCATCACCAACAATACAGCACTCCCCTAGCACTGCACTGAAATGTCAGCCTAGACAGAGTTGGAACACGTACAGGAATGCTATATAAATGCAAGTCGTTGCTGTTGCAGAGATCCAGCCTGACCTCGCAAACTGTCTTCCATTCACTTTCCTACTGTATCCATATTGAATATTGGTCCGTTTATTGTCAGAAGACCAACCAGCAAGTCAAGAACTGGTTTAATTAGAAAGCTTCAGTTGGTTCAGTTGGGTTTCCGAGTGATAGAAGATGGAAAACTTCGCCCCAATTCCCCTTGGTGAGTTGTGCCTTCAGTGGTGTCTTTATCACATAAAGCATCTGGACCACAAATGCAGACTCATGGAGTCCTGAAGCGTATTAGTTAACATGCTTGCCACACAAGCGAGAAAGGAAAGTTGAATTCCTAAACAGGGTGAAACCTTGCGCAAGTTTCCTTTTTCCATTTGTCTTTGTTTTCCCAGCATTAGGTTATTGGTCGAGTGGCAGGCTGCTTTCTGGGGGTAATAATCCCTACAAAACAAAAATTGATAATTTGGTCACTCAATCCATGACTCTTTGTGTGTTACTGCTGTATGTAATTGGCTGCTGCATTTCGTCCACAAAATGCAGTCACTCCACTTTACAGTACAGATGTCCCTCCCCAACCGTGAGGGATATGTTCCTCTAAACCTCCACGGTTGGTAAAATCGCGGTTGGAAAATGCAACGCCTTATTGGGATAGGGGAAGTAAGTTCACGTTTCGTAGAACTAAACACAAAAAAAATTTAGTTATAAGATACATTGGGATAGAGGGAGTAAGTTTGGGCGCATCTGCAGCAATCCGCGAGGCTGTCTGACTGACTGGTCTACACACAGACAGAGAGGGAGAGAAATCATGGTGGGTGACATGGAGGGTGGGGGGGGGGGGGGTGGGGGGTGATATGCAGGGTGGGGGGGTGGGTGACACGGAGGGTGGGGGGGTGGTGGTGGGTGACATAGAGGGTGGGGGACACGGAGGGTGGAGGGGTGGTAGGGGACGGGGAAGGTGCGGGGGTGGGGGACAGGGAGGGTGTAGGGGGTGGTGGGGGACAGGGAGGGTGGGGGGGTGGTGGGGGACAGGGAGGGTGCGGGGATGGTAGGGGACAGGGAGGGTGTGGGGGTGGGGGACAGGGAGAGTGCAGGGGTGGTAGGGGACAGGGAGGGTGCGGGGGTGGTAGGGGACAGGGAGGGTGCGGGGGTGGAGGACAGGGAGGGTGGGGGGTGGTAGGGGACAGGGAGGGTGGGGGGGTGGTAGGGGACAGGGAGGGTGCGGGGGTGGGGGACAGGGAGGGTGGGGGGGTGGTAGGGGACAGGGAGGGTGCGGGGGTGGTAGGGGACAGGGAGGGCTGCGGGGGTGGTAGGGGACAGGGAGGGTGGAGGGGTGGTAGGGGACACGGAGGGTGGAGGGGTGGTAGGGGACACGGAGGGTGGTGGGGGGGGGGTGACACGGAGGGTGGAGGGGTGGTGGGTGACATGGAGGGTGGGGTGGGGTGACACAGAGGATGGCGGGCCGTGACATGGAGGGTGTGGGGAGGTGTGCAGTGGGTGGTGTGGTGGGTAAAATGCTGATAGGGGGAGTAAATTTGGGAGCATTGGCTGCCAGGATCTGTAGACACAGAGAGAGACAGACACACAGAGAGAGAAATCAACGGAGATTTACCTTAATCCCAAGAGAGAAGCGACATCTCGCTGGTTGATTGCGACATAGCAACTGGGTCCTAGTGCTATACGCTGGGCTAAACTTAAAAATTTAAACCCGCAGATTTAAATTGCGGATGTACAAAACGTGGTTTGCGAGGGTTGTTGCATTTAGCAAACCGTGGATGCGTGAGTTTCGTGGTTTTTGAGTCATCTTGAGGAAGTGATAAGGCGTTATATCAACTGCAAAGATTATTCTTTAAAACCTAATATAGTAAAAGCCCATTTATCCGTGACCCGATCAACTGTAACTTCTGTATAACCGGCAAAAAAAAGGTCCGCATTCGATTAACCGGAATTAATCCGATAAAAAAACTGTTTTTGCCGTTTTTAGCCTAATATCCAGCACGTGCTTTAACCGGCATTGGCCAGGTCCCGAGGGTGTCGGATAAACGGGCTTTTACTGTACCAGTATACAACAACAACAAATTATACTTGTATAGCGCCATTCATGTTGGCAGGTTGTTCCAAGGTGCTGGACGGGGATACACTCGAAATCACGGAGATTAAGAGCACACATGCTTCAATAACAAAAAACAAGACTAGGCACATTTGATGTATTTAAAAACATGCATTTTATTGAAACAGTATAATAATATTACAGTAATAAGAGCATGTTTGGGCATTTCAGTAGAATTGTTACTGATACACGTAGCCCTTCTCAGCATCAGTGTAAGTAAAGGTGGTCAGCCTGGGAATCTCAGAGCTCCCTCGAGCTGCGGGCACTTCAGGCAGTACACTAGAGAGAGAGAGAGAGAGAGCAATGACTGCCCAGCTCACTGGGCAGTCATTGCACCATAGAAATCTATTGCACCTACAGTACTGCATTCAACCATCACTCGGGTCCTCCTGGCTAGGGCAATAGTAACTCCTCCAGTACATCAGCTGGAATCTATGGGTGGGATAGGCACATCCCCTTCCCTTTACTCTAATGTAAGGCTTCATTGCTGGTGGCTGCAGTGATATACTATATATGAAAGGTTATACCCTCCAATGTGCGAAGTTTGGCTGTGTTCTCTGTAAATCCTGGAACTGGGATACTCAGATAGGCCTGGAGCCACACCTCACAGATGATGACTCATTCCTGTCTGGAATGGGGGTGGGGGAGGAAAGAGTCCAATTGGGTAAGGAGAGGGACGTGTGCTGGAATTTGGATGGTGTCTTAAAGGAAGGTGAGGCCGCTGCAGTCTGTCTGTTCATTATATTCTCAAGACAGTTAACGATCATCAGCTGAAGAGATGACAGGTACAGAGTGCCCCGTCACACAGAGCAGTACAGTACAGGCACAGCGCTAGGCTTAGCCCACAGATCAAGACACAAACATGGCTACAGGCACAGGCAGGGTCCAACTGTTCTTCCCGTCTCTCATTGAGGAAAGCTTACCCAATCCTGATTGGTTATCTGTTCTGTGAATCTCTCTCGCAACTAACCACTTCTGTTCTGTGATTTTGTTTGCCCAGCCGGGTGTCAGACACACCCGGAAACCCATCACCTGCTTAAGAGAATCCAAACCAAGCTGAGAATTCCATGCATCCACCTACACATGGGAATCCCAGAGATAGATAGACCAATGACTGGTCTGCCATTCCAGGTCTTGCTGATGAACCAGGCTAGGTATCCTGCGATCAGCAGTGAGAGCCATGGGTTATTGTGGATCCAATAAAAGCTCAATTCTCTTCTTACTCCCTCCTTAAAAACATTTTCCTCATTAAGGTGAAACGTGTTGTTGGGAAATTCTGAGCCCCAGTGCTGATCAGCTACAGCATGGAATACAGAGGAAAGCCCCCTCTACACTGTCCACACTCCCAGGTCAGCTTTAAGTGTCTGCCCTCAGACAGATGTCAAAACACCCGGCTGAGTAAAACAAATTCTAAATTCAGAATAATGCAAGGAGGAAGTAAAAAAAAGTTATTTGAACCAATGGGGAAGGATCTCTCAAATGGATTCAGAATGGTTGCATGTTAATTGCTTCCCAGTTAGAGTAGTAGGAAGACTTTCAGTCAACTGTAACACTGAGTGACTCACTCAATGCTGGGATCAAACTTAAGGTTAATAAATCCAGTTCTGTTGCTCGACATCTTGACAACAGTTTTTCACTCTCAGGGAGTTGAAGGCAGTACATTTTAGCATCTTTTCAAATATTACTGACAACCACCAATCCCCACAGTACTGCCCAATGATGCTCCATCAATCAATCAAAATGCTGCTTGAAACCTTAGCAACCTGGATCAACACAAATGCTGCTCCGCACTGCACCTGCGGGAATCTCACGGTCAACTCAGCCTCTGCAGACCTTTAGATGCTGAGGCTATCTATCACTGTTTAAGATTGCCGTAGCATCCCTTATCCGGGGATATCTGAGTCTTGCCTTCCTATTGCACAAATCTCTGGCAAAGCCTCCAGTCTCAATCTACTGAATAAAATTTGGATGCATGAACTTGTGCAGATATTTCTCCATTCAAAGGGTTATGATGCAAATCATGGCAATAATTTCTTCAAAGCCTAGCTGTCCAAATTTAGCCATTCATCAGAGATAAATCAGGATTCCCTCAGTGCACACATTGCTCTCTCCACGCATCCACCTCACAACTGCCCTGGAACACTGTGAGCAGTCTCAGCTGGTGGAATGTGCAGGGCTTGGGATTCAGACTGGCTCACTGCCCGATGGCAAGCTCATTTCCCTGTTGGGAGCAGGGTTAGGGTAAAAGTGAACCCGGTGTGCATTAGCAGAAGATAGCTTTCATACACCATCTTCACAGAAAACCAACAAGTAATCAGGGATTATAGGAAAGGGATTTTGTTGAAAAGCATCTGGAATCCTGAGACACACCAGTTCAGGCGTCAAGCCTTAGCAACCCTTGCACTGACCAGCTGACACACTCACCCAGCACTGATCTGTGCAGGATCCATAATAATTATAATAATCCTTGCATTTGATATAGTGCTTTTCACGTCTTCTAGATGTCTCAAAGCGCTTCACAGAATATGCTGTAAAGTGAATTGACTGTATATGTTTGTGGGTGAAACGTGGCAGCCAATAGCGCACAGCAGTGTCCCACAGTTAACAGATTGACTGCATCTGCAATTGACTCCATCTGCAATCCTTGCACTTGCTACCCTCCTGGCTTTGGGAGCAAAGAAATTCCTGTATCAATAGTTGAGATATTCAGACATGAACCCAGTCTGGCACAAAGAGAATATTGGTATCCATTCTCTGCAAACCAGGAGCAAAGGAGCAAACCGGCTACCTTATATTGGCATGCCTCCCAGGCAGCTAGCTGGTATCTGGGTTTACAGTTCAGTGTGGTCACACAAGGTCCATTTCTGGGGTAACATTTGTCCTTCCTGCGTGGCCTCTGTCCTTCCCATTCTCCAGCATGTCCTCCGGCTGGCTGGCATCATGTGCTTTGATGGTGTTGTTGAGCTCGTGCCGAGCACGTCGTATACAGTAGAGCATCATCCCAACACTGATGAGGATCTGGGAAGGAAAGGCAAGAACTGTTATCTAAAGCACCAGAGATTCACATTGTACTAAGTCAACCTCATATCAATGATTAATACTCTGATTAATATAGTGAAAGAGACAAGCTCTCCTTAATGGATCAGGTACAGTCAGCCTGGCTCACTTGGGAACATTCTTGCCTCTGGGTCAGAAGATTGTGAGTTCAAGCCCTATGTCAGGATTTTGAGGGCATAGTCAACACAGAGTCACATTTGGACTTGCCATTCATCGAATGAGATGTTCAAACAAGGCTTGTTCAGGTGGATGTCAAAGATCCAATGGCATAAATGGAAAAGGGAAGGAGTTTCTCCCAGTGTCCTGGACTGTGAAGGCATTTTGTTAACCAATTCCCCAGGTTAAAATAAAGTCAGTCACTGTCTGGATTTTTGTGGGACAATGCTGTGTGCAAATTGGCTTCAACCAGACCAGTGACTGACATGCTCTATAATCAAAATGTGTCCAAGCAAGGGTAATGGGGAGGTGACCAGAGGCACGGTTGAGGAGGTAGGTTTGAAGGTGGGACTGAGGTCTCTGAGGGTCACAGTATAACAATGGTCATTTTCTGCACAGATAGACATTATGTCTGGGTTAATCTGATATGTAGGGTTCATGGATAATTGAGCTGAACTTCAGGTGCTTGAGCAATCAGTATTGGTCCTCTGAATCCTGTACTTAACTTAAACCTGGAACTCGGGTTTCCTTTCAACGATGCATCCTGTATTCTGGATATACTGTCATGGTTATGTTGGTCATAGCACAATGCTTCAGGGTCAGTACCACTTTGTAATCACACACGGCACAATAAACTCTTCTGGGCACCTCTTTATCAGGGGGATCTTCAATTTCTACCTCAACTCTTCCTGTCCCATCTCCTCCGATTTCTCTGCTCTCCTCCCATGACCTCACCCTCCATATAAATTCCTAAATTCATAACAGTGGCCACCCCCTACATCTTGTCATGCCCACAGCCTCAACATCTTTGAGCTCTCCATCACTGACAACGCTATTTCCAACTGCTTGCTAATCTCCCTGGCCTCTCACATCCTGCTCTCCTCTACCAAACTCTGGAAAATCCTCCCACCTCAGTCCTGCTCAAACACCTCAGTGTCAAGTCCTCAACCTGCAGTGACAACAACAAATTGCATTTATTTAGTGCCTTTCTCGTCAGGAGGGCATCCCAAGACACTGGACAATGAAGGGTTTGTGTCTCCTCCAGAGTGAACACACTTGCCCAAAATACGGAACTATCTCCTTCTCCTCACACTCTCCACCAGTACCATCACCACCCTCAAATCCATTTCTATGCATGCAATCAGAGATGGCATAAACCAGCCGAGCAGGCAACCACCAAATCTGAGTCAACTACCTCCAAAGCACCACCTCTCCACAACAAAAATAACAGTAATCCTTGCATTTGATATAGACCTGTATTATGTCGTTGAGAATTCTCAAAGTTCTTACAGTAAAGTGAATTGATTGTGCATTTTGTGAGTCAAATACAGTCAATCCATCTTCAAAGCTAAAATCTGCCTCTACTCAAACAGGAAGGCAAGGACAACTCCAAGCTCCCTTTTCCCTAAAGCCCCTGCTCAGTTCCCTCCCCACCCCCGTCCTTACCTCTCAATTCCAAATCCGAGGTGAACCTAAGGGTTAAACAACATCAATCAAACAATCTGCCTGCCTTTTATATAAATTCCTTCTCCCACTTAACCTCTCTGCCTTCTGCCCAGAATCAAGCAAGCTTGGAGAAGAGTACTTCTTGTAACACTGCTGTCTAAAACCCAGCAATTTCAAACCACATCTTCTAATGAAGGACCCACCAAATGACAGGTACTCTCTCCCACGTAATTTTCTACTGAGTCTCAGTTCATTATAGAATCCACTGAGGAAAGAAAGCGATGGAGACAGGTGAATAAATTACACTGGAGTTTTGTACAAATCAAACAAGGGACTAAGTAAGAGAGTTATTGTAACCATGGGCAGGTCATTGGTGGTCACAGCATAACTCTTGAGCACTTTAACTTCAAAGTCAATTGACTTTACAGTATATGAAGTGAAGTGCTTTGAGACATCTCAACAACGTATATCAAATGCAAGTATTATTACTGACATAGGAACAAAGGAATTGAAGCAGGAGTAGGCCATTCAGCCCCTGGAGCATCCCCCGCCATTCAATAAGATCATGGCTGATCTTCTAATTGAACTCCATCTGCCCGCCATATCCCCATATCCCTTAATCCCTCTATCCATAGAAATCTATCAAAGATCTATTGAAGGACACTGATAGCCTGGTAGTTGGGATTGATTATCTGAATTACTCTTTATTGTACAGGGTGACAAAAAGGTTCAGATAACTACCCTATTATCTAAAAATAAATCATCTTTTCTTTAAGATTTATTAGACAACAGTAACATTACATTTATAAAGCGCTTTTTACGATGGGAGGACTCCCAAGGCGCTGAGTAGTCAGGTTGGGATCCGCGCAAGGGAGAGGCAGGATAGGGGGAGGGGCGGGAGAGAGTCAAGAGGGGAGGGAGAGAGTTGGGAGGGCAGAAGAAGACACGATCAAAGAGGAGGGTCTTGAGACCGGCCTTAAAGGAGGCGAGGTAGGGAGTGAGGCAAAGCGACTGTGGGATGGAGTTCTAGAGTGTGGGGGCAGAGATGCTGAAAGCCTGGTTGCCGACGGTAGGGCAGGGGACATGGAGCAGACCAGAGTCCGCTAAACGGAGTGGGAAGGCAGGTTTGTAGGGGGACAGCAAGTCAGAGAAATGGTGGTGGGGGGGGGGGGGGGGGTAAGGTCATGGATGGCCTTGAAGGTGATGACGAGGATCTTGAATTCGATCCTCTGGGGGATGGGGAGCCAATGGAGCCGGGCGAGGGTGGGAGTGATGTGGTCACGGAGCTTGGTGTCGGGTGACGACATGAGCTGCAGAGTTTGGGATGATCTGCAGCATGAGAAGGGAAGAACCAGGAAGGCCGAAGAGGAGGGAGTTTTCATAATCGAGCCTTGATGTGATGAATGCGTGGGCGAGGGTTTCGGCAGCCTGAGGGGTGAGGCAGTGGTGGAGTCTGGCGATGTTGCGAAGGTGGTGGAAGGCCATGGTGTGGATGTGGGGGAGGAAGGACAGTTCAGGGTCAAACAAGACGCCCAGATTCCTGACTGGCTTAGAGAGGTGGAGAGTGCAGCCTTGGATGTTGATGCTGTCAGCGCCTGAGTTGCGAAAGTGCTGATGCGAACCAATCAGGAGGGCTTCAGTCTTGCAGACATTCAGCTGGAGAAAGTTGTCTCCCAGTAGACATTGAGTCCTGTTGTAGACATGTTGGAGACATTGTAATGGTATGACAACTTTTACCTGCAATGCAAATACAAGGTAGCCTTCCACCCCCTGGTGATTGATGACATCTTCCAGTGACCTGACTGTGCTGCCCATGTAGGAGTTGAGGATCTGAGAGGGCAGCAGGCCAATAGTGGAGGTGGTTAAGTACTGGAATGCTTCCAACTTGCTGATCTGGACACAGAAATATAACAAAATCACATGCTTTAATGTACATAGGAGAAATCTTAACAGACCCATGAGGGAAAAGGGAAGAGAGGGGCAATAGGTGAAGGGAATTGGGGGATAGGATTTGGCACGGAATGACCTGTTTCCATGTTGTGTCACTCTGTGTAACTGTGAAATAGTTAGTTATCTGCAGAACTCTATCTTAGTTCTATTATGTTCAAATCCCTGCCCTCTCTGGCACCTTCCTACCTCTCCAGCCTCCGCACTTCCCAATCCACCACTTGGCGCCTCCGTTCGAATGGCACCGGCTCCTGTTCGTACCTGGTACCCTCTGCCCCACCATCGGAGGTGGCGCTTTCAGCCACTCGCCCCCAAACTCTGGAACACTCCCCCTCAATCCCCCCGCCTTGCTCCCTCTTTCCCATTTTTCAATTCCCACCTGAAAACCTTCCTCTTCAGCAGTGGTTATGATCACCTCCCCCGTCCAGCTCAGAGTCAGGCTTTTAAATGGTACCCTACATGGAGGATGCTAAGTAAGTGCAAGTTGTTGTTGTATTTGGTCCTGAGATCCCTTAATTTGCTTAATTTGCCCCACTTCCAGTAGCTAAAATTCACAAAGCTCTTTATGTTTGCCAGACCCAGGGTGTGCTATCTCGTCTTCAGGGAAGGACACAGCCTGATTGCCAATAGCTGATCACACAGGGTGAACAAACCATTACAAACCATTGTAATGGTATGACGGAACAAACCGTCATACCATTACAATGTCTAATAAGTCTTAAAGGATTACTTTTTCTAAAAAAAGATAATAGGGTAGTTATCACTACTTTGTAATCACCCTGTACATATGCAGGCTGGTGAACACCAAGCATGAAGGTGGCAGGTGCTTACTGAGCAGAGGGCATAGCAGAGTTGATGAGGTTGCAGGGAGTGGAAGATGGAGCAAGGCTGGGGAGGGAGTGTGAATTACTTTTATGATATAAAACATCAATTTTCCTTGGTTGACCTAACCAATACCTGGACCTGATCCTACTGCAATTGAGGAGGGAAGAACAATCAATGGAAGGAACCATCATGTGGGCAGTACAAAGCTCTGTATCATTTGCATCTTTACTTTTCTCTCCCTCTCTCTCTCTGAATCAGAAAGTCATTTACCATTCCTGTTACTCACACATTGTGCCCATAGCATTTGGCTGTACGCTTCCAACACTTTGATCAAATGTTGCCTTCTTGGGAATCGAGCGAAACAGATTGTCAGAGATGAAAGATCAATTCAGGGACAGATAAACCAGGTCCTTGAGGTATGTTTGCCCCACAGGACAATACACACACACCAACACATCACGGGCAGCCGTTCTCAGGCAAGACATCAATTTTAACACAATCATCCCTTTGAAGAACAGTCATGGTCGATCCTACTGTAACTCCACATAAACTTGTCTTGCAGGCTTTCCTTTTAAGTGCTCAGAATTGAAAAGGCATTTCATGGAAGTTAATGTGAATTTCTGCAATCTTTCTATACTCTCTTTGAAGATTGGTAGGCAAACTTGATCTCATTCTTTCAGAATACCAACCTCATCATCAAGCGGTTTCTTAATGAAACGGTGAAGAAGGGGAGAGAAAAGTGGAAGTGAACGAAAGTGGAAGTGGACCCAAAACGTTGACTCTTTTTCCTTTCTCCATGGATACTGCCTGACCTGCTGAATTTCCCCAGCTACTTTTGTTTTTGTTTCAGATTCCCAGCATCTGTAGTATTTTGTGTGTTTTTTTAGTGGAAGCAATATAGTCAGAATGGCACCATTAACTAGTTTTTTTCACTGCACTATCCTGGCGACAATTGAAGGATGATAGGGAAGACAGCATTGTCGCATAGAGGAGGCAGGGAATTAGCTGTCAGGGCAGTTCACCTGCAGCACTCCAGTGGCCATTAATTGTGATGACTGAATGTTGGTAACAGAGGGCTGGGAGAAGACTTTGGACAAGTGTCAAAAGCTCTCTTTCTGACCATGTACTGGGGGATAAAATACATCCAAATGGCCCCAAATTCTACCAATCTTAATTAATACCATTATCTTAATCAATAATAACAACTTGCATTTCTATAGCACCTTTCATATAGTGTCTCAGAGCCGTTAACACAGTAAAATTTATATAATCTGGCACAGTTGGGCCCATTCACCTCCCAAATTTTGGAGTTTGCCGGTGTTTAGAACCTACCCAACAAATGGCTGAGGATGCCCCGCCCCATACACCACATGAGCTGTACACACTCAAGCCAAACAATGGCCGAGCTCCACCCACACTGAGAACTACAAGCAGCTGTTCCCAACTTCGGGAGATTTGCCGGATATTGGAAAAAAAACAAATACTGTATGTATTTTAAAATCTTGACGGTTTTAGGGAGTTGCCAACTTTCGGAATATCGGATTATTGAGGTTTTACTGTATTACAATTGTGCAGAATGTTGGAAAATGGTTTGAACTTTGAACCTGGTTTAGTGCAGCCGTATAAATGACCAAATTAAAACTGAAATGCGAAATTTCCAATAATCTGCAAGTTTGAAGACACAATAGTCTAAAGATTAAGAGGATGAGGCAGTGCGGGACTCAGCTGTCTACAATGACCCACTCAGCTGTGCAAAACAACAAAAACAAATTACACTTGTACAACAATTTTCACGTCGGAAAGAAGTCCCAGGGAGCTGGACAATTAGGGGTTTTGGACCTGAGTTGGGATCTCACATGCCGAATATAAGCCAAGTCAACATGCTTTAGAATACTGCTTGCCTGCAAGTAGGGAAAATGTATGTACTTATTAATATAAGGTTGCAAATCATAATGCAGTGCATTGTGCAAGATTTTCCCCCCTGGAGTCCACTTACAAGATGCCAGCATGTGCTGCCAAATGCTCACATTCTTGGACATAAAGCATTTCTTTGGGTAATTCAGCTGAGACAGTTGACAGCTGTGTATTCCTTCAATGCCACATTACATTAAGAGGAGTATGAAAGCAGAGGCCACAGCATAAATGAGGACCACATTTCTCTCCAGCATGTCTTTATCAGCCACACCTCAGCTCTCCAGTAGGCTGCACTTCAGAGCAAGCATGATTTTAACAAACCAGCAGTGCCAGAATTTTTGTTTCTTTACACACTGTAAAGTGAAGTGACTGCATATTTTGTGGGTGAAACGCAGCAGCCAGTTGCACGTACTAGTCCCACAAATAGTCATGGAATAAAATGTAGTGACTATATTTTTGTAGGTGATCATGTTAGCCAATTTCCGTACAGTGATGTCCCTCAAATAGACATCCGAACGACATGATAAGGCGGTATATCAGATGCAAGGATTTTTTTAATTAATCTCCGGCAGTAGATGAACGAGCTATGTGCAGCAATTAGAAAAGCTTCAATCTTAAAAAGGATTGTCTCAGGGAGGAACCCTATACACATGTACAAAATGTTAAATGGGACTGAGAAAGAACAATATAAATGCAAGGATTATTAAATTTGTTAAGGCAGTGGACACTAGGTTTAGAGTTGCAAAGGGCAATTTCAGGGCAGACACCAGGAAGTTAACCGGAACCAAGAAATAGCGGCTGCGGCCAGAATACTAGATTAATTTAACAAACAGCTCAATGTTGTGATGGCATGTGATGGTATCTGGAGAGATGAGATATTCCTCTTGTTGTGGACTCACCAGTCTGTGAAAATAATCTTTCCCTATTAAAGCCACTATTCATTCTAAAAACCTCTAATCGGTTTTACCCCTTAACATCCTCTATTCCAGAAAAGCAGTCCCAATGTTTCAGATTTCATCAAATAACCACAACAGATATGAGGGAAAATTGATTCTTTCAAAAACACATTCTCAGTGCCAAATCACTGGAGAAATCTCAGGGAAAGCATTTTGCTGCTACAAGCTTGCTAGCTACGAACAGAGATGTATGTCATGCCTACAGCAGTATGTCCATTAACAGAGGGCACAATTTTGAGAATATCAATTAAAACTAAAAGGAAACTTTAGCTCAAGTTCTTCTATGATTCACCCACAAAATATACAATTTAAAGTATATTCCGTGAAGCGCTTTGAAACGTCTAAAGATGTGAAAAGCGCTACATCAAATGTAAGGATTATTATTACCTAGTAGCCTGACTCAGTTGCATATGCTCTCCCTTCAGAGTTAGAAGGTTGTGTGCTCCAAGACACTATGAAGGATGCTATGTAAATGCAAGTTATTGCATACATCTTCCCCCCACTCAGGAGGATAGACACCAGTTGATCAACTGTGAAAGGCTTCCAGGCGCTCTCAGTGCCAGCTATGCTCAACACCAGAACAACTACTGGAGGTTGAGTTGGTTCCAAGGTAATGTGCTTATCAATGCAAGATCAGAATCAAGTCCATCTTCTGTGGTGGTCTCAATACCCCAAGGCATTGATGACAGAATAGACAACCTAGTTCATCAGTAAGACGTGGAAGCAGAATGGCAGTGGCAGCTGGGAATCTCGTTTTCCGCATATCAAACACCTAGCCGACCAAAAGCTTATTAAAGGACACGAAGCATCACATCCCACACTCAAGTTATACAGTAGCCCTGAGTATGGAAAGCCATTAAAGAAAATTAACTATGCAACTATGAAATATCTCTCCACATTAGTGGATTGCATGGTTCCTCCATGTCTGTTAAATTCCTGATTTTCAAGCTCTTATAAATGAATTCCTGCAGCTTTTATCCTCATTGTGTGGTAAACACTGACAGGAACAGTTGATTGCATTGATTCTTGAACTGCTTCCTGAATAAGATTAATCATTTCTAAATTTAAGCCATTAATGGGAGCCCCTCCCAGTACTCCCTGCATGCAGAGAAAAAAAACACAAACACACACAGCTATACACACACACACATACACACAAATGGAAAGAAACACAATTCCTGGTTTGATTCCCAGCAGGGTGAAATATTGGACAAGTTTTGTTACTCCACAAGCCATCTACAGCTCAGTGGTTACAGCACTCGCCTCGCAAACAAGAGACCTAGATTCGATTCCTGGCCAGGAGAATGAGCAAATTTCCTTCAGCCTCAAGGCCGTACGCAGGGGGGGTGCGACGGGTGCATACGCACCCCCCCAAATTATAAAAGGTCCACATTTTCCGGGGTAGAGAATTGCATTTTTTTATCAAATTTAAATACCAAGTAAATTTATTGAACATGTGTGCAACAATCAGTTCTTCAAAACTATGTATAAATTATAAATACACATCTTTGAATGATTTAGTATTAATATAAAATTATCGAGTCGCACACCAGAATCGGCGTCTCCCCAAAACATACCGCGTCGATAGACCAGTCCATGACGCGGCGAGTCTGTGACTCGTGATTGGATAAACATAGGCGCCAAGACTCAAATCCTCGTTGGAAATCATCCCGTAAACAGCCACAAGGGGCAGCACCAATTCTGGAGTTAAAATCATCTTTTCATCTGATCACCGTAAGTAAAAATGACTCAAGTTTTGAGAGGTGTGACTGTAACGCTAGCAAACAATGACAACATATGTACAAGCTTCTGAGAAATTAAAGCTTTTGAGAACCCAACAAAAAAGTTATATGTGTCTGGACGGGAATGCCTATCTTTAAAAAAGATACTCATGGACGTAGGCCTAGGCTTTAGCGCCTATTCCACGTGGTGTGTCAATTGGAAATCATCCCGTATACAGTCACTACATAAAAAGTTAGCACCACTTTGTGGAAGCTGAAATCGTATTTTAATCTGATAAATGTAAGTAAAAATGACTTAAGTTTTGATAGGCGTGTTTCTGAAATATCATGTTTCTTGTTTTGTCTTGATTATCACATTTGATTTATATTATTAAAGATGTATTTCTGTAATTAAAAATTGCTTTTAGAGACGTCCACTGGCATGCAAAAAACATATGACCACAAAGATAAACAGTGCTACTTTATTTCACATTCAGTTTTGTATCCAGAGTGAAAAAACATCAATGTCGCACGAATTTGGCGTAAAAATAGTTTCACCGTCATCTGATCGAGCGAACTCGGGCATTGACAACCACACTTCTCCACTGATCCCTTCTCTCCATGCAGCCTGCTCTTAAACACCAAGGGCATGAAACATTTACCGTTCATATTGGATCTTCTGAACCGATTAAATAAGACCTCAAACTGTGTAAAACGTCGGAGCCTCGGGGGGGCTTCGGGGGCAGCCCCCAAGCCGCCGGCCATTGTTGGTCCCATCACTAGCAATTCGCACCCCCCCAAAAAAAATCCTGTGTACGGCCCTGAGCCTCATAATAATCCCTCAAGAAAAAGAAACAATGATAATTTGGTCACTGTTTGTGGGACACTGCTGTGTGCAATTGGCTGCCATGTTTCACCCACAAAGATACAGTCATTTCACTTTACAGTATATTTGTGAAGTGCTTTGAGATATTTCAAAGGCGCGATATCAAATGCAAGGATTATTGTTTCTATTTCACACTCACAAGCCATGTCACAAGCCACGTCAGTCTGTTTTTGTCTTAAAAGATGTAATATTGTGGAAAATTCTCAAATCGATTCCTGATTTGGAAGCTGGTTTGTTTTCAAGAGCTGTGAAAAATTACCTTCCAAACCATGACTGAATTGAATAAGTTTCCACAATTCTGGGCTAGCTTCCAATTTATATCAGATATAAGATTCAAGAGTAAAATTGGAGAGCTATGGGGTAAGAGGGGGGGATTGGGACTGATTGGATAACTCTTTTCACAGAGCTGGCACAGAGCTGTACTGTAAGATTCTATATTAGGCTGGCTCAGTCAGCAGTGGATTCTCTCCCGCGTGAAGGGTGCTATATAAATGCAAGTTGTTGTTTTTATTGTTGTGGGTTCACACCCTATCTTGAGACTTTGAGCTCACAATCTGGGTTTATACTCTGCTACAGTGCAAAGCGAAGGTGCAGTTCTTCGGATGAGATGTTAAAGTCTAATCCCTTCTACATATTCAGCCTGCCGCTAAAGATCCCATGGCACCATTTCAAAAGATTCATAGATTCATAAAATGTTACGGCACAAAAGGAGGCCATTCAGCCCATCTAGTCTGTGCCGGCTCTTTGAAAAGAGCGATTCAATCCCACTGCCCTGCCCGCTCCCCATAGCCTAACAGACCTGTTCTCCCTAAATAAAGATCTAATTCCCTTTTAAAAGTTGTTATCGAATCAGCCTCCACCACCTTTTCAAGCAATGCATTCCAGATTCGAACAACTCGCGGAGTGAAAACATTTCTCCTCAGCTCCCCTCTACTTCGCCTTGAAACTATTTTAAATCTGTGTCCACGAGTCACAGATTCGCCCACGAGTGGAAATAGTTTTTCTCTATTTGCCCTGGCGAAACCCCTCATGATCTTATAAACCTCTATTAGGTCTCCCCTCAATCTTCTCTGCTCCAGAGAGAATAACCTTAGCCTATCTAGCCTCTCCTCATAGCTGAAGTCCCTCAATCCTGGCACCATCCTAGTAAATCTTCGTTGTACCCTTTCCAATGTCTTCACATCCTTTCTGTAGTGTGGTGACCAGAATTGAACACAGTACTCCAGCTGAGGCCTCACCAAAGTTTTATAGCGGTTAGTCAGCACTTCCTGACTTTTGTATTCTATACCCCTATTTATAAAGCCTAGTATCCCGTATGCCTTCTTAACAGCCTTGTCTACCTGTCCTGCCACCTTCAACGAGTCACTAACTCAAATCCCCAGGTCTCTCTGTTCCTTTACACCATTTAAAATTGTCCTATCTAGCCTATATTGCCTCCCTTCATTTCTTCTCCCAAAATGCATCACCTCACACTTCTCTGTATTAAACTTCATCTGCCATGTGTCTGCCCACTTTACCAATTTGTCTATATCCTCTTGCAGATGGCTACTATCCTCCTCACTATTTACTATTCCCCCTAACTTAGTGTCATCTGCAAACTTGGAAACTGTACTCCGTACACCCAAGTCCAGATCATTGATGTAGATTACAAACAGCAATGGTCCCAAAACTGATCCCTGTGGCACACCACTGCTCACTTCCCTCCATTCTGAAAAACAGCCGCTCACTACAACTCTCTGCTTTCTGTCTCGCAGTCAGTTGTGGATCCACGCTGCCATTGTCCCTTTTACGCCATGGGCCTTTAATTTCCTAATAAGTCTCTCATGTGGCACTTTGTCAAATGCCTTTTGAAAGTCCATGTAAACTGCATCAACTGTGCTACCATTATCCACCCATTCTGTTACCTCATCAAAAAATTCTATCAGATTTGTAAGGCAAGATTTGCCTTTAACAAATCCATGTTGACTGTCCTTTATTAGCCTATATCTTTCTAAGTGAAGATCTACCTTGTCCCTGATTATGGACTCTAGAAGTTTGCCCACTACCGACGTTAGACTGACTGGTCTGTAGTTACCAGGCTTGTCCTTCTGCCCCTTTTTATACAAGGGAGTAACATTAGCTATCCTCCAGTCCTCTGGCACGACCCCTGTGTCCAAGGAAGATTGAAAGATCGTGGCCAGAGTCCCTGCTATTTGCTCCCGTGCCTCCCTTAGTAACCTAGGGTGCATCCCATCCGGACCAGGTGACTTATCCACCTTGAGCGACGTCAACCTTTTTAGAACTTCCTCTCTGGTTATAATTATTCTATCCATTTCTCCTACCCTCTCCTCCAATACCATGGCATTGGCTGTATCCTTTTCTTTTGTGAAGACAGAGGCGAAGTACTCATTCAGTACATCAGCCATGCCCTCTGCCTCCACAATGAGATTTCCTCCTCGGTCCCTAATTGGCCCCACCCTATCCTTGACCAACCTTTTACTCTTAATATGTTGGTAAAAAACCTTAGGGTTCCCCTTAATCTTACTCGCTAATTGTTTTTCATGCAGTCTCTTTGCCCCTCTAACTTCCTTTTTTAGTTCTATCCTACACTTCCTATATTCTGCTTGGTTTTGAGCCTGACACTTATCATAAGCCTCTTTTTTTTGTTTTATTTTGGCCCCGATTTCCTTAGTCATCCAGGGAGGTTTGGATGCCTTACATTTCACCTTTGTGGGGATGCTTTTGACCTGTGCCTGAACTATCTCCTCTGTGAACGCTGCCCACTGCTCGTTAGTTGTCTTAGAAAGACAACTTAGAAAGACAACAAAGAGAAGGGATTTCTTCTAGTGTCCTGCCAATAACTTGCAGATAAATTAAACTGTCATTTCATGGTTGTTTCTGGGACACTGCTGTGCACAAATTGGTTGCATTATTATAATAATAAGCTTTATATTTGGTAGACTGCGTTTCACACAAAGCGCCTCATAGGATTTGTGTGTTTCATGGGCAATTGCCTACAAATACACACTTACTATACTTCATAGAAATTGCATGTGTAGCGCTTTCAGATGTTTTGACATTATAGGCACCATATCAAATGCAAGGATAATTATTATTATGAGATAAAATGGACACACAAACTATACCGAGGTGGAAGTTCAGGCCCCTGTTTTTAATCTTTTAAAATGCCCTGGACCAATTAGTGCTGAGTTAAGACTTGGTTCACACCCACTTATAAAGCTAGGTTGACACTCCCCCAAAACAATGGGCCATGAAAAATAAGTCGTTGATACACAGCCAGCACTCGACAAAGACATATTCTTTTGGGTGTTCTATGATTAAATTATTTGGCATGTTACAAGAGACGGCTAAATGGACAAAGAGAATCTTCAATTCTCAGAGTAACATTGTCATGGATTATAAATTAAATGCCTGATCATGCAAGGAATTGAGCAGGGTCCTAAATATCCATGATCCACAGCATGTGTGCTATTAATGTGTAATGCAGAGGTATGCCTCTCTGGTTCTATCCTCACAAAGCTTCAGATAAGATGTTTAAAGGAGCAGCACTTTGATAAGAAAAACATGAACCATACAATATTTTGAGTTATGGTCTTTCTGAGGTTTTGTCTCTATAAAGGAACAGAGTTAGCCATGAGGCAGCTGTTAAGGGTATTTAGGGTACCAGCTCTTCAATTCTGTGTTTTGTGCGATCTAGGCACCTAGGATCAACCTTCCATCTACCCCAGGTGACTGGACTCAAAGGAGGGGGCTAAGTAAGACCTTGGGTTCGAGGCCTCCCATGATCGGAAGAGCCAGGAATCGGGAAAACAGAGATCTACTCGCAAGCAGGAGCCTGAAAAGCCTGAAGCGCCTCAAGTGTGGTCATGACTCACTGCCTCGAGTGAGTGGGGGTCTGAAGCGTAGCTGGGACTCGACACCACGACCGTTCAGCAGCTCACATTTGTGTCTTTAGGGTTTGAAGATGGCCGCCCCCCTATTCTGCCCCTCTCCCTTGCATAGGTCCTAACCTGACAGTTCAGCGCCTTGGGACATCCTCCCCGACATGAAAGGCGCACTATAAATGTAATTTTGCTGTTGTTGTTATAAATCCCCCCCAGTACACCTCCGATGGATCGCCCGTCTCCAGCAATATCTCGCCCCAAAAGCCGTTGAAACCTTGGTCCATGCCTTTGTCACCTCTCGGCTGGACTATTCCAATGCTCTCCTCGCTGGTCTCCCCTCCACCACAATCCATAAAATCCAACTCATTCAAAACTCATTCTCAACCATCTCCTCGGCTCACAACCCAGCTCGGGTGCAAACCATGGATAGTGCAGCGCCTTGGGACTTCCTTCAGATGTGAAAGATTCTGTAAAAATGTCAATTTATAATAGTAATAATCTTGCTTTTGATATCGCGCTTTTCACATCTTCTAGACGTCTCAAAGCGTGTAACAGAATATACACCTTCAAGGCCTTACACGGCCTTGCCCTGCCCTATTTAACCAATCTACTTTCCCCCTACAAGCCCACTCGGACCCTCTGTTCAACAGGACTTGGCCTGCTCCAAGCCCACTGCCCGAACCGCCCCACCATCGGAGGCCGGGCCTTCAGTTTCTCCGCTCCCACCCTATGGAATACCATCCCCTAATCCCTCCGTCTCGTTTCTTCCCTTTCCTCTTTCAAGGCCGGTTTGAAGACTTTCTTCTTCGACCGTGCCTTTTGTTCCACCCCGAATTTTTCGACCTCCCCTTCGGGTCTCACCCCTTCCCAAACATTCCCCTCCCAGCTCGGGTCACACGCCTCCTGTGCAGCGCCTTGGGACGTCCTCCCGACGTGAAAGGCGCTCTATAAATGTAATTTGTTGTTGTTGTTGTTACTGTAAAGTGAATTGACTGTATATTTGTGGGCAAAATGTGGCACCCAATTGCACACAGTGGTGTCCTACAAACAGGAGGATTGAAGTGACCAATGAAGATGGGTTTTTGGGTTGCTGAAAGAAGTGAATCAATGTGGTTTGTGGTGTGGTCAGGAAGGAACTGGCTGGCTTTACGTAAGGAATGGGTTTGGTAGGATTGTGGTTTTGGTTTGATAGGCTATGGTTTGCATGAGATTGAAGAAGATTGTAATGACAGGAGAAGAAGCTGGTAATGTTGCTTCTATTCATGTGGCTGCTGTGGCTCCAAAGCACGAAAGGGGAGGGTGGTACTAGCAAGCAGCAGCGGGAACGCTTGCAAGATCAATATCAATGGCATATCTGGTGACACTCCAGAAGCTACCCCAACGCACTCTGGGGAACCTAAGCCTTAGCTTTTGCCAACCTGTGCCTAATACTTTCTAGAATTAGGCAAGCGGGATGTGCTCTGTCTAAAGAGAGGATGCGCATTCTATTCCAACAATCTATCTCTGGGATTTTCATGTGTAGAGGGGATGCATGGAATTCTCAACTTGGGTTGGATGCCCTTAAGCACGGCGATCAGATCCGCATGTGTCAGACACCCAGCTGAGGAAAACAAATTGTGGGACGTTACAGCATACACAACTGGTTGCCATGTTTCATCCACAAATACAATACTCTATACAATACAAATTACATTTCTAAAAGTGCAGTCAAAACCACTTTGGCACGTCCTCCCAACGTGGAAGGCGCTATAATAATGCTAATTTTATTGTTGTTCAGAGGGATATACAAATTCAAGGTGCACATAGGAATTAGACATTTAAACATTGAGTTACTGAGGTAAGAGTTTGAGAAATTTCCTCACTAGCAACAGAAGTGTTTGGTGTGAGTTTCTGAAATGGAAACGTACAATTATTCATAGAATAAACAAAAGAATCGGATTATATCTTTACATATAGCTGTATAGCTGTGAAGCTCTTTGAGACGTCATGACTACATGTTGAGGGCAAATACGAGGATTATTATATAGACAGAGTAGGATTATTTAAAATGTTGTAACCGGTCAGATGAACACGATAGTCTTTTCTACTCAATGCTCAATCCTACTTTACTCATTCACTTCATGGCTGTTTGTAGGACATTGCTGTGTGCAAACTGACTGCCACGTTTTGCCCACAAAATAGAGTCAAAACCCACTTCACTGAAGTCATGTTGTATTGCAAGGATTATTTTGATTATTATTATTGCTCTCCTATGATGTGTATGCTGACATTCCTGTTGGCTTTCTAGTATACATACCCAGCACATATTCAATAGCCTTCACAACAACAACTTGTATTTATATGCTGCCCTTCATGTGGGTCAGCTGGGTATTTGACACAAATGGGAATATAAAGGACCAGAAAAAACTATCTTCATGGTTACAATTTTAGAAACTAATCAAATCCATGTCCTTTCTAGGTTTGAATGCTACTCCGTTATCTGGGCGGGTCGCTCCAGCCCTCTCACAATCTTGTATAAGATGCAGGAGGACAGAGGCTAGATACATAACCCCATTCACTTGGATGGTGATCCTGGCTACGAATTTAGTCATTTAATTAGGATTCTTCAATTCAGTTTTCATTTTTAAACCCGTGTCTTCTCAAGAACTGCAGAGAAACAGTTTGTAAACTGCAGATTTTTCCACAATTCTCCATGAGGTAAGACTAGGCAGTGTTTTGAAACCGTTGATTTGTGAAGGATTAGTATGTGACCTGTTTTACAATGTTACACTTTAGGCCGTTATCCAGACCCATTAACAGGTCGTGGGTGATTAACTGCTCACTAATTCTAAAAATGGGTCCCAATGAGATATTTAAAATAATGTTGAAACTTAGGAATGAGCCATACATTAGCCAGGCTAATGGTAAAAGTGACTTTTTTTTCTGAGTTCATTTAGTATTGAGTTTAATATTTGAATGTTTAGTGCCTCTTGACGTAGAGGGTAAAGTAGAACATGTCTCTGTTTATTGTGCTATTCGGTTATTCACCTTGTTATTCACCTTAACCTTCACTGTGTTAGAATGTTTGAGCAGAAACATACCTCTAGGATGTGAGAAAGGACTTTCCAAAGTAAATAAATGTACTGCCTTGAGTGATTTATCATTAGCTTAATGGTACTAATCCAGGTGTAGACCCTGCAAGATAAAGTAAAAGTACACAGCCCACTGGGTGATTTGTTTGATGTGAATTACAGAGGAATTTGTCGTTCTTCATGTGAAATACCTTCCCTTATTCTCATGCCTTTGGCATTATGCCCAGCCAGCAATGCAGTAACATGGCTTAGCTGAAGAGAAAGTGTCTTGGTCTTGGTCTCATTGCTCGCCCATGCTGCTATCTCACATCAAAAGCCATCAAAACCTATTCAAACTTTTATCTCCCATTAGACGTTTTTGGTCAGATAGGTGTCTGACCGTGCTGACAAATGTGGTAATCCATTACTATGCTTAAAATTGTTACCCCCAAAGCAAACCATTGACTCTTGCCAACTTGCATCTAATAGTTTCTGGAATCTCTGAGATCAAATTCCATTGCAAACATGGAGTTTGTTTTGGATACTCTTGAGTTTGGTGATGAATTTCCTCATGTATCAATGGCTGGACCAAATAAATTGTAGGGAGTACAGGTGGGGAGTACACAATCTACCTTCCATTGATTTTCCCACCAAACAGGTCTCACAGCCTTTACAACACCATAACTAATGGGAAGCTCAAAAACTAACCTGAACAGAGCAGTTTGTGTAAAGACATAATCCGATTCTTTTATTTATTCTATGAATAATTGTACGTTTCCATTTCAGAAACTCACACCAAACACTTCTGTTGCTAGTGAGGAAATTTCTCAAACTCTTACCTCAGTAATTCAATGTTTAAATGTCTAATTCCTATGTGCACCTTGAATTTGTATATCCCTCTGAACAACAACAAAATTAGCATTATTATAGCGCCTTCCACGTTGGGAGGATGTGCCAAAGTGGTTTTGACTGCACTTTTAGAAATGTAATTTGTATTGTATAGAGTATTGTATTTGTGGATGAAACATGGCAACCAGTTGTGTATGCTGTAACGTCCCACAATTTGTTTTCCTCAGCTGGGTGTCTGACACATGCGGATCTGATCGCCGTGCTTAAGGGCATCCAACCCAAGTTGAGAATTCCATGCATCCCCTCTACACATGAAAATCCCAGAGATAGATTGTTGGAATAGAATGCGCATCCTCTCTTTAGACAGAGCACATCCCGCTTGCCTAATTCTAGAAAGTATTAGGCACAGGTTGGCAAAAGCTAAGGCTTAGGTTCCCCAGAGTGCGTTGGGGTAGCTTCTGGAGTGTCACCAGATATGCCATTGATATTGATCTTGCAAGCGTTCCCGCTGCTGCTTGCTAGTACCACCCTCCCCTTTCGTGCTTTGGAGCCACAGCAGCCACATGAATAGAAGCAACATTACCAGCTTCTTCTCCTGTCATTACAATCTTCTTCAATCTCATGCAAACCATAGCCTATCAAACCAAAACCACAATCCTACCAAACCCATTCCTTACGTAAAGCCAGCCAGTTCCTTCCTGACCACACCACAAACCACATTGATTCACTTCTTTCAGCAACCCAAAAACCCATCTTCATTGGTCACTTCAATCCTCCTGTTTGTGGGACACCACTGTGTGCAATTGGGTGCCACATTTTGCCCACAAATATACAGTCAATTCACTTTACAGTATATTCTGTTACACGCTTTGAGACGTCTAGAAGATGTGAAAAGCGCTATATCAAAAGCAAGATTATTACTATTATAAATTGACATTTTTACAGAATCTTTCACATCTGAAGGAAGTCCAAAGGCTCTGCACTATCCATGGTTTGCACCCGAGCTGGGTTGTGAGCCGAGGAGATAGGGATTTAGGTGAACTTTGAAGGAAGCAAAGCAAGAAATGATGGGGCTCTAGGTGTTACATAGTGTTATACAGAGTGGGGACAGATAGGCTGAAAGCTTGACTACCAGTAATAGGCCAGGGGGCGTGAAGCAGGCCAGAGCCCTCTGAGCAGATGTCAACAAACCAACTAATTTGTGCACAGCAATGCCCCTCAACGCATAACTGTGTTAAAAATAATAAAGGGAATTGATAGGGTAACTACAGAGAAACTATTCCCTTTGGTGGGAACATCAGAGCAAGGGGTAATATCATCTTAAAACTAAAACTAGGCCATTTAGGAGTGAAATTAGGCAGTTTGTCATCCAAAGGGTCGTGAAAATCTGGAACTTTCTCCCCCAAAAGGCTGTGGATTTTGGCTGGATCCATTCGCATTTTCAAGACTGAGGTGGGCAGATATTTGTTAGGGCAGGGTATCAAGGTATAAAAATAATAATAATCCTTGCATTTGATATATGGACCAAGGACAGGTAATTAGAGTTGAGGTACAGATCACCCATGATCTTATAGAATGGTGGAACAGGCCTGAGGGGCTGAATGTCCTACCCCTGTTCCTATGTTTCTATTTTGTTTCTATAATAATAATCCTCGCTTTTTATATAACGCTTTTCACATCTTCTAAATGTTTCAAAGTGCTTCACAGATACACTGTAAATTTACTGTATATTTGTGGCCGAAATGCAACAGCCAATTGCGCACAGCAGTGTCCTGCAAACAGTCGTGGATTGAAATGACCAATTTGTTTTTTGGGGGGGATTATTATCAGGCATGTGGAGTAAGGAAACTTGCGCAAGGTTTCACCCTGCTTGGAATCGCTTGTAAAGCAAGTGCTCTTAACCACTGAGCTACAGCACTCCACAATGATGGGAATTATCTTTTTTTTTTACTGATTATTTCCATGTTGGTGAATTAGCACCTTGTATGTTTCTGTATGAAATACTCAAAAAGGGTAGACAAACATGATATAATAAGTACGAAAACTGAAACTGGAAGCTGCAGAGATATTCCATGGAGTTTTGATCAGGGAGTATCAAGGCAGAACTTCTCCCAGGAGAGTAGGTTGGAGATCTCGATAAGGTTACGTTTTCAGTGATCTGTGGGTGGAAAATATGGGCGACAAAGGACCAATGTTTTTCCTCATCTTCATCAGATTCCCAGCACATTGTCAGCCAGCACAGACTTGTTAAACTCATTACTCAAGAGTGCGAGAACTAGTAACAGATACTGGCTGCCTGACAATACTCTAATCGCCTGAAATCACAGCGTTAGTTACACTTTAACTGCTGTAAGGAAGTGGAGTCAGCTGTGATACATTTACTCAGTCGATTTTTAAGATAGATTTCTTCAGCACAAAGAGTGTGGAATGACATGGTGCTTTGTGAGATCATTAGGAAGCAACAAGTTAGTTAGTTCCATACCCCATTGTCCTTGATGAGCTTGCAGATGGGGCCCACACACAAATGGGAACAAGTCACAGGGAGAACAGAGATAAACTCGCTCTGGAACAAGATTACACATCCACCTGATGTGAAAGACATTATACAAGTGTAAATTTGTATTAGACAAGGGTCCACAAAGTCCTGTTACCCCGTTACACCTTCAAAGCTCTTCACAGCCTTCCTCCTCCCTACATCTGTGACCTCCTAACCCCCTACTAACTTGCCCGCTCCTTCCGCTCAGTAAGCTCTAGCCTGTTTCACGTCCCCCACCTCATCGTCTGGCAGGCCTTCAACCTCTCACCCTCTAGAACTCCACTGCACAGTCCCTCTGCCTTGCATGATCTGTTGCCTCCTCTTCTGCTGTGCCTTCAGTCACCCTCCAACACCTACCCTCCCAGCCCTCCTGATTCCAACTACCAATGGATCCCTGATGTGAAAGGCGCTATACAAATATCATGTTTTGTTGTTGTTGTGGTGGTGACAAACAGCAAGATGAAACCATGGAGTAGCTGAAACAAGCTGTCAGAGGTACTTTTCACCTCCTCACTCCATCCATGTTACAGAAGATGTGATACCATACGTGGTGACAGATCATTGAATACCTGCCATGAAAATGATGGACCTCACTCACTCACACCATGTCTAACAGAGCTCTAAATACATTTAAATATCTGTGTTGGGACACAATGAAGTATAGTAGAAGCCCATTTATCCGGCACCCGCGGGACCTGGCCAATGCTGGCTGAAGCGCCTGCCGGATATTCGGGCAGCCTGCAGCTGAAAACCCACTACAAAAAAATTAAAGTTCTTTTAACACACACCATACACACCAGATTAAGTAATAACAGATAATAACAGAATATTGTATTGGTAGTTATTGTTAAAATTACTCTCTTGCGCTTCTCACCTTTACTGATTGAGGTTTACAGTCCAGCAATTTTTTTTTAAATGGAGGACTCTAAGCGAGTGAAAAAAACGGCAGCGACATTTTAAAGTCGCGCAACTTACTAGCTGCAAGCCTATAGCCCTAGACTCTACTAGCGGCAAAACAAAATACTGCACCTGCGCGACAATGTGGGTTATCGGCTAGCGTTATCAGGTTTCCGCTGGTATGAAGTCGTATGCGCTCCGTTTTTTTCACCTGCTTGGTGTCCTCCATTTTAAAAAGAATCGCTGGACTATAAACCTCAACCGCAGCATCATGGCTTCAAGCACAACATCTACCAGCAAAGGTGAGAAGCGCAAGAGAGTAATTTTAACAATAAGTACCAATATAATATTCTGTTATGTTATTATTTATGCATTTACAAATGTTTCACTGCTATTGTTCCAGATAAGTTCCAGTTTATTGAATGGGGAGTTTTTTTTGGCGTGCTGGTTATACGGAAGTGCCAGTTCATCGAGTCACGGATAAACGGGCTTCTACTGTACTTTGAAATACAATTATTCATTCCATGATTCTTCCACGTTTCAGTTATTGATCAGTGCACTGTAGAAAAACAAACCATGAGGGTAACAGGACTTTGAACATCCTGTACATAAGAGCATAGCTCTCCCACTAATGTACATACAAATGTCTCACCATAATTCTTGCATCACTATTTATAACATTGAAGTGCTTCACAAGATATACTGTAGCATGGAGTGACAATTTGCAGCCTTTTTGCTCATACAAACTGTCCCACAAACAGCACTGAAGTGAGTCACTCATTTTATCTGGTGGATTGTTGCCAGGACACCAGGAGAAACTCCCCTCGCTTTTCTGATAGTGTCACTGGATTTTTAACATCCTCATGAACATGAACTCATGAACATCCAGAACTCTGCAGTTTGCATGCTCTCTTGCACCAAGCTGTGACTACATCACACCCACCCTTGCCCAACTCCACTGGCTTTCCGTCACACAGAGAATAGAGTTCACGATCCTGGTCCTCACCTTCAAAGTCACTCAGCGGGATCCACATGTTTCAAGTTCCCTGCCTCATCCGGCCCACCATTAATTGCTCCGTCCAGCCCACCATCAGCCAGGCTGCCACCACCTTTGGGAATTCCATCCCGCAATCCCTCCACCTCGCACCATTCCTTGCCTTCTTCAAGACTCACCTCAAGACTCTCCTCATCGACCATGCCTTCAATCAACCTCCTCTCCCATCCCTGCCCTCCACCATCCCTAATCCCTAGCTTGTGTCTGAAATACTGTCTGTCCAGTGCCTTGGGATGTCCTCCCGATGTGGGATACAAATGTAATTTTGTTTCCGTTCGTGTTGAACAGGCTCAGACGAGTTGTTTTGATAAACGAGCTCTCTGAATAAAGTACATTTTACTGTGTTTTTTGTTGGTCTGCTGTATGTCTGAAACATGCGGAAATCCATCACTGTTGCTTAAGAATATCCAAACTCAATAGAGATGAATCCCACCTATACATGGAAATCCCAGAGATATTGTTGGAACGGAATGCACTCTTTCTTTCCCCCTGGAGGGACACATCCTGTTTACCTAATTCCAGAAAATATAAACCTCAGGTTAACAAGTGCCACAGCTTGGGAACCCCAGAGTGTGTGTTGGGATAATTGCTGGAGTCTAACCAGCTAAAACTGCATAGCTATATCAATATAGCACAGTCTGTTAAGCTTTCCTGCTGCTTGACCAGCAAGGACCACACTACCCATTAATGTTTTGGCTGCAGGGTTAACAGGAGCTGAGTGGGAGGATTCCCCGCCCCCAATAAATGGTCTGCCCTTCCCAGCCCCTCCGATGAGCTAGCCAGGCTGACGACAATCAGCAATGCCCTGGTACACTGTGCTTGGCTCAGGAACCGGGCAATTAACTTTAAATGTAGCTTATCAGCATCTTCATTAAGGATTTTGCTTAATGACAGAATAGATGAACTGGTCGCTGAGAATTGCTCCGGTGTACAGGGGCTAAATGGAGTTAAATAACAATACTGTATCAGAAGCACCCCAGGATTAATGAATGTATTGCCACTGACATTGATACAAGCTTTCCAGTGTCAGTCCCCTCCCAAATAACATTCTCTCAGCACCATGAGCACCCCATACATTATCTTATTGAGTAAGAAAGTAAGCGGTTAAAAATGTAATACCATATTACAAATTCAGGCACCCGTGCACAGGAAAAAATTGCATTGCAAGACGCACTGCACAGTCAGTTTGGCAGCGATAACTTACTTATATAGACATCTCATATGAAATAAATGCCTCGAAGCAATTTGCAGAATGAAAATGATTAGAATTTATGGCGCTGTATAGGCAAATGTGGCAGTCAATTTGTGCCAATTAATTAAAGAGCAGCCAATTAAATTAAATTTGTGAGGTAAGTTAGATTGAGGAGGGAATATAAAATAGGAGAAAAAAATAACTTTTATATGAAATAGTACTGGGGAGGAAGAATATCTGCTTTACAATAAATCCTCTGAAGCACTTTGAGATGTTTTGACAACGTAATAAGGTACTGTACTAAATCCACGGATTATGTTATGTCGGCAAAAGTTGAAGCCAACACGCTTCACAAAATCTCACCAACAAGAGAAGTAAAATTCATTTACAAAAAGTTCAATAATAAAGGAGCTCGGGTAACACTGAAAATGTGTTCTGCAGTGTGGTGTCTGCTCCCTAGGCACGTGGGAGCACAGCTGTGGGAGCAATGGGTTCCACACCACCCCCAAGGCCTTCGTGTCTTCCAAAACAAGAATCACAATACATTGACTGTCATTAAGAAGTGCTGATGAAACAGACAGTGATTTATACTTCACAAAATAACATTAACATCACTTTTCCTACACTCACTGCCTGGCATTATGTTGTTATTTTGGCCAGATACAGAAAGCTCCTACTGCTCCAGATGAGATGCTGAGTAGCTGAGAGCCTTGCAGCATAACCGTGAATCTATAAATGTCATTTTTTGTTGTTGATAAATCACTTCACCTCATGCTGACGAATTTTAAAAATCCCAGGTAAACAACAAGACTGTGCTGGCACTTTAATGGTGTCTGAACCAGTTAAAAGTATTTTCCCTGTATTTGTTTGGTCAGCCAAACACATGAGGAATCACATCACCACACTTAAGAATATCCACCAAACTGAGAATTCCATGCATCTGAGCTACACATGGAAATCCCAGAGATATTTACACCTGACATCAAATTCACGGCTGATTCAAACAATATTTGTGAGATCTTCACAAAGCACCCACACACGTGGGCTTCAGGTTAACACTAGGCAATTCAGCCACAGAGATTTGACATTTGGTAACAAACAAAAGGCAAAATACTGCAGATGCTGGAAATCTGAAATAATAATCTATGGAGTGAGATCTATAAATCTTATGAAAGGTCATCGACCTGAAATGTTAATTCACTTTCATCTTTCCAAGATGCTGCCTGACCTGCTGAGTGTTCCCAGCAAGTTTTGTTTTATTTGGCATTGATAAGCTCCTGTAGCTCAATGGTTAGAGTACTCGCCTTACAAGCGTGAGACCTATGTTCGAATCCAGGCAGGTCAGGGCGAAACCTTGGGCAAGTTTCCTTACTCCACACGCCTAATAATAATACCTCAAAAAAAACCACAATAATAAAAATTGGTCATTTCAATCCACGACTGTTTGTGGGACACTGCTGTGCGCAATTGGCTGCCAGTGTTTCACTCACAACTATACAGTCAATTCACTTTACAGTATATTCTTTGAGATGTCGATAAAATTGAAAAGCGCAATATCAAATGCAAGGATTATTATTATTATTTGGAGTTTGGCCATCTTGCAATAATAATAATAATACTGACTATAGGATTATATTGAGTGTATTCTAGCAGAAACACACTGACAGTCCCAAGTCCCCTACCTCTGAAATACAAACTCACTTCAATGGTAATGCAAGAGTAAGCAGGGTTAAGCAGAAGAAAAACAACAAAATTACAGTTGTGGAGCGCCTTTCACACCTTTTCACGTATCATCCAGTAGAACTTCCCAAAGCACTGGACAATTGGACCCGAGCAGTGGATTGTGATCGGGAGGGTGGAGGGCAGGCGAGGGTGGTCGAAGGGAAGGTCGAAGAGGAGAGTCTTGAGGCTGGTCTGGAAGGTGGCAGGAGGCCAGTGCCAGGGAGGTTCCTGCTCCCGGTGTGTCAGCCGAAGCTCACATAGACAGCGGCCACTCAGCGGGTGCTGGAAGGCGAACAGTGCCCACCGCAGCCAGCGAGACACAAGACCAGGGCGGGCAGAGAGGCGCACGCCAACCAGGGAGCAAAAGCCAAACAATAATCGAGCAACAAAAAGGTATGAAAACAGAAAGGCCATACTCACGGCGAACACGGCATTCTGGAGCCCGAAGGGGATGGGGGTCAGCCGGGCCAGGAAGACCACCTTCAAGCCGCTGGTGCCGTCCAGCACCCGGACGATGGCGCTGAGCTTGGTGTTGTCCCTGACCAGCGCGGCCATGTGGCGGCTCAGGCACAGCTTGATGGCGTGGTGTGCCAGCACAGTGCCCACCAGCACCCCCAGCACCAGCACTGCCAGCCCCCGCTGGAAACCATACAGGTACCCGGGGGCCAGGCTCAGCGCAGTGTAACCCCAGCTCCAGGGGAAAGAGATGAAGGTGAAGGCCAGGGTGAACAGCAAAAAGCCCACCCCCGCCTCCTGCCTCTCCAGCCAGCCCAGCAGCCCCCTGACCGGCCCCCGGGACCCCCAGCCCAGCAGCCAGCCCGCCATCACTGCCGTCACCAGGGCAACGGCCAGAGCCGCCCGCGGGGCCCACCATCTCCACCCGGACCCCGGCCCCGACACCTCACCCGAGCCCACCTCCCTGCTAATCATGGCCGGTGCCGGGCTCCGCTCCCACTCCGAGGGCGGACAGCCGTTAAAAATCCGTTAGTAGCCCAAAGTCCGCCCAAAACAGTCCAAACTAGCCCAACAAGTAGCCCCACGCCACGCGTGTGTGTGTGTGTGTGTGTGAAGGGGGAGACAGCGGAGGACCGGTTGCCGTCTCAGTGAGTTTGAGGAAGCGTGTCAAGAGAGGCGGGAGGGGGGGGGGGGGGGGGGGGGTGAGAAACCCCTTAAAACAAATCGGGAAACAAATAACTTTCCACGGACTTTTGGTTGAAACTTTTCCTTGAACAGATACCGGGACTCCCGCCCTAAGCCGCTGCCTCAGGCGCAGCCCCGACCAATCCCCGCCCGACCTGGCCCGCGATCCCGCCTCCACTGCTTCACTGATTGCACAGCATTCCCGCCAGTCAATGCGCTGCTGCTGCTGATTGGAGAGCGCCCCAAACAGCGGGCGGGTAAGACGCTGACGATAAAGGTGAAGCGTCCAATCAGCAGCATTGGTACATGTGATAGCGAGCTCCATCTCCGCCCACCCCACCCACCTACACACTCTCTGATTGCTCGTCCATCACACCGCACCACAATTTGGTCCAATCACTAACCGGCCTCGGCTCTGGTCCCGCCTTCCAGGTGAGTGTACGGTCGTCGCTCCCCCCTCCCCCCCAGGCAGCACCTGTGCCCAGGCTTGGGCGGCTTTGTGCTCACTGCTGGCTGTCACCTTTATTCCCACAAAGCAACAACAACAACAAACAAACAAACAAAACTTATATTTATAGAGCGCCTTTCACGTCGGGAGGACGTCCCAAGGCGCTGCACAGGAGGCGTGTGACCCGAGCTGGGAGGGGAGTGTTTGGGAAGGGGTAAAACACGAAGGGGAGGTAAAAGAGTTCAGGGGGGAACAACAGGCACGATCGAAGAGGAAAGTCTTCAAACCGGCCTTGAAAGAGGAAAGGGAAGAAACGAAAGGGAGGGATTGAGGGATGGCATTCCATAGGGTGGGAGCGGAGACACTGAAGGCCCGGCCTCCGATGGTGGGGCGGTTCGGGCGGGGGGCTTGGAGCAGGCCAAGTCCTGCTGAACGGAGGGTCCGGGTGGGCTTGTAGGGGGAGAGTAAATTGGTTAAATAGGGCGGGGCAAGGCCGTGTAAGGCCTTGTAGGTGAGGACGAGGATCTTGAACTCGATCCTCTGGAGGATGGGGAGCCAGTGGAGACGGGCGAGGGTGGGGGTTATGTGGTCGCGGAGGCGGGTGCGGGATAGTACACGGGCTACAGAGTTTTGGATGGCTTCAAAGCAGGCTTCACAGCGGGGACGTGCAGTCAGGGTAGGCAGTGCCTACCTTATGAGAATAAAAACTTTAAATTGTAGATGATTATTTAATGGTTGATATGTTTACAATGCACATTTTCCACAATGCAAACGTTTTTTAGTAGAAAACACCAAAATTATTTAACTGTGATTTGAAATGCGTAAAAGCAACAGAAAGGCAGCGAGACCCCATCGAGTTGAATGTACTTGCAATGCGCATGCGCGTTCCTCTCTCAGTCTCAGTAACGGGTGAAATAGGCACAAGCCACCGCTGCCTTCCCTCTTTAATCAATTGCAACCAGATCACATTGAAATGCTATCTCCGCGCATGTATTTGCAGAAAAAATGAGCGGGAAAAGGCAGAATCGGCTGCTGCCTTTGGGGGCGCCGCTCCCCCAAGAGTTCGTATCCACTGAGGAAAGTGCCGGCCCTGACATGTCACCCCCGAATCACTGCTTTAAAGTGTATCCTGTGAAGCCCTTTGAGACGTCTTGACAATGCCATAAAGCGCTGTGTTCAATGCATTATTATTACTATTGTTACTATGGATGAAAAGCGGCTTTCGGCCGGCAGGTAGGTGCCTAATTTAAATGAAACCTACAAAATGTATTTTGTTTCTCATCTAAAGACCTTTTCTGACACATCTTCAAAACAATCGGTGTATATCTGTCACTCTATCAACACAATACCAAGCTTCTTCAGTGTTACTGTTTGATGGCCTTTAGGCTACTGTGTGGGCTATTTGGAGCTGGTGTGAAATTTGAGCTACATTTGGGCTAGTACTTGGTAGCCTTTGGGCTAGTTGGGGGGGTGGGGTGGGTTTGTGCTGCGTTGGCGGTATTTGTGCTTCTTTGGGGCTCGTCGTCACTTTCAAGGCTACTCACGGCCTTGCCCCCGCCTGTCTCTCTGACCTACTGTCTTCCTATCAACCTGTGCCCACACCTTCCGTTCAGCAGCCTCAGGCCTGCTCCGCGTCCACCGCCCTAACCCCCCAACCATCGGCAGCCGGGCTCTCAGCCTCTCTGCTCCCAAACTGTGGAACTCCATCCCGCAGCTCCTCTCCCTCGCTTCCTCCCTTTCCTCCTTCAAGGCCGGTCTCAAGACCGCACCTTTGGCTCCTTCCCCTATCCCCTACCCCGCCCTTCCTCCCCCCCTCCCTCCCAAACCCCACCACCGCTCGGGTCCTGACCTGACTGATCAGTGCTTTGGGACGTCCTCCTGACGCGAAAGGCGCTATATAAGTGCAGTGTTGTTGTTGTTGTTGTAGTGTGTGGTGGATTTGGGGCTAGATAGTGTAAAGTTCTGTCCGCTCTGGGCAATGGCTGTCACTCTGTACACGCTCAGTACCTGTCATTGCTGTCCAATTGTGATTTAGTGCTTCCTGCTGGTACTTTTTTCCAGACCAGTTAACAACAACAACAAAATTACACTAGTATAGCAGCTGGATGTGACACAGATTCCCAGTTAATATCAGTACTCAGGGCCCGATTAATGTAGAGAATTAAACAATTGGGGCTCCACAAACAGAGCGAGTGGCTGTGGGAGAAACTGATATAACAGCTGTTCTAATGTGAAGCCCTTGTTTGATTTTACCTTTACTATCACAAAATATATTAGCACCAACATGAATGTTTTTGAAAATAAGTGAAATAACCAATGTATTTGACCTGGCTGCGGGCGGGCATGGGGCAAAACAGTAAAGGGAAGAAATTGAACAAGCAAAACTATAATAGCCCTCATCAAGATTACTCCATCCCTGGCTGTATGTGACAGATTCCCACTAAACTGTCATACATGATACAGATTTAGCTGTCCATTTGCCTGTAAAGAATTCACTTTCATGACAAATCAACTTTGAGAGATTAATTTTAATGTGAAGGTGCTAAATAAATGAAGATCGTAAGTACTTTCGCCCGGTAGTATGGCTGAGAGGAAATGATCCCATGACAGAATCGTAAATTGCCAAACAAATGCATGGTAGTTGCTGTCAAGTCGCCTGTCAATACAGCTGAATTGCTCTAAAGAATGAGTAAACATTGCTAATAGAGGAATAAGGCATTTCTATCATATTAAAACTACTCCCAGTGCTTCTTAAGTACTATCAAGGGTAGTGACTCTTTTAGGCAAACACCACACTCAGGTCTTTTGACTGATTAATCTGATGTGTTCCTCTGAACGCTAAGAAAAACACTCTTGTTCTTTTTTGAAACATGGACGAGGATTTTTTAGCGTGTGCCTGATGTAGGGTAAGACTTGGTTTAATAGACTTCAATTCTCCCGCGTGCGTAATATGGCTGCCGCCATGACCCGAGCTTCCCTCTCCCCCCACAAGTTTCTCCCCCCAACCCCTCCTCTCCGTTATTCCTTTTCTACCCTTTTTCCTCTTCGTCCTCCTCGTTTACTGTCCCTGCTCGACCCTCCCACTGCTTCCCTTTGTTCCAGTTTTGGAATTCTCCGTCGGGCTCACCGTGGCACTCGGCGCTGGGTGTCCAACAGCAGCCACAGCAAGTGCCCTGTCCCCCACCATCACCGCCAGCCCCACCGGACACAAACCCGGGGGGTCAACCTCTCCTCCCTTATCCAGATCCCCACCCTCCCCGCCGACCATCCCAGCCCCCCCTCACACCCCTCGGCCGATTGTTTTTTCCGCATTGGCCTCCAAAATGTCCGCTCTGTCTGCAACAAGACCCTGGCCATCAACTATCTCATCCTTGGTGAGAACGTTGATATCGTGGCCCTGACGGAGACTTGGATCACCCCAGGCGACACCTTCCCCCTCGTTGAAGCCACACCACCCAACTACACATTCCACCATGCTCCTCGACCCAACTGTCGTGGCGGTGGCGTGGCTCTCATTTCAAAGTCATCCCTCGCCCTATCCCCCTACTCCTCCGGTTCTTTCCCCTCCTTTGAACAGCTCACCCTCTCTCACTCCTCCCACAATTCCTTTAAAATCTTATTAGTCTATCGCCCCCCCAAACCCTCCCCCACTTTCATTTCAGATTTTTCTTCACTTTTAACTTCCCTTTGTGCATCCTCTGATCGCCTTATTATTCTTGGCGACTTCAACCTCCATTTCACCCCCTCTTGCCCCATTTCCTCTGAATTTTCCTCTTTACTTTCGTCTTTCAATTTCTCCCTTCATATTAACACTGCCACTCACACCCACGGCCATCCGCTCGATCTGGTGATCACCCGAGGCCTCAACGTCTCTGGCGTCACCATCACAGACAGGGCCATCTCCGACCATTTTTTTAATCTCCTGCAACACCTCTATCCCTCCCCCCTCCACCTCCAAACCCACCACCATCTTCTACCGGCCCTGGAAGAAGATTCCCCCTCAAACTTTCACCTCTGCCCTAGAAACCTCCGACCTCCTCCCACAATGCCACTCTTTTTGCAACGACCCATCCTCCGCCTCCACTGCCCTCCACAACACCCTCTCCACTACCCTCGACACCCTGGCCCCCCTCACCTCCAAAACCGTCTCCCACTCCCGATCATCACCGTGGTACACATCTCACCTCCGTTCACTCAAAAGCCAAGTGAGAGCAGTTGAACGCACCTGGCTCAAATCTGGCCTCACGGTCCACCGGCAAATCTGGCTGGACCGCATCAAAGTTTACCGCTCCGCCCTAGCCACCGCCAAATCAGCCTTCTACTCCAGGATAATCCTGGAAGTGAAGGACAACCACCGCCTCCTCTTCGCCACCACCAACCAGCTCCTCCGCCCCCCCCCCCCCCCCGCCTCACTTCGCAGATCCTCTCCTCTAACGATCGTTGTGAGGAGATGCTGGACTTCCTCGAGTCCAAAATAGAGAGAATCCGCTCTGCGGTTTCCTCCCCCCACCACTCCTCCACCTCCGCGCCCTCATCAGTTACCTCACCCCCCATTTCACACTTTCAACCCCACCACCCCGTTTTCAATCACAAAAATAATTACCTCCATGAAACCCACCACGTGCTCCATCCTCACCCCCGTCCTCCGCACCCAGCTCCACCTTTTGGCCCCGCTCATTTCTGACACCATTAACCTTTCCCTCTCCTCAGGCACCGTCCCTACCTCCCTTAAAACAGCCACCATCACCCCTATCCTGAAAAAACCCTCCCTTGATGCGTCGCAGCCATCAAGCTATCGACCCATCTCCAACCTCCCGTTTTTATCCAAGGTCCTTGAAAGAGTGGTTGCCTCCCAGCTCCGCTCTTTCTTTTCAACTCACTCACTCCTTGAACCCCTCCAATCAGGTTTCCTCCCAATTCACAGCACAGAAACTGCCCTGGTTAAGGTTACAAATGACATCCTAACCGCCTGTGACCAGGGCTCCCTCTGCCTCCTCGTCCTCCAACGTCTTTCCTCCCACCTCAACCTTCAAGGCACAGTACTTGACTGGTTCCATTCTTACCTGACCCACCGTTTACACTTTGTTTCTTCCAACGGTTTTTCCGCACATCGGGCGCTGCCAGCCTCAACATCCAAGGCTGCACTCTCCACCTCACGAAGCCAATCAGGAACCTCGGCATCATGTTCGATCAAAAACTCTCCTTCCTCCCCCACATCCGTGCCTTGACCGGCACCGCTTATTTCCACCTGCGCAACATTGCCAGGCTCCGCAACTATCTTACCCCCCGCGCTGCCGAAACACTCGTGCATGCGTACATCACCTCGAGGCTGGACTATGGAAACTCTCTCCTCGTTGGCCTCCCCAGTTCCTCCATTCACAGGCTGCAGGTCATCCAAAACTCTGCAGCCCGTGTATTATCCCGCACCCGCCTCCGCGACCATATAACCCCCACCCTCGCCCGTCTCCATTGGCTCCCCATCCTCCAGAGGATCGAGTTCAAGATCCTCGTCCTCACCTTCAAGGCCTTACACGGCCTTGCCCCGCCCTATTTAACTAATTTACTTTCCCCCTACAAGCCCACCCGGACCCTCCGTTCAACAGGACTTGGCCTGCTCCAAGCCCCCAGCCCGAACCGCCCCACCATCGGAGGCCGGGCCTTTAGTTTTTCCACTCCCACTTTATGGAATACCATCCCCCAATCCCTCCATCTCGTTTCTTCCCTTTCCTCTTTCAAGGCCGGTTTGAAGACTTTCCTCTTCGACCGTGCCTTTTGTTTCACCCTGAATTTTTCGACCTCCCCCTCGTGTCTCACCCCTTCCCAAACACTCCCCTCCCAGCTCGGGTCACACGCCTCCTGTGCAGCGCCTTGGGACGTCCTCCGACGTGAAAGGCGCTTTTTAAGTGTAATTTGTTGTTGTTGTTCACTTGGGTAATACCAGTCATGGATTCCCAATGTGTTTGACCTTAAACCCCCAAAGTCCCAGATGAAGGGCCCATTCTCTATGTGCTGATAACTGTGCTTGACCTGGCAGAGAGGCCAGGTGCCCACATGTTAGTAAATGACTGATCTGTGCTCAAATGTGTCTTAATAGCTTTCCCCTTCATATAAACGCTGCTCAGGAGCCAGCGTTTACTGACGAGAACAATGGCTAGCATGGCTGAGGCTTGATGAATGTGGCAGAGGTGTGCTGACCATCAGTCCTAGGATCTGAGATTGCTTCCACTGATTATTAACAGGAACAACCACTGGCAAGGCAGCACAGGCTCAATGGCAGGATTTGGAATGGCACTAGTCACTGAGGGCAGGGACTCATTTCACTCATTTCCTGGGGTTAACTTTCTCCAGTTGATCAACGGGACCATCGGCACCTCCTGATTCTGACTCTGACAACATCACGATTCATCTCACAGAGCCAGCACAGAACATTGGTGACCTATTCGATATTCAATTGTCTTTTAAACCATTCATCCATGCCATGACCTGCTCAGCTTCCCCCCCCCCCCCACACCCCCTTCACTACATGGCCCATTTCCGCCATTGCCTCTTCCCTCAGGCTGCCAAAATCTTTTTTCATGCAATTGTCAACCAATCAAAACTTATATTTATATAGTGCCTTTCACCTCAAGGCGCTGTACAATTAGGTAGGGACAAGAGCAGGAGGGGAGGGGTCGGGGCAGGATAGAGAAGAGTAGGAAAATTGACTGTATATTTGTGGGCGAAACACGGCAGCCAAATTGCGCACAGCAGTGTCCCACAAACAGTCGCAGAAATGGGGCCAGGGGAGAAAGCGGGAAAAGAGGTCAAGGGGGAAGAGGGAGGGAAAGGTGGGGTGGGGTAAGGCCAGGGAGGAAGAGGGGGGAGAAAGGGGGCTAAGGGGGGAGAGGGAGGGAAAGATGGATGGGGGGCAAGATCAGGGAGAAAGGGGGTAAAAGCGAAGAGGGAGGGAAGGGGGAAAGGGGGGAGAGAAAGTGGGGAAAGGAGTGAGAAGGGAAGAAGAAGAGGGGGAGGAAAGGCCATGGGAGGGGTGGGGGGAAAGGCCAGGGGGCCATAGGGGGGGGAAATCAAACAACAACAATAAAGAACAACAGCAATAATATTAACAACAAAAACAACAACAGTCAACAGCCAACACTAGCCCAGTAACCGCTCCTTGTCATCGCCACCTGCCTGGACCATCTTCAAAATGGCGGGAAACAGGACCCAGTGTGTGACAGGCCCCCAAACCCACCAGCTCCTCAGCTGGTGACTTGGTGACGGCCCTGATACCTCGGACACGGCGTGTCTGGCCAGCTCGCCCGGCAGCATCCCCACTGCCTTCTGGATCTCCCGCGATGTGATGATCTGCCGCTTGCAGCACCGGCTCAGACAAAAGGCCTCACAGGGGAACTGCTCGTTGTCGAGTGAGTTCACCAAGTTCATGGTCAACGACGACGAAATGCCCATGTGCGGGCGGATCTGCCCGCAGAAGCACGATGTATAGCTCTGCATCCTGTACCTGCGGCCTAACTCTCGGTAATGGTGGCGGTTGCAGTAGCGGCGCATCATGTCCAGACTACACTAACTCTCCCCGCTTGCTGGCCTTCCCAACTCTCCCCTCCACAAGATGCAGATTATTCTGAACTCTGCAGCTCGTGTCCTCTCCAATATCAAGCTCTGTGAACACATCAGACCCACCCTTGCCCGGGTCCACTGGCATCGCATCCTAAGAAGATCGAGTTTAAAATTCTCGTCCTCATTTTTAAAGTCCTCCATAGTCATGCTCCTCCCTACCGTTGTGACCTGTAAACCCATACCAACCTGTCAGCTCCCTCAGCTCGGCTGGCACTGTCTTGCTCAATGGCCCTTGCCATTGGAGATCAGGTCTTTGGCTTTTGTGCCCACACCCTCTGGAACTCCGTCTTGGAATCGCCCTCCCTCATCCCATCCCTTGCCTCCATCAAGGCCCATCTCAAAACATTCCTCTTTGACCCTGACTTCAGGCACAATCTCACCCCACCCCTGCCTGCTTGATTTTATTTCCCAGCTCAGGTGCAAACTGTTCAGCACTTTGGGACATCCTTTCAACATAAACGGCACGATATGAATGTAATTTATTTTTAACCCTGCAAGCCCTAGTGTGGTCCCAGCTGGAGAAGCAGCTTATCAGATATTACTGTCAATAGCAAACTATGTGGTTTTAGCTCGTGAGTCTCCAGCAGTTACCCCAACACATGTTCTGGGGTCCCCAAGTCTTGGCTCTTTCTAATCTGTGGCTAATATTCTCTAGAATTAGGTGAACAAGCGGAGAGAGAACGCATTCTACTCTTATAAACATCTCTGGAATTTCCATGTGTGGGTGGAATGCAAGAAAACTGCAGTTTGGTTTGGATATTCAAGCACAGTGCTGTGTTTCCGCATGTTGCAGTTGACCAAAAAAACTTCATCACAAGACAACAAGATTGGTTTAGATGAAGGAGGTGGGAGGTGGAGGGAGTGTACGGAGAAGCTGTACAAAATTGCTTCCAATGAGGGAGATTTTTGCACAGGTTTTGAAAGCAGCGAGAGTGGGAAGTATCAGGCTTGGGTTGGCGAGAGTCAAGGTTTCAATCATTATGAGTGAGCCCGGGTGATTTCATCTGCAGGAAATGTCTGCTTCTGAGAATGCTCCATTTTACAATAGCTGAGCTGGAGTCTCAGGATGAGTCGCTGCACAGCATTAGGGATGGGGAGCTTCCGGGACAGTTTCATCCTGGAGCCAGACACTCCCCTTAGTCCCAATGAACAAACATATACTGGCCATGGATAGGACTGGGTGACAGTCAGACAGGCGGGTAAGGGTTCCCAAAAGAGAGGGACAGAGAAACCTCAGGCTTTAGCCTTGTCTAACAGGTATGAACTACTTGCAACCTGTGTGGACAAGGAAATCTGCGAGGAAAACTGACCCAACACCTCTGTGCAGGAGGCCACACAAAAAGGAATGGTCAAAAGAAATGTAATTGTAATTGGGGATGAGACAGTCAAGAGAACTGATGCACTTTTCTGTAGCCGTAGCAGGGAGACAAGAAGACTCTGTTGTCTTCCTGGGGCCAGGGTGAATGACATCACTGACGGGCTGGAGAAAAATTTGAGGCAGGAGGGAGAGGATCCAATTGTGATGATCCATATAGGAACCAAAAATATAGGTAGGACCAGTAGGGACGAATTAAGGAGCAAGTTCCAGGAATTGGGAGTTAAACTAAAAAATAGAATTTCAAAGGTGTTAATATCAGGACTGTTACCTGAGCCAGGGGCTAATTGGTACAGGCAAAAGAGGATCATGGATCTGAATGCCTGGCTAAAGGAGTGGTAGGGAAGGCAGGGGCCACTGGCATCAGTATTGGGGGAGACGGGAGCGATTCCAAAGGAATGGGCTTCACCTAAATAAGGCTGGGACAAATGTCCTGGCTACGCGAATAAATAGGGAGGTAGAAAGGGCTTTAAACTACTAAGGGGGGTGGTGGGGGAGGTAAAAACATAGTCAGGTATAGTCCACCACAGTTAAACTTGGGATCAACAAAAGTGGGAGAGCAGATTAACAAGGGAGAAGAGCAGAGTGTGTCAAGCAGGGAAAGGAAGTGCAGTGATAAGGTGCTGGTGGATAGAGTTAGTAGCCGGAAGTCAGAATTAAGGGCGCTGTATCTGAATGCACGAAGCATTCGAAACAAGATAGACGAATTAAATGCACAAATAGAGACAAACTGGTATGATCTAGTAGCCAAACTGGTATGATCTAGTAGACATGGTTACAGGGTGATCAAGGGTGGGAACTAAATATTCCCGGGTATGTGGTATAGAGGAGAGACAGGCAATGTGGTAAACGAGGAGGGGGGTAGCCCTGCTAATAAAGGATGGGATAAAAACAGTAGAGAGGAAAGATTTTAAATCTGAACAGCAAAATGTAGAGTCAGTATGGATAGAGATACGTAACTTCAAGGGGCAGAAAACTCTAGTGGGAGTAGTTATAACTTTTTGCAATTGAACGTGAGTAAGACCGAGGCCCTCCTGATTGGCTCAAGCCAGCGCCTCCGCACATCGGGCGCTGCCAGCCTCAACATCCAAGGCTGCACTCTCCACCTCACAAAGCCAATCAGGAACTTCGGCATCATGTTCGATCAAAAACCATAAACTCTCCTTCCTCCCCCACATCCGCGCCTTGACCGGCACCGCTTATTTCCACCTGCGCAACATTGCCAGGCTCCCCAACTATCTTACTGCCGAAACACTCGTGCATGCGTACATCACCTCAAGGCTGGACTACGGAAACTCTCTCCTCGTCGGCCTCCCCAGTTCCTCCATTCACAGGCTGCAGGTCATCCAAAACTCTGCAGCCCGTGTATTATCCCGCACCCGCCTCCGTGACCACATAACCCCCACCCTCGCCCGTCTCCACTGGCTCCCCATCCTCCAGAGGATCGAGTTCAAGATCCTCGTCCTCACCTACAAGGCCTTACACGGCCTTGCCCCGCTCTATTTAACCGATCTACTTTCCCCCTACAAGCCCACCCGGACCCTCCGTTCAACAGGACTTGGCCTGCTCCAAGCCCCCCGCCCGAACCGCCCCACCATCGGAGGCCGGGCCTTCAGTTTCTCCGCTCCCACCCTATGGAATTCCATCCCCCAATCCCTCCGTCTCGTTTCTTCCCTTTCCTCTTTCAAGGCCGGTTTGAAGACTTTCCTCTTCGATCGTGCCTTTTGTTCCACCCCGAATTCTTCTACCTCCCCTTCGTGTTTTACCCCTTCCCAAAGACTCCCCTCCCAGCTCGGGTCACACGCCTCCTGTGCAGTGCCTTGGGACGTCCTCCCGACGTGAAAGGCGCTCTATAAATGTAATTTGTTGTTGTTGTTGTTGTTTATAGTCTCCCAAACAGCAGTCAAAGTATCGCTCAAGGTATAAATCAGGAGATTAACAGAGCATGTAGCAAAGGAAAAACACTAATTGTGGGTGATTTTAATCTGCATATAGGGGCTGATCAGCAAACTGGAACTTAAGGCTCATCTAGAGCAAAGTGATTATAATATGATGGAATTTAGCATTAAGTTAGAGAAGTTAGAGAGTTAAGTCCAAAGCAAAGGTCTTCAATTTAAATAGAGCCAATTTTGCTGGTATGAGAGAGGAATTAGCCAGAATAAACTGGGAAATTAAACTTAAGGATTTGACAGTAGACCAACAATGGCAGACATTCAAGGAGATAGTACAAAATTCTCAGCGAGCATGTATTTCTTTGAGGAATAATAATGCCATGGGAAAGGTGGTTCAGTCGTGGCTAACTACTACAACAACAACTTCAATTTATATAGCGCCCTCCACGTCGGACGGCGTCTCAGAGCGCTCCCTAACTGCTAGAGCAATTAGGGAAAGTATAAAGTCAAAATAAGAAGTCTATAAAACAGCTAAAATGAGTAGTAAACCCGAGGATTGGGAGAACTTTAGGGACAACAAAGGAGAACCAAAAAATTGATCAAAAGGGAGAATATAGAATATGAGGGCAAACTAGCAAAGAACGTAAAAACAGACTGCAAGAGTTTTTATAAAAAGGAAAAGGCTAGCGAGGGTGAATGTGGGTCCATTATAGGCAGAGACCGGAATAATTATAATAGGGATAATAGACCCGCAGCCCCGGCTCCAGCCACAGCCCCGAGACCCACAGCCCCAGCTCCCAGCCCCGAGACCCGCTACCCCGGCTCCAAGACCGACTTCCAGACCCACGGCCCCGAGACTCACAGCACCGGCCCCGAGACTCAGGGCCCTGGTCCCGGCTCCAGCCTCGGCCCGGCGACCCATGGCCCGGGCCCCCGCAGCCCCGGCTCCCAGCCCTGAGACCCACAGCCCCAGCCTCGGCCTCAGCCCCAGCCAGGCTCCAGACCACAGTGCCTCTGCATCCCCCAGCCACGGCCTCACATCCCTTGGGATGATGCCGCCCCATTGATCCCTCGCTCCTGGTCCCCCGCGTGCGCAATATGGCTGCCGCAATGACCCGAGCTTCCCTCCCCCTCCTCATGTCTTTCCCCCCAACCCCCCCCCTCTCCGTTATTCCCACTCTACCCTTCTTTCTCTTCGCCCTCCTCGTCTTCTGTCCCTGCTCGACCCTCCCACCGCTTTCCTTTGTTCCAGTTTTGGAATCCTCCGTCGGGCTCATCATGGCCCTGACAGAGACTTGGATCACCCCAGGCGACACCTTCCCCCTTGTTGAAGCCACACCACCCAACTACACATTCCACCATGCCCCTCGACCCAACCGTCAAGGACATCTCATTTCAAAGACATCTCTCGCCCTATTCCCCTAATCCTCCGGTTCCTTCCCCTCTTTTGTTTTTCTCACTCCTCCCACAGTTCCTTCAAAATCCTTTTAGTTTATCGCCCCCCCAAACCCTCCCCCACTTTCATTTCAGACTTCTCTTCACTTTTAACCTCCCTCTGTGCCTCCTCTGATCGCCTTATTATTCTTGGCGACTTCAACCTCCACTTCACCCGCTCCTGCCCCATCTCCTCTGAATTTTCCTCTTTGCTTTCGTCCTTCAATTTTTCCCTTCACATTCACACTGCCACCCACACCCACGGCCATCAGCTCGAACTGGTGATCACCCGAGGCCTCAATGTCTCTGACGTCACCATCACCGACAAGGTCATTTCAGACCATTTTTACATTTCACTCAACACCTCTATCCCTCCCCCCTCCACCTCCAAACCCACCACCATCTTCTACCGGCCCTGGAAGAAGATTCCCCCTCAAACTTTCACCTCTGCCCTCGAAACCTCCGACCTCCTCCCCCTGTGGCATTTTTCCTGTACCGGCCCATCCTCCACCTCCACCGCCCTCCACAACACCCTCTCCACTACCCTCGACACCCTGGCCCCCCTCACCTCCAGAACCGTCTCCCACTCCCGATCATCACCGTGGTACACAACTCACCTCCGTTCCCTCAAAAGCCAAGTGAGAGCAGCTGAACGCACCTGGCTCAAATCTGGCCTCATGGTCCAGCAGCAAATCTGGCTGGACCGCATCAAAGTTTACCGCTCTGCATTAGCGGTAAAATCCAGGATAATCCTGCAAGCGAAGGATAACCACCGCCTCCTCTTCACCACCACCAACCAGCTCCTCCCCCCCCCCCCCGTTGGACTCGTTGAAGTCCAACATCTCGTTGCGAAGAGATGTTGGACTTCCTCGAGTCCAAAATAGAGAGAATGTGCTCTGCGGTTTCCTCCCCCCACTCTCCTCCACCTACGCCCCTCGATCCCCTATTTCAACCCCCACCAACCCCCCCTTTCATACTTTCATCCCCACCTCCCTGTCTTCAGTCACAAAAATAATCACCTCCATGAAACCCATCACGTATTCACTGGACCCCATCCCCACCCCCCTCCTCCGCACCCAGCTCCACCTCCAGGCCCCGCTCATCTCTGACACCATCAACCTTTCCCTCTCCTCAAGCACCGTCCCTACCTCCCTTAAAACAGCCACCATCACCCCTAGCCTGAAAAAACCCTCCCTTGATGCGTCGCAGCCATCAAGCTACCGACCCATCTCCAACCTCCCGTTTTTATCTAAGGTCCTTGAAAGAGTGGTTGCCTCCCAGCTCCGCTCTTTCCTCTCAACTCATTCACTCCTTGAACCCCTCCAATCAGGTTTCCGCCCTGTTCACAGCACGGAAACTGCCCTGGTCAAGGTTACAAACAACATCCTAACCGCCTGCGACCAGGACTCCCTCTGCCTCCTCGTCCTCCTTGACCTGTCTGCTGCTTTCGACACAGTCGATCACACCATCCTCCTCCAACGTCTTTCCTCCCACCTCAACCTTCAAGGCACAGTCCTTGACTGGTTCCATTCCTACCTGACCCACCGTTTACACTTTGTTTCTTCCAACGGTTTCTCCTCAAACCCCCGCAGTTTCTCACGGCATCCCCCAGGGCTCTGTCCTCGGCCCCCTCCTTTTCACCATTTACACGCTCCCTCTGGGCAATGTCATCCGCAAACATGGGGTAAATTTCCACAGGTATGCGGATGACACCCAGCTGTACCTTTCCGCCTCATCCCTCAACCCCCAGACCATCAATGTTCTGACAGCATGTCTGTCCGACATCAAGTCCTGGACGAGGGACAACTTCCTCCAATTGAACGTGAGTAAGACCGAGGCCCTCCTGATTGGCTCAAGCCAGCACCTCCGCACATCAGGCGCTGCCAGCCTCAACATCCAAGGCTGTACTCTCCACCTCACAAAGCCAGTCAGGAACCTCGGCATCACGTTCGACCATAAACTCTCCTTCCTCCCCCACATCTGTGCCTTGACCGGCACCGCTTATTTCCACCTGCGCAACATTGCCAGACTCCGCAACTACCTCACCCCCCACGCTGCCGAAACACTCGTGCACGCGTACATCACCTCACGGCTGGACTACGGAAACTCTCTCGTCGGCCTCCCCAGCTCCTCCATTCACAGGCTGCAGATCATCCAAAACTCTGCAGCCCGTGTACTATCCCGCACCCGCCTCCGCGACCACATAACCCCCACCCTCGCCCGTCTCCACTGGCTCCCCATCCCCCAGAGGATCGCGTTCAAGATCCTCGTCCTCACCTTCAAGGCCTTACACGGCCTTGCCCCGCCCTATTTAACCGATTTACTCTCCCCCTATAAGCCCACCTGGACCCTCCGTTCAGCAGGACTTGGCCTGCTCCAAGCCCCCCGCCTGAGCCGCCCCACCATCGGAGGCCGGGCCTTCAGTTTCTCCGCTCCCACCCTGTGGAATTCCATCCCCCAATCCCTCCTCCTTGTTTCCTCCCTTTCCTCTTTCAAGGCCGGTTTGAAGACTTTCCTCTTTAACCGTGCCTTTTGTTCCTCCCCGAACTTTTCGACCTCCTCTACGTGTTTCACCCCTTCCCGAACACTCCCCTCCCAGCTCGGGTCACACGCCTCCTGTGCAGCACCTTGGGACGTCCTCCCGACGTGAAAGGCGCTTTATAAGTTTAAATTGTTGTTGTTGATGTTGTAGGGGACAAAGACATGGCAGAGTCATTAAACAAGTAATTTTCTACAGTGTTCACCGTAGAAGACACTGGAACATACCAAAAATAGAGGGGAACCAAGAAAACAATGTTAGCGAGCAACTTAGGGAGATTAACATTAGTAAAGAAATGGTTTTAGGTAAATTGTCGGGTCTTAAAACTGGACCGGATGGCCTGCATCCTAGAGTTTTAAAGGAGTGGCTACTGAGATAATGGATGGCTTTTCTATGATCTTCCAAAATTCTGTGGATACTGGAAAAGTCCCTTTGTTTGGAAGATTGCAAACTTAACTCCACTATTTAAGAAGGGTGGGAGAGAAAATATGGGGAACTATAGACCAGTTAGAGCGAGTAGTTTGACATCAGTTGTAGGGAAAATTCTTGAATCCTTAATTAAAGACGTAGTGATGGGATACCTGGAAAACCACAAAAAGATTAGGCAGAGTCAACATGGCTTTACAAAAGGGAAGTCATTCTTGACTAATTTTTTAGAATTTTTTGAAGATGTATCCAACAGTTTGGATAAGGGGGAACCAGTAGATGTGGTATATTTGGATTTTAAGAACACATTTGATAAAGTGCCACACAAAAGGCTGTTGCACAAGATCAAGGCCCACGGGATTAATGGGAACATATTAACATGGATAGATGAGTGGCTAACTGGTAGGAAACAGAGAGTAGGGCTAAACGGATAATTCTCGAATTGTCAGGATGTAACTACTGGAGTGCCAGAAGGATCAGTGCTTGGGCCTAGCTATTTACAATTTACATCAATGATCTCGACGAGGACATTGAATGTAACGTGTCTAAATTCGCGGATGACACTAAACTAGGTAAGAGAGTCAGCTGTGAGGATGATGCAAAAAGATTGCAACAAAATATAGATAGGTTGGGGAGTGGGCAGGTAGGTGGCAGATGGAATTTTATGTGGGGAAGTGTGAAATTATTCACCAAGGTAACAAAAATAAAAAAATTGATTATTTTCTAAAGGGGGAGAGGTTAGATAGTGTTAGTATTCAAAGGGATTTGGGTGTCCTTATACACCAGTCTCAAAAAGTTAGTTTGCAGGTGCAGAAAGCAATAAGAAGACGAACGGCATGCTAGCGTTCATTTCAAAAGGTTTAGAGGACAAGAGTAGGGAAGTCTTGCTGCAACTGTATAGAGCTTTGGTGAGACCGCACCTAGAGTATTGTGTGCAGTTTTGGTCTCACTTAAAAAAGGACATACTTGACTTAGAGGGGGTGCAGCGTAGATTCACTAGGTTAATTCCTGGGATGAGGGGACTGACCTATGAGGATAGGTTGAATAGACCAGGGCTGTATTCTCTAGAGTACAGAAGAATTAGGGGGGATCTTATTGAAACATATAAGATTCTTAAAGGGCTGGATAAAGTAGGCACTGAGGGACTGTTTCCCCTGGTAGGAGAATCTATAACCAGGGGTCACAGTCTTAAAATTAAGGGTCAGCCTTTTAGAACGGATTCGAGGAAACATTTCTTCACTCAGAGGATAGTGAATTTATGGAATTCACTACCCCAGAAGGCTGTAGATGCTCAGTCCCTGAACATTTTCAAGGCTGAGACTGATAGATTTTTTTTAAAATGGGGCAGGTAATTAGAGTTACGTGAGAAGATCAGCCATGATCTTACTGAATGGCAGGGCAGGCTCGAAGGGCCGAATAACCTACTCCTGCTCCTAATTCCTATGGTCTTATGGAATGCATTGTTGTGACTGCTGGAGGTGACCAGCTAAAACACTGACATGTCTGGCAACCTTCCCGCAGCTCACCTGGCAAAGGGAAAGGGGAAGTAGCCACAGATTGTGAAATGAAGCAAACCATTTTCTGACGAACCAACAACAACAACCATCCCAAAAGCTGACTTGCTTCTAATATTGAAAGTAATCTTTATTTAAACAAGTTGAATTTTTCAATATCAAACGTGGAAGTAACGATTGAGGTTAGAACTTATAAACTGTGTGTAAGGGAGTGATCGCTCATAGAGGTAAGTGTGTAAAAGCGTTTGTGAGAAGGGAGTGTGCTTATGGGGGGTGGGGATGGAGTGTGTATATGGGGGGGCAAAGTGTGCATATGGGGGTATGGGATAGGGGAGTGAATGAGGGATCCCAGCAAGTCCCTTCCCAGCAAGTTCCCGATATCACTGGTAGATTCAGGGTATGAGTGATGATGGCTGAGCCCTGGGAGGTGATGATTACAGTTCAATGACAAAGACAAAGTTAGAGATGGTGGATTTATACAATTAGGTTGGAAACATTGGGAACTCGAGTGGTATTGGACAGGGATTGAAAAGTAAAAACAAATGGAGTTGGTCAGGACTAACCTCCACCCACTCCCCAGCCTGTGTGTGTCACTCGGCTACAGATTGCTGATCCCCCTCAGGTAATAGGTCCAGGATATAGCATCTCCTCCCCCTGCCGAGCGAGATGATGATATGGTCAGCTTGGCTGGGACCGGAGACCTGGAGATGACTATAGTGGCTTCGTAGCTAACAATGACAATGAGCACCTTCTTGGCACGAATGGTCTCGATTGGCTTGACCACAAAGAGGGGGTTGTCCACGTGGAAGGTGAAGGTGGTGCTCTGTGGGAAGACGTTCTTGAAGGGAATGGAGCAGGTGCCTCCTGCCCGCACCGGGAAGGGCCCCTGGGGTTTGGGTGGGAGGCACATGCCGAACAGCGGGATGTTGTACTCGCCTCCGAAGGGTGAGGAGATGTTCAGGGTGGCCCGGGACTTGCCCAGCTGGGCGGGCTCAAAGAAGACATCCAGGTTGATCTCTGTCCCACCCTGTGACCCTGGTGCCGCGTTGATGCTTTTGTCCACTTGGAACTCAGGACTATCCACCTAAGGAAGAAACATCTCAATCTGAGAGATAGCGAGCCTCCAATTCCTCTTAGCTCATGGAGTCCTGCAGCTCAGCGGTTTCCGCACTCGCCTTTCAGGCAAGAGACCTGGGTTTGATTCCTGGCCAAAACCTTGCACAAGTGTTTTTTTTTACTCTACACGCCTAATAATATTCCCTCAAAAAAAGCAAAGAATAATAAATTGGTAATTTCCGTACCATAACTGTTTTGGGGACTGCTGCATTTGGCTGCCGCATTTCAACCACAAATATACAATCAATTCACTTTACAGTATATTCTGTTGAATGCCTTGAGACATTTACAAGATGTGAAAAGCGCTAGATCAAATGCAAGGATTATTATTATTATTTACTGCCTTAAATTCAAAGATTGCCTTGAATTTTAGTAAATTCTTAATTTCAACCCTGATTAATAGGGATTCCTTGGTTCCTCTACAGAAATGGCCTTGAAATTGAAGCTGAATTGAATAATCTTTCTAAATTCTGTGTGATTTCTATTTGAATACACGATGACTGAGGATCCTGGGGCCTCAAAAATCACAACTGTGAACCTCAAGGCTGGAGGGCTCCGTCAGATAAATCTGGAGGGGAACTTGGGAGATAGATCCTCCCCCACACCCATCCCATCAATGGTTTCAGCCATTCTACCCCAATCTCTGGAATTCCACCAGGAGGAGAAACTTTTGTCTCTTTTAAGTAATCCCAAACGATACCTCTTAGATCATGTTTTCAGCCATGTTTTCCCTTTGGCTCCCACCCTCAGGCCAATCCAGCTTGGCTAATGCATTTTGGGACGTCGACTTGATTTGAAAGGATTATATTATTATAATAATAAAACACAACATAGAATTATATTTGTACAAGGACTTTCACGTTGCGAGGATGTCGCAGGATTAATAATACTAATGGCATCATATTCAGTATATGTAAACTCTAGAACTTTTAGAAAATTAATATGATATTCTAAGAAGCCTGTTGGGGGACCTTGAACTCACAACTTTCTGACCAAAGGCAAGAGCAGGAGTGACTGTCTGAACCAGGCTGGCACCTGGTGAAAATCTGTGTGCTGATGGCATTAATACCACAAGGCGCTAGGGTCCGGCGATAGATCGATATATCGCTAAAACCCGATATAATTTTCATATCGATACGCCAATATAGGCAGTTCAAAAATATCGAGGGAAAAAATCGGAATGTGCGCATACTGAACTACAAGACCCAGAATGCTCATCTCTATACACAATGCACAGACCGAGGTGCAAAGCCGCCATATTGTATTCATAGTCCTAGAATACAGTATACAGCTACGCAAGGGGTGAGGGGAGAGAGGCGGCTGGGGGGGGGGGGGGGGAAGGGGAGCGAGATGACTGGGGGGGGTGGGGTGGGAGAGAGACAGCTGGGGGGGAGGGAGAGAGAGAAGGCGGGGGGGAGGGGGAGAGAGACGGCTGCTGGTGGGGGTGAGGGGGGGAGAGACGGTGGGGGGTGGAAGAGAGGGACGGCGGCGGGTGGGGAGGAGGAGAGAGGGACGGCGGCGGGGGGGGAGGAGAGACGGGGTGGATGTGATAATATACAGATAGATAGAGATGGGGGGGATGTGAGAGAGGAGAGAGACACAGAGACACAGACAGAAAAACACAGAGATCGAGAGAGTGAGTGTGAGAGACAGAGAGAAAGATATTTACCTCCTGAGACAGGCCCCGAATGCGCGTGCACCCCGAATGCGCGCGCACACCGAAGCGCTACGCGCGCATGCGCAGTACGAAAACCCCCAAAATATCGATATTTTGGCATATCTCGATATGAGCGATATATCTAAATCGGAAAATATCCATATCGACAGACCCTACAAGGTGCCAAGTTCAGACAAACCTTTCACAATTGCTTGGTGAACAGGAAGACAGAGTTTGCAATAACTCTGGAGGTTGATGGGTGGGAGGTAACGCCAAGTACTAGAGATGTTAGAATTCTGGTATAAACACAGAAGTGGCTGGGAACACATAGCAGGTCAAGCAGCATCCATGGAGAGAAGAAAATGAGCTAATGTTTCAGATTTATGATCCTTTATCAGAACTGGGGGATGATGGACAGGAGCAGATTATATTGTCCTTATTACATCTATCCAGTGACTTCTATGTTTACATAGGAAGAATAGACAATAATAATAATAATCCTTACATTTGATATAGCACTTTTCACATCTTATCGACATCTCAAAGCCCTTCACAGTATTTACTGTAAATTGTATATTTGTGGACGAAACGCGGCAGCCAATTGCGCACAGCAGCGTCCCCACAAACAGTCGTGGATTGAAATGACCAATTTAATTATTGCCATTTATAAGCAGGGCATTTATTGTTTTCCCATGTCACTCCCAGCTCTCTGTAACACTAACCTTACAGGCATACTCCAGCTTCTGTCGGGAGTAGTTCATGAACCTGCCAGTCAGGGTCTGGTTGCTGCCCAAAGGGGCCAGGAAGTGTAGGGGTTTCTCTGGGGCGGCTGGCATGCCTTTCAGGATCAGGTCATATTGGAACACCCCCAGCTCGCTGCTGTTCAGGGTCAGGCGGCCACTTGTCTCCCCCACTTTCAGAGGCTGATACTCAAAGTTCAGCACTCCCTGCGGGGGAAAGAGAGCGAGAGGTTTGTCAATGAGATCAAGCGGACTCACCAACTCCTCAACTATCACAGGAGAAACCCAACAGCAGCTAGATTCCAAGTTCTCCACCGCAGCCCCTAGCTCGAGCATAGGAGTTGGGCTAAACATTGATTTCATTGAGTGTAGTGACCATGTATTTTGTAGACAAATGTGGAAGCCAGTTTGCACACAGCAGTGTCCCACCATGGAGTGAATGACCTGTGTGTGTAACCTGCTGAGGAGTGTGTCATGTTCCTCTATCTAGGATTTGATCAATCCTCATATAACATTTTGTTTGTATAATTTTTGGAGATGCTTTCTGTCCATGGTACCTATTGTCTACCCAGCATACACTCTGGGCTCTCACCAACCTGCCCTCCTATGGCTCAGGATTAGGTGAGTGGAGTGTATTGCTCTGGGGAGAGAGTGAGTATTCTGTTCCACACGTATGAAAAACATCCACATGTGTAACTCTCAGTGTTGGTTTGGAGATTTTAAAGTTTTTGTTTCTGCCTGTGTCAGACACCCGGTTGGTCGTAAAGTGGATGAAGACTTTCATCCATCTGATCTCATCCCTTCAGACCAACCACCCAACCGTCCCATTGTTAAGCTGTTGTTTAAACGAATGTCCTGATCTCAACATCCCTTCCTGGCAATGCTGTTCCAGTCATTAATTACCCTCTGGTTAAAGAAACACTTCCTGGTTTCTGTCCTAAAATTGCCCATTTACACCTCTAAACCCCTGTGCTCATTTGCCTGGCATGATGCAATCTAAAGTTTTTCAAACCTTTAAAGTGTTATACCCTCTATGAGGTTCACCTCTGCCTCGAGAGTTATCTTCCCTCAACACTGAACAGCCTGAGCTTGTGTGATTGTTGCTCACAGCTCATTCCTCCTACACTGTGATCACCCTGGCTGCTCTCCTCTGCATTGTTTCTATGGCCTGGGCAGCCTCTAGTATCTGAAGCGCTCTGAGACGCTGTCTGCATGGAGGGCGCTATATAAATGGAAGTTGTTGTTGTTGTTGTGAGCGGAGTTGGCTGTAGTATTGACGGTGAGGCCTGACCAGACCTGTACAGCCTGAGGCTGACGTACCTCTGCCTGAGGAGGGACCATCAACTGTGAAGGCAGGTTGACATCTGAAGACTTGCAGTCAATGTTGAAGATAGCAGGAATAGAGAGAGGATTTTCCACTTTCACGGAGGAGGAGGTGCTCTGGCGGACTGGAGTCACCATCTCGATGGTGCTGATCACGCTGGGAGGCGTAGCCTTGAAGTTGACGATGTAACTAATGAACTCCTGAGTGCTTTCATTGCGGAATGTAACCTACACAGGAGAAAGCAGGGCCTCAAGTCACAGAATCAATAAATAATAATAATAATAATCCTTGCATTTGATATAGCGCTTTTCACATCTTATCAACGTCTCAAATCGCTTCACAGAATATACTGTAAAGTGAATTGACTGTATATTTGTGGGAGAAATGTGGCAGTCAATGGTGCGCAGCAGCGTCTCCACAAACAGTCGTGGAAATGACTGATTTTTTTTATTATTGTGTATTTTTTTAGGCGTGTGGACTAACGAAACTTGCCCAAGATTTCGCGCTGATCTGCCTGGATTCGAACACAGGTCTCATCCTTGTAATGCAAGTGCTCTAACCACTGAGCTGCACAAGACTATTGTGTCTGTGCCGACTGTTTGGAAGAACAGTCCCACTCCCCTGTTCCTCCCCTGTAACCTTGCAATATTTTCCTCTAACAAATAACCATTTAATTCCCTCTTGAAAGTTGTTGTTGAATTTGTTTCCACTGACCCCTTCAGGCAGTGCATTCTACATGGATCCCCCGGTCACTTTAAATGTCCCTACCCCCCCCCCCTCGCTCTCCCACCTCCTGCAAGCCCACAGCCCCAACCACTCTATTTGCTCAGCGGGCACCGCCCTACCCTCCTCACCATTGCCAGGCAGGTTTCAGCCATTCCACCCACACTCTGGAACTCCATCCCGTGGTCACACTGACTCCCTGCCCTCTTTCAAAGCACTTCTCAAAACATAAATACCTACCTCTTTGACCATTGTTCCCCTCCCTACTCCGTGAGCTCTCTCACCTCCAGCTCAGCCAAACAACCAACAACAACAACTTCAATTTATACAGCGCCCTCCACGCCGGACGGCGTCTCAGAGCGCTTTACTGTCAACCAGGACTGTGAATGCGCTTTTGTCCCTGTGTAATGTACTGTGTAAATTGTATTACACTGCTCCTGCTATTGCTGGATTTACACTGAGACAGAACTACTGCATTTCTCCAGCAACTTCCCAATCACCTGTGTGCATATCCTTTCATATTGTCAAAGAGAGCTGTCAGTCATCACTGTTAATGCAGTGACTGATTTTTCAAGAGAAACGTGGAATCTATTTTGAGCTATTTTGAGCTGACAGTAAATGAGGGCATCTCATTCTACATGTTCCCAACCCAATCCGCTCCAACATCCAGCCCTGGAAAATCATCCCACATCCTGACATTCCTTGAATGGCTTGATATTGTGTCAGAATCACATACACAGTCTCCATGTCTCACACACACACAATCTTTGTCTCACACACATACCCTTCTTGTCACACACACAATCTCTGTCTCACACACACTCTCTCCATTTCACACACACCCTCCATGTCTCACACACATGTGTCACATGTACACTCCCTGCCTTGCGCGGTCGATGTCTGTGTCATACTCTCTCGTTGTGTGGCTGGGAGTGCAGTACTCTCACCTTGACGGTAAAGATGCCCTCCCTGTAGGAGAAGAACACGAGTTTGTAATCGCGTTTGGACCCCCCTGGAACGTCGATGTACTCCAGCCCTTTCACCGTGGCCACAGCATCCATTTTTTCAGGCTTCATCACGTCAATGATGGCTCGGAACCTGTTACAGGAAGCAGTTTGTCCATCTCAACCAGGGAATAAGAAACTGTGCCTTTCACACACGGCTGATTGCTGTAAGGGTTTTCTGTATTCACTCACAGACACGCTGAAGTCCATCACTGACCCACAAACACACACTCGTGGAGAGAGACGAGTAACAACAACAACAAAATTATACTTGTATAGCGTCTTTCAGGAGGATGAACCAAGGAACTGGATAGTCACTGCTTCAAACCCGAGCTGAGGACATGGGAGGAGGGAAGGGGGGGATTAGGAGTTGATGTGGAGCAGGCCAGGCCTGCTGAGTGGAGTGGGGTGGGCAGTTGGTAAGGGGGTCATGAATATAGGGTAGGGCGAGGTTGTGGAGAGCTTTAACCTGAAGGACTGTAGGCCAGGCAGCACACCAGGCAGCTCCGCCCAGTGCCAGCCTCCCCGTCCCAGGCCACACTCCACCCAGCCCCTCCTCACCCCAGGCTGCACTCAACCTGCCCCAGCCCCACCCTGACTATCCCAGGCCAGTCCCCACCCAACCCTGCCCTGACCGCCCCAGCTCCACCCACCCACCCAACCCTGCCCTCCCCCAGCCCCACGCATCCCCTCCTCACCCTGTACAGTGACACCAAGGGGAGAGCAGGACCCACCTCTGCAGCTGCAGGAGCCAGTTGCTGATCGTGAGCAGCTCCACGAATGAGGTCTTACACGGCACGTCACGGCTGGCGATGGTGATGGGTTTAGGCGGCTCCGAGATTCCAACCAGTGAGTACAGCAAACCCGTGCCATCCGGCAGAGGGAAGAATATATTGCCCTGAGAGAGAGAGGGAGGATGGAGAGGGGGAGAGAGAGAGAGAGAATGTGAGAGAGGGAGAGAGAGAGAGAGAGAAAAAGTAGGAGAGAGAAGTGAGAGACATTAAGAGAGAGACCGAGGGAGTGAGAGAAAGTGAGAGAGAAGTGAATGTGAAGTGTGTGAGAGAGGAGGACCCTGTGAAAGTGTATGGGAGAGGTGGTGGAGAGAATGTGAGAGAGAATGTGTGTGTATAAGTGAGAGAGAGAGAGAGAGAGACAGATTGTAGGTGAGAAATAGAGAAACTGAGCTGCAATCCCAACACTCACACCATGTCAGACCCTCTGACTCAGCAAACACCGCTTTACAGTAACTATACTGCATTTATGTATCATTCATTTAAATAAACTTCTCAAACACTTCATAAAATAGAACTGATTACAAACGCAGTGACGTGAGCAAACATAATAATAATAATCCTGGCATTTGATATAGAGCTTTTCACATCTTATTGACGTCTCAAAGCGCTTCACAGAATACACTGTAAAGTGAATTGACTGTATATTTGTGGGCGAAACACGGCAGCCAATTGCGCACAGCAGCGTCCTCACAAACAATCGTGGATTGAAATGACCAATTTATAATTTTTTTTGACAGATCATTATTAGGCGTTTGGAGTCAGGAAACTTGCCCAAGATCTCACCCTGACCTGCCTGGATTGTAAAATAAACTTCTCAACACTTCACAAAATAGAATTGATCAGAAACGCAGTGACGTGAGCAAACATGGCAGCTCACCTGCCAGAGCTGTCCTGTAAACAGAGAGTTAAAGAAGACAGTTTACACTGGGACAAAGTCTGGCGAGTGGTGGCTTTACACCTGCCTGAGGCACAGCTCAATAGGATGGTCCTCAGACGTGACCTGGACATTGGGGAAGGAAGGGGCGATGTGGAGGGATAGAGGCAGAGAGTACCAGAGCTTCGAAGCACCGTGATCATTCGCTCCTCATGATTACCTGGTGTTTTTTGCCCTCTAACGTCATGCTGAGAGGTGAGTATGTGATATCGTAAGGCTGGTTCTTCTGTGGTTGGACAATTACAGACTTGTGGCCAGTCCAGTGCTCCCCCTCAATCAGAGGCTGCAGGTTCCAGTACTGGTTGGTGCGGTTGGACAGTAAGATCGCGTGAACCTGTTTAGTCCGAACTTGGCAACTGAAATGGACAACCTGAAAGTGACAATGAGGTTGATTCGGAATGAGATACAACAACAACAACCAGCACCACCAAAAGGGGTCAGTGTGCATTGTTTTGCTGATGAGCAGTAGTTGTAGCTGGCTGTCCAAGCCAGTCTTGGCTATTGATGCCGAGGGAGGAGGGACAGAGTGAGAGGGAGAGAGAGAAAGTGAGTGAACAGCTGACCCTACCTCCTTCATGGCCGTCGCTGTCACACACGATCCCGAAATGGTGAGGTACAGCAGGCCCATCCCCTCAATATTGCAGGTGAAGTCTTCACAGCGAATATCAGGGTCAATGATGATGGGGTGGAATACAATGTCAAAGGACACGTTCATCCCAGGGGTGATGTAGCCCTCCATAGGGGAGATGGAGAAGTTCTGCTCACACTGAGAAATGTTCCACCGGAAGCTGCCGTACAGAACCACAACAACACAATCTGACATTTACACAATGCCTTTCACATCGGGAGGACGTCCCAAGGCCCTGGATAGTAAGGGATTTGGACCAGATCTGAGGATTGGGATCAGGGAGGGGTGGAGTGGAAGGTAGAGGTAGGAGGGTGGCCGAAGGCACAGTCGAAGAGGAGGGTCTTGAGATGGGCCTTGAAGGAGGCAAGGGAGGGAGCGAGGTGAAGGGACCACAGGATGGAGTTTCAGAGGGTGGGGAAACTGAGGTTTGAGTGAAGAGGATGAAAATCTTTCATTGAGGACTGATCCCCCACATTCTCCGCTGATCCACTTTACTGATCACTGATCTGATCCTTCGAGAACATATCCTCCATCACCCACCCTGAAATCCTACCTCAACAACAACAACTTTAATTTATACAGTATTCCCCATGTCGGCTGCGTCTCAGAGTGCTTCACAATGGTGGAGCCCGAGAGTGAGCAGGACCGTTAGCGCGGTCTTCTGGTGCAACCTGAAGATGGGGAAGGGGGGTGAGGCAGAGGCATTGAGGGAGGGAGTTCCAAAGTTTCAGGACGTAGTGGCTGAAAGCACAGCAGCCGACAGTGGAGCAGAGGGTTTGGGGGACAAGCGGGAGGCTGGACTCAGGAGAGCAGAGGCAGCTGGTACAGCTGTCAGGAGAGAGGAAGTTAGTGAGGTAGGGTGGGTACAGAGGAGTGGAGGGATTTAAATGCAAAAGTGAGGATCTTGAAGTCAATCCGCTCTGTGACAGGGAGCCAGTGAAGTCTGGCGAGGACTGGGGTGATCGGAGTACAAACTTTGGTGCAGGTGAGAATGCGGGCGATGGGAGTTTTGGGTGAACTAAATTTTGTGGATGGTAGAAGAGGGGAGACAAGTGAGGAGGGCATTGGAGTAGTCTAGCCGACAGGTGACAAAGGCCTGGACCAGGGTTTCAGCAGTTATTGGCATGAGGTATTGGCGGAGACAGGTAATGTGTCGGAGATGGATGAAAGCGGTGCTGGTGAGGGACCGGATATGGGGGAGGAAGGATAACAGGATCAAACCTGACACCTAAGTTGCGCACGTGTTTGGAGAGTTTTAAGGGCAGGTGGGGTAGGTTGAGGAGGTTGCAACCAAGCATGGGACAGAAGACGTCGACAGGAACCAAACAGTATGGCTTCCATCTTGTTGACGTTTAACTGCAGGACGTTTGTGCTCATCCAGCTCTTGATGTCTGATAGACAAGCTGACAGAATATCAGGAGACTGTGGGTCGCAAATGGAAGTGGAAAAGTAGAGTTGGGTGTCACCTGCTTATATGTGGAAGTTTACCCTGTGTCTGAGGATGATATCACACAGAGGGAGCATGTAGATGAGGAAGAGAAAGGGGCCAAGAATGGATCCTTGGGGTACCCTTCAGGTGACCGGGCAGAAATGAGAATGGAACCCATGTGTAGAGATGTGTTGCTAGAGGTTTGTGAGATAGGATAAGCTACGTTTCTAAATTTTGAGAGCTAACTTTCTACAGTTAAATGTCAACAAGTCCAAGGCCCTCCTGATTGGCTCACACCAGCGCCTTCACACCTCAGGCATTAGCTCCATCAAACCTCCACTGGCTCACTCCACCTCACCAAGCCAGTCAGGAACCTAGGTGTCTTGTTCAATCCTCAACTATCTTTTCTCCCCAACATCCATTCCATGACCTGCTCTGCTTTCCCTCACCTGAACAACTTTGCCCAACTCCAGCACCACCTCACCCCTCAGGCCACTGAAACTCTCATTCATGCCTTCATCACATCCAGGCTCGACTATGCCAATGCCTCCCTCTATAGGCTGCAGATCATCCAGAACTCTGCAGCCCATGTTCTCTCCCGCACCAAGCTCCGTGACCCCATCACTCCTATTATCACCTGACTCCACTGGCTCCCCATCATTCAGAGGATTAAATTCAAGATGCTGGTCCTCCCGCTATCCCTCCACCTCACCCCCTCCCTAATCTCCTCCAAGTCCCGCTTCAAGAAACCTCCTCTTTGACCGTGTCGGTCACCCCCCCTTCCCTCCACCCTCCCCGATCCCAACCCCAGCTCGAGTGTGAAAGACTGACTGTCCAGCACCGTAGGATGTCCTCCCGACATGAAAGGCGGTATGCAAATGTATTATTGTTGTTGTAGTAGGAGTCAAATCAAGTGAGTGCAGTCTCACTGAGGTAGATGATGGTGGATAAGCGGTGGAGATGGATGGCGTGATTGGCTGTGTTGAATGCAGAGAGAGATCCAGGAGGATGAGGAGATAGTGGGAGCTCAGATTCAACCATACTTGGTCAATAAGCTTCCCTCAGAGATGTCTTGTTAAGGCTGAAAGGTTTCTGAGACCTCTTCACACATCCTCACACCCCATCCTCACATGTCCTCACACCCCATCCTCACATGTCCTCACACTCTGTCTGCATACGTCCTCACACCCTGTCCTCACACCCTGTCCATCTCCACTCAACCCCATCCTCCCCAACCCGTGCACACCCTGGATGATTGTTGGTTGTTGATTGTTATTGCTTTTGTTGTTTATTGTTGTTGTTCTATTCCCCCCCCACCATGGCCCCCTGGCCTTTCCCCCCACCCATGGCCCCCTGGCCTTTCTCCCCCCCCCCCCCCCCCCATGGCCCCCTGGCCTTTCTCCCCCTCTTCCTGCTCTCTTTCCCCCTACCCCGACGCCTCCCCTTGCCATCTTTCCCCCCTTTTTCCCCCAATCCCACTTCCATGACTGTTTGTGGGACACTGCTGTGCGCGATTTGGCTGCCGTGTCTCACCCACAAATATAGTCAATTTTCTTACTCTTCTTCCTTCTGCCCCAACCCTCCCCCACCGCTTTTGTCCCTACCTATCTGTACAGCGCCTTGGGACGTCCTCTCAATGTGAAAGGCGCTCTATAAATGTAAGTTTTGATTGATTTGGTTGACCTTCCCTCTCCACACCCCTTCCCCTAATTGCCCTTCCACTCTTAGCACCCCTACCGACAACTCCACCCCAACCATCTCCCAAAACAACCTCTATCCCCACTGCCGCCCAAAAGACTTCTCCACCTCCACCCCCAACCATCCCCACCTCCCCCCAATGCACCCCACCCCCCTCGCCCACCCCCCCCTATCCCCCTGCCACCCCAAACTGCGTACCTCGCTCCAATGTCTCCCGTGTTCACCATCATGATTTGCCGGGTGGCTTTGCTCCGAGCCACCACGGCCCCAAACGGGATGCACTCCTGGTCCAGACTGATCTCAATGCCTTGGCAGCAGCCTCGGATCACGAAGAGGGGCTTGGAGATGCCGATACACTCCATGGTGATCTCCTCGGCAAATTGAGGGATCCGGCTCACCGGGGAGAAGGTCACCTCCACATCACAAGTGCCACCCCTGCCTTTCAGTGTCACCTCACCAGCTGGCAAGATACTCAGCACCTGCACACAAGTGGAAATCCCTCATCAAATTACATTCACACTGCGCCCTTCACATCAGGAGGATGACCCAAGGTGCTGGAAGGTCAGCAGGCATTTGGACCCCAGTTGGGGGTCGATATCGGAGAGCGGGAGTGGGGGAGCAGGGAACGAAGGAGGGTGATCAAATGCACTGTCGAAAAGCAGGGTCTTGAGATGAGTCTTGAGGGAAAGAGTGAGACAAAGCAACTGTGGGATGGCGTTCCAAAGGGTGGGGGTAGAGGGCTGAAGGCATGACTGCGGATGGTGCGGCAGGCTGAGTGGGGGATTATTTACACATTTATTATACCCAGATCATCACTCCGCTGTCTGGCTGTGAGTTTCACGTCTCTCTGTGTGATTGGCTGCCCCATCACACAGTCTTAGCCAGACTGCACTGGCTCCTAATCACCGAACAGATCAATTTCAAGATCCTCTCCCTCCTTTTCAAGTCATTGTGAAAATCATACTACCCATCGTGTCTGTGCTGGCTCTTTTCCAAACCAATCCCACTCCCTCCCTGCAAACCTGTCCTCCCCAAATAACCATCTACTTCTCTTAAATGTTGCTATCAAATCGGCTTCCCTATCAGGCAACGCATTCCAGTTACCAACTTGCTGTGAAAACATTTCTCCTCACCTCCATCTGTTTCCTTTAACAACCATTTTAAATCAGTGACCTCAGGTTACCGACCCACTTGCCAGTGGAAATAGATTCTCCTTTTTTCTCTAATAAATCCCCTGATAAGATTGAAGACTTCTATTAAGTCTCTTCTTAAACTTTTCTGCTCCAAGGAGAATAATCCTAGCTTCTCTAACCTCTCCTGATAACTGAAGTCCCTCATTCCTGGTACCATCCTGGTAAATCTCCTCTGCATGAAATCCCTTCATTCCCTTGCACCTCCTTATCTCTCCCCCTTCCTAGACCTCACTCCATCCACCAGCCACTGCCTCAGCTCAGCTGGCTCTGGCCTTCTCGCCCCTCCACTCCACCATCGGTGGCCGTGCCTTTATGTCCCAAAACTCCGGAACTCACTCCCTCAATCCCTGCCTTGTCCCCTCCCTCCCCACTGACAAATCCCACTTAAAGACCTTCCTTTTTGATTGTGCTTCTATAGTCACTTCCTCGCTCCCCTCTCTGGCTCGGGGTCAGACTCCACCACTGGAAAGCGCTCCAGGTGAGGGCCGCTGTGTAAATGCAGGTTGTTGTTGTTGTTGTTTCAGACGGAGCCTTCCCTGACCTCACTCTTCCAGACAAACCTGGAGTCTTTCTCCTGGGTTACACCCTCTCCTCACCCCCTTTCTCACCTCACAGGATGGGGTAAGAGGTAAGATAAGAACAGTAATAATAATCATTGCATTTAATATAACGCCTTATGTCTTCTGGACATCTCAAAGCGCTTCACAGAATATACTGTAATGTGAATTGACTGTATATTTTGTGGGTGAAACGTAGCAGCCCGTTGCACACAGCAGCATCCCAATAACAGTCGTGGATTGAAGTGATTCACACCAGCACCCTCTCTAGTGAACAAAACTGCCTGCCCAGCAACTCAGCCTGCCCTGAAATTGAACCCAGATTTCTTGCTTGCGAGGCGAATGCTCTAATCACTGTGTGACAAGACACCACTCCAGATAATCAGCCACAGATGCTACTCACCTTGGGGTTGCGGAGAATGTGTTGATTGGGAGTCAGAATGAAGGAGAGGGTCACAGGCTTATTGCTATTGTTCAAAATGGGCACCACTTTGGTCACTGTTTGTCCGATCTGGAGAGCTCGGAAATTGATGACCTTGTGCTTGGGATGCACTACGTCAATCTGGAGATAGACACAGTGTCACTGAGCCACCACAGTGAAATCCCACAAACTGCCCAAAGTACAAACAGACACCCTGGGCAGTGTGCCTTACATGTAAACAAAGTGTAAAGTTCTATGCACAGAAGACATAACAGGTTTTTTTTAAAAAAAATAGGTGAGCGAGGTTAGGCTTGTTCCATATTAACTAAATTAGACCAAAACAAGTTCCACCAATTGTTCTCACAGACAAACCCCAAACTTTTCAATGCCCCAATCTGTCTTCACGAGCAAGTCAGGAATGGCTCCTCTTGTTTTAAACCCTTCCCACAAGCAGACATGAGGTGAGGGACCAATTTTGTTTGGGGAATTGTTGGCCAGGACACTAGGAAAGAGAAACTTACTTCCCTTTATGAATTAGTACCATGGGATCTTTAATGTCCACCTGAACAGGCACAAATGAGGTTGAGGGTTTCACCGGCCTAGGAAATGAGGTAATGACGGAGTTGGGCAATATTGTGGAGGTGAGGGAAGGCAGAACGAGTCATTGCTTGGATGTGGGGAGGAAAGACAGTTGAGGATCGAACAAGACACCTAGGTTCCTGACTCGTTGGTGAGGTGGAGTGTGTAACCATGGAGGTTGATACTGCCAGCGCCTGAGCTATGAAGGCACTCACTGGTACGAGCCAATCACTAGTGCCTCTGTCTTGTTGATATTGAACTAGAAAGTTAGCTCCCCTCTAGGACTTGATGTCTGACAGTAGTGTTCCTGGAGTCGAGGGTAGAGGCAGAGAGATAGAGTTGGGTGTTATCCACATACATGTGGAAGTTGACCCCATGTCTGAAGATGATTTCACCAAGCGGGAGCATATAGATGCTTATAGATGTTGGTTTAACATCTCATCCAAAGGACACATCGCTGATACCGCAGTGCTTGCCCAGCACTACACTGGAGACTGTAAGAATTTACAAAGTTGCTGGTAAAAGACCATGGTTCATGTAGTTCGCCTTCCACCATCTTGGCAGTCACTTGACATGTCGTGTCCCAAACTTTATACTGTATATGATTTTGAGGTGAGGCTTGAACCCACAACCTTCAGACCCAGATAACAATAATACTTACATTTGATATAGTGCTTTTCACGTCTTCTAGACATCCAAAGCGCCTCACAGAATATACTGTAAAGTGAATTGACTGTATATTTGTGGGCGAAACACGGCAGCCAATTGTGCACAGCAGCGTCCCACAAACAGTTGTGGATTGAAATGACCAATTTTTTATTTTTGGATGGATTATTATCAGGCATGTGGAGTAAAGAAACACGCCCAAGGTTTCACCCTGACCTGCCTGGATTTGAAACACAGGTCTCACGTTTGTAAGGCGAGTGCTCTAACCACTGAGCTACAGGACTCCACTCAGCGTGACCGAGGCAGGCACCTCTGATTGACTGATGAGCTTGTAATGTTATATGATTGCTGATAATATTGAAGATGTTTTACCTTCATCTCAATGCCTTCCCCGGAGATCTGAATGCTTTGTTTGGAGAGTCCATTGATCTCAAAGATGACCTCTTCATGGTACTTGGCCTTGTCTCTTGGGTAGAAGATGATGGGAACCTCCAGCTTCTTCTTCGGCTCCAGAAGACACAGCTGCAGGTGAATGTCCAGGTAGGCCGTGGGGGTGAACAGACTCTCCAAACTTCAGTCAGATACAAAAGCAGAGGGTTACTGCCCCGGGCTGCACTCACTGCACTCTCACAGGGTCAGACACAACCATTAGGTTTGATACAACATCTACATCAGAACCTCTGACGCTTCACAGGGAATAGCTGCCAGGTGTAGCAACCGTGTTGTCTTAACAAACATTAAAGTCACTTCCTCCCCACTGGACTGGCCTCTCTCTGCTCGTTCTCACTGGGGTGAGGTTCCCCTGTGGTACCCAGTGGCTACCCTTGTAAAAAAAAGTACTATGGTAATGGTGGTAGTACCATGGTACTTTTTTTACAAGAGTATGTATGAGTGTCAGTAAGCAACTCCCCCATACAGGATGTAACAGCTGAGCCCGACTCTCCCCACCCAGCCGTGCATATTGTGCTGATGGAATTGAGCAACCCTCTGGGGAGGGCCCTGTAGTTCAGTTTCTTAGCCAGGCTGGTCCGCAATACTCATAGACACTGCTGATGCCTGGCACATCAGCAGGACTTGGGGAGTGGGGGGGGGGGGGGGGGAGTGAGGGAGGGGTTTGAGATTCTTGGGAGTAGCCAAAGCTCCGTAAAGAGTCACCAACACTCTGGGGTCCCCAGTCTAAGCTGGGTCTCCTCTGTGAGGAGAGAAGGTGCACATTCCATTGGTGGTACAGGGAGATTTCCAGGTGAATGTGGGACTCTCAGTCTGGTTGTGAAGCACTTTACGGGTTTCAAAACCTGAAACTCTGAAAACAGGATAATAACCAACTGTCTCCGTGTACGTGTAGCCATGTAATCCACTCACCACAACCTGAGCTCCAGCACTGAGTAAACAGGGAACAACAACAACATTACACTTGTATAGCACCTTTCATGTCAGGGGGACATCCCAAGGAGCTGGACAGTTACTGCTTCAAACCCGAGCTGAGGACATGGGGAGGAGGGAAGGGAGTGATTAGGAATTGCCAATGGGTCCATCGAAGAGGAGAGTCTTGAGGCGAGGCGGAGGGACTGCGGGATGGAGTTCCAGAGGTTGGGGACAGAGTGGCTAACAGCTAGTCCACCAATGGGTGGGGCGGGTGGCAGCCGAGACCCTCATACACACCGCAGGCAGCCGAGACCCTCATACACCATAACGTCCAGGCCTGACTGTGCAAAGTCCCCGCTTGTCAGCCTCCGACAAAGCCACCCTCCACAGGCTGCAGATCATCCAGAACTCTGCAGCCCGTGTCCTCGGTCCTTTCACGTCAGGGTCCTCTCGCTCGTGAGTTGGATGCTCTAACCACTGACCTATAAGACTCCATGCTATATCAATGCTATATCAATAAGACAATATATCAAATGCAAGGATTATTATTGATATAGTGTATTTCGCTTGGTGACACAGTAAACGTTGTTATATACACACTTTCAATATTCTTTGTTTGTGCGTATGTGTGTGTACTAATGTAAGGCACTTTACAAATGTAATTTTGTTGTTGTTGTGTGCCAAGCTCTCTGTGACGCTCTCATTCTTACAGTCTCACACTCACCTGATGTCTCTGTTCTCTCGGTTGGTGATGACCAGAGTGGTTTTGTATGAGTTCATGCTGGCGGTGTAGATAAAGCACAAGCCAAAGTCATATTTTGTGAAGGAGAAGTGAATGCTGGGCGGGACGCTCTCCCCCATCAGAAGGCACGTGTAAACTGGCCCTCGGTGAATCTGAGGAGGACAAAGAGCATAGACATTGCCCTGATAATAAGCCAACCAAGTTCCAGATACCCCTTCACTCTGACTACCCGGCTACAGTGTAGTCACTATCCTCCACAGTGACAGCCAGGCACAATCGGCGAGATTCTATAATAATAATCCTTGTATTTGATATAGCACTTTTCAAATCTTCTGGACATCTCAAAGCGCTTCACAGAATACACTGTAAAGATAATGGACTGTGTATTAGTGGGTGAAACGCAGCAGCCAATAATAATAATAATAATCCTTGCATTTGATACAGCGCCTTTCACATTTTATTGACGTCTCAACGTGCTTCACAGAATACACTGTAAAGTGAATGGACTGTATATTTGTGGGCAAAACGCAGCAGCCAATTGCGCACAGCAGCGTCCCCACAAACAGTTGAGGATTGAAATGACCAATTTTATTATTGTGGTTTTTTTTGAGGGATTATTACTAATCGCATGCAGCAGCACCCACCCCACAAACCTCTAAAATGGTACCTTGAGCATCAGCTTGACGTTCTGCAACACACACTTTGTTTTGGGGTGGAATTCGATGGAGGATGAGCTGGAGCCGCCGATCTCGATTGTGCCTCTCTCCTTGGTGAGCGCCAGACAGCCCTGAAACTCGTCAGGACACAGCAACTCCCACTGAAAATCCAGGTTATATTTGCTCTCATTGGAGATGGAGAAGAAGTAGTTGTTGTGGTCCAACAGCGCCACCTGTGGCCAAAGGGCAGTATTACAAGACAAAACTCAACATCAGAGACTCGCAGTTACCAGGCTCCTCACCACCCTCACTATTGGCTTGTCCAAGTACTGTACAATGACCCCTCACATTCCATGCCCTGTGATCACACGATCACAAGATTGGTCTGGATGAAGGAAGACCTTCATTTGGCTCATTTCATCTCAACCTACAGCCTCTCCCATCGCAGCATCAAGACCCAGTGTCCTGGCCTCAACCACCGTTCCTGACCTCCCTGTTTCCAGTCATTAATTAACTTCCTGGTGTCTGTCTGGCAATTGCCCTTTACTCCTCTAAGCCTGTGTCTTCTTGTTCATGACCTGGGGCATCAGAGTATGTTGATCTAAGTTTACTTTTTCAATTCCATTTAAAATACTATACTTTTTTAGGGGGAGGGCGAGAGAGGGGAGAGTGAGAGAGAAAGCGAGAGATACACCAACTTGAATTTATATAGCACCCTCCATGCCGGGTGGGATTCACAATGGTGGGGACCCAACCAGGGGGTGGAGAAAGGTGAAAATTGAAGGTGAGATGGGTGGGTAAGAGGGTGGAAAAGAGAGGTGGGAAAGAAACAGACTAGGAACAGAGAGGACCTGAGCAGGGTGAGGAGAGGAGGCAGCAGGAGGTGATGAAAGAGTTAGTATTTAGACAGGTTTTGGAAGCCGACAGGGAAGGAAAGAAGAGGAGGGACGTGGGAGGAATGTCCCAGACCACTGGGGAAAGCTGGTGGAAAGCTGCAAGGGGCCGAGGGAGTGAGATATCACAGAGGCAGGCGTGTGGTGAAGCCATCGAGGGATTTCAAAGCAAGGATCATAATAATAATAATCCTTTGATATAATGATTTATCACTTTGTCAAGAGGTCTCAAAGCACTTCTGTGACTGTTTTGTGGATGAAGACCCTAAAGTTGATCTGCTGGGCAATGGGGAGCCAGTGGAGCTGGGGATAGAGAGCCAGTGGGGGGGGGGGGGGGTGGGAGTATGACTTGTCAGAGCTTGGCACAGAGAGTCTGTGAGCTGTGGAGCTACTGTCATTGTGTTGGCCCAGTCAGTACTGACCTCTCGAAAGTTGATTTCGTTGACTGTGGTCAGGCTGAGCTCCATGGTGGACCCATCAGTGGCCTCGCAGTGAACGATGGCCACCATGCTGTAACCCTCCACCTTCACGTTCATGGTCAACTGCTGTGTCTTCAGCAGCACATCACAGATCAGGTTAAAGTTCACCTCTCCATCGAAAATTGGAGTGAAGGAGAAGATGATGGGGAGGCTGTGAGGAGATCAGAACACAGGAAGTGTGAGCAGCCGGGCTCAACAACAACGCCACAGGAGCCTGGCTCCGACAGCTTTGGTCTGGTCTCTGGGACGTCGCCCAGCATGGAGAACGCTATATAAATGCAAGTTATTGTTGTTGTTGATATGAAGCAAGGTTATAATAGGAGCAGCTGAGACAAGACTGAATGTTACAGCATTCAGTGTTTGGCAGCCCAGCTCATCACTCGCTCTTGAGCCACGTCGGGACTGTGAGCTCACAGTCTGGGCTAACTAACACTCCAGTGCAGTGCTGGGGGAGCACTGCATAGCCACAAACTAGGCATTGAACCAAGGTCCCGTTTGTCTGACCAAGTGAACGTTACAGTAGCTGTGAATGGAGTCTCTGTCTATCTCCCGGTTTCGTGGCCACACAACTCCCCAGCGAGAATTTGTCTCTGACTCCATGGCTGTGTGTTGGATTCTATTGTGTGAATTGTGTTTGTGCGAGAGCCAGTCACTACACTTACAGCAATAACCTGGTACCCAACACTGCTGATTGCTGACCAAACACAGGGCAGCTGGTGTGGCCAGGGCTCTTGCCTGGGGAGGAGTGGAGTTGGCATGCGAGGGCTAACCTGGATTGGGGTGGTACAGTTCCCTGCATGGGTTCCACTGTGAGGGTGTTGGAGTATCCCGCGGAGTGCAATGAGCTCGCTCTGAAACAGAACTGGAATGGGCTGATTTCATTGTTCATCATGTAGGCTGTCTCCTGGATTTGCTGACCTGCACACAGAGAGCGAGAGGGCGTGTGCGTGTGAGAGGAGAGATACTGTGCGCGATTGGCTGCCCGCAAATATACAGTCAATTCACTTTACGGTATATTCTGTGGAGCGCTTTGAGACATCAATAGGATGTGAAAAGCGCTATATCAAGTGCAAGGATTATTATTAATATTATTATTATTATTATAGTGCACCTGAGAGAAACAGAGTGTGTGTGAGAAAGTGAGAGTATGTGTGAGAGAAAGAGAGTGCATGTGAAAAAGAATGTGTGTGAGAGTGCGTGTGAGGTAGAAGGTGTATGTGAGCGTGAGACAGGGAGAGTACGAGACTGAGTGAGTGCGAGAGAGAACGTGTGAGGGAGGGAGGTGGGGGAGAGGGAGGTATAGAGAGTGAGTAAGAAAGATGGTGGAGAGTGAGAAAGAGGTGGCGAGAGAGAATTAGATAACAACCAGACTTGATAATAACTTTTAAGAGAGAAGTAGATAATTATTTGGGGAGGACAAGTTTGCAGGACTATGAGAGAGACCAGGGGAAAGGGATTGATTTAGACAGCTTTTTCAGAGTCGGCACTAATACGATGGGCCGAATGCCTTTCTTCTGTGCTGTATAATTCTGTGATTCTATGAAAGAGGGAGAGAGTGAGATATAGAGAAGGGGAGAGTGATAGAGAGAGTGAGTGGAAGAGCAAGTGAGAGAGAAAGTGAAACAGAGAGAGAGAGAGTGTGAGTGAGTGTGAGAGAGTGAAAGAGAGAGCGACAACCCATGTTCTTGAAACAAACTGTTTTCAGATTTTCTTTAGAAACACAGAAGCAGGAGGAGGACATTCAGCCCCTCAGGCCTGTTCCACCATTCTATAAGATCATGGCTGATCTGTATTTCAACTTGCTCTGTATGCCTTGGAACTCTGACCTAACAAATATCTCAGCAGTCCTGTAGTTCAGTGATTAGTGCACTAGTCTTGCAAGCAAGAGACCTGGGTTCAATTCCAGGCAGGGCGAAACCTTACTTCACATGCCTCAAAGAAATAATAATCCATCAAAGAAAAAAGACAACAATAATTGGTTATTTCGACCCATGGCTGTGTGGGGGACGCCGCTGTGCACAATTGGCTGCCGTGTTTCAACCACAAATATACAGGCAATTCACTTTACAGTATATTCTGTGAAGCGCTTTGAGACATCTAGAAGACGTGACAATGCGCTAGATCAAATTCAAGGATTATTATTATCATTATTCTCCACCTCAGTCTTGAAAATGTGAATGAAAAATTAGAAAGCTGATATGGGAAACCGGAGTGAAATAATATATATTTCACATCTTATCAACGTCTCAAAGCGCTTCACAGAATATATTTAAAGTGAATTGACTGTGTATATTTGTGGGCAAGACGTAGCAGCCAATTGTGCACAGCGGCGTCCCACAAAGTCGTGGATTGAAATGACCAATTTTTTTATTGTGTTGTTTTTTTGGAGGGATTATTATTAGGCGTGTGGAGTAAAGAAACTTGCCGAAGGTTTCGCCCTGACCTGCCTGGATTCGAACACAGATCTCACGCTCACCACTGAGCTACAGGAGCAGCAGGGGAGGGGGAGGGGGAGGTGCGCTCACAGGAGCTGTGGGAAGTGAAGTCACCAGCTACCCACCTATCAGCACACACTTGAAGTTGATGTGAGAGCGGTCTAGAGACACGGCTGGCTCAGCGGTTTTTCCCACCAGCAGGAAGGGTACGGTGAGGTGTAGCTCAGGGATGATGAAACTCCAGAAGGACTCTGTGATGTCCAGCTTCTGAGGTGCAAACTCAAAGATAATCTAAAAGAAAAGCGAAATCTAACAATAAACATCTCACAATCTGAGGACAGTTCACGGGATTCACCGTACAGCTCATACATGGTCTACTCAGGTAGGGACCTGTCATAGAATCATAGGATATTACAGCACAGAAGGAGGCCATTCAGCCCATCGTGCCTGTGCTAGCTATTGGGAAGAGCTCCCCAATTAGTCCCACTCCCCCGCTCTTGCCCCATATCCTTGAAAATTTTCCTCTTTGAGCAGCTGTCCAATTCCCTTTTGAAAGTTCTTATTGAAGCTGTTCCCACCGACCCTTTCAGGCTGTGCATTCCAGACCATAACAGCTCTCTGTGTAAAACAATGTCTCCCCTCTGGTTCTTTTGCCAAATATCTTCAATCTGTGTCCCCTGGTTACTGACCCACCCACCAGAGGAAACATCAAACCCCACAAACCTCTCTCTGAACAGGCAATCACCCGCAGGCCGGGGAGGTGATCTGCCGGCAGCTGTCACCATCCACATAATGAACTATAGAATTATAATAATCCGTGCCTTTATCACGCCTTTGAGACGTCTCAAAGCGCTTCATAGAATATACTGTAAAGTGGATTTACTGTATATTTTGTGGGCAAAACATGGCAGCGACCAGCCAATCGACTAATTCATGGGCTCCTACCTACCGCTAGGTAATCAGAGGCTTATGGAGTAACAAACGTTGCCTAAGATTTTGCCCTGCCCAGGAATCAAACCTGGGTCCTCTCTCTTGCATATGGAATAACAGAACTCACCTCCGAGCGGTTGCCTCCAGGGAGATTGCCCATTTGTGTGTGGCAGAAGAACGAAGGGATGACCCGGGAATCCGGAGAGGTCTCAGCCACCCACCGGAAGGAATAGTCAGAGTTTGTGGGGTTCATAATGACAAAGGACCTGGGAAGGACAAGACAGGATTCACCATAAACCAGCTGGTGGCTGGTTTCACAACCAGACCAGGTCCGATCACCTATTCCCTGGCAGCAACAATAGTGACTTGTATTTACACAGCACCCCTCATACAGGGTAACGTCCCACAGCACTTGCCAATGGTGGAGCAAGACCCGAGCCGGAGGAGGGGTGAGGTGACCACAGGCATTTGAAGAGGAAGGTCTCGTGACCCGACCACCCCCTCCAATGGAGTCTCCAAACTGGGTGATGGTGTGTGAGTACCTGGACGGCAGTGATTGAGCTGTAGTGATGATGGTGAGGGGGGACACACTGCAGCGATGGTTAGCTCACCTGGTGTTTTTGGTGTTCACTCCCACAGCTGTAAACTCTATGACGCGAGTGTTGGGGTCGAGTGTGATGCCGGCGGGGGTCCCTCCCGGACCCTCCAGTTCTGGGTTGCGTCTGTTGCTGCTGATGTAATCAGAGTCCTCCAGGTCAAAGTGGCAGTAGGGCAGCAGGCTGCGGCCTCTGAGAGTCAGCACCGGGCACTCCCGGTCCCTCCGCAGGTTTGGGATGCTGGGGTACCAGGGACAATAGAATGGATTAGAAAACAGGTCTCTGTTTGCAACAACTTCATGAGGTGACTCTGCCCAGATGGGGGGGGGGGCAGGGAACAGGAAGTGGGGGAGGTGAACAATCGTCCTCTTTGGGGATGATTGGCTCCAAGGTGGTATGTTTGGTAACGGAATGATCGGAACCGAGCCCACCCTCTGGTCCAGTTCCTAATCCAGGCGGCTCCACAGTAACCCAGGGCTCTCACTGCTCACAACAGCAAAGGCCAGCCTGGCTCATCAGTAGGACTTGGAGTGACAGGCTAGGGCAGGGAATCATCCCACTCAGCTCTTTTTAACCCTGCAGCCAACCTACCTGACATGTAGGGTGGTCCTAGCTGGATATGCAACAGGGTAGCTTGACAGAGAGCACCATATTGATATAGCTGTGCAGTTTTAGCTGGTTAGACTCCAGCAGTTACCCCAACCCACATTCTAAAGTCTCCCCAAGCCTTGGTTCTTCTGTGCAGTCTTGTACCTCAGTGGTTAGAGCACTCACCTTACAACAACAACAACAACAACAACAACAATTTACATTTATATAGCGCCTTTCACGTCGGGAGGACGTCCCAAGGCGCTAAACAAGAGGCGTGTGATCCGAGCTGTGAGGGGAGTGTTTGTGAAACACGAAGGGGAGGTAAAAGAGTTCGGGGTGGAACAATGGGCACGATCGAAGAGGAAAGTCTTCAAATCGGCCTTGAAAGAGGAAAGGGAAGAGGTGAAACGGAGGGATTGAGGGATGGCATTCCATAGGGTGGGAGCGGAGAAACTGAAGGCCCGGCCTCCGATGGTGGGGCGGTTCGGGCGGGGGGCTTGGAGCAGGCCAAGTCCTGTTGAACGGAGGGTCCGGGTGGGCGTGTAGGGGGAGAGTAGATCGGTTAGGTAGGATGGGGCAAGGCCGTGTAAGGCCTTGTAGGTGAGGACGAGGATCTTAAATTCGATCCTCTGGAGGATGGGGAGCCAGTGGAGACGGGCGAGGGTGGGGGTTATGTGGTCACGGAGGCGGGTGCGGGATAGTACACGGGCTGCAGAGTTTGGGATGGCCTGCAGCCTGTGAATGGAGGAACTGGGGAGGCCGACTAGGAGAGAGTTTCCGTAATCCAGCCGTGAGGTGATGTATGCGTGCACGAGTGTTTCTTTGATCCCAAGCAAGAGACTTGGGATCAATTTCAGGTCAGAGTGAAACTTTGAGCAAATTTCCTTACTCCACACGCTTACTCCATAATCGCTCATAAAAAAAAGGTGTTCATTTCAATCCACAACCGTTTATGGGACGCCACTGTGCGCAATTGGCTGCTGCGTTTCGCCCACAAATATACAGTCAATTCACTTTACAATATATTCTGTGAAGCGCTTTGAGACGTCTAGAAGATGTGAAAAGCTCTATATCAAATGCAAGGATTATTATTATACTATTATGAATCCTTGCTTAATACCCAAAGGAATTAGAAAAGCAGGTGCATCCCTAATAATAATAATACTTGCATTTGATAAAGCGCTTTTCACATCTTCTAGATGTCTCAAAGCGCTTCACAGAATATACTGTAAAGTGAATTGACTATTTTTGTGGATGAAACGCAGCAGCCAATTGCGCACAGCAGTGTCTCACAGTCGTGGATTGAAATTATCAATTTATTATAGGTTCTTTTGAACAGTTTATTATTGGTGTGTGGAGTAAGGAAACTTGCCCAAGGTTTCGCTTTGATCTGCCTGGATTCGAACATAGGTCTCACGCTTGTAAGGTGAGTGCTCTAACCACTGAGCTACAGCACTCCTTCGGGGGAGAGTTTCCATGGTAGGATACCTGGATACATTGCTCCCCAGATTGCCACGGTGAACCTGTGTTTGATGCTCTGAGGCTGATCCAGCTGCCTCTTGCCGTTTGCGTCAGTGAGTATCTGTGCGAGGGTTGCGTGGATTACCTTAACAGGAGACGGGTCTCAAACTCCTTGACCTCAGTAGGAGAGAATTTGATGTTGAATGTCTGATCACTATCAACAGGGATCACTCCGCACCAAGGCTCCACAGAGAAGGGGACAGCGTCACAGCTGCTGGACGAAAGGGTCTCGGAAGGCAAGCCTTGTTTGTCAGGGATGGAAATGGATTTCACAAGCCCCTGGAGCGCAGTCACATTCGCTAACAAATTCTCAGCACCAGTCGCTGGAAAAGGCAAACAATTGACATTTACATTCAACTCCTGACACCAAGACCCTGTCTCAACAAGTGACTTCCGACAAAGTCAGTAAGTTAAGGTGTTTGGTGAAGTGGACAGTTCGATCACCAATGGCAATAATCTAAATACAGTAAAAGCCTGTTTATTTGGCACCCTCGGGACCCGGCCAATGCCGGTTAAAGCGCATTTACAAAACTATATATTTTTTTAATGTATAAATTTTTTTCAAACATACCATATTAATGATAGACTAAATAATAACAGAATATTGTACGAATACTTACCAATAAAGCAATAAATATCAATTACAGTCTATAAACACAGCACACAAGCAGACATACACAGAATGGTGGAATGGCTGACATGTGGCAGATGGATTTCAATGTGGACAAGTGTGAGGTGATACACTTAGGTAGGAAAAATAATAGGAGGCAATATAGACTTGGTAGCTCAATCTTAAGGGGGGTGAACGTACACAGAGATCTGGGTGTTCAAGTAAGTGAATCATTAAAGGTAGCAGGGCAGGTAGATAAGGCAGTAAAAAAGGCATGTGGTGTACTGAGCTTTATTAGTAGGGGCATAGAGTATAAGAGTAGGGAGGTTATGGTTAATCTATACAAAACACTGGTTAGGCCTCAGCTGGAGTACTGTGTCCAGTTCTCGGCACCTTATTTCAGGAAGGACATTAAGGCACTGGAAAGGATGCAGAGGAGATTCACGAGAATGATACCAGGAATGGGGAACCTTAGCTATGAGGACAGGCTGGAGAAGTTAGGACTTTTCCCATTAGAGCAGAGAAGGTTACACGGGGACCTGATAGAGGTCTTCAAGATCATGAAAGGTTTCGACAGCTAGATAGGGAAAAGCTGTTTCTGCTGGTAGGTGTGTCTGTGACCCATGGTCACAGGCTTAAGATATCTACCAAAAGAAGCAGAGGGGAGGTTAGAAGAAATTTTTTTACTCAGCGAGTTGTTCGAATTTGGAATGATCTGCCTGAAAGGGTAGTGAGGTCCGATTCGATAGCAGCTTTTAAGAGAGAACTAGATAGGTATCTGGGGAAGACAGGTTTGCAGGGTTATGGGGAGAAAGCTGGTGATTGGGGTTAATGAAAGTGACTTGCTCGGTCACAGAGCCGGCACAGACTCGATGGGCCGAATGGCCTCCTTCTGTGCCGTAACATTCTATGATTCTATGAAAGGGATACTCTCCTTTTATTCTTTCTCTCTCTCTTTCACATACACACACATAGCCAGTCTGGCATCCCAATGGCTCCAAACCCAACCCCCCTCCATTCCTCTCATTTATCATCTAAATTAATCAACTCTCTTTCCCCTCCTCTTCCCCACCTCTCTCTCCCACTCCTCTCTCTTTCTCCCCCCACCTCATTCCCTCTCTTTCTCACGCCCCACCCTCTTTCCCTCTCCCCACCCCCTCCACCACCACCCTCTCTCTCTCTCTCCCTGCCTCTCTCTCAAACGAGGAAGTGCACTACAGCAGCATTCAGAGGTAATCGTAGTGTATTCTGTGAGGGAAAAAAAAGGCAGCTCCACTTCAGGCACTAGTAGCAGCATTCCAAAATACTGATACATTGTGCCAGATAAGATCCGGTTAATCGAATGGGGAACGTTTTTTTGAGGTGCCGGTTATATGGAAGTTACAGTTGATCGGGTCACGGATAAACGAGCTTTTACTGCATTACAATATAATAATAATCATCATTTGGTCACTCAATCCATGACTGTTTGTGGGACACTGCTGAGCGCAGTTGGCTGCCGCGTTTCATCCACACCTATACAGACAATTCACATGACAGTATATTCTGTGAAGCACTTTGAGACGTCTCAATGATGTGATAAGACCCTGTATCAAATAAACGCTGCACCAGGATTATTCTTATTATTAGCGAGTCGGCTTTAGTCACTTGAAGGGACATCACCCCCCCCACTCCCTCCAACCCACCACATCCCCACCGCCCCCACTCCATCACTATCCCACCACACCCCCCCCACTCCATCACTACCCCACCACACCCCCCCCACTCCACTACCCCACCACACCCCCCACCGCCCCCACTCCATCACTACCCCACCACACCCCCCCCCACTCCATCACTACCCCACCCCCCTACACCCCACTCCACTATCCCACCATCCCCCCCACCGCCCCCACTCCATCACTACCTCCCACCCCATCCCTACCCCCCCACTCCATCACTACCCCACCACACCCCCACACCCCCTCCATCACTACCCCACCCCCCTACACCCCACTCCCTCACTACCCCAGCGTACCCCCACCCCTCCACTCCATCACTACCCCACCACACCCCGCCCCCACTCCCCAGGTGGGAAGGCTGAGCAGCTGTATCTTACCTTCCCCGGGAGCTGCTGCCTCGGCTAGAGGCTGAGTGGTTTTATTACCCGTCTCCAGAGGCAGGACCTGCCACATGAACTGCAGTTTCCCAGGGCCCTTGTTGGAAACTACCAGCCTGTGGAGGAGGAACATGGGGTCATCCGCCATTAAACAACATGTTATCGACAGAAATTATTGGCTGTCATGTTTCACCCACGAAATACACCGTCAATTCACTTTACGGTATACCCCGTGATGTGCTTTGAGTCACCTCGAAGATGTGACAAGGAGCTGTATCAAATACAAAGATTATTGATAATAATATTATTGCTGCGTCCGTTGCCATTGTTAAGAGTTTGAGATGAAACGTTAAACCGAGGCCGTGCCTCGTGGAGTCCCCGATCACCTGGTAATGCAGAGGAGGGAGTTTCTGTAGATTAAGTGAGTACGGTAGACTCTGCTTAACATCATCATTTGGTTCTTGAAAAGTGAGATTTTAAGCGGAACAACGTTAAGCGAATATATGTTTCCCATAAGAATTAATGTAAAAACCGCAGTTAGGTTTTGGACATGTTTCATCAAAATCTTCTAAATATACATATATTATATTTGCTCCCTGACTGCCTGGCTGGTGTCACTCTCTGCTGGCCTGGCTCACTCCCAGGCCCTAGCGCAGTCGTGCCCCCTTTCCACCCGCTGGCGAATGACATAATAGTGAACATCGCAACGTTAAATGAATATATGTTCCCAATGTATCAGCAACGTCATAATGAAACAACGTTAACCGAGGTGGCGTTAAGCGGGGTCTACCTGTATTTATTCCCCACACAGGCCAGCTGTGCTGTCATCAGCAGTGCCCTGGATCACCGCAGCCCACCTGGGCTAAAGTCTAACACATTCCATTTCTGGCTTGTCCGCAGAGAGTACTGCTCCCCGTACACCCAATCATTACACTTTACAGTAAATCCTGTGAAGCACTTGAAGGCGTTGTGAGGATGTGAACGGGAGCAAGGAATATTATAACTCACTGATAGATGCGGGTCTGAAACAGGAGGGTGTCTTTGAAACGGACGGTTTCGATGTTCCCCTCGTATTCGCTATAATCCACCATAGCACTGAGCTTCAGCTCTAGCTGCCGGGTCGTGTGCTCCAATACCACATAGCCTGGCTCACGGTCAACCTCCACCACCTGAATAGCACAGATAGTCAGTCACAGTCACAAGCACAGCCCCGAGCGAGTGAGTGGGGGAGAGACACTCAGAGAGGGAGGGAGAGAGCGAGATAGAGAGGGAGAATGAGAGGGAGGAAGCGAGATGGAGGGAGGGAGGAATGAGGTGGAGGAAGGGAGTGAGGCAGAGAGAGAGAGTGAGATGGAGAGGGAGAAAATGAGGCACAGAGAGAATTAGAAAAGTGGCATGTCTTAAATCTTCTCCCTGATGGGACAAGGATGTTGAAGTCAATACACTGGGTGTCAGGGAGCCCGTGGATCACAATACTCAGTGGGACCTAAGGAAGGCATTAAGCTAAGCTGCACATTCTCACCTCCAATGAGTTACAAGGTACACAACTCGTATTTCTCAGCTGTAAGCCTGGCTCAGTCGGTGGCACTCTCGTCTGCAAGTCAGAGGTTGTGGATTCAAGCCCCACTACAGGCCTTGGAACTCACAGTCTTGGCTGACACTCCAGTGCACTACTGGGGGAACATTGTCAGAGAAAGCCATTCAGCCCTTCAAGCCTGTTCCGCCGTTTAATTAGATTATGGCTGATCTGTTCCTCTACTAATCCTTTCAATCACAATATCCCGACCCACCAAACATTTACCAACCTCACTCTTGAAGGTGGATCCAGGATCTATGACCTTTTAGGGGAGAGAATTCCAGATTTCTATTGTGTCTAGATTTCTAGTGGGAAAATACTTCCTGATTTCACTCTTCAATGGTCTGGTTGTCACTTTCAGAATGTGCCCTCTTGTGGTGGGTTCCCTCACCAGAGGAAACAGCTTCTCTGTATCTACCCTATCAAATCCCCTCATCATCTAAATACCTCAATCAAATCACTTTCAATCCTTTGGATGAGACATAAAACCAAGGTCGCATCTGCCTATTGAGGTTTGTTTCAAGATTTCATGTCACTATTCAAGAGGAAGAGGGAGTTTTCCTGATATTCCAGCATCAATCCCCCAAATAAAATAAAATATGGCTGTTTGTGAGACACACTCGGGGCAAATTAGCTGCCACATTCGCCTATACAACCCAGTGACCGCTCGTTACTGTATAACCTGTGAAGCACTTTGAGACGTTCTCCTGACAATATGAGATTCTCACTGCCTCAGATCAGATCACCTTTTTCTTGGCCGGCAGTGTGCCTTTGGGGGCATCGATCCACTTGACCACCCGGAGTCGGTCGTCCCAGTCTGGCACCTGGTCGACTGGCAGCTGGAAGTTCACCTTGACCACATTGCACTTGGTGACTGAGCAGTTGAAGGTGACAGGCACGAGGGAGCGGAAGGTGGCGGTGATATCCTTGGCGCACTCAGCATGCAGGTGGCCAATCTAGGCGTCCGAGGGAAAAAGCAGGAGACAGGTGGGCAGTGAGAAGCTTCTTGTGTGAAAGGCACTATACCAGTGTCATTCTGTTGTTCTTGTTGAAACTTTACCCACCACCGTGGGGTGTCTGTTAGCGAGACTCGTACTCGGCAGGGGGCGGGGGGAGTGGGGGCAGGGGGTGGGGGGAGGGGGGGCAATGGAGGGGGGGCGGGGGGGAGCAGGGGGGCAGGGGGCGGGGGGGCAGGGGGAGGGGGGCAGGGGACGGGGGGAGGGGGGCAGGGGGGGGGGGGCAGGGGGCGGGGGGAGGGGGGGCAGAGGGCGGGGGGGCAGGGGGCGGGGGGGCAGGGGGCGGGGGGATGGGGGGTAGGGAGTTCTTTGAGACTAAGCTGGTTCCCAGGTGATGCTGTGTACTGGCAGCCTGTACAGTGCTGGGCGGTATTGAGGGATGGTGTTGGGGGTGCTGGGCGGGCTGTGTTGGGGGCTGTGTTGGGGGCTACGATGCCAGGCGGGTGGTACCTGTGGTGAGAAGCTGAGCTCCGGGATGTCTGGTAGCCATTCGAAGCGCACGGTGTCAGCCTTACTGCGGTTGGTCATTGTGAAGGTGATGGTGTACGGCCAGCCCACGTTACAGTCTCCAAACTGCAGCAGGTCTGAGCGCATGGCTGTGGTATACACACTCACAGTCACACCTCACAGTCACACCTCAGTCACACTCACAGTCGCACTCACACCTCACAGTCACACCTCAGTCACACTCACACCTCACAGTCACACCTCAGTGTGTGGTTGGCGGGGGGCGGGTGGGGGAGCTCACTGTGTGGTTGGGGGGGGGAGGGGGAGCTCAGTGTGTTGTGACTTCTACAGCCCTCCTAACTCTCCCCTCTCTGCTACTCTCCTTCCACCTACCCCGACGGAGGGGGCGAGGGGAAGGGAGTGAGCTCCCTTCCCCTCGCCCCCTCTCTTCCCAGTTTCACGTCACAGTTGAAGACTTTTCTCTGTGACCGAGCTTTTGGTCACCTTTCTGCCCCTGCTCCTGGCTCGCTCCCGGGATCCGCTACTGTGAAGCTCTGAGACGCCATCTGGCGTGGAGGGCGCTATATAAATCAAAGTTGTTGTTGTTGTTGTTATGTGGTATATGCGCACAAGTGTTTGTGTGGCGGGGCTCGGGGGAGGGAGGGAGGGAGGGAGGGAGTCAGTCTGTGAGCTTGTGTTGATGACCCAGTGCTGACCTTCAGCCTCCTCCTCCTCCTCAGGGCTGAGGATGGAGGCCACATCTGACCCAGTCACCAGCCCAAAGATGTTGTCCAGGGTGATGTCGTCCTGGTAGCCCTCCCCCACCAGCTGGATCACCGTGTCCTCAAACTGGTTGTTGAGTACGGAGAGATGGAGCTTCCCCATGAGGCGCTGGGGCAGTGAGGGGGAGAAGGTCACATCAAACCGGACCTGCTGCCCCATAGTGAGCCACATCGACAGCATACACGCTTCCTTCACTGTGGGTAAAGCCAAGTTCATTACTTGTCATCACTCTGGCATACACTTGCTCACTCTTTCACTCACTCACTTTTTCACTCTCTCTTTCACTCACTCACTCTTTCACTCACTCACTCTTTCACTCACTTACTCTTTCACTCACTCACTCTTTCACTCACTCTTTCACTCACTCACTCTTTCACTCACTCACTCTTTCACTCACTCTTTCACTCACTCACTCACTCACTTTTTCATTCACTCATTTGTTCACTCTTTCTCGCTCACTCACTCGCTCCCTCCCTCCCACACGCACGCACTCACTGTCCCCCTTCCCCACCCAAACTTACCTAGGCTGGGATCCTCCTCTATGTTGACTCTGTCCTTGGGGAAGATGCAAGATTTGATGACACAGGGTGTCAGTGAGAACGAGCCATTCTCATCAGCCAGGTTAATGGTGACCTGTAAACACAGCCCCTCATTACCCTCTCTGGCAACTCTCCTCCACACATACAGCAGCTCACAGTGTGTACCTGAGTGTGTATTTGAGGGGAGTATGTACCTCAGTGTGCATATGAGTGTGTATTGTGGAGTTCCTGTAGCTCAGTGGTTAGCATACTCGCCTTACGAGCGTGAGACCTGAATCCTGGCAGTTCAGAGCAAAACCTTGGGCAAGTTTCCTTACTCCACACCCCACAACAATAATCCCTCCCAAAAAAAAGAATAAAAATATTGGTCATTTTCAATCCACGACTGTGTGGGGACACTGCTGTGTGCAATTGGCTGCCGCGTTTCGCCCACAGTCAATTCACTTTACAGTATATTCTGTGAGGCGCTTTGAGACCGATGTGAAAAACGCGATATCAAATGCAAAGATTATTATTATTATATTATGTTACTGAGTGTGTGGTGAGGGGGGGTGTGGTGAGGGGGGGGGTGTGGTGAGGGGGGGTGTGGTGAGGGGGGGTGTGGTGAGGGGGGGTGTGTGGTGAGGGGGGGTGTGTGGTGAGGGGGGGTGTGGTGAGGGGGGGTGTGGTGAGGGGGGGTGTGTGGTGAGGGGGGGTGTGTGGTGAGGGGGGGTGTGTGGTGAGGGGGGGTGTGGTGAGGGGGGGTGTGTGGTGAGGGGGGGTGTGTGGTGAGGGGGGGTGTGTGGTGAGGGGGGGTGTGTGGTGAGGGGGGGTGTGTGGTGAGGGGCTGTGTGTGGTGAGGGGGGGTGTGTGGTGAGGGGGGGTGTGTGGTGAGGGGGGGTGTGTGGTGAGGGGCTGTGTGTGGTGAGGGGCTGTGTGTGGTGAGGGGGGGGGGGGTGTGGTGAGGGGGGTGTGTGTGGTGAGGGGCTGTGTGTGGTGAGGGGCTGTGTGTGGTGAGGGGCTGTGTGTGGTGAGGGGGGGTGTGTGGTGAGGGGGGGTGTGTGGTGAGGGGCTGTGTGTGGTGAGGGGCTGTGTGTGGTGAGGGGCTGTGTGTGGTGAGGGGGGGTGTGTGGTGAGGGGCTGTGTGTGGTGAGGGGCTGTGTGTGGTGAGGGGCTGTGTGTGGTGAGGGGGGGTGTGTGGTGAGGGGGGGGTGTGTGGTGAGGGGGGGGTGTGTGGTGAGGGGCTGTGTGTGGTGAGGGGCTGTGTGTGGTGAGGGGCTGTGTGTGGTGAGGGGCTGTGTGTGGTGAGGGGCTGTGTGTGGTGAGGGGCTGTGTGTGGTGAGGGGCTGTGTGTGGTGAGGGGCTGTGTGTGGTGAGGGGGGGGGTGTGTGGTGAGGGGCTGTGTGTGGTGAGGGGCTGTGTGTGGTGAGGGGCTGTGTGTGGTGAGGGGCTGTGTGTGGTGAGGGGCTGTGTGTGGTGAGGGGCTGTGTGTGGTGAGGGGCTGTGTGTGGTGAGAGGCTGTGTGTGGTGAGGGGGGGTGTGTGGTGAGGGGCTGTGTGTGGTGAGGGGCTGTGTGTGGTGAGGGGCTGTGTGTGGTGAGGGGGGGTGTGTGGTGAGGGGGTGTGTGTGGTGAGGGGCTGTGTGTGGTGAGGGGCTGTGTGTGGTGAGGGGGGGTGTGTGGTGAGGGGCTGTGTGTGGTGAGGGGCTGTGTGTGGTGAGGGGGGGGGTGTGGTGAGGGGCGGTGTGTAGTGAGGGGGGGGTGTGTGGTGAGGGGGGGGGTGTGGTGAGGGGCGGTGTGTAGTGAGGGGCTGTGTGTGGTGAGGGGGGGTGTGTGGTGAGGGGGGGTGTGTGGTGAGGGGGGGTGTGTGGTGAGGGGGGGTGTGTGGTGAGGGGGGGTGTGTGGTGAGCGGGGGTGTGTGGTGAGGGGGGGTGTGTAGTGAGGGGGGGTGTGTAGTGAGGGGTGTGTGTGGTGAGGGGGGGTGTGTGGTGAGGGGGGGGGTGTAGTGAGGGGGGGTGTGTAGTGAGGGGGTGTGTGGTGAGGGGCGGTGTGTAGTGAGGGGGTGTGTGGTGAGGGGCAGTGTGTAGTGAGGGGGGGTGTGTAGTGAGGGGGGGTGTGTGGTGAGGGGGGGTGTGTAGTGAGGGGGGGTTTGTAGTGAGGGGGGGTGTGTGGTGAGGGGGGGTGTGTGGTGAGGGGGGGGTGTGTGGTGAGGGGGGGGGGGTGTGGTGAGGGGCTGTGTGTAGTGAGGGGGGGTGTGTGGTGAGGGGGGGGGTGTGGTGAGGGGGGGGGGGTGGTGAGGGGGGGGTGTGTGGTGAGGGGCTGTGTGTAGTGAGGGGGGGTGTGTGGTGAGGGGGGGTGTGTGGTGAGGGGGGGGGTGTGGTGAGGGGGGGGTGTGTGGTGAGGGGCTGTGTGTAGTGAGGGGGGGTGTGTAGTGAGGGGGGGGGTGTGGTGAGGGGGGGGGTGTGGTGAGGGGGGGTGTGTAGTGTACCTGAACGGGTAAGGTGCCCTCATTGATGAGGGTGACTGGCAGGGCTTGTATGTTGCCCAGCAGTTGCCTGTTGTACAGCAGTAGAGCACGTCCTGCCTTGTCCCGCATGCTCGGCTTCTGGATCCTCACCCTCGGAAGGTTCCCATCTCCCATAATGTCAAACACCAGGTTCTTGGATTTCAGACTGGAACTGGATCAGATGTAGTGAGAGAGAGATGCAGGGAGTGAGAGAGAGACACAGTGATAGAGAGAGAGAGAGAGCGAGAGACAAGAGACATGCACAGTGAGAGGGACACACAGTGAGAGAGGGACACACACACAGTGAGAGAGAGAGATACGCACAGTGAGAGAGGAAGAGAGAGAGAGAGAAAGACAGAGACAAAATGAGGGAGACAGAGAGAGAAACAAAGTGAGAGAGAGAGATAGAGTGAGAGAGACAGAGAGACAAAATGAGAGACACCGAGAGAGAGAGACACACAGAGTGAGATGGAGAATGAGAGAGAGAGAAACAGAGAGAGAGAGAGACAGTGAAAGAGAGAAACACAGTGGGAGTCACAGTGAGAGAGAGACACAACATAACAAAATTACATTTGTTTAGCGCCTTTCACATCGGGCGGATGTGATCGAGGGACACAGTGAGATCAGACATCTGAGTGGTTGTGTGAGTCACTGTGAGTGTGTGGATGAGTGTGTGTATAGGTGAGTGTGTGTATAGGTGAGTGTGTTGTGGGTGAGTGTGTGTGCCACTGCCGCCCGCATACTCACCCGCACCAAGCTTCGCTCCCCCATCACCCCAGTCCTTGCCAGACTTCACTGGCTCCCTATCCCAGAGAGGATCGACTTCAAGATCCTCACCCTTGTTTTCAAATCCCTCCACTCCTCTGCACCCCCCATCCCTCTGATCTCCTCTCCCCCCAACCCAGCACCCGCTGCCTTCGCTCCTCTGGGTCTGGCCTCCTCCATATCCCTGAACCCTCCGCTCCACCTTCGGGCGGCCGTGCCTTCAGCCACTACACCCTATACTGGAACTCCCTTCCTCACTCGCTTCACCTCGCCCCCTCTCTTCCCAGTTTCAGGTCACACACCTCTTTGACCGTGCCTTTGGTCACCTTTCTGCCCCTGCCCCTGGCTCGGTCCCGGGATCCGCTATTGTGAAGCGCTCTGAGACGCGTCCAATGTGGAGGGCGCTTTAAAAGTCGAAGTTGTTGTTGTTGTGTGTGTGGGTGAGTGGTGTCGAGAGCTACAGGACCATGGCTTACCCTGACACCGAGTCCACGATAGCCTCGAATATACAGTGATAATTCTGCATTGTCGGAGGGGTGAAGCTGACAACTGCAAACATGTGGGAATAGCTGGGAATGTTCATCCGTGTGGGCTCCACATCAAAGATGTCAGTAATACGAGCAGCCACCTGAGGGCAGACACAGGCAGGGATCAGAGGCTGTATGTGTGAGTGTACACCAGAGGCTGTTTGTGTGTATACCAGAGGTTATGTGTGTGTGTGTGCCAGCCCTGATAACATCCGTGTACACACTGTGTGTGTGTGTACACCAGAGGCTGTGTGTGTGTGTACATCAGAGAGTGTGTGTGTATAAAGCACAGGGTTAGGGTGTGTGTGTGTACACCAAAGTATGTGTGTTGCACACTCACCAACCAATGGAAACAGCCTTTTTACATTAACCTTATAACCGTTTTATAATTTGAAAAATTGTAAAATGTTAGTATTTTAATTAGATGGCCTCCTAAACATCTCTTTAGTCAAAACTCCTAACTTATCCAGTCGATCCTGATAGCAGTGACCTGCCAGCCCTGGTAACATCCTCGTACACACAAGAATTAGGGAAACAGAGTGGATTTCCAGGTGTAACAATAATAATACTCCTTGCATTTGATATAGTGCTTTATTATGTCTTCTAGACGTCTCAAAACGCTTCACACAATATACTGTAAAGTGAATTGATTGCATATTTTGTGGTCAATACTGCGCACAGCAGTATCCCACAAACAGTCGTGGATTGAGTGACCAATTTGTTTACTTTTTTCTCGAAAGATTATTATCAGGGGTGTGGAGTAAGGAAACTCGGCTAACGGTTGGCCCTGACCTGCCAGGTCTCCTGCTTGCGAGGCGAGGGCTCTATCCGCTGAAGGTGTAGGTGGCCAACATGGAACGCTCTGTATTTTTGGAAGATTTTGAAGCGAAGTGTGAGACCCCAGCTCACCAAACAAAAGGTAATAATGTTATTGTTACTGGTTACCTGTGATCTGTGATTGGTACCTGTGACGGCTGATTGCTACAAGTGCCTGGTGAGCCAGGGTTACAGCCGGTGAGCTGTGCTGGTTACCTTGTTGGAGATGGGTTTGACGGAGACTGCGACATCACAAGGCACTTTGCCGATGTTAATGATTTTGAATCGAGCCTCGACCGTCTGCCCGACCAGGACATTGTGGAAGAGGAACTTCTTCTCATCCTCCACGTAGATGCCGCCGCTCTGCATGGTGTTCAGGAATTGGGACAGGTTGATGTTCTTACAGATGTGATGCTCTTCAAAGATGGAAGCTGCATCATCCACGATGACACCTGCATCAGCACACACACACACGTCACTCCAGAGGGGAAAGGCGCTACGTAAAATTTAATTGCATTCTATCAAGGGTTGCTCTGGAGAGACACACAGGCCACCCTGTGGCTGAGGTCCACAGTATCTCCAGGGCTCTCACAGTTGATGACAGTACAACCCAGCCCCGCTCATCGGCAGGACCTGGAAAGGAAGACCACAATGGTCAGAGCTCAAGCCTTTGATGTGGCTGTGTCTCCTTGGCTTTTGCCGTTGAGTTGAGATGGGCTACGGTGTCTGAGCCACGCTGACAAATTGACAAACCCTCCCCCTTTCCCCCCACCACTGTGAGTGTCAGTGATGGCTCCAGGCTGGTGTGAGCGTACCCGGCAGACAGGCCTCCGCTACCAGTCGGTACGGGATTCCCCCGGGATGGTCCGCGGGATCTCGATCAGTGATGTCGATGTGCAGCAGCTCCTCATTCTTCCCCGGCTGCTCCCCAATTACCTCCACGTTGATTACCTGCTGGGCTCCCGGCAGCACAATGCCAAACGCAGGGAAGATGGTAAACATGCCAACGGTAAAGCGAGCCTGGCAACAAGATAAAGATAAACAACAACAACATTACTTGTGTACAGCACTGTTCATGTCGGGAGGACGTCCCAAGGTGCTGGACAGTCAGTGTTTCAGACCCGAGCTGGGATCGGGGAAGGTAGGGAAAGGTGAGTGACTGATTGCACTAGTGAAGAGACAGGACTTGAAGGAAGCCAGGGAGGGGGCAAGGCAGAAGGACTGTGGGATGGAATTCCAGAGGTTAGGGGCAAAGTGGCTGAAGCTCGCCTGGTGTTGGTGCGGTGGGGGATGTGGAGCAGGCCAGAGCCTGCTGAGCTGAGAGAATGGATAGGTTTGTAGGAGGTTGCTGAGGTAGGGTGGGGCAAGACCATGGAGGGCTTTAAAGGTGGGGACCAAGATCTTGAATTGAATCCTCTGAGTGATGGGGAGCCAGTGGAGTTGGGCGAGAATGGGGAAGATGAGGTCATGGAGCTTAGTGTGGGAGAGGACATGGGCTGCAGAATTCTGGATGATCTGTAAACTATGGAGGAAGGAGTTGGGAAGGCCGACAAGCAGGGCATTGGCGTAGTTGAGCCTGGATGTGATGAAGGCGTGAATGAGAGTTTCAGCGGCCTGAGGGGTGAAGTAGTGGTGGAACGGCAATGTGTGGAGGTGAGGGAAGGCAGAGCAGGTCTTGGCTTCGATGTGGGGGAGGAAAGACAGTTGAGGATCAAAGAAGACACCTAGGTTCCTGACTGGTTTGGTGAGGTGGAGATTGATGCTGCCAGTGCCTGATGTGTGAAGGCGCTGGTGCGAGCCAATCAGGAGGGCCTCGGTCTTGTTGACATTCAACTGGAGAAAGCATCCAGCTCTCATCCAGGACTTGATGTCTGACAGGCAGACAGTCTGTCAGGACAGCAGTGGTCCTGGAGTCGAGGGTAGGGGCAGAGAGATAGAGATGGGTGTCATCCACACATATATAAATATATCTCTTTACATATATATATATATAAAAACACAACAAATCACAGCCACTCCCAAGTGGGGCTTACCACAGGCTCGGCCTCGGCCTCCAGCCCCTCCCTCTCCACTCAGCTCCTCCCTGAGCCCAGCCTCACCCATCACCCAGCTCTCTCCAACCTAGACCCCCACCACAGCCCAGAGCCCTCCCTAGCACAGGCCATCCCTCCTCTCCACCCAGCCCACCCTTGTCCCAGGCCCCTCCCTTTTCCTGCTTAGACACCACCCTGTAGACTGCTCCACCCCCCACCACCCCACACACACACCAGTCAGTGACTGTCCACTCACAAGCAGCTGCCCTCACCTGGTTGACTGTTGTTACCTCCTTGTGTTTCTGTGCTCCATTGGACTTTGCTGATGTTTCCCGCCCCTTGGTGTGCTTGTTGCCAGTATTTCTGTACATCAGGGAAAGTTACAAGCAGCAAATTAATGGCTGCCATGTTTGTCAGCAGCTTGGGACGTCCTCCCGACGTGAAACATGCTATACAGATGTAATTTTGTTGTTTGTTGTTGTTCCCGAGCCCTCCACCAAGTACAACAAACTCCAACAGTGCAGCATTCCCCCCACTCTCACACATAGTCACACACACACAGTCATAAAACCACAAATATACAGGCAATTCACTTTGCAGTATACTCTGTGAAGCGGTTTGAAATGTCTGGAAGACATGAAAAGGCGCTGCATCAAATGCAAGGTTTATTATTATTATATAACAGAAAGCACTATGGGTATATATGTATATAAAGACCAAACATTTGCTTAGCTAACATTGCTACGGCTTCTATTGACTAACATTGTCTGGCTGCAGTTAATATACATGTACGGTAACTCCACCCTTTAGCTAATAGTTATGGGAACTAAAGGAACAATTGGGAGATTTGGAGCTCCTGTAGCTCAGTGGTAAGAGCACTCGCCTTGCAAGCGTGAGACCTGGGTTCGAATCCAGGCAAGTCAGGATGAAACCTTGAACAAGTTTCCTTACACCCCCCCACCCCCCACCCCCCACACTGACACACACGCCTGATAATAATCCCTCAAGAAAAAGCCTATAATAAATTGGTCATTTCAATTCACGACTGTTTGTGGGGACAGTGCTGTGCGCAATTGGCTGTTGCGTTTCGCCCACAAATATATAATCAATTCACTTTACATTTAAAGTCCTCACATTTAAAACCCTCCATAACCTCGCCCCACCTTACATCCGTGACCTCCTATCCCCTTACCAACCTGCCTGCCCGCCCCCTCCACTCAGCAGTCTCTGGTCTGCTCCACGTCCCCCGAACCACCCGTCCAACCATTGGCTGCTGAGCCTTCAACCACTCTGTCCCCAACCTCTGGAATTCCATCCCAAACTCCCTCCCCCTCGCCCCCTCCCTGGTCTCCTTCAAGTCTCACCTCAAGATCCTCCTCTTCGATGGAGCCTCCTCCCCCTCCCCCATCCCCACCCTCAGCTCAGGTCTGAATCAATAACTGTCCAGCGCCTTGAGGCATCCTCCTGACATGAAAGGCACTACACAAATGTAATTTTGTTATTGTTTACACAATGTTCCATGAAGCTCTTTGAGAAGTCTAGAAGATGTGAAAAGTGCTATATCAAATGCATTATTTTTTTTTTTTACTTAATTACACAGCCCCATAGCATATATACAGACATACACGTTTCTCTCACACACAATGCATCTCACACATACACACACTGTCTCTCTCTCTCCAACACACACATGCAGTGGCTCTCACACACAGTCTCACACAATTACGCAGACAAATGCAGACAAACACTGTCTCACACACTCAGTCACAGTCTGACACACAAACACACACTGTCACAAACACACAAAACAGTCTTGCATGTGCACACACAAACACACAGGGTCTCACACACAAACACTGTCTCACACACAGTTTCATACACACAATCTCAGACAAGTGCACAAGACTCACGCACTCAGTCACACACACTGTCTCAAATACACACAGTTTCAAACATATACGAACACACACATAGACATATGCATACCACCCCATAAACAGACACACTGTGTGTTGGTATCTGGGTGCTGACCTCTTTTGCTGTGGGGTGGGCATGTCCCAGGCTGTTTTGAGGATGGTGTATCTATACTCAAAGTCACAGTTGTTCTCCAGGATGAAGGTGCGAGAGCGGCGGTTACCCACGAGCAGGGTCCCGAAGTTGACCTCCTTGGCTGGGGAGATGGTGTACAAGCAGAAGATAGAGCGCGCACTCAACTTGATGGGGATGTTGGCGATGACCTCTTCCCCGGATGGCAATGAGGGTTCGAGGACCTGTGGGCAACACAAGCACTCACAATAGCTCCACACACTGCTCCTGGGACCCTGGGGACCAGCGAGGCCAGGCTACCCTTCACTTTGCCATCACACACACCCAAACTCAGCACAGTGCCCAGACTTAATAATCCTTGCATTTGATATAGCACTCAGCATGAAATACAGGTAAACCTCGCTTAATGTTGATTCAGTCAACGTTATTACGTTACTGATACATAGGGGAACATCCATTTAACATTGCAACGTTCGCTATTACGTTGTTCGCGTGAGTGGAAACAAACTACTTTGGGTAGCGTAGGCGTACATAGACGCTGACCGTCCAGTATTCTGACTCAGCATCCATTCTAATCCTGTTCCTTTGTCCCAATAATTCCACCTCTCCCCCTCCACCACAACCATCTCAGGTGAGTGTTATGTTATTTAAATTTAAATTTATGTTTTCTAATATTTAACATTTATTTGTACATTTATTTCAACTTAGAATTTTTTTTTTAATGTTGACAAAAAATGTCCAAAGGAACCTAACTCCAGTTTATACATTAATTCTTATGGGGAAAATGTATTCGCTTAACGTCGTTTCGCTTAAAGTTGCACTTTTCAAGAACACAACCATGACTTTAAGCGAGGACTAATTGTACATGAGAGCATTTGTGTAGCTCAGTGGTTAGAGCACTCACCTCACAAGTGGAGACCCGGGTTCGATTCACAACAGGGTAAAACGTTGGGCAAGCTTTTTACTCCACATACCCTCAGTATACCTCGCAGTAAGTAGGAACCCGGATTGCTTTTCCAGGGGTAATAATTGCTCAAAACAATTGGTCATGCCCACCCCATAAGCTCTTTCAAAAAGGAATTCCTTCAGGTGCAGCCTGAAGATGGGGAAGGAGGAGTCAAGGCGGAGGGATTGAGGAAGAGTTTTCCAGAGTTCCAGAAAGTTGTGGCTGAAACTGTGGCTGCCAATTGTGGCAGAGCCAGTGGCGCAGATTGGGGAGAAGTGCCAACAACAAATTACACTTGTATAGCGCCCTTCACACCAGAAAGATGTTCCAGAGGGCTGGACAGACAGGAGATTTGGTCCCGAGCTGAGTGGTTAGAGCACTTGCCTCACAAGCAAGAGATCTGAGTTTGATTCCCAGCAGAGTGAAACCTTGGGCAAGATTCCTTACTCCACAAACCTGATAATAATCCCTCAAAACAATACTAATTTGGCCACTCAATCCATGACTGTTTGTGGGACACTGCTGTGCAGAATTGGCTACCGTGTTTCGCCCACAGATATACTGTAACATAATATATAATATACTGTACACAATATATCCTGTAAAGTGTTGTAGAAGACGTGAAAAGCACTATATCAAAATTATTATTATAATGAGTGGCAGTGGTTTGGAATGTAATGGTTTGTGCTGCTCACTAGGGTAAGAGGAGCCAACCTCCTGATCCAATAATAATAACAATCCAGACACCTCCTGCCGTGAGGTTACCTGGCAACGCAGAACTGGCTGGTCTTTAATATCCACTGTCGTGTTGCCAGAGAAGGTGACATGGACATGAACGGGACGATCAGAGGGGCTTAAGGTGCCTTTCTGTGGCTGGATACCAAAGAGTGATTGCAGTTTGGGCATGTTACGTTTTGTGGGTAACAGAAGGAACCTGAGAAGAAACAATACAGTCTTCAGTGGAATAGGTCATCACTGGAAATCAGACAGCTGGATACCCTCAGGCTCATCCCCAGCCCCAACCTCACCCCCAATTTCACCCCAAGCCCCAACCCCAACATCCAACCCCAGCGCCAACCTCATCCACAACCTCATCCTCACCCCCAGCCCCAAACTAGCATGAGCGCCAACCTAACCCCCAACCCGGCCACAGCCCCAATCCAACCTGAGCCCCAAACCTCACGCCCAACAGCAGTCCCAACCCCTGCCTCCAGCCCAAATTACCACCCCCAGCCTCCAATCTCAGCTCCAGCCCCAGCCTCCAGCCCCAACCCTTAATCCCAGCCCCAACCCCAGGGGAGAAGAGGAGAGGGTATAGGAGGGCTGATACCTGTAGCCAATTTCATATTTGCCCTTATTCTTCACGCTTATCGTGTGTCGCACAACCATCCCCACCTTCAGCGTTCCAAAGTCCAGGCCTCCCTCAGCACCTACAATAACACAGCCTGTCACACACACACTCACACCAACCCCCCATCACACACACCGTCACGAACATCATCACGCACACTATCACACACACTGTCATACACTGTCATACCAAACCCCCCATCACACTCTGCCACACTCCCATCACACACTCTGCCACACACACCGTCACACACCCCATCACACCCACCCTCACACCGACCTCCCATTAAACACACCGTCACAAACACATCAAACACCACATCAAACCCTCCCATCACACACACCGTCACACAACACCCCCATCACACACACCATCACACGCCACATTGGTCTCACTGTCACACACACCATCACACCACCCTCTCCCATCAACAACAAGAAAATTACATTTTCAGAGTGCCATTCGTGTCAGGACAATGTCCCAAGGCATTGAACAATCAGGGGTTGGGACCCGAGCATGGGGGAGGGGCACACAACCCGTCACACACGAACCATTACACCCCCAACCCTCGCACCGCTGCTTACTTGGGAGGTTGTCTTTCAGGGATTACACTGCCCAGCCAGGCAACTAAGTTAGGGTTGGAATGAGTGGGGAGAGGAGGACAAAGATGACAGAAAGTTCAGTCATAGAGGTATGTCTTCAAATGGATTTTGAATGTGGGGATAGAGAGAGAGCTAGAGAGACTCTGGGAAGGGGTTCCGGAGAGCAGGGATAGAATGGCTGAAAACCCAGCCAACTGCTGATGGTGTGGTGGGATGGGACAGGAGATGGGGCAGGGGATGGGATGGGAAACTACCAGGCAGGCTCACTGTGGTTGACACAGGGGGTGTCATAGAGGTCGGAGTGGGGTGAAATCATGCGGGATTTAAAGGTAAGAATAAGGATCTCAAACTTCATCCACTGAGGGATGTGGAGCTAACAGAGCCGGGCAAAGATGGGAGTGATGAGTGATAGACCCTCAAAGCCTGGTGTGGGAGAGGACACAGGCTTCAGAGTTTTAGATAGTCTGTAGTCCATAAAGTGGGTAGTCTGAATTACAGTGTGTCTATGTGTCCTTTTAATCCACAAACATATATATATATTCAGCTCAATGTTGACAAGACGGAGCCACTCTTTGGCTCTCGTCGACGTCTTCATTCCCACGGCTCTCACCTCCTCCACCTACCCGACCTGCCCCTAAAACTCTCCGAACCCATAGGCAACTTAGGCGTCAGGTTCAACCCCAAATTAACCTTCCTTCCCTACATCCGGTCCCTCACCTGCACCGCTTTCTTCCATCTCCGACACATCGCCCTTCTCTCCGATATCTCATCCCAAAAGCTGACGAAAACCTGGTCCATGCCTCAGTCACCTCTCGGCTGGACTATTCCAATGCCCTCCATCACCATTCATAAAATCCAGGTTATTCAAAATTCTACCGCCCGCATTCTCACCCGAATCAAACTTCGCTCCCCGATTACCCCTAGTCCTTGCCAGACTGCAATAGCTCCTTGTCTTGGAGCGGATCAATTTCAAGATCCTCACTCTTGTTTTCAAATCTCTCCACTCCCCCTGCACCCCCCTACCTCTCTGACCTCCTCTCTCCACACAACAGTTCCAATTTCCTTCGCTCTACCAGGTTTGGCCTCCTCTGAGTCGCCCTCTGGCATGGAGGGCACTATATAAATCCAAGTTGTTATTGTTGGATATACATATACACATATATATAGATATCCATCCAAAGTATCCACATATTGTACATTTTTCAGGTCTATCACCCAAAAGTATCCAGATATTATTATAAGTTCAATTTGTCCTCTCCAGCACCAAGCTCTGTGACCTCATCTCCCCCATTCTCGCCCGATTCCATTGGCTCTCCATCACCGAGAGGATTCAATTCAAGATCCTGGTCCTCACCTTCAAAGCCCTCCATGCCTTGTCCTATGCTACCTCTATGACTTCCTAAGCCCTTACCATCCCCGCACGCATCCTCCGCTCACCGGGCTCCGGCCTAATCCATGTCACCCCACCCACCCCACCATCGGCGGGCAAGCCTTCAGCTACTCTGCCCCTAGCCTCTGAAATTCTTTCCCATAATCACTCCACTTGCCCCCTCCCTAGCATCCCTCAAGTCCTGCCTTAAGACCCTCCTCTTCGACAGTGCCATGGGTCACCCCACTTCCCCTCCCTTCCCTCCACCCTCCCCGATCCCGACCCCAGCTTGGGTCTGAAACACTGACTATCCAGTGACTTGGGACATCCCCATGACATGAAAGGCACTGTACAAATGTCATTTTGTTATTGCTGTTGATCACTCAAAGCATCATGGCAAACCAATTCGAAGCCTCTACTTCAAATGTTTTTCTGGTTCTTTTCCAAATCGTTCTCTGTTATAGAGTTTGTTAGGTGACCTTTTGCCTTTTGCAAAATGGTTTCTTTGTAAAAAAAAAAGAAAAATACAACCCAGCTCTCTCTCTCTCTCTCTCTCTAGCTGCAGACCATTTTTCCAGGAGGCAATGACTGATGAGGATTGAAAACAGTTTGTTGTTTTTGTAAAGATTTTTGTTATTTCCATGAAGCTCGTCATAACCAGCTCCCATCATGAGGTTGATCATATGTCTCAAGTATATATATATATATATAACATCGCTAATATAATTTGAGATATTATTCTACGCATTAATTACAGAATCTTACAAGGTGAGGGCGATAGGTGTGGGCCTCATGTGACAGACACATGAGGGCACACCTGGGAGAGTGACAGTGACAGCAACATGTGAGAGAGTGACATTGACATGAGTGTGACAGTGTGTGACCTTTCGGGAAGCTGAGGTCCAGAGCGATATCATAAGCCTCCGCAAAGATATGAATGTTCTCAGTTTGTACGACACCCATAATGTTCTCTACGTCCAACACCTGAAAAACACAACAGTTACTGTCACCCCATTACAGGCATTACACTGTCACCCCATTATAATGTAACCCCATTACACTGTCACCCCATTACACTGTCACCCCATTACAGGCATTACACTGTTACTCCTTCATGTCAGGAGGACGTCCCAAGGCGCTGAACAGTAAGGATGTGATGTGAGTATAAGAGAATCTTACTGTGAGGGTGTCCATATTTGATGAAAGTACCTGAATGACCTGAGTTTGTGCCACTGTTGCTGGGGTGGAGCTCACGCTGTGACGTTGCATGTCGCTCACTCCAGCGTTCAGGTTTAACACAGCCCAGTATCAGCCAGGCCTCAGCCTGAACTTACCTCCAAGCGGATGTATTTCTTCACGTTGGTGGGCTTTGATGCTCTGAAGTGCATGTGCAGACAAAACTCTGCCTTGTACTCGATCAAGCCCTGGTCCTGGGAGATGGAGAAATCATCGCCGAGATTCTCCATTCCGCTGATCCTCCAGGCCACCGGCAGGAAACAGTTATTCCTCATGACCAGCATCTTGGTGTCCTTCCTGTAACACAGACTCTGGTCATCACTCACTCCCTCAGCCATCACTGAACCAACACATTCCCAACTCAAAACTATAATAATCCTTGCATTTGACAAAGCGCTTTTCAAGTCTTCTAAGCGTCTCAAAGCACTTCCCAGAGTATGCTGTAAAGTGAATTGACTGTATATATGTGGGGTGAAACAGCAGCCAATTGCGCACAGCAGCGAACACAAATAATGATAAATAATGACCAATTTATTATTGGGTTTTTTTGGAGGGATTATTATCAGGCATGTGGAGTAAGGAAACTTGCCCAAGGTTTTGCTCTGCCTGGAATCAAACCCAGGTCTCTCACTTGTAAGGTGAGTGCTCTAACCACTGAGCTCCAGGACTCCACAACAATGTATTCGAGGCGCTTCACAGAATATACTGCAGTACAGAGCATATTCTCAACAACAACAATAATATCAATGATAATAATCATCATTATTTTGATCTGGCACCTTCACATCGGTGGCGTTAACACACCTTCTCCAAATATATTGTGAAGTGCAGTCACTGTGTATTTTATGGGCAAACACAGAAGCTAATAGCAATCCCACAAAGCAATGTCCCACAAACAGCCACAAAGTGATTTTATCTGGGGGATTATTGGCCAGGACAATGGGAGAGAGGACAATGCTATTCTTTTTGAATAGCACCATGAGATCTTTAACATCCACTGAACAGGCAGATTGGACCTTGTTTTAATGTCTCATCCTCAGGATGGCACACGGCAATCCAACACTCCCCCCAGAGCTGCAATGGAGTGTCAGGTTAGACTACATCACAACAACAACAACATTACCCTTGTGTAGGGCCTTTCACATCAGGAGGATGTCCAAATGCACTGGATAGTCACCACATCAAACCCAAGCTCAGGACGGGAGGTGGAGGGATGGGGGGGATTAGGAGTTGCTGATGGGTCCATCGAAGAGGAGAGTCTTGAGGCGAGACTTGGGAGGAGGCCAGGGAGGGACTGCGGGATAGAGTTCCAGAGGTTGGGGACAGTGTGGCTAAAGGCTCTCCCGCCAATGGTGATGCTGGTGGGGCGGGTGACGTGGAGCAGGCCAGAGCCTGCTGAGCGGAAGGGGTGGGCAGGTCGGTAAGGTTGAACTCACAACCTTCTGACTCAGAGGCAAGAGCCAGGTTGACACACAAATATCAAATACCCTTATATATGATTCACAAACTGTAATATCCAAACCATTGAGAAAGTAAAGGTTTAATAACAAGCTGCTAAGATGACTAATGAGGTCAAGATAAAACTGAATCTAAGGAAAAAAGTAAATCAAAATATTAAGACCAATAGAGAACAAGATAGAAGCTGAGCAAGTTTAGGAGAGAGATTAGAAGCTGGTGGAGATGGCAAATAGGGAATTATGAAGAGCAAATATCAAGGAATTTAAAAATAAATATTAGGGTGTTCATTCTATAGACACTTGGGTAATAACAACTAGCCAAGGTCAGGGCAGGGCAGGGCAGGGCAGGTCAGGGCAGGGCAGTGTAGGGCAGGGCAGGGCAGGGCTTCTCAGCAGTGAAGGAACAGTAATAATAACATGGCGGGAATATTAAACAATTACTTTACCTCAGCTTTCACAAAGCAGCATCACAATATCACAATAATAGATGATGCAGGGAATTAAACCACCAGTTAGGATAGGGAGGGAGGAAAAGAGGGAGGGAGGAGGCATGAGATAAACTAGGGAAAAACAGAAGAAAGGACCAGGAGCACCAAAACAGTGGCACCAAAAGTTCTTTGAAAAAACCCAGGAGATAGCGTGTGTGTATGTGTGTCACACGCTGATCTGTGGACAGTATGTGTGTTAGTTACATGCTGACCTGTATACAGTTTGTGTGTGTCACATACTGACATGTGTGTATGTGTATATAGTGTATGTGTACATCTGTATGTGTATATGTGTGTGTAAAAAATGACTATGATAAATTGGTCATTTCAATCCACAATGGTTTGTGGGACACTGTGGGCACAATTGGCTGCCGCGTTTCACCCACAAACATAGTCAATTCACTTTACAGTAGATTCTGTGAAGCGCTTTGAGATGTCTAGAAGATGTGAGAAACGCTATATCAAATGCAAGTATTATTATTGTGTGTGTATGTGTATGCATATGTGTGTATGTAATAATAGTAATAATAATCCTTGCATTTGATATAGCACTTTTCACATCTTATCGATGTCCCAAAGCGCTTCACAGAATATACTGTAAAGTGAATAGACTATTTATTTGTGGGTGAATCGCGGCAGCCAATTGCGCACAGCAGTGTCCCACACACATTCGTAGATTGAAATTACCAATTTTATTATTGTGTTTTTTTTGGACAAATTATTTTTAGGCGTGTGGAGTAAGGAAACTTGCCCAAGGTTTGCCCTGACCTGCCTGGATTCGAACACAGGTCTCCCCAACTTGCTCTCCCCAGCTTGCAAGACAAGGGCTGTAACCACTAAGCCACAGGAGCTCCATGTGTGTGTGTGTGCCTGTGTGTGTGTGTACACATGTGTATACGTGTGTCACACACTGACCTGTGGAGAAGCATTTTATCAAAGTGCAGCTGTTTCTTGTCCAGCTCCAGCTCAGGCCGTACCCCCCGACAGGTCACTTTAAACAGCGTGGGCTCCGGGTTCTCCTGGATAGAGCAGACAATCCAATCATCAAACACCTGGGGCAACGTGGGGTACGCCCAGATAGTCAGGACCTGGAAACACAAGAGGCCAATCACACACAACATCAGCACAACAACAACAACAAGTTGGATTTATATTTGAGGTGAGGTGGGGGTGGAGTGAGGTGGGGGTGAGGTGGGGGTGGAGTGAGGTGGGGGTGAGGTGGGGGTGAGGTGGGGTGGGGGTGGAGTGAGGTGGGGGTGGGCTGGGAGTGGGGGGTGGTGTGAGGTAGGGTGGGGGTGGGGTGAGGCTGCTGTGTGACAAGCATCGCCTTAATCACAATAATAACACCAATAACAACCAAATTCCAATTGCAGAAAGTCTTTCACATCCAGATGACGCCCAAGGCACTGAACAGTCAGCTCAGGACATAACAACAACAACAACAACAGCAATAATAACACCAACAAACCAGCAGCGGTGGCAGTGAGAGCTGAGCGGTACCTTGGTCTCCCCCGGGTGGAGCAGCATGAAGGGGGGGTCCAGGAGGTAAGTATCTGCTTTCACATCGTACTGGAAACAGAAATAAACCGTTGCATCCATCGGGGTCACATTCCGGATTTTCAGGGTCTCCATATTGTCCGGGTATTTGGCCTCCAGATACCTGAGAGTGACACAGAGAGTCAGCTCCTGACAGCCAGCTCCCCCACCCCCCACCCCCACAGCCAGCCCCCCCCACACCCCCTCACACAGCCAGCCCCCCCACCCACACAGCCAGCCCCCCCCACACCCCCTCACACAGCCAGCCCCCCCACCCACACAGCCAGCCCCCCCCCCCACCCCCTCACACAGCCAGCCCCCCACCCCCACCCCCTCATACAGCCAGCCCCCCCCCCCCACCCCCTCACACAGCCAGCCCCCCTCCCAGCACCCACAGCCAGACCCCCTCCCCACCCACACAGCCAGCCCCCACTCACACAGCCAGCCCTCCACTCTCTCACACAGCCAGACCCCACCCCCCACCCATACAGCCAGCCCCCCAATCCCTCACACAGCCAGCCCCCCACCCCCCACCCACACAATCAGCACCCCCCTCTTACAGCCAGCCCACCCCCCCCCACCCACACACACAGCCAGGCCCCCACCCACACAGCCAGCCCCCCCCCACCCACACAATCAGCCCCCCACCTCATACAGCCAGCTCCCCCCTCCACACAGCCAGCCCCCCCACCCACACAGCCAGGGCCCCCCCCCACACAGCCAGGGCCCCCCAACCACACAGCCAGGGCCCCCCACCCACACAGCCATCCCCCACTCGCACACAGCCAGCTCCCCCCTCCACACAGCCAGCCCCCCCACCCACACAGCCAGGGCCCCCCACCCACACAGCCAGCCCCCCCACCCACACAGCCAGCCCCCACCTCCAGCTCCCCCCCCACAGCAGGCGCCCTCCCCAACCCACACAGCCAACAGCCCCCAACTGTAACTCGCCTGTCTCTTGTCTTTCCACAGAGCAGTGGCCCAAAGTGAAAAGCGTTCTCATTGATGATGTACTTCTTATGAACCACTTCTCCCGGCTTCAGGTACTTCTTGAAATGTCGGAAGACGACCCTGGGACAGACAGACAGACAGCAAGCGGAGAGAACCGACTGAGGGTGGGGGAGCCCAGCAACAACCAACAAACAAACTCTGTTCTATTTCAACCGACCTGGGTGACATGTGAGGGAGCAACTGGTCTCCTGGGCTCAGCCTAAGAGCCATTTCAGGGCCCAGGGGATATAAGGCATCTTGGGGGCAAATACAGTACAAGGCACTGTGTGGTCCCATTCAGATACATCAGCAGCTCAGGAGGGAAGGGCATTTGTAGTAAGTGAGAGGTGTAGTGAGATTGCAAGTGCACTGTTCTAACAACTACAGAGCTCCTATAGCTCCATGGTTAGAGCACTCGTCTTACAAGTGTTCAAATCCAGGCAGGTCAGGGCAAAACCGTGGGCAAGTTTCCTTACTCCACTCGCCTAATAATAATCCCTCCAAAAAAAACAGAATAATAAAATTGGTCATTTCAATCCACAACTGTTTGTGGGACGCTGCTGTGTGCAATTTTGCCCACAAATATAGTCAATTCACTTTACAGTATATTCTGTGAAGCGCTTTGAGACATCTAGAAAATGCAAGGATTATTATTATATATTATAACTGCACAATGTGTGAGATTGGGATGAACAGCCCATACTTATCCCATTGAAAACCGGGCTGACGTGTGGGCACCTACTTGGGGTCTTTGCTTATGCCGGGAAACGAGCAGATCCCTCTGAGGAACAACTGATAGCGTCTCCGTGTCTCTAAGAGTTCAAAGTTCAGTGTCTGGTCAAATTGCCCCGGGACTTTTGTGGTGAATTGCAGCTTCAGCACCACCTCTTCACCGGGGGGCACCACCCAGCGGAAAGGGTAGACTCTGGTGAGAGTAAGAGCAGCAATGGGAAATCAGCCACTGATACACAAACCAAATAGGGCAAAAGACATCAAACCAAATCCATCAAAATACAATCATACAATACAATCAGACAATATCACAGCGCAGAAAGGAGGCTTTTCAGCCCATCGTGCCTGTGCTGGCTGTTTGGAAGAGCTCCCCAATCAGCCACACTCCCCCGCTCTCTCCCCATATTCTTACAAACTGTACCTTTTCCACTCCCTGCCCAATTCCCTTTTGAAAGTTGTTATTGAAGCTGTTCCCACCGACCCTTCCAGGCTGTGCATTCCAGACCATAACAGCTCTCTGTGTAAAGCAATGTCTCCTCATCTCCCCTCTGGTTCTTTTGCCAATTACTGTATTCTAAATCAGTCTTGAAGACATGATGGGTGCTGTATGAAATGCAAGTATTATTATTATTAAACCTGTGTCCTTTTGGTTTATTCTCTTGGCATGGTTGTCTGCATTACAATATAATATAATTAATTTACAGTTATAAATTCCACTTGCAATTATTTAAACGCTTTCACATCGTTTAGAGGTGATGGGAGAATGTCTTTGGTGCTTTGGGACGTCCTCCTGACGTGAAAGGCGCTCTACAAATGTTATTTTTGTTGTTGTTGTTGAACTGCTTTGCGGGATATACAGGTATCCCTCCCCAACCGCGGGAGATACGTTCCTGAAAACTCCCGTGGTTAGTAAAACCGCGGTTGGCAAATACAAGGCCCTAGGGGAAACATGGGGTTATGGGGAGGAAGTTGCTTGTTCTTTTACTAAACACAAAAAATACACAATAACCCAACACAAACAATAAATGTTCAAATAACACAATCAAAAAGAATATAAAAAAGAATAAATTCATGTTATTTTCCTTAATCCTAAGAGAGAAGCCACATCGTGGCTGGCTGACTGCGACATTGCAACTGGGTCTTAGCGCCAAACGCTAGCGCAAAGTGACATCGTGGCTGGTTGATGCAACTGGGCCCTAGCGCCAAACGCCAGTTTAGTGTTAAAATCCGTGGAGACGCAAAATTCACTGCCGCGGTTGGCAAAGTTGTCACAGAACAGGAAACCGTGGATACGTGAAATCCGCGGTTGCCAAGACAGTGGTTGGGACCTGTACTGCAAAGTGTAGAGAATGTGTTTTTGTGGGAAAATGTGGCACCCAATTAGCCATGAAGTGACTGACCAATTTTATCTTTTAAAAAAATCATTTGGTTATTCAATCAATGATTGTTTGTGAGACACTACGATGTAATTGTGGGATGCCGCTATGTGCAATTGGCTGCTGCGTTTCGCCCACAAAATATAAAGACATAAGAATTAGTAGCAGGAGTAGGCTATTCGACCCTTCGAGCCTGCCCCACCATTCAATAAGATCATGGCTGATCTTCTGACCTAACTCTAATCCCTATATTCAATTCAATAGTCAATTCACATTACAGTATATTCTGTGAAGCTCTATGAGACCTTTCAAAGAAGTGATAAGGTGCTATATCAAATGCAAGGATTATGATTATTATTATTATTATCTTGGATATTCTTGGTCAGGATGGGATCTTTAACAGCCACTAGAAAAGGCAGGCGGGACCTCGATTTAACCTTTCTGACTCAGAGTCAAGAGTGATACCCAACTAAGCCAGGCTGACCCACACTGAGGCAGGCTGACCCACACTGAGCCAGGCTGACCCACACACTGAGGCAGGCTGACCCACACTGAGGCAGGCTGACCCACACTGAGGCAGGCTGACCCACACACTGAGGCAGGCTGACCCTCACTGAGGCAGGCTGACCCACACACTGAGCCAGGTTGACAACAACAATCAATCCATCAAAACTTACATTTATATAGCGCCTTTCATGTTGAGAGGATGTCCCAAGGCGCTGCACAGTTAGGTAGGGTCAAGAGCAGGGCGGGAGGGGTCGGGGAAGGATGAAGAAGAGTAGGAGAATTGACTGTTTATTTGAAACGCGGCAGCCAAATTATGCACAGCAGTGTCCCACAAACAGTCATGCACTGGGATTAGGAGAAAAAGGAGGGAAAGATGTCAAGGGGAGGGGTCGGGTTTTGGGGAAGAAGAGCAGGAAAGCCGACTATATTTGTGGGCGAAATGCGGCAGCCAACTTGTGCACAGCAGTGTCCCACAAACAGTCGCGGAAATGGGACCAGGGGAGAAAAGGGGAAAAGAGGGTCAGGGGGGAGAGGGAGGGAAAGGTGGGGTGGGGTGGGGTAAGGTCAGGGAGAAAGGGGGATAAGAGGGAAGAGGGAGGGAAGGGAAAAGGGGGGGGAGAGAAAGTGGGGAAAGGGAGTGAGGGAAGAAGAAGAAGGGGGGGGGGGGAGAAAGGCCAGGGGGCCATGGGGGGAGAAAGGCCAGGGGGCCATACGGGGGGAAAATCAAACAACAACAATAAAGAACAACAGCAATAATATTAACAACAAAAACAACAACAGTCAACAGCCAACACTAGCCCAGTAACCGCTCCTTGTCATCGCCGCCCGCCTGGACCATCTTCAAAATGGCGGGAAACAGGGCCCAGTGTGTGACAGGCCCCCAAACCCACCAGCTCCTCAGCTGGTGACTTGGTGACGGCCCTGATACCTCGGACACGGCGTGTCTGGCCAGCTCGCCCAGCGGCAGCCGATCAACAAATATACAGTCAATTCACTTTACAGTATATTCTGTGAAGAGCTTTGAGACGTCTAGAAGGTGTGAAAAGCTCTATATCAAATGCAAGGATTATTATTATTCATAAAATTACGCTTGTATATTACTTTCATGTCAGGAGGATGTCCCAAGGTGCTGACACACACACAGAGCCGGGCTGACACACACACACACACACACTGAGCCAGGCTGACACACACACACACACATACACTGAGCTGGGCTGACACACACACACACACATACACTGAGCCAGGCTGACACACACACACACACTGAGCCAAACTGACACATACAGCCTTCCTGGCCTTATTCCACCCTATCTCGGTGCCTGCTGTTGTCCTCCCCATGCCCACTCCTCCATTCCACTTCACATAGTTTAAAATTTCCACAGTCTCCCCCCAACCAACTCATGTGACCTCCTCAAACCCTTTAGATTCTTTGCTCCCTTCGTTCAGCAAGCACCGGCCTGCTTCAACCCTCGCACCACCACCTGTCCCCCCCACACCTCCCCATCCCCCCCACCCCAGGGCAAGGAGGTTCATAGGCAATCAACCGTACTGTCCCCAGTCTCTGGAACTCCATCCCTTCCCCACAGCCTCCACCCCCAGCACCCAGCACTGGTGCCAAGCCAGGGTCCTAGGCGGTTGGATGTTCTCGCCACATGAAAGTCGGGATGCAAATGTCAATTTGTATTGTGTAGCATCCCTGTGAACTTTCAGACACTTTGCCTCCACTCTGGGGAACACTCACTTCATCCCGCCTTTTGTTTTCCATGCTCGAGCCTCACCTTGACCACTGTGGGGAGATCTGGTCACTGTAATATAAGGGGCTGCCCAGACCCGAGAAACTGATCCCTACTGCTACAAGGATGCACTCGAAGGATAAAGATTAACACAAGATCTTCAACCTCACACATACATAACTTATCGAGGACCTTCTGGAGGGGTTTGAGATCCAATTGGTCAAAGGGCCTCCATCACCCAAACTTTTCTTATGATCTTTGGCTCAAACAGACACTTCATTATTGGGCACACACTAGGCAAATCCCTACCCACTGCCGCCACCAACCTCCCCTCACCCCGAAACAGGAGGAACATTCAATGGCTCAATAAGACTTGCTTCTTTCTTCCAAATGACTGGGTGCAATGGCAATGATAGGGTCCAGAAGAAGGAGTACTGGCATGTCTCAGCCACAGGTGACTGAAGAGGAGGTGTCAACAACAACAATTACACTTGTATAGTGCCTTTCACATCAGGAGGATGTCCCAAGGCACTGGAGAGTCACTGTTTCAGACCCGAGGGGGGAGGGGGCAGAGGGAAGGGAGGGATTAGGAGTTGCCGATCAGTCCATTGAAGAGGAGAGTCTTGAGGCGAGACTTGAAGAAGGCCAGGGAGAGGGCGAGGTGGAGGGACTGGAGTTCCAGAAGTCGGGGGCAGAGTGGCTAAAGGCTTGCCCGCCAATGGTGAGGCAGGTGGGGACGTAGAGCAGGCCAGAGCCGTTGAGCGGAGAGGGCGGGCAGGTTGGTTATGGGTTAGGAGGTCACGGATGTAGGGTGGGGTGAGGGCGAGATGGGGTCACGAAGCTTGGAGCGGTGGAGGACATGGGCCGCAGAATTCTGGATTATCTGCAGCCTGTGGAGGGAGGAATTGGGAAGGTCGTCAAGCACGGCATTTGCATAGTCAGGCCGGGATGTAATGAAGGCATAAATGAGTGCATCAGCGGCCTTGGTGGGTGAGGTAATGGTGGAGTTGGTAATGTTGCGGAGGTGAAGGAAGGCATAGTGAGTCATTCCTTGGATGTGGGGGAAGGAAAGACAGTTGAGGATCAAACAAGACACCAAGGTTCCTGACTGGCTTGGTGAGTTGAAGTGAGCAACCATGAAGGTTGATGCAGCCAGCGCCTGAATTGTGAAGGCGCTGGCGCGAGCCAATCAGGAGGGCCTCTGTCTTGTTGACATTCAACTGTAAAAGGTTAGCTCTCATCCAGGAATTGATGTCTGACATGCAGTCTGTCAGGACAGCAGTGGTTCTGCAGTCGGGGGCAGAGGCGGAAAGATAGAGTTGGGTGTCATCCGTATACATGTGGATGTTAACCCCATATCTGCGGATGATGTCACCATGTAGATGTTAAAAAGTAGGGGGCCAAGGACAGAGCCCTGGGGGATGCCACAGGTGAAGTGCGGGGGCTGGAGGAAGAGCCGTTGGTAGCAATGATGTGGAGATGATGGGAAAGGTAAGAGTCGAACCAGGTGAGGGCAGGTCCTTGGAGATTGAACTGGGAGGAGAGGAGGTTTAGGAGGATGGAGTGGTCAACAGTGTTGAAGGCAGGAGAGAAGTCGAGGAGGACCAAGAGAGCCCTGATCACAGATGTTAGGAATGTCGTTTGAGACTTTGACCAGGGCTGCCTCCATGCTATGGGCAGCAAGGAAGTCAGATTGCAGGAGTTCGACAAGGGAATGGCGAGAGAGAAAGAAGCGAAGATGGGAAGCAATGACTCTTTCCAGGGCCTTGGAGAGGAATAGGAGGTTGCAGATGGTGCTGTAGCTGGAGAGTAGGGATAGGTCCAGGGAAGGTTTATTCAGGATATGGATAATGACAGCAGGTTTTAGAGCAGTGGAAACCGTGCCACTGGATAGGGAGAGGTTGATGATGTTGGTTAGGAGGGGGACTAAGAGATGGAGCTGGGAGATGAGGAGGTGGGAATGGGGTTGAGGGAGCAGGTGGTGGGTTTCATTTTTTGGATGAGAGCAGAGAGGGTGGAGATAGGGTCAAAGGTGTATAATGGGGGTTGGGAGGGGGTGGAACCTGGGGGAGAGATAATAAGGAGGTAGTAGAGAACGGGATAGAGGTGGCTGAGTGGATCCCCTCGATTTTTGGTTCAAGTCTAGCACTAACATGTGTGTGGGGAGAACAGAGGGAAGTCGACAGACTTCAACTTCCTCAAATAAAGGAGAATTTTGAGGTTTTAAGGCATGTCATGCAACAGTCATTAAAATAACAATCTTCTGCTAATGGTTCACAGAGGTGGAGAGCAGTAATGATAAACCGTGACTCAGTTTCAGTTCAAAATGCTCGCTTTCAGCCTCACTCAATGGTACCTCTCCATACAACAATAACAACAACAACAACAACTTGCATTTATATAGTGCCCTCCACGCCTCACGGCCTCTCAGAGCGCTTCACAACAACGGATCCCAGGGCCGAGCCAGGGCGAGGCGGGAAAAGGTGACTAAAAGTGCGATCGACAAGAAAGGTCTTTAGCCGTGACCAAACCCAACAACAAATGACATTTACACAGTAGCTTCTACACCAGGAGGGTGTCCCAATGTGTTGGACAGTCAGGAATTTGGACCCAAGCTGGGAGTTTGGGGTGGTGGGTGAGGGCCAGGGAGGGTATGGATAGGAGGGTGGCCAAAGGCACAATCATAGAAGAGGATCCTGAGACATGTTTTGAAAGCCAACAACAACAGAATTACCTGTGTATAGGGTCTTTCATGTCAGTGTTTCAGTCCCGAGCTACGGTCGGGACCGGGGATGGTGGACAGAAAAGAGGGGAGGGGGGATGACCGAAGGGACCATCGAAGAGGAGGGTCTTGAGGCAGGACTTGATGGAGGCCAGGGAGGGGGCGAGGCAGAGGGATTGCAGTGTGGAATTCTAGAGGTTGGGGGCAGAGTGGCTGATGGCTGGCCCACGGATAGTGAGGTGGGTGGGTCAGGGGACATGGAGCAGGCCGGAGCCTGCTGAGGAGGGGGAGTGGGCAGGTTGCTGGGGGGTTAGGAGGTCACAGAGGTGAGGGGGCAAAGCCATGAAGAGCTTTAAAAGTGAAGACCAGGATCTTGAATTGAACCCTCTGGGTGATGGGGAGCCAATGGAGTCAGGTGAGAATTGGGGAGATGGGGTCATGGAGCTTGGTGCAATAGAGGACATGAGCTGCAGAGTTCTGAATGATCCCAACACCGTAAACAGCAGAGAATTCAGCACCGATGGTCATGAGATTGACTTTGAAGCCTGCTGGAGGCCAGTCACTTACTTTTGTTCCTTGGGCTCCTGTACAATGAGCTCCTCCACTATGCTGTACTGATCAGTATCTGAGGAAGGGGACTGGGTGTCCGGCATAAATGGGCGAGAATCACGACGAAGCTTCCTGTGACTGGCTGATTTCCGCCGCTCGAACAGGTCTTTCTTGAACTTCCCTTTGGGATGTAACTGCATTTCCTGGATACCAATAACAGTGGCCAACAGTCATACAGGGAACAGGCTGGAGCACCGAACAACAACAACGTTACATTTATAGAGCGCCCTTCACGTCAGGATGACATACCAATGCGCTGAACAGTCAGGTCGGGACCCAAGCAAGGGGGAGGGGCAGGGTAGCGGGGAGGGAAGGGAGAGAGTTAGGAGGGCAGCAGAAGGCATAATTGAAGAGAAGGGTCTTGAGACCAGCCTTGAAGGAGGCGAGGGAGGGAGCGAAACGAAGGCACTGTGGGATGGAGTTTCAGAGTGAGGGGCCAGAGAGGCTGAAAGCCCATCAGTCAATGGTAGGGCAGGTCGGAGTCCACTGAACAACAGCTCCCACTTATATAGCTCACTCCATGCAGGGTAGCATCTCAGACAGCTCAACAGTGACTCTGAGCCGGGTAGGAAAGTAGCTGTGAGCACCGTTGAAGACAAAGTTTTTCAGCCAGGACTTGAAAAGGGGCAAGGAGGAGGGATTGAGGGGAGAATGTTCCAGAGTTTTGGGGTGCAGTGGTTAAAAGCACAACCTCCGATGGTGGACTGGAGGGTGAGAAGGACGAGCAAGAGGTCAGTGCTGGGAACAGCCCAGAGCCCTGGATCGGGAACGGCCTAGGGCACTTTATTAATTCCAACAAGATGGATTTGGAACAGAATTCCAGGTGAACTGACAAAAGAGGTAGATGGTGGTCCAAGGGCAGAGCTGGTGAAGTGGAGGGAGTGGGCTCCCAAAGCGGATGGGTGTTGGCAAGGAGAGTAAAGGAGATGCGCTGGGGGTGATGGAGATGGTAGAGCTGGGCAAGGGTGGGGTGATGGAGTGGATAGCATTCCCTATTCGATCTCTGACCTTGGTGGCGTGAACTTCAATGTCCTGCTCAGATTGTTTCTTGTCTTCGATGAGTGACTTGGAGGTTTCCAAAACATTGTTCACAATATTGAAATGATTTACAGATTCTTCCACTGTTGTGGCCTCTCTCAGTGCAGGGTAGTGCACCACGTCAAAGATGGTTGGTGGGGGGATGGGCAGGCCTTGTTCACCCAATCCCAAGGTATCTAAGATCTGCACAAAATAAATGATCCAATACGGTTTAGGAACATAATAATCATAATCCTTGCAATTTGATATAGCATCTTATCATTGTCCCTGAGGCGTCTCAAAGCGCTTCACGGAGTTTTATTGTGAACTGTATTTGATTGCGAAGTGAGAGAAGGGTGAGACAGAGAGGGAGATAGAGAGAGGTGTGGGATTGATGGAGAGGGAGATGGAGAGAGGTGGGGGGATGGAGAGGGAGATTGAGAGAGGTGGGGGGGGAAATGGAGAGGGAGATGGAGAGTTTTAGGGGTTGAATTGCTAGCTACTCAGGGGTGGGAGCAGAGACGGGGGTGCAGGAAAGGAGGAAATCATAGATATGGTGGGGTGCTCAGGTATGAAGGAGTTTGTAGGTGAGGGTGAGGATCTGGAAATCGATCAGCTGAGAAACAGGAGTCAGGGGAGCATGGTGTGGACTGGGGTGCAAGTGGGTGGCAGAGTTTGGATGAGTTGGTGTATGGTATGGAAAGAAGTCCCACCGATTACCTCTCCGATGAGGGGCAGTTTGCCACTGTCTAGAATGGCCTGTGCGTTGGGATCCTTGCGGTTGGTGACTTGCTGAATGATGTGCGACACGCCCACATTATCATCCTTCTCCGCCTCCTCCACCATCCCGTCCAGGGCAGAGTGGGAGGATGGGGACAACATGCTCTTCTCCTCTCTCAGCTTTTCCAGACGCTCCTTTTCTGCTTTCTCTCGCTCCACACGTTCTCTCTCGAGCCTTTCCCTCTCCAGTTTCTCCTTCTCGCGCTCCTTCCTGCCCTTCCTAACGGAGGGCGTGGGCCGCTCGAGACTCACATCCTCCGGCTCTGGCTGGACATCCTCCAGGTTGGGAACGACCAGGATTCCCTTGACTCGGTTCCAGGCTTCCAGGATGTCCGAGATCTTCTTCTGATTCCGGTCATACAGCTGGAAACGCTGGAAGAGCTGCTTCTCGGTCTCGTTCATTAATTCTGTCTCATCCTGGTAGAAAGGAACTGGGACGCTCAAGGTTCCGGCGGTGTGTCCCTTCCCATCTTTGCTCCGTTTCTTCCGGGTCCCGTCGTCGATGTCGGAACGTTCCCCGTAATGGGAATCCGTCTTCTCACTGCCTCTCACATCACTCAGGCCATAATCATGTCGGCTTTCTTTAATACCCGCTACACCCACGTTCTGCAACTCACACACAAACACAATCACAAACACAGGCACAGGGTAGCATCTCAACATAGGCACAAACACAGGCACAAACACAAACATAAACACAGGCACAAACACAAACACTGGCACAAACACAAACATAAACAGAGGCACAAACACAAACATAAACACAGGCACAAACACAAACACTGGCACAAACACTGGCACAAACACTGGCACAAACACAGGCACAAACACAAACATAAACATAGGCACAAACACTGGCACAAACACAAACACTGGCACAAACACTGGCACAAACACTGGCACAAACACAAACACAAACACAAACACAATCACAAACACAGGCACAATCACAAACACAAACACAAACACAAACACAATCACAATCACAAATACAGGCACAATCACAAACACAGGCACAAACACAGGCACAAATACAGGCAGCCATCAGGAATCTACACCACAATGAGCCAGGGCTGGCCTCCCCTCCTCAGTGTGACCACAGTTACCCCCTGTCTGCAGGGGACAACAGCATCCAGGGACATCGACAACACACTCCATACCCTCCCACACTCACACTAACCCTCACACTAACCATCACTCCACTAACCCTCACACTAACCCTCACACTAACCCTCACATAACACTAACCCTCACACTCACACGAACTCACACTCACTAACTCACACTAACCCTCACACTAACCCTCACACTAACCCTCACATAACACTAACCCTCACACTAACTCACACTCACACTAACTCACACTAACCCTCACACTAACCCTCACACTAACCCTCACACTAACCCTCACACTAACTCTCACACTAACCCTCACATAACACTAACCCTCACACTCACACTAACTCACACTCACACTAACTCACACTAACCCTCACACTCACACTAACTCACACTCACACTAACTCACACTCACACTAACTCACACTCACACTAACTCACACTCACACTAACTCACACTAACCCTCACACTAACCCTCACTCACTAACCCTCACACTAACACTCACACTAACCCTCACACTCACACTAACTCACACTCACACTCCCCCTCACACAGACAGTGACACACTCCCCCTCACCGTGCGGCCCCCTGTGGCTACCCTCTTGCTAGTGATATCCTCCTTGGCGGCCGTGTCCCTCCTGACCTTCCTCATCCTCCTCCTATGATCGTCTGTCTCCCTGATCCTGTCCAACGCCTCCTTCAGCTTCAGCTCCTCCAACCTCCTCGCTTCCCGCTCCTTCATCAGCCTGTCACACACCACACTGTCACACACCACACACCACACTGTCACACACCACACTGTCACACACCACACTGTCACACACCACACACCACACTGTCACACACCACACTGTCACACACCACACTGTCACACACCACACACCACACTGTCACACACCACACTGTCACACACCACACTGTCACACACCACACTGTCACACACCACACACCACACTGTCACACACCACACTGTCACACACCACACTGTCACACACCACACACCACACTGTCACACACCACACACCACACTGTCACACACCACACTGTCACACACCACACTGTCACACACCACACTGTCAAACACCACACTGTCACACACCACACTGTCAAACACCACACTGTCACACACACACACACCACACTGTCACACACACACACAAACACTGTCACACACACCACACTGTCACACACACACACACACACCACACTGTCACACACACACACACACACCACACTGTCACACACACACACACACACCACACTGTCACACACACACACACCACACTGTCACACACACACACACACACCACACTGTCACACACACACCACACTGTCACACACACACACCACACTGTCACACACACACACTGTCACACACACACCACACTGTCACACACCACACTGTCACACACACACCACACTGTCACACACCACACTGTCACACACACACCACACTGTCACACACCACACTGTCACACACACACACCACACTGTCACACACACACACTGTCACACACACACCACACTGTCACACACACCACACTGTCACACACCACACTGTCACACACCACACTGTCACACACACCACACTGTCACACACCACACTGTCACACACACACACCACACTGTCACACACCACACTGTCACACACACACACACACCACACTGTCACACACACACACACCACACTGTCACACACACACACCACACTGTCACACACCACACTGTCACACACACCACACTGTCACACACACCACACTGTCACACACACCACACTGTCACACACACCACACTGTCACACACACACACACAGTCACACACACACACACAGTCACACACCACACTGTCACACACACACACACACACACACACTGTCACACACACACCACTGTCACACACACACACACACACTGTCACACACACACCACTGTCACACACACACACACACTGTCACACACACACCACACTGTCACACACACACACCACACTGTCACACACACACCACTGTCACACACACACACACACTGTCACACACCACACTGTCACACACACACACACCACACTGTCACACACCACACTGTCACACACACACACACCACACTGTCACACACCACACTGTCACACACACACACACTGTCACACACCACACTGTCACACACACACACCACACTGTCACACACACACACCACACTGTCACACACACACACACCACACTGTCACACACCACACTGTCACACACACACACACCACACTGTCACACACCACACTGTCACACACACACACACACACTGTCACACACCACACTGTCACACACACACACCACACTGTCACACACACACACACCACACTGTCACACACACACACACCACACTGTCACACACACACCACACTGTCACACACACACACACACCACACTGTCACACACACACACACACACACTGTCACACACACACACACACACACACACACAGTCACAGTCACACAAACAGTCACACACCACACTGTCACACACCACACTGTCACACACACACTGTCACACACCACACTGTCACACACACCACACTGTCACACACACACACCACACTGTCACACACACACACACACACACACCACACTGTCACACACACCACACTGTCACACACCACACTGTCACACACACACACACACACTGTCACACACCACACTGTCACACACACACACACACACACACCACACTGTCACACACACCACACTGTCACACACCACACTGTCACACACACCACACTGTCACACACACACACACACTGTCACACACACCACACTGTCACACACACACCACACTGTCACACACACACCACACTGTCACACACACACACACTGTCACACACCACACTGTCACACACACACACACACACTGTCACACACCACACTGTCACACACACCACACTGTCACACACCACACTGTCACACACCACACTGTCACACACACACACACACACAGTCACACACACACACACACAGTCACACACCACACTGTCACACACACACACTGTCACACACACAACACTGTCACACACACACACACCACACTGTCACACACTGTCACACACACTCACACACTGTCACACACACACACACACCACACTGTCACACACACCACACTGTCACACACACACACACACACACACACACAGTCACACACACCACACTGTCACCCACACACACACACCACACTGTCACACACACACACACACACACCACACTGTCACACACACACACACCACACTGTCACACACACACACACACACCACACTGTCACACACACACCACACTGTCACACACACACACACCACACTGTCACACACACACACACACACACACACACAGTCACACACACCACACTGTCACCCACACACACACACCACACTGTCACACACACACACACACACACCACACTGTCACACACACACACACCACACTGTCACACACACACACACACACCACACTGTCACACACACACCACACTGTCACACACACACACACACACCACACTGTCACACACACACACACCACACTGTCACACACACCACACGGTCACACACACACACACACACACACCACACTGTCACACACACACACACACACCACACTGTCACACACACCACACGGTCACACACACACCACACTGTCACACACACCACACTGTCACACACACACACACACCACACTGTCACACACACACACACACACACACCACACTGTCACACACACCACACTGTCACACACCACACTGTCACACACACCACACTGTCACACACACACACACACTGTCACACACACCACACTGTCACACACACACCACACTGTCACACACACACCACACTGTCACACACACACACACTGTCACACACCACACTGTCACACACACACACACACTGTCACACACCACACTGTCACACACACCACACTGTCACACACCACACTGTCACACACCACACTGTCACACACACACACACACACAGTCACACACACACACACACAGTCACACACACACACACACAGTCACACACCACACTGTCACACACACACACTGTCACACACACAACACTGTCACACACACACACACCACACTGTCACACACTGTCACACACACTCACACACTGTCACACACACACACACACCACACTGTCACACACACCACACTGTCACACACACACACACACACACACACACAGTCACACACACCACACTGTCACCCACACACACACACCACACTGTCACACACACACACACACACACCACACTGTCACACACACACACACCACACTGTCACACACACACACACACACCACACTGTCACACACACACCACACTGTCACACACACACACACACACCACACTGTCACACACACACACACCACACTGTCACACACACCACACGGTCACACACACACACACACACACCACACTGTCACACACACACACACACACCACACTGTCACACACACCACACGGTCACACACACACCACACTGTCACACACACCACACTGTCACACACACACACACACCACACTGTCACACACACACACACACACACACACCACACTGTCACACACACCACACTGTCACACACCACACTGTCACACACACCACACTGTCACACACACACACACACTGTCACACACACCACACTGTCACACACACACCACACTGTCACACACACACCACACTGTCACACACACACACACTGTCACACACCACACTGTCACACACACACACACACTGTCACACACCACACTGTCACACACACCACACTGTCACACACCACACTGTCACACACCACACTGTCACACACACACACACACACAGTCACACACACACACACACAGTCACACACACACACACACAGTCACACACCACACTGTCACACACACACACTGTCACACACACAACACTGTCACACACACACACACCACACTGTCACACACTGTCACACACACTCACACACTGTCACACACACACACACACCACACTGTCACACACACCACACTGTCACACACACACACACACACACACACACAGTCACACACACCACACTGTCACCCACACACACACACCACACTGTCACACACACACACACACACACCACACTGTCACACACACACACACCACACTGTCACACACACACACACACACCACACTGTCACACACACACCACACTGTCACACACACACACACCACACTGTCACACACACACACACACACACACACACAGTCACACACACCACACTGTCACCCACACACACACACCACACTGTCACACACACACACACACACACCACACTGTCACACACACACACACCACACTGTCACACACACACACACACACCACACTGTCACACACACACCACACTGTCACACACACACACACACACCACACTGTCACACACACACACACCACACTGTCACACACACCACACGGTCACACACACACACACACACACACCACACTGTCACACACACACACACACACCACACTGTCACACACACCACACGGTCACACACACACCACACTGTCACACACACACACACACCACACTGTCACACACACACAATACTGTCACACACACCACACTGTCACACACACCACACTGTCACACACCCACACTGTCACACACCACACAGTCACACACACACACACAGTCACACACACAGTCACACACACACACACACACAGTCACACACACTGTCACACACACCACACTGTCACACACACCACACTGTCACACACACCACACTGTCACACACACCACACTGTCACACACACCACACTGTCACACACACCACACTGTCACACACACACTGTCACACACACACACACCACACTGTCACACACACACACACACTGTCACACACTGTCACACACACAGTCACACACCACACTGTCACACACACACACACACACACACACACACTGTCACACACACCACACTGTCACACACACACACACTGTCACACACACCACACTGTCACACACACACACACACCACACTGTCACACACTGTCACACACACTCACACACTGTCACACACACACACTCACACACACACACACACACACACACACTGTCACACACACACACACACACCACACTGTCACACACACACACACCACACTGTCACACACACAACACTGTCACACACAGTCACACACTGTCACACACTGTCACACACCACACTGTCACACACACACACACACACACTGTCACACACACACACACACACACACAGTCACAGTCACACAAACAGTCACACACACAGTCACACACACACTGTCACACACACTGTCACACACACTGTCACACACACACTGTCACACACACACTGTCACACACACACTGTCACACACACACAGTCACACACACACAGTCACACACACACACACAGTCACACACACAGTCACACACACACACAGTCACACACACAGTCACACACACAGTCACAGTCACAGTCACACACACACAGTCACACACACAGTCACACACACACTGTCACACACAGTCACACACACAGACACACACAGTCACACACACACAGTCACACACACAGTCACAGTCACACAAACAGTCACACACACACAGTCACACACACACACTGTCACACACTGTCACACACACACAGTCACACACAGTCACACACACACACAGTCACACACAGTCATACACACACAGTCACACACACACACAGTCACACACACAGTCACAGTCACACAAACAGTCACACATACACAGTCACACACACACAGTCACACACACACACTGTCACACACACACACACAGTCACAGTCACACACACAGTCACACACACACACAGTCACAGTCACACACACAGTCACACACACACACTGTCACACACAGTCACACACACACACACAGTCACACACACACACAGTCACAGTCACACACACACACAGTCACACACACACAGTCACAGTCACACACACTGTCACACACACACACAGTCACACACACACAGTCACACACACACACAGTCACACACACACACACAGTCACACACACTGTCACACATACACACAGTCACACACACACAGTCACACACACACAGTCACAGTCACACACACTGTCACACATACACACAGTCACACACACACAGTCACACACACACAGTCACACACACACAGTCACAGTCACACACACTGTCACACATACACACAGTCACACACACACAGTCACACACACACAGTCACACACACAGTCACAGTCACACACAGTCACACACACACAGTCACAGTCACACACACAGTCACACACACAGTCACACACACAGTCACACACACAGTCACACACACACACAGTCACACACACAGTTACAGTCACACACACAGTCACAGTCACACACCATCACACTCACACCATCACACACACCATCACACACTGTCACACACACACACACAGTCACACACACAGTCACACACACACACCATCACACAGTCACACACACACACCATCACACACTGTCACACACACACAGTCACACACCATCGCACACCATCACACACGCACACCATCACACACACACACAGTCACACACACACACCATCACACACACACACCGTCACACACGCACACCGTCACCCACATACCATCACACACACACACAGTCACACACACACAGTCACAGTCACACACACAGTCACACACACCGTCACACACCGTCACCCACATACCATCACACACACACAGTCACACACACACAGTCACAGTCACACACACAGTCACACACACACAGTCACAGTCACACACACAGTCACACACACACACAGTCACACACACCGTCACACACGCACACCGTCACACACAGTCACACACACACACACAGTCACGGTCACACACACACACAGTCACACACAGTCACACACACACACCATCACACACTGTCACACACACAGTCACACACTGTCACACACACACACCATCACACAGTCACACACACACACAGTCACACACACCGTCACTCTACACCGACAAAGTAATTTTGTTGTGGTTGTTGTCACATACACACACACAGTCACACACGCATACACCATCACACACACAGTCACACACACACTGTCTCATATACACACACACTGTCATACACAGTCAAACACACACTGTCTTACACATACACACACACAGTCACACCCACACACATGCATACCGTCACTTACACACACACACACTGCCACACACACTGTCACACCCACACACATGCACACCGTCACATACACACACAACATCGCACACACTGTCAAACACACACCATCACACTAAAACCGTCACACACACACTGCCACACATTGTCACACACACACACTGTCACACACATACCACACACACAGTCACATACACATAATGACACACATATCCACACACTGTCACACACACTGTCACCTACACACACACTGTCACACACACCCACACACACACATATACTGTCACACATACACCTACACACTGTCACACACACACTGTCACACACACACTGCCACACTGTCACACACACACACACACACCCACACTGTCACACCCACACCCACATACACTGTCACACACACACTGTCACACATACACACTGTCTCACATACACACTGTCTCACATACACACAGTCACACACACACACACACCATCATACAGAGTCACACACAAACTGCAACACACACAGTCATACACAGTCACACACACACTGTCTCATACACATACACTGCCACACACACTGTCACACCCACACACGCACACTGTCACATACACACACACCATCGCACACACACTGTGACACACACCATTGCACGCAGTCACACACACCCTCACACAAACACTGTCACACACACACTGCCATGCACTGTCACACACACAGTCACACACACACTGTCATACATACACACACTGTCACACACACACTGTCACACACACTGTCACACACATACCCACACACACACTGTTACACACACACACACACACACTGTCACACACACTGTCACACATACACCCACACCCTGTTACACACACACCATCACACACACTGTCACACACACACCCACTGTCACACACACCCACTGTCACACACACACACACTGTTACCTTCACACACTGTCTCACACACACACCCGCACACACTGTCACCCACACACACACTGTCACACCCACACACACTGTCATCCACACATACACTGTCACACACACACCCACACACTGTTACACACATACCATCACACACACTGTCACACACCCACCCACTGTCACACACACCCACTGTCACACACACACCCACACAGTTACACACATACCATCACACACACTGTCACACACACCCACTGTCACACACACACCCACACACTGTTACCTTCACACACTGTCTCACACACACAGTCACCCATACACCCACACACACTGTCATCCACACACTGTCTCATATACATACAGTCACACACATACACATCGTCATACACAGTCACACACACACTGTCACCTACACACATACTGTCACACATACACCCGCACACACTGTCACATACACACTGTCTCATATGCACACAGCCACACACATACACATTGTCATACACATAGTCACACACACAGTCTCATACACACACTGCCACACACACTGTCACACCCACACACCGTCACATACACACACCCCATCACACACACACTGTCACATACACACACACCATCACACACACACTGTCACACACACCATCACACAAACACTGTCACACACACACCCACACACAATGTCACACACACACTGTCATACGCACACACACTGTCACACATACTGTCACACACACACACCATCACACACACACTGTCACACATACTGTCACACACACACACTGTCACACACACACTGTCACACATACTGTCACACCCACACACACTGTCATCCACCCACACCCTGTCACACATACACCCACACACACTGTCACACACACACTGTCTCATATACACACACTGTCACACCCACACACCGTCACATACACACACCATCACACACACACTGTCACAAACACCATTGCACACACAATGTCACACACACACACTGTCACACACACAGTCACACTGCCCCCAACACATACCGCCCCCCACCACAAGCACACTGCTCCCCGCCTCCCACACACACACCCCCACAAACACACACACTGCCCCCCCCCACCCCACACACACTGCCCCCCCACCCCACACACACTGCCCCCCCACCCCACACACACTGCCCCCACAAACACACACACTGCCCCCCCACCCCACACACACTGCCCCCCCCCACCCCACACACACTGCCCCCCCACCCTACACACACTGCCCCCACAAACACACACACTGCCCCCCCACCCCACACACACTGCCCCCCCACCCCACACACACTGCCCCCCCCACCCCACACACACTGCCCCCACAAACACACACACTGCCTCCCCCACAAACACACACACACTTCCCCCCCCCCCCCACACACACACTGCCCCCACACCCCCACACACACACTTCCCCCCCACCCACACACACACTTCGCCCCCTCCCACACACACACACTTCCCCCCCCACCCACACACACACTTCCCCCCCCCCCACACACACACACTTCCCCCTCCCGCACAAACACACACACACTGCCCCCCCCCCCCCCCACACACACACACTGCCCCCCCCCCCCCCCCACACACACACTGCCCCCACACCCCCACACACACACACTGCCCCCCCCCCCCCCCCCCACACACACACTGCCCCCACACCCCCACACACAGTGAGGACGCTCACTTTGTCCGGCGTTCAGAGAAGACAATGTGTCTCTTGCGGTCGAACTCGGCTCTCTCCTGCACTGGCAGCTTCTCATACCGTTCCTCATCCATCTCCTCCAGATAAACCCGCTCCCTCTCCTCCAGCTCCTTCTGTATCCGCTCTGACACACAGCCAACCAACCAACCACAGTCCTTACTGAGGGCACTGTCCCCCACCAACCCCACTGCCCCCCATCACCCACTGCCCCCCACTGCCCCCCAATGCCCCCACCACCGCCCTCCACCACCCACAGCCCCACCACCACCTACTGCCCCCGCCGCCCGGCACAGTCTGCGCGGTCACCACTCACCTTCCTCCTCCTTCTTGGCCTTCTCCTCCTGCTGGAGGACACTGAACTCCTGGTTCAGGTTGATGAAGTAGATGTGCCGTCGGTTGTTGAATGCTTTGAGCAGAGCCACCAGGGCATTGCCCTCACTCAGCGTGTAGAGGTTCTGCAGCCCATCGTACACGATCCCCTGGAAACAGTCGCTCTGCTGCAGGGTGAGAGCAGCGACAGCAGTTACAGCTGTCCAGGTACACTGGACTGTCACCCCTTGGGTTTAGAAGGTTGAGGGTGATTTGATTGAGGTATTTAGATGATAAGGGGATTTGATAGGGTAGATAGTAGGGTCCGGCGATATATCGATAATATCCGATATCATTTTCATATCATATCGATATGCCGATCTTGGAATTTAAATTATATCGATATTAAAAAAATCGATATATTGCAAATATCGGTATATCGTGTCCGGCGATATATCAATATATCGGTATATATCGGTATAATGCAGACTTTTTCAACTTACCTTGTCGATATCCGAATGCGCAGGACAAAAAAAACCTCGATATCGATATATATCGAGATGGGAAACTGATATATTGATATCGAAAAATTTCCATACCAACGGACCCTAGTAGATAGACACAGAGAAGCTGTTTCCTGTGGTGGGGGAATCCACCACAAGGGGCACAGACTGAAAATGACAACCAGACCATTGAAGAGTGAAATCAGGAAGTATTTTCCCACTCAAAGTACAATAGAAATCTGGAATTCTCTCCCCCAATAGGTCATAGATCCTGGATCCATCCACACCTTCAAGAGTGAGGTTGGAAAATGTTGGGTCAGGGGATTCCTGGATACGGGGAGAAAGCAGGAAATTGGGATTGAAAGGATTAGCAGTAGAGGTACAGATCAGCCATGATCTAATTAAATGGTGGAACAGGCTTGAAGGGCCGAATGGCTTCCTCCTGATCCTATGTTCCTAGCACACAGTGTATGACAACAACAACTTTGATTTACACATCGCCCTCCACGCCAGACGGGTCTCAATAGTGGATCCCAGCACCGAGCCGCGGGGAGGGGGAGGGGGAGGAAGGTGACCAAAGGCACAGTCGAAGAGAAAAGTGGGGAAACACACAGTGCAGAGTGGGGGAGGTTTACCTGAAATCTGTCGCTCAGGATCTCCCCCAGCAAGTCCTCAGGCAGCACACAGCTGAGCAGCCCCACCTCCCCTCCCACACTAGGGCTGACCGCCAACCGGCAGGGAACCGGCGGACTCCACGACAACGGCTACAAACAAATAATAAGCAATCCATCAAACACACCCCCAGCTAACTCTCCCTCTCCTCCTCACCCCCCCTACTCTCTCTCTCCTCATCATCCACCCCCTCTCTCTCTCCTCCTCACCCTCTCTCTCTATCTCTCTCCCCACTCCCTCTCTCCTCCTCACCCTCTCTCTATCTCTCTCTCCTCACCCCCTCTTTCTCCTCCTCACCCCCTCTCTGTCCCTCTCCTCCTCATCCCCCACTTGGTCCCGACCTCTGTGTTCAGCACCTTGGAACATCCTCCCAATGTGAAAGGCACTCTATAGATGTAATTTTGTTATTGTTTCTTTCTCTGTCCTCTTCCTCACCCCTTTCCCTCTTTCTCATCCTTGCCCCCTCCCTCTCTCATCCTTGCCCCCTCTCTCACACTCTCCTCCTCACGCCCCACCCACCCCCCTCTCTCTCTCTCCTCCTCACCCCCCTCTCTCTCTCTCCTCCTCACCCCCCTCTCTCTCTCTCCTCCTCACCCACCTCTCTCTCTCTCCTCCTCACCCACCTCTCTCTCTCTCCTCCTCACCCCCCTCTCTCTCCCCTGTTCACCCCTTCTCTCTCTGTCTCTCCCCTCCTTGTGTCCTCTCTCCTCCTCACCCCCCTCTCTCTACTCCTCACACCCTCTTTCTCTCCTTCTTACCCCCTCTGTCTCCTTCCCTCTTCCCCCTCTCGATCCTCCTCGTCCCCCCTTCTATGTTCTCCTTAACCCCCTCTCACCTCCCTGTTTCCCCACTCTAACCTCCTCAGCCCCTCTCTCTTCCCCTCGTTCCCACTCTCTCCCCTCCACCTCACCATTCCCCTAGAGATTGTAAAATTAAATAACTGTATATTTGGGAGTGAAACACAGCAGCCAATTGCACACAGCAGTGTCCCCCAGACAGTTGTGGATTGAGTAACCAATTTTAAAAAAAAGTTATTACACCTGGAAAATGATCCTCCAACCAACTTCTCTCACTTGTGAGGCGAGCGCTCCGATCAATACAGTACAGGACTCCGCAAAGAGAAACAGGAAACAATGACTACTACACCCCAGGCCGAGAGGCCTCCTCACTGTCGGTCAGTGTGGATTATTACCGCGGATGTTATTACCTGTGTTCGAATCCAGACAGATCAGGGTGAACTTGGGCGAGTTTCCTCCACACGCCTAATAATAATCCCTCCAAAAAACCCACAATAATGAAAAAATTGGTCATGTCAATCCACGACTGTTTGTGGGGACGCTGCTGTGCGCAATTGGCTGCTGCGTTTCGCCCACAAATATACAGTCAATTCACTTTACAATATATTCTGTGAAGCGTTTGAGACACAATCTAGAAGACATAAAAACACTATATCAAATTGAAGGATTGTTATTATTATTATTATTATTATTATTATCATTAGTATTATTATTTGTGGCTGTATTACCTGGGGGGGCACTGGTGTCTCTGGCGCGTTGGCTTTGAGACTGTGAGGATCGTACCTGCTCCGGGCAGTGCTAGGCTTGCGGGTGAAGGTGGTAGCCTTGGACTCGAAGTTGCGGCTGCTGTCACTCACGAGTTTGAAGGCTGTGTCAGGGACCGGCAAAGAGGCCATGTCCGCTTGTAACGCTGGATAGAAAACAACCACACAGTTCATCATCAGTGAGGGGCCGTCGTCATCCACCTCTCCCGTCTGACTGACACATCACCTCGGACACATCGGAATTAGATCTTTATTTAGGGAGAACGGGTCTATTAGGCTATGGGGAGCGGGCAGGGCAGTGGGATTGAATCGCTCTTTTCAAAGAGCCGGCACAGACTAGATGGGCCAAATGGCCTCCTTTTATGCCATAAAATTCTATGAATCTATGAATCACCTTGGCCCCAGTTCAGCCCCACCCACGATAACCCCACTTCCCCCTACTCTCCCCCACCCCCCCACACCTCCGCAAGGATGACAACAACAACAACTTCGATTTATATAGCGCCCTCCATGCTGGACAGTGTCTCAGAGCGCTTCAAACATGATACTTCTGGCTGACGGAGACTCTGTTTGGTGACTGTGGTAGCTGGTTTGGGTACAGTAACATCCTCTAATGGAACACAATGTCAGTTTTATTTGGGGGATTGTTGACCAAGTCACCGGGAGAAACTGCTTTCCCTTTCCCAACCGCCACAGGATCCGTAATATCCACCTACACAGGCTGGGACCTGAGATTAATATCTCATTTAAAGTCTCACTCCCACACACATATATTAACACACACCGAGACACACAGATATACACACACACAGTAATACCACACACACACAGTAACCACGGGCTAACCATGCCTTGCTGGCCTCCATTAAGTCCTGGGTCAAAATTCTCCTCTTTGATGGTCCCATCGGCAACTCTTAATTCCCCTCTTCCCTCCCCAACCCTCCCCATGCCACGCTCGGGGCTGACACAGTGATTGTCCAGGGCCTTGGGATCTCCTCCTGACGCTATACGAGTTGTTTGTTGTTGTTGCAACACATGCACATACACAGTAACACACATGGTGAGACAATATTGCATACACACACACACAGTAACACACATGCTGTACCTTCGTCAGCCTCTTTCTGTCTGTGGTCCTGAGCGGCTTTGGCACACAGCTCTCTGGCGCGGAGGCCGGCCGGGGTCCCGCTGATGATGGCATCCAACACCACACCGTCGATTGTCAGACACACCCCACCATAATACTGGGCAAAGTTCTCAGCTGTGGTGGTTTTACCTTCAAACAAAACACAAGCGAGTTACCCCCAATACACACACAGAGCCTCCCACTACACCCACACACAGAAGCCCCCCCACCACATTCACAGAGCCCCCCACACACACACAGCCCCCCCCACACACATATACGCCGCACATCGGGCGCTGCCAGCCTCAACATCCAAGGCTGCACTCTCCACCTCACAAAGCCAATAAGGAACCTCGGCATCATGTTCGATCAAAAACTCTCCTTCCTCCCCCACATCCGCGCCTTGACCGGCACCGCCTATTTCCATCTGCGCAACATTGCCAGGCTCCGCAACTATCTTAACCCCCCGCGCTGCCGAAACACTCGTGCACGCATACATCACCTCACGGCTGGACTACGGAAATTCTCTCCTAGTCGGCCTCCCCAGCTCCTCCATTCACAGGCTGCAGGCCATCCAAAACTCTGCAGCCCGTGTACTATCCCGCACCCGCCTCCGCGACCACATAACCCCCACCCTCGCCCGTCTCCACTGGCTCCCCATCCTCCAGAGGATCGAATTTAAGATCCTCGTCCTCACCTACAAGGCCTTACACGGCCTTGCCCCATCCTACCTAGCCGATCTACTCTCCCCCTACAAACCCACCCGGACCCTCCGTTCAGCAGGACTTGGCCTGCTCCAAGCCCCCCGCCCGAACCGCCCCACCATCGGAGGCCGGGCCTTCAGTTTCTCCGCTCCCACCTTATGGAATGCCATCCCTCAATCTCTCCGTTTCGCCTCTTCCCTTTCCTCTTTCAAGGCCGGTTTGAAGACTTTCCTCTTCGATCGTGCCTTTTGTTCCACCCCAAACTCTTTTACCTCCCCTTCGTGTTTCACCCCTTCCCAAACACTCCCCTCCCAGCTCGGGTCACACGCCTCTTGTTTAGCGCCTTGGGACGTCCTCCTGACGTGAAAGGCGCTATATAAATGTAAATTGTTGTTGTTGTTGTTGTTATATAGAGCTCCCCACACACACATAGAGCCCACACACCCCCCCACACACAGAGCCCCCCACACACACACAGCCCGCCACACACAGCTCCCCCCCCACACACACAGCTCCCCCCCTACACACACAGCTTCCCCCACATAACCTCCCCCCTCCACACACACACAGCCACCCCCTTCCCCCACACTTACACAGCCCCACCCCCTTCCCCCACACAGTCCCTCCCTCACACAGAGAACACTCCCCACCTCCCCTCAGGCAAACACAGAGCACCCCCCGCCCCCATACAGAGGGTCCAGAGTTCAGGACCTGAGTGTGGGAAGTGGGGGGGGAGGCAGGGTTGGGATGAGGGGAAGGCGGTTGAAGGCACAGTTGAAAAGGAGAGTCTTGAAACCGGCCTTGCAGGAGGAAAGGGAGGGAGCGATGCGAAGAGCCTGTGGAAAGGAATTCCAGAGTGTGGGGGCAGAGAGGCTGAAAGCCCAGCCACCAATGGTAGGAGGGTCGGGCAGGGGACATGGAGCAGGCCAGAGCCTGCTGAATGGAAGGGGCGGGGAAGTTGACAGGAGTCAGCAGATCAGAGAGGTCAGAAGGTGCAAGGTCATGGAGGGCCTTGAAAGTGAGGACGAGCATCTTGAATTTGATCCTCTGAGGAATGGGAAGCCAATGGAGGCGGGCAAGGGTGATGGGATCGCAGAGCCTGGTGCGGGAGAGGACACGAGCTGCAGAGTTCTGAATGATCTGCAGCTTGTGAAGGGAAGAGTTGGGGAGGCCGACAAGGAGGGAGTTGCACACAAAGAACCCCCTACCCACACACTCATGAGGTCTGACAAGCAAGGGGAGTAGGCCTGGGGTTGTTGGAGAGGTAGATTTGGGTGCCGTCCACACTTGGAAGTTGACACTTTGATCGTGGTTAATAATAATAATCATCTAATAATAATCATCTAATAATCCTTGCATTTGATATAACGCTTTTCACATCTTAAGACGTCTCAAAGCGCTTCACAGATTATACTGTAAAGTGAATTGACTTCTGTGGGTGACACGCAGCAGCTAATTGCACACAGCAGTGTCCCCACAAACAGTCATCAATTGAAGTGTCCAATTTATTATTGTTTTTAAGGAAAGGCTTGGCAATGGCCCTTGGTTTCTTCCATTACCTGAGAGAGGGGCTCCATACACGATCAGGCAGATCCCCTTGCGGGACTGAGCCTCGCACGACTCGGGAGTCAGGTCAATGCCAAGGTACCGGGCAATGGCCTTCGAGACGGGAGTCATCTCCAGCTCCCCCACACCTACAGTCTGCACCACTTCCTCACTCTCTACTGTTCAGCAACACACACACACAAAATTGCGTTCAATTAGTACCAACAAATAGCTTCTCAATCACAGTTATCAGCTGTCAGCCTGGCTCAGCCGGTCACATTCTCAGGTTTGAGTCAGAAGATTGTGGGTTCAAGCCTTACACTAGGATCTCACCGTCTGAGCTGAATGTACAGAGCAGTGTACACCGGGGGGAGATCTGCATTGTCACAGGTGTCACCTCCAAATCAGACATGAAACCAAGGACAACAACAACAACTTTGATTTATATAGCGCCCTCCATGCCAGAAGGCGTCTCAGAGCGCTTCACATTAGCGGGTCCCGGGACTGAGCCAGGAGCAGGGGCAGGAAGGTAACCAAAAGCTCAGTCGAAGAGAAAGGTCTTCAACTGTGACCTGAAACTGGGAAGAGAGGGGGCGAGGCGAAGCGAGTGAGGAAGGGAGTTCCAGAGCCTCGGGGAGTAGTGGCTAAAGGCACGGCCGCCGAGGGTGGAGCGGAGGACTCGGGGGGACATGGAGGAGGCCAAACCCAGTGGAGCGAAGGCAGCGGGTGATGGGTTGGGGGAGAGGAGATCAGAGGTAGGGGGCTGCAGAGGAGTGGAGAGATTTGAAAACAAGGGTGAGGATCTTGAAGTCAATCCTCTCTGGGATAGGGAGCCAGTGAAGTCTGGCAAGGACTGGGGTAATGGGGGAGCGCAGCTTAGAGCGGGTGAGTATACTGTCTGCCTGTTGAGGGGAGATGGTAAAAGCACCACAGGACTATTCGAAAAGAAAAGGGAGGTTCCTCTCTCTCTCCCGATGTCCTAGTCAACAATTGGAATGCAGATGAGGGCAGTATTGGGGTATAGTTGGGGGCAGTATTGGATCTCAAATAAAATTACTCACTTATATCATGGCTGTTTGTGGGACATTACTAGGTGCTGTGTTCACCTGCAAAATACATTCCAAGTTCTCAAATTTACATTGGCATATGAACAGGACCTGGAAGGGCAGACAAGGCACTGTGGGCAGGGAGTCATCCCATTCAGTCCTGGTAACTCTGCAGCCAAAGCCCTAACTAACGGATAGGGAGTCCAAGCTGGACTTGCAGTGGGAATACTTGCCAGAGAGTGATATCAATGGTTTTCACTGGTTAGACTCTAACCATCATCCCAAAGCGCACTCTGGGGTCCCCAAGCTTTGACTCTTGGTAGTCTGTGCCCAATACCTTCTGGTATTAGGTAAGCAGAGTGCGTCCTGCCAGGGACAGAGTGTGACTTAGATTCATAGATTCATAGAATTTTACGGCACAAAAGGAGGCCATTCGGCCCATCTAGTCTGTGTCGGCTCTTTGAAAAGAGCGATTCAATCCCACTGCTCTGCCCGCTCCCCATAGCCTAATAGACCTGTTCTCCCTAAATAAAGATCTAATTCCCTTTTAAAAGTTGTTATCGAATCAGCCTCCACCACCTTTTCAGGCAATGCATTCCAGATTCGAACAACTCGCTGAGTGAAAAAATGTATCCTCAGCTCCCCTCAGCCTTGAAACTATTTTAAATCTGTGACCACGAGTCACAGATTCGCCCACGAGTGGAAATAGTTTTTCTCTATTTGCCCTGTCGAAACCCCTCATGATCTTATAAACCTCTATTAGGTCTCCCCTCAATCTTCTCTGCTCCAGAGAGAATAACCTTAGCCTATCTAGCCTCTCCTCATAGCTGAAGTCCCTCAATCCTGGCACCATCCTAGTAAATCTTCTTTGTACCCTTTCCAATGTCTTCACATCCTTTCTGTAGTGTGGTGACCAGAATTGAACACAGTACTCCAGCTGAGGCCTCACCAAAGTTTTATAGAGGTTAGTCAGCACTTCCTGACTTTTGTATTCTATACCCCTATTTATAAAGCCTAGTATCCCATATGCCTTCTTAACAGCCTTGTCTACCTGTCCTGCCACCTTCAACGAGTCACTAACACAAATCCCCAGGTCTCTCTGTTCCTTCACACCATTTAAAATTGTACTATCCAGCCTATATTTTCTCCCTTCATTTCTGCTCCCAAAATGCATCACCTCACACTTCTCTGTATTAAACTCCATCTGCCATGTGTCTGCCCACTTTACCAATTTGTCTATATCCTCTTGCAGATGGTTACTATCCTCCTCACTATTTACTATTCTCCCTAACTTAGTGTCATCTGCAAACTTGGAAACTGTACTCCCTACACCCAAGTCCAGATCATTGATGTAGATTACAAAGAGCAATGGTCCCCAAACCTATCCCTGGGGGACACCACTGCTCACTTCCCTCCAGTCTGAAAAACAGCCGCTCATTACAACTCTGTGCTTTCTTCTCCGTGATATCAGTGGAACTGTCAGTGTGGTTGGTGATGGGTTTTTGCGTGTCTGCCACACAGCTGAACGCAAGTACTTGCTTTATAATAATAATAATAAAAATAATCCTGGCATTTGATATCACGTTTTTCACATCTTCTAGACATCTCAAAGCGCTTCACAGAATATACTGTAAAGTGAATTGACTGTACATTTGTGGGCGAAACGCGGCAGCCAATTGCGCACAGCAGCGTCCCACAAACAGTCATGGATTCAAAATGACTAATTTTATTATTGTAGGTTTTTTGGAGGGATTATTATTAGGTGTGTGGAGTAAGGAAACTTGCCCAAGGTTTCGCCCTGACCTGCCTGGATTCAAACACAGGTCTCATGCTTGTAAGACGAGTGCTCTAACCACTGAGCTACAGGAGCAATGTTCTCGGCCCTGTGCTCTGTGCTGCCCGGTGGCCATGTACCTTTGACCTCTGCTGATTTCTCAGTGATCTCCTGATCGCTGCCTATCCTCACGTGTAGTACTGAGCTGACTACATCTGGCTGCAGGTTTGTGTCCTCTGCACTGGAGGCTGTGGTGGTTTGCTGCTCCTGTCTCTCCACATTCTCAGCCGCCTTCTCACCGTCCTCCTCCCTCTCAGCACGTTCTACAACAGCCACTTCATCAGAAAACAGACCTGCTCAGCCACGCCACAATATTGCCCCAACCACACCCCAATACTGCCCCAACTACACCCCAATACTGCCCCAACTACACCCCAATACTGTCCCTGCCACACCCAAATACTGTCCCAGCTACACCCCAATACTGCCCCAACTACACCCCTCACTGAGCCCCTCTCCCCCACACTGAGCCCCCTGACGCATTCCCCCACCCCCCCTCTCCCTGGCTCAGTACCGAGCTCCACCGCGGGCTCAAGGGCCTTCAGCCTGCCCTGCTCCTGCTCCTCCTGGATGGTGTTCAGCTCTTTGTAATAATCAGTCAGCTCGGCGGGCAGCCGCTCTCCAGCCTGGCGTGGTGGCAACAGCAGTGTGTTGTTTAGCCCGTAGCCCTTCAGTGCCTGCAGGACCTGTGGGAGAGAAGAGGAGGAAGGGATTGTAACAAGAGGGCCTTGAGGTACACAATTTGGCTGCCACGTTTCCCCCACAAATATACAGTCGGCTTTCCTGCTCTCCTTCTCCCTACCCCGACCCCTCCCCTTACCCTCTTTCCCCCCTTTTCTCCTAATCCCACTTCCATGACTGTTTGTGGGACACTGCTGTGCGCAATTTGGCTGCCGTGTTTTGCCCACAAATATACAGTCAATTTTCCTTGTCTTCTTCATCCTGCCCCGACCCCTCCCCACCTGCTCTTGTCCCTACCTAAGTGTCCAGTGCCTTGGGAAGTCCTCTCGACATGAAAGGCGCTATATAAATGTAAGGATGGATGGGTGGGTGGATGGGTGGATGGATGGATGTGGGTTTTGAAGGAGGAGAAGGAGGGGGTGTGGAGGTGGGACTGCTGGATGGAGTTCTAGAGGGTGAGGGCAGAGTGGCAGAAGGCCCACCTGTTAATGTGGGATAGGCAAGGTGGGGGACGTGAAGCAGGCCAGAGTCCCCTTAACAGAGGGAGCAGGGAGATTGGTAGGGGGTCAACTGGAAGGGAAGAAACACAAAGCATGACAGCCACCTCCCAGAGCCCCTCCACATAGCGTTACAATAATAACAGGCTTCAGACACTGTTTTGAAGTCAAAATAATAACAAAGGTTAATGAGAGAGAGGCACTATAGATTTGGTACAAGGAGGGATCTGTCTTATATAGACAAACAGATGTTTGGTAGGTCAGGGTACTAAGGGATACAGGGAGAAAGCAGGAAATCTGTATTTAAAGGATTAGTAGAGATACAGATCAGCCAAGATCAAATTAAATGACGGAACAGGCTCGAAGGGCTAATGGCCTTCTGTAGTAAGAGACACTCAGAAAGTGTTATGGAACTGATCACATTTGTAATAAAGAGTGAGAAAAGCTTAAGTGGGTGGCTTAGGGAACAGTGCCTGCGGGAAGCGTAAATAGGTAGACATTGGCCACCTATTATAAAGCTATAATAATAATACAGTACCTGCATTGATGCACTTTGCTTGTTTGTTGTTGTATTTGGTACCGTACCTCATCACATCATTACATGCCTATTTGGTTCTCAATTGAAAGCTAATGTGGAATCTGCTTGTAGAACCATGGTAATTTACAGCGCAGAAGAAAGCTATTGCTCTTTCAGTAGCCAGGCCCAGCCTCTCTGAAGCCTATCACTAACTCCTCTTTAGATTTTCTCTTTTCTTTCTTTTGGAATATCTTATTCCTGGTCCTCTCCTGGATTTAGCCGGGTCTGGGTTTGATGGGTCGACTGACCTCCTTCTGTGCTGTCAATGACTATGGCTAAAGCTATAGCAAACATCAACTGTCACTCCCAACCCATTATTGTTATCATATTGTGATTGCTCCAAACAAAGAGCTTTGGCTGTGCTTTCCCTGTGCCCCTCCCCCCGTGCCCCCTGTTCCCCCCCCCCCCCCCCCCCCCCCCGCACCACTCTGCCCCCAGTCCCCACCCACAATCACCCACCTTCTCCTCCTCCAGGTACAGCTCATCAAACTCCACAGAAAAGAACTCCACCGGGAAGTTACAGGGATTTCTCACAACCACCTGCATCTCCTCCCCAATGCTTTGTGGTAGGATGGGACCTAGCGTGAGTGAGGTGGGGGAGAACTGTAGCTTGGGCTCCAGCCCCCGACCGCTGGCTGTCAGCACCACATGCTGACTGCTCTGTGCAAAGCCCAGCATCAGCTGATGGGTGTAGAGTCTCTGTGGGTCAGAAACCAGTTCTCCATCAACATTTCTGAGGCAACAATCAAATAACCCTGAGCTGAGGTTACACCACACACAAGGTGACCTGTGGTTTAAACCACATTGGCCAGTGAGAGCTTCCCTCTCTCTGTGACTCCCATCAGAACAATGGCAATAACATTGGGACACAGCAACCTGTTAAAGGGTAATTCTCAGTCTGGAAGGTAATAATAAATCATTATTATTCTCAATAATAACTTATTTTTAAAATGTTGTGTTTGATACAGTGCCTGTCATATGGGAGGACGTCTCAATGCATATGAACACAAGAAATAGGAGCAGGAGTAGGCCCTTCAACCCTGCCCCGCCATTTCATAAGATCTTCTATCCTAATTCTATGTACCCGCCCTATCCCCATAATCCCTTACTCCTTCTATCCTATAGAAATCTATGAATCTCTGTCTGGAATATGTTCAAAAGACCATCTACAGCCTTCTGGGATAGAGAAATCCATAAATTCACTACCTTCTGAGAGAAGAAATGTTTCCTCAACTTTGTTTGAAAAGACTGACCCTTAATCCTGAGGCTTTGACCCCAAGATTTAGATTCTCCAACGAGGGGAAACAGTCTCCCACTGTCTACTCTGTCAATCTCTTAAGAATTTTGGGACGTCCTCCCGACTTAACAGGCGCTCTAGCAATGTAATTTTGTTGTTGTTATAGGTTTCTATAAAATCACCTCTAATTCTTCTATATTCTGGAGAATATAGGCCCAGATTACTCAACCTCTCCTCAGCTCAATCCCCTCATACCAAGATCCACCTAGTGAATCTACGTTGTATATAAGGTGAATCTAAGGCAAGTACATCCTTTCTTAAATAAGGAGACCAAAACTGTGCACAATATTTTAGGTGCGGTCCTATACAGTCACAGCAAGATTTCCCTACTCTTGTATTCTAACCCTTTTATAATGAACACAAACATGCCATTGGCCTTCCTAGTTACTTACTGTATCTGCAATACTAACTTTTTGTGACTGGTGTACAAGGACACCCAAATCCCTCTGAACACTAACACTATCTATTCTCTCCCCCTGTAGAAAATAATCCGCTTTTCTGTTTTTACTACCTAGGTGAATAACTTAATACTTCCCGACATCATACTCCATCTGCTACCTTCTTTCCCACTCACCTAGCCTATCTTAGGTAAGTTTTCAGTATTTTCAGTATCTTCTAATATAAAGACAGATGGAAAACATTTGTTTAGTGACTCTGCCGTTTCTTTATTCCCCATTATAATGATCATATTATATATATTATATTCTAATTTATCCTGTAAGGGACCCATATTTGCTTTTGTCAATCTCTTCCTCTTTATATACTTGTAAAAACTCTTAGTCTGTCTTTGTATCTCTAGCTCATTTCCTCTCGTATTCCATTTTCTCCCTCTTAATCAGTTTTTTGGTTTTGCTTTGCTGATCTCTGAAGCCCTCAGGTTTACAGCTCATTTGGGCACTATTATAGGCCTCTTCTTTAATTTTATACTTTCCTTAACTTCTCTAATTAGCCATGGTTGAACCACTCTTCCTGTGGAATTTTTATTTCGCAAGGGGATATGCATTCGCTGAGAATTATATAATATATCTTCTAATGTTTGCCATTGCTTGTCTACTATTATATATTTTTTCCCAGTCTATTTTAGCCAAATCGTCCCTCATACCTATAAAGTTGGCTTTATTTAAGTTTAACGCACATCACTGTAAAGTGTATTATTTTGGAGTGTATAAAGTTTAAAGTATATTTTGTAGGCAAAAGTAACAGCCAATTTCATGCAGCAACATGCCAAGAATAGCCATCAGGTAAATGAGCAGTTTAATCTGGGGGATTGTTGGCTAGGACACCAGGAGAAATTCCCTTCTCTTTTCCAATAGCGCCAACACTGGGATCTTTAACAACCGCCTGAACAGGCAGAGAGGTCCTTGGTTTAACATTTCATCCAAAGGACGGCACCTCCGACAGAGCAGCACTCCCTCCAGCATTGGAGTGTCGTCTGAGGCTCAGCTCACAGTCCTGATGTGGGCAGTATTATTAGGCGTGTGGAGTAAGGAAAGTTCCTTACTCCACACGCCCATGGTTCGCCCTGTTGGGAATTGAACCCACGTCTCTCTTGTGATGCAACCACTGAGCTACAGTACTCCACATGACGTGGTGACTTGATGAAGCTCACCTCCTCTTGTGGGCTGAATGACACCTGGACGTTGACTTTCTGTCCAGGCATCAGGACACTGCACGGGGGCATCACCACGAACACCGGGATCAGGGGATTCATTTCCTTGCGTAACTTCTGGCGCAGATGGAGGGGCAGAAACTTGTCAATCTGTCAAGGAGCGAACATAAGCAGCACATTCAGAGCAAACCAGCAAATACAACCAACGCTAAACTTTTATACCAACTTCACATCGAGAGCTCCTCCTCATCTCACAGCATCTCACAGCATCTCACAGCTCATCTCCCAGCATCTCTTGAGAGGCGCTGGGAGATGGTCTCTGTGACCATTACCTTTGGCTTCTCGATGCTGGTGTTGGTGATCGCCCACTCGCACGGCACCTCCAGGTGGTTAAACAGCTGCAGTGTTATAATACAGCACTGGCCACACAACACTGAGCCAAACTCCAGCAGGTCAGTGGACACTGTCAGCCCAGGCATGGTCACAATGGCACGCAGGAAGATGTTCACCTTGGTACCACCAATCACCTACAGAGGCAATGTGACATGTAACACAATACAATGACAATACAAATGGCAATTACATCTTTCATGTCGGTAGGGTGTCCATACCGCTGGACAGTCAGGGATTTGAACCAGAGTTGGCAATCAGGTAGGATGGATGTCAGGGAAGATAGGAGTGTGGCTGAAGGCTCGGTTAAAGAAGACAGTTTTTAGACACGCCTTGAAGGAGGCAAGGGAAGGAGTGAGGCAAAGAACTGTGTGACGGAGTTCCATAAGGTGGGGGTAGAGAGGCTGAACGCCCAGCCGATGGTGAGGCAGGCTGGGCATGGGATGTGAAGGCACCTTCAGATTTCATTACATTGCACACTTCCCAGGAGATGCAATAGCAGGACTGAGGGCTTATAGCTGACAGTGGTTATACTCACAGTGATGGGGAGCACCGCACTGACAGGCTCCAGGCTCAGGTTCGCACTCTTGGGGTCAAATGTTACTTCGAAAGTATCAGCCTCACAATAAGGCAGGTTCCTGACTCTGTGCAGCTCAGTGCTGAATCCTGCAATCAAACCCAGCTCAACAAGCAGCAAATCAACATCACAGCAATATTAATCTGTGATAAATACTGTGCCTAAAACATCCAAAAGCACTTCCCAGGATTTACTAGAAAGTAAATCTTTGTGTTTCATAGGCAAACATAGCAGCCATTTTACCGAGAGGAACTCCCTTCTCTTTCGAATGGTGCTCTGGGATATTTAATGCTCACCTAACTGGACATATTCACAGTCACTTTACACTTACATAGTTTACAGTAGCATCATAGAGGTTTACAACAACAAAATTACATTGGTGACATTGATGACATCCCAAGGCGCTGAATAATAATCCTTGCATTTGAGACGTCTTCTAGACGTCTCAAAGCGTTTCACATAATATACTGTAAAGTTAGTTGACTGTATATTTGTGGTCACAAAGCAGCAGCCAATTACACACAGCAGCGTCCCCACAAACAGTCGTGGAATGAAATGACCAATTTATTATTGTTGTTTTTTCTTGAGGGATTATTAACAGGCAAGTGGAGTAAGGAAACTTGCCCAAGGTTTTGCCCTGCCTAGAATTTAACATAGGTCTCTCGCTTGCGAGGGCTCCAATCACTGAGCTATGGCACTCATACAATGAGACAAAGATATTTCATGAAATGTGTGCCAGAAGCTGGCCAGGACCAGCCTGACCCTCTCACCTGTATTTTTCAGAGCATTACGATCAGTCTGAAAGGAAACTGGGAAAGGGCCTGTGTTTGTGATGGAGATGCTGTGTTTACTGACATTTCCAAAGATAATAAATCCAAAGTCCAGGATATATTCAGGTAAACAGGTACTGCAAAACAAACAGGATTTTCACAGCATCACATGACAGCCTCTGTAACACACCATCCTGCCCTCCCATCACAGGATTCTGTCTGTTATTCCACTGTTACACTATGGATCTCTCTCCCTCAATCCCTTTCCCTTTGCTCCCTCTCCCCACCTTCAGATCCTGCCTAAAGACCTTCCTTTGTGATTGTGTTTACAGTCTCCCCTCTGCCTCCCTCTCCCCCTGTCTCAGGATCAGACTGTCAAGCGCTCTGGGACGCTACCCTGCATAAAGAGCGCTGTGTAATTGCAAGTTGCTGTTGTTGTTCCAGCTCTGTGTAAAGAAATACTTCCTGGTTTCTGTGTAAACTTGCCCTTCCCAATTCTGAGCGTTGTCCTCTTGGAGAATGCCGACAGTGTTTAGTTTATTTTTTCAGTCCAATACAACTTCAAGCAGTAGGAGGTCATTTACCCATTCGATCAACCAGCGTACCTCCCTCACTCCCCGAGTCAGTCTGTATCCCCCTCATCCTCAAAACACTGAACAGTGAGGTCAGGGTATCAACATATGACAGTGAAACACGGCGCTATTCGCGCACAGCGGCATCCCACAAACAGTCATGGATTGAAATGACCAATTTTTTTTTAAAAAATCTACGGGTTATTATTAGGTTTGTGGAGTAAGGAAACTTGCCCAAGGTTTCACCCTGACACAGATAGAAGAATTATGATTATTGCGGGGGGGGTGGGGGGGTGGGGGGGGTTGCTCTGCAACAGTGGGAGGGTCAGGGCCTGTGAGGTAGGGAGGTGGCAGACAGTGGAGGTGGGGGAGGTCAGGGATAGTGAGGGGGTGAGGGACAGTAGAGGGAGGATGGTGGGTGTTGTCAGGGATAGTGGGGTGAGGGGGTGAGGGCAGTGTAGGGGTTGGTGTCAGGTTCAGTATTACCTGCTGAGGCGTTGGCACATCTGCTGAATGGCTGTGGACTCAGTGCTGGTCAGTGACTGTAGCTCCTCCTCTGCGTGCTCCTTAACCAGCAAACGCTCCATCTCCATCTGCAGCAGGATATCATACTGTGGCCAAACACACTGAGAGTTAGAGAGAGAGAAGGAGGGCAGAGAAATAAACAAACCCAATACGTAGGAAGCGAATGATGGGGGACAGTTAGGAGGGAGAGGTGAAGTGGCCAAGCTGAGGATCAGGAGAGAGGATTAACACACGGTCAGACTCGCAAGCTCTAACACTACACTGATAACCAGCAACACCAACATAATTACATTTGTATAGTGCCTTTCATGCCAGCAGCATGTCCCAAGGCACAGATCCGAGCTGAGGAAAGGGTTGGGAGGCGGGGGGGGAGGGTGGAGTTGCCAATGGGTCCATCAAAGAGGAGAGCCTTGAGGAGACACCTGAAGGAGGCCAGGGAGGGGCGGAGGGACTGCGGGATGGAATTCCAGAGGTTGGGGGCAGAGTGGCTGAAGGCTCCCCCGCCAATGGTGAGGCAGGTGGGTCAGGGGACGTGGAACAGGCCAGAGCCTGCTGAGCGGTGGGGGCGGGCAGGTTGGTAAGGGGATAGGAGGTCAACAAACCAAAGCAAGGTAGAATTACACAGAGTTACACCAACACAGGAGGCTGTTTGACCCATCGTGGCTGTGCTGATCTTTGAAAGTCTGTTTACCCCCCACCCCACCCCCTACATTGTCCTCTCTACATGAGTTCTCTCTGGACATAGAAACAGGAGGAGGCCATTCAGCCCCTCAAGCCTATTCCTCTTGTAGAAACAAGATCATGGCCGATCTGCACCTCAACTCCAATTAACCGCCCTTGCGGTTATATGTTGATACCCTGACCTAACAAATATCTATCCGGCAAGTCCCCTCTTGAAAACTAATATGGATTTAGCTCATCCAGTGCCCTGTGCTCAGGATTCTGTATCCTAACTACTGCCCAAGATACACAAACCTCCTAACTTCATAATTCACTGATTGACTAACTGTTAAATTGATGCCCTTTAGTGAGCTGTGAGAAAAAGTCTCCCTATTAATTCTCCAAACTCACAATGTTAAAAGACCTGCATCAGGTCAACCCTCAACCTGCTTTGTTCCAGCGGAAAAGATCCCCAGTTCCTCCAGTCTCCGCTCAAACCCCTCACCTTGGCTGCTCTCTCCCAGTATCCTGGCCAACAATTCCCTAAATACAATCAGTCACTCAATCCATGGGTTGTTTGTGGGTCAGCGCCGTGCGGAAATTGGCTGTACATTTCACCCACAAAATACTCACTTAATCGCCTTTACAGTGCATCCTGTGAAGCGCTTTGAGAACTTCTCAACATGTGATAAGGCGCTGTATCAAATCCAAGAATTATTAATATTAATAATAAATATGAGAATCAAATAATAGATCTAACAGGGTGGTTAGTGAGGACATTCTTCACACAGAGAATGGCGAGAATGTGGCCTCACTGCCGGAAGCTGTGGATGAAGCAAAAAGCACCAATGTATTTAATGTGGAGTCCGGCAGCTCAGTGGTTAGAGCACTCGCCTCGCAAGCGAGAGACCTGGGTTCCATTCCCGGGCAAGACAAATATCGGGCAAGTTTTCTTACTCCAGCCCGCTGTTTACCCAGCAGTAAATAGGAACCTGATTGTCAGTCGATTAGCAGATTGCTTTTTGAGAGTAATGATCCTTTCAAATTTTTAAAAAATCATAATGTGGTCACTCAATCCACAACTGTTTGTGGGACGCTGCTGCCGCAGGGCCGATGGGACAATATTTAGTGAATTCAATATATCCTGTGAAGTGCTTTGAGACACTTCAAAGTTGTGGTAAGGCACTATATCAAATGCAAGTATTATTATTATGAAGAGAAATTTGATGTGAAAGAGGAACTTGACATGAAGAGTATAAAGGTATTGAGGTGTATGGCGAGAGTAGGGGGGATGTGAGTTTGTGTTGCGTGGGCTGGTTGGGGTAATCAGGCTGTTTTAGTGCAGTAACTCGCTGTGACTTGCTCGCTATCTCGGTGCTGGGGGCGGGGGCAGTGTCAGACACTCACGCAGGAGGGGGATTCCTCAGGGGCTGACCCCATCTCCGCTGACACAGGCCGGCTGAACAGACACTGTTTCTCGGGATCGTTGTCAAGAGATTGTCTGGCTTGCAGCATCAGAGCCTCATACTTTGTATTCTCTGTTGGGAACAAGTGTGAAAGGGAAGCAGTTTATACTTAATGTCCATCTGCCTCAGCTCACTCCCTCGTCCCCTCCACTTCACATTGGTGGCCATGCCTTCAGCCACTATACCCACTCCTTCCTCACCTTCAAATCCAGCCTAAAGTCCTCACTCTCCCCCTGGCTCGGGGTCAGTCTCCCCACCCCTCTCTCCCCCTGGCTCCCACTACCCGGCACCTAGGGAGCTATATAAACGCCCATTGTTGTTGTTGTAGCTTCTCTCTCTGCCCTGGTCTGGTTTCCTCTCCTCTCTGCCCTGGTCTGGTTTCCTGTCCTCTCTGCTTCCAAACCCACCCGAGTGACCACTGTCCATGTCTGAGGCTGAGCAGTGAGTGTCAGCATCACAGCCAAGCCTGACTCTGCTCACCCATTGCCACACGCACATAAACACTTATAGGCACTCATACACACACTCACACACACACACACTCACATACAAACTCACACACACACTCACATACAAACTCACACACACACACACTCACACACAAACTCACACACACACACACTCACACACAAACTCACACACAAACTCACACACAGACTTATACACATTAACACACATTCACCCAAATTCATGGGCACTCACATATTCACACTCACACACACACTCACGCACTCACACACACAGAGCCAACAGAGGGACGAGGAGCAGGAAGCCTCTGATGTCCCCCCAGATTTCCCTATGGAATCAATGCTGGCCCGAGCCTCTCTGTCACTCCCAGGGCAGGGAGTGACTGTGTGATGGACGATGTCGGAGGTTGGGGCTGATGGGGTTAGTACCGGGAATGTTGCGCGGTAAATCCACATAGATCCGGGGAAACACGCCCTCTCCTGTCAGTGTGATGGTCTCCGCCTCAAAGTGTGAGATCTGGATCTCAAAGCTCTTGTGAAAGACCTCGGGCAGTGCGTGCAGGTAACACACCCTCAGCTTCTGCTCAGTGAAGGCTTTGACCTTACCCTAGAGAGAGAGAGTGAGACACACACACAAAAACTTCATGTCACACTGAGCCAAGACTCGGCTGGCGATCAGAGAGAACGGGCCACTGGGAGCAGAGATATCAGAACACACTGAAACTCACCACATGGGGAGGGTAGACACTGAGCAACAGAGATACACAGGGGCACTCAGGCACAGGGTCAGGCCATCCAGCCCATCTAGCCTGTTCCCCCAGTTTATGAGATCATAGTGCAAATTTTCTTTTTACTCCATTTTCCCACATGTCTGCCCACATTTGTGTGCCCTGGCCTCCCCACACACCTGCCACACACCTGGCCACACACCTGGCCACACACCTGGCCACACACCTGGCCATCCTCTCTAGCAACAGTCTGTGGTTTCTCTAAACCACCTTTGTTCAGAGATAGACAGGGACACATAGGTACAGTGACAGGCACACAGTGACAGTGACAATGCACTGACTATACTGACTGTGTACAGGGTGTAGTAACTGTGTACAGGGTGTAGTGACTATTTTGCTCAGGGCTTCTCTCGTCGCCTGTGATCAATCATCCAGCCTCACTGAAGCCTCAGGTCAAGAAACGCGCCCTAATGCAGTGGCCTCTTCCAACTTTAAATAGCAGCGCACCTCCCTAACTCAGCAAAGTTTTTGTTGTGCCCCACCCTCCTTCACCCTCAGCTCCACACACTCAGGTCCTCAGGTCCATACACACTCGGGGACTCGAGGCTCCAAAGCTCCGCAGCCCCCCAGCTAATGGTACATGCCCCCCAAGGGAGGTCCGCCCCACAGTTTGGAAGCCACTGCCCTAATGTGTCCCAGAGACTATGTCCTGATAACAGGAATTGGTGATCAGCCCCCGAAACACTGACCGACAGAGGAGTGGTGAACGGTGTTCCAGGCACTGGCCCCTCGCCCAGTCTCTGCTTGAGGTTCACAACCTCGAACTCAATCTCCACTTTCCCCGTGTTGCTCAGCGTGATCTCGGTCTCCGCCACCTGGTTAAACACCTGACACAGAGAACAGCATTTACACAGCAGTCCCCCCACCCTCCAACCCCATCAACCCACACAGTGACAGAGAGACACACGGTGAGCGAGAGAGAAGCAGAGACACACACAGTGAGAGAGATGGAGAGATAGAGATAGAGAGACACACAGTGAGAGACTGACACACACTGGGAGAGATAGAGTCAGAGAGAGACAAATGCAGCGAGAGAGATAGAGACAGAGAGCGAGACACGCGGTAAGGAGACTGACACACAGTGACAGAGAGACTGGCACAGATTGAAAGCAAGAGTGAGACGGCGTGACTGACACACAGTGAGAGAGAGAGAGAGTGACACACAGTCAGAGTGACATAGAGTGATAGCGAGATTCACACAGAGGCATGAATCCTCTCACCGTCTCTCCATAATTAATCTCTTTGGTGTTAAACCGTACTGTATGTAGGAGGCCTCTCCTGTCAGCAGGAGGCAGTAGTTGGGTCCCCCGTCCACCTGACACTGAGCCTTCACCTGACCCTTCACATTGGTGTGGCCATAAAACCTGAAGAACATTCGCTGAGACTCATAGGGATACAGAGTGCCGTACAGAGGCAGGATGTCAAACACCTAGAGAGAGAGAGGGCAACGTCAGAGAGAGACAGAGAGCTGGGGGGAGAGAGCAGGGAGAGGGGAGGGGAGAGAGTGGTGGAGGGAAAGCAGGGGGGGGGGGGGGGGAGAGAGAGTGGGGGGGAGAAAGTGGTGGGAGAGAGCAAGGAGGGGTGGGGGGACAAAGAGTGGGGGGAAGAGAGCAGGGGAGAGAGCAGGAGGGGGGGAGAGAGCGGGGGAGAGAGCAGGGAGGGGGGGAGAGAGCGGGGGATAGAGCAGGGAGGGGGGAGATAGTGGGGGGGAGAGAGAGCGGGGGGAGAGAGCAGGGTGGGGGAGAGAGAGTGTGGGGGAGAGAGCGGGGGGGAGAGAGTGTGGGGGAGAGCGCGGGGGGAGAAAGCAGGAGTGGGGGAGAGCGGGAGGCGGGAGAGAGCACGGAGAGAGGGGAAGGAGAGCGCGGGGGGAGAGTGAGAGTGGAGGGCATAGAGAGTAGGGGAGAAGGGAGGAGAAGAGAGTGGGTGGAGAGCGGGGGAGGGGGGGGGGGTAGTGTGTGGGAGGAGAGAGGGGAGAGAAAGAGCGGGGCGAGAGAGCAGAGAGCAGGGAGAGAGAGTGGGGGAGAGAGAGGTGGGGAGAGGGGGAGGGGGGGGAGAGGGGGAGGGGGGAGAGAGTGGGGGGAGAGAGCAGGGAGAGAGAGTGGGGGAGAGAGAGTGGTGGGAGAGAGCAGGGAGAGAGAGGGGGGGAGAGGGGGAGGGGGGGAGAGGGGGAGGGGGAGAGATGGGGGAGAGAGCAGGGAGAGAGGGGGATAGGGGGAGAGAGAGCAGCATCAGGCAGAGAGCATGGGGACAGAGAGATAGCAGGTGGGGGATGAGCAAATTGTGTAAGAACATAAGAATTTGCTGGTGAAAGAAGGTCCATCTGGTTCTCCTCCCACCAGCCTGCCAGTCACTGACATGTCGTTTCCCAAATTATGTACTGTTTCCCCAGATATTATTTTCTGGCAGAAATCAACCTAATTTGTTCTTGAAATAAAGAACATTTTCTAACTCTACTATCTATCTCGGTAGGGAGGCTATTCCATAGGTTTAATACTCGCTCACTCAAGCAGTGACTCCCGTAGATTTGTTCTGAATTGACACCCCTTCAATTTCAAAGAGATGTGGAGGGATCTGTAGCTCAGTGGTTAGAGCGCTCGCCTTGCAATCGGGAGGACCAGGGTGGGTTCGATTCCCCAGCAGAGCAAAAACTTGTGCAAGTTTCCTGACTCCCCACGCCGCTGTTTACCAGCAGTCAGCAGGAACCCGGTTATTAGTCGATTGGCAGATCAATCACATTCTGGGGGTAATAATTCCTTCAAAAAACATAATAATAATTTGGTCACTCAATCCACGATGGTTTGTGGGACACTGCTGTGGGACATTGTCAAGATAAACAGTCAATTCACTTTACAGTGCATTCTGTGAAGCGCTTTGAGACGTCTTGAAGACATGAAAAGGCGCAATCTCAAACGCAAGGGTTATCATGATTATTATCGAGGGAGCGGGCGGCAGAGAGTGTGTGTGCGGGGAGTGGGGGGAGGGGGTAAGGGGGTGGGGGGTGTATAAGGGGGAGAGAGTTGGTGACTATATTACAGTTACCTCCTCCACGCCAATCACCACAGTCTTGTCCATGTTGCTGCACACACAGCGATCAGGTTTCACACTGGCTTTCTTGATTTGTGACACAAACGAGACACCCAGAGACACAAATGGACAAACAGACATGGAGGGGAGGGAGTACAGGGTCCTCACTCTCTCTTTCTCTGCACCATGTTTTCAACCTCCCACCCATCCACCACCCAGCCAAACTCCCACCCACGGAACCACCAGCCACCCAACCTCCCACCCACTCAACCTCCCACCCAACCACCCACCCACCCAACCCCTCACCCACACAACCACCCACCCACCTACCCGCTCCACCAACCCACCCAATCACCCACCCAACCCCCCACCCACACAACCAACCCCCCCCCCCCCCCCCACCCACACAACCACCCACCCAACTCCCCCACCTACCCATGCAACCCACCCAACCCCCCACCCAACCCCCCCACCCACACAACCGGGTTGTGTGTCCATTGGCTACCTCCTGTCTTGTGGGTGTTGGAACGATAGGTTTCAAGGCTTCGATCATGGAGCCCATATTCTGGTCAAACACATTCTCCCCGCTGAGCTTCTCATCCCTGAGCGACTGCGTGCCCACCACTTTGGGGGAGGTCATCTCTCTGCGAATAATAATCTTTAATATTAATATCAATGTGATGGGTACAGAAACATCGAGTGGGCTATAGTGATATACGCTAATAATAGTGATTTATGGTGATATACATAGAGTGATGTAGCTGTGAGCAATTGGCTGCTGCATTTCACCCATGAATATACAAGCAGTTTACTTTACAGTATATTCTGTGAAGCGCTTTGTGACATATAGAAGATGTGAAAAGCACTATATCAAATGCAAGAATGATTATATTGACGACCCGCACCAAGCTCCATGACCACATCACTCCCACTCTCGCCCGGCTCCATTGGTTCCCCATCCCAAGAATTCAAGATCCTCGTCTTCACTTTCAAGGCCATTTCAAGGCCCTCCTATCTCTCCAACCTGCTGCCCCCTATGAACCTCCCCACCCACTCTGTTCAGTGGTCTCTGGCCTGCTCCATGTCCCTTGCTCGACCTGCCTACCCTTGGTGGATGGGCTTTCAGCCTCTCTGCCCCCACACTCTGGAACTCCATCCCACAGTCCCTTCGCCTCGCTTCCTCTCTTGCCTCCTTCAAGGCCAGTCTTAAAACGCTCCTCTTCGACTGTGCATTCTGCTGCCCTCCCAACTATCACCCTTCTCTCCTAACTCTCTCACTCCGCTCCCCACTACCCTTCCCATCTCCCCTGCGTGGGTCCCCATCTGACTGTTCAGCGCCTTGCAACGTCCTCCCGATGTGAAAGGCACTCTAGAAATGTCATTTTGTTGTTGTTGTTGTTGCGTATAGTGGAGTCCTGTAGCTCAGTGGTTAGAGCACTCTACTCACAAGCAAGAACCCTGGGCTCAATGCCTGGCAGGTCAGGGTGAAATTTTTAGGCAAGTTTTCTTACTCCACATGCCTGATAATAATCCCTCAAAAAAAAACAATAACACATTGGTCATTTCAATCCACGACTGTTAGTGGGGACGCTGCTGTGTGCAATTGGCTGCCGCGTTTCACCCACAAAACACAAAGTCCATCCACTTTACAGTATATTCAGTGAAGCTCTTTGAGACATATTAAAAAAATGCTATATCAAATGCAAAGATTATTATTATTCAGGTTCATCAATCTTTAAAAAGTAGCACACGGGGACAGAAGGTTAATCAGAAAAGCGAATGCAGTATGAAATTATAAAGGGATTTGACATGCTGAATAGTGAGCAACTGTTTCCTCTGGCCAGAGAATTGAAGACTAGATGTTTTAATGTTGCGTTTGCAGGGATTCCATTTCACAGTAAATCCTGATAAGGATCAAGGACAAAGACGTGATAAGACACTGTATCAAATATATTTTGCCCACAAATGTACAGTCAATTCACTTTACAGTATATTCTGTGAAGCGCTTTGAGACGTCGATAAGGTGTGAAAAGCGCTATATCAAATGCAAGGATTATTTTTATTATTTGTGGGCACAACAGCCAATTGTGCACAGCAGTGTCCCACAAACAGTCGTAGATTGAGTGACCAATTTATTTATTTTTAAGGGATTATTACCACTGGAAAAGTGATCCGTCAAACAATGAACAACAGGGTTCCTATTTACTGCTGGGTAAACAGGCATGTGGAATAAGGGAACTTGCCCAACATTTCTCCCAGCCTGGGAGGTATGCCTGAGCAGTGAGACATTAATACACATACAGTAAGCTTTGGATGGTGAGGCGAGTGCTCGAACCACTGATGTAGCTACAGGACACCACAAAATCATTGGCCACAGATTCCACTCGATGTTATGATCTCATCCATGGGCCAGAACATCGGGGGTTAAACCCATTTTCCTGTCACTCCTCACATCACTGCGAGGCTGTGTCAAGAGAGGAACTTCCCACTACACCATCAGAGAAGATCTCCCCACTACACCAGCAGAGAGGAACTTCCCACTACACCAGCAGAGAGGCCACGATCCCGGCCCTGATCCCACCTTTCCCGCTGCTTTAGGACCACCCGACCTGTTAGAGCTTTGGCTGCAGGGTTAACAGGAGCTGAGTGGGAGGATTCCCTGACCCCAGTGACACAGCGCCAATCCCCCACACACACCCATCCACACACACACACCTGTTGCTTTCCTTGTTGAGCATTTGCACCTCTGAGATGTAGGACTCACTGTCTGCAACATCAAACATCTGAGACACACTGGCCAACTTAGATTCTGAGAAACTGGGAGACACAGCAGAGAGTCAGGGCCAGCCACCACCCTCCCCACCAGCCCTGCTCCCCACCCCACACCCCAGCCCTGCCCCCACAAGGCTATATACCATGTATAACTATTGACTGTATGTACAGTGTATACATGTAAGTTGAGCTGTTGTCAGGTTGTCCTCTGCAGTGCCCTAGATCACGAGAGGTTGTTGACATGTTGTGTGCAGCCACTGCCTCTCCCACTGCAATGCCCACACAGCTCCTAACTGCAGCAGCTCAGAGAGACATTGAGTCTATCAGTCAGCTCTGCAGTCTGCCCAATACATTCCCCGTCACACATTTCAGCTGTAGCAAGCCCACCAGCCCTCCTGCCTGTCCCCTACTCTTCGATGGATCCATCAGCAACTCCTAATGCCCCCTTCCCTCCCCCCATGTCCTCAGATTGGGTCTGAAGCAGTGACTGTCCAGTGCCTTGGGACGTCCTCCTGACATGAAAGGCTCTGTACAAATGTAATTTTGTTGTTGTTGTTGCTCCCTGTCTCGACATGGCCTTTGAATGACCCACTTCCATTGTGTTTTGAACAATCCCATGAACAACAATAACAAAATGACACTTGTATAGAACCTTTCACATCAGGAGGACGTCCCAAGACCCTGGAAATGAAGTTGGTGTTGGGAGCCACGCGTGTGGATGAAATTTAATTCCTCACAAGGCGAGTGAAGAGGTTCCTCTGGACTGTGTCGCTTTTGCCATCAACAGAACCAACTGTACAAAAGAGTTTCCCTCTCTATCCTGTTTACTAACTGCCCCCCAATTACATCCCTTCTCAATCACCCCGCCATCTGTCGTTCCTCCCTTATATCCGCTCTATGACCAGTACAGCCTTCCACCACCTCCGCAATATTGCCAGACTACCTCACCCCCCACACCACCAAAACTCTCATCCACACCTTTATCACTTCCAGGCTCAATTATGGGAACTCTCTCCTCGTCGGTCTCCCCAGCTCCTCCCTTCTCAGGCTGCAGATCATTCAGAATTCTGCAGTTCATGTAGTCTCCTGCACCAGGCTTCCCGACCACATCACTCCCCCCATCGCCCGACTCCACTGGCTCCCCATCACCCAGAGGATCGAATTCAAGATCCTTGTACTCACCTATAAGGCCATTCACGGCCTTGCCCCCGCCTATCTCTCTGACCTACTGTCTCCCTATCAGCCTGTGCCCGCACCCTCCGTTCAGCAGCCTCAGGCCTGCTCCGCGTCCACCGCCCTAACCACCTGGACTAAGTGACCGGACTTTCAGTCTCTCTGCTCCCACACTGTGGAACTCCATCCCGCAATGCCTTCACCTCACTTCCTCCCTTTCCTCCTTCAAGGCCGGTCTCAAGACTTTCCTCTTCGACCACGCCTTCTGCTCCCCTCCTAACTCTTCCACCTTTCCTACTCTCCTTCTCCTTCCACCGACCCTTCCCCCATTGCTCGGGTCCCGACCAGACTGTTCAGCGCTTTGGGACATCCTCCCGACGTGAAAGGCGCATTATAAATTTAATTTTGTTGTTGTTGTTGTTCTATCTGGCCTGTCTATGTATATTGTCCCATACCCAGGGTGAGAAGGAACGAGGACAGATTTCTTGTTTGAATAACACACACAAGACATTGTCCTTCATGCCCCAGTCTCACAGCCCGTCTCATTCTGGACTCACAGGTTGTGGGCTCAAGCCCCAAGTCGAGACTTTAGGCTCACAGTCCAGGCTCACAGTCCAGGCTCAGAGATGCCGTCCTTCAGATAAGGCGGTAAACCCAGAGTATGAGAGAAAGAGTCAGAGAAAGAGAGTGAGAGAACGGTAGTGGGTGTGTCACAGAGAGAGTGTATCAGAGAGTGAGTGAGCGAGCAAGCGAGCAAGAGAAAGAGAGAGGGAAAGTAGTAGAGTCTAAGATGGAGAAAGAGTTGTGAGTGTGATAGAGTACAGCAGCACAGACATTTAGAGCCCAAGGTGTACAGGGCCCAGATTGACTATTTACTGAGCATTTCACCATTTTCAGAAACTGGCATATTTCCTAAATACAGCTCCAGCTGCTTTTAGAGGCTGGGATTCTGTGGATTCTCACAGTGAGAATAAAGCAAGGGAATGGGGTTAGAGTAGAGAGCTCCAGTGGGGGAGCGAGCACCAGCACAGACACGAGGTACTGAATTTCTGTGGCTCTAAGATTCTATCGCAAGACAATGTCATTTTAAAAACAGTTGCTGGAGAGCAGACAAATGCCAAGTCTCAGTCACACATCAAATGCACCAAAGGCCAGTGACAGGCCGGAAAGGACACATTAGCATGTGTCACTGTAAGGGATTGTTGCTGCCTGTGTGAGTGTGAGCGTGTGTGTTTGTGTTTATGTGCCAGCTCAATCACCGTCAGCGTCAGCCTGGCTCTGGGGTCGATGCCAGCCGCTCACACAATGGGGCGTGTGGTGAGGCTCACATGCTGACATTTCTGTCCCTCACACGCCTGTCACGGGCGGTGATTAATTTGCTCCTCTCTCCCTGGCGTCAGTTATCCTCACTATTGTTCGGCGATCTAACCACAACTGCGGGAACTACAGAACCCACCATTCCTGATCCCCTTGCCCAACAGTAAACCAGGGGCAAAATACGGCAGGAGCTGGAAACCTGGGATAGAAAGAAATTGAGTTAATATTCCAGGTCAATGACCAAAGTCGCTGGGAACACTCAGCAGGTCAGGCAGCATCTATGGAGAGAAGGGATTTGAATGTAAGGGCCTTTTTGGGCCTTTAGATTCAAATCCCTTCTCTCCAAAGATGCTGCCTGACCTGCTGAGTGTTCCCAGCGACTTCTGCTTTGATCCTAAGAACACAAGGCCATCGACCTGAAACGTTAACCCTCTTTCCTCTCCTATAGACGCTGACTGACCTGCTGAGTGTTTGCCGACCACTTCTATTTTTATTTCCCATCACCAGTCACACTGTTTTGCATCGGAAGTGCAGCCCAGGGGCAATAAATACTTTGTCATCCATTTACAACACCTCAGGGTAAACTGCAGCTTTCTGACTTGGGAGACAAGAGGGCTACCAACTGAGAGACTTCACCCGTGGAAGCCACAGTTCGTTCTGCTCTTTGCTATTCTTTGGATGAGAAACCAGATTCAGCGATACAGAGACACTGTGATGGTCCCTGTGCTGACAGTTGCTCACTTTTCCAGGGTTGATCTATATATTGTATAGTAGCCATGGGCAAGTCTACAGCTGGCAGCTTTGATGGACCCATCGGCAATTCCTAATGCCTCCCTTCCCTCCCACACACACCCCTCCCCCCACCCACCACCCCCTTGTCCCCAGCTCGGGTCTGAAACAGTGACTGTCCAGTAGGGTCCGGCGATCTATTGATATATCGGTTATATCCAATATAATTTTCATATCGATACGCTGATATAGACATTTTCAAAATATCGATATATCAAAAAATCGGAATGCGCGCGCACTGAACTACCAGACCCAGAATGCTCATCTCTATACACAATGCACAGACCGAGGTGCAAAGCTGCCATATTGTATTCATAGTCCTCGAATACAATATACAGATATGCAAGGGCTGGGGGGGGGGGGAGAGAGACGGGGGTGGGGGTAGGTGGGGGGAGAGAGATGGCGGGGGGGAGGGGAGGGACAGACGGGGGGGGGAGACGGGGTGGATGTGATGATAGCGAGAGAGAGAGATAGAGAGAGAGATAGAGAGATTGAGAGAGAGAGAGAGAGAGAGATAGAGAGAGATGGAGAGATGGATAGATAGATGGATAGATAGATGGATGGGGGGGATGTGAGAGAGGACAGAGACACAGACAGAAAAACACAGAGATGGAGAGTGTGAGAGACACAGAGAGAGAGAAATATTTACCTCCTGAGGAGATAGGCACCAAATGCGCGCGCACTTCGCGACGTGCGCGCATGCGCAGTATGAAAACCCCGAAAATATCGATATATCTCGATATGAGCCCATCGATATATCTAAATCGGAAAATTTCCATATTGACGGATCCTACTGTCCAGTGCCTCGAGACATCCTCCCGACATGAAAGGTGCTATACAAGTGTAATTTTGTGTAGGGCCCACCCCTCACCACCAGCAGCTTATCAACAACAACAAAATTACACTTGCAGGGCTATAGTGAGGGAGTGGGCCTGTGGAGGAGGTGAGGCTATATAGAGGGGTTGGGTCTATGGCAAAGGCCGGGCCTACCTGATGGTGTATTCCCAGTTGTTCACATAGAAGGTCCACTGGTACCTGACGAGCAGAGGGCTGGTGTTGGTCATTATCACATTGTGCACCATCTCAGTGTCATTCAGGATGCAGCCAAAGTTCACCTCCATGGGGTCAAACTGCAAGTTGGGGAAGTGCACCTCCCCCCTGAGCCCCACCCGGTCCACGTGTGGGTGCTCCAGGTAATGGATGGTCAGCGATTCCTCCGTGATCTGCGAGTGCAGGTCATCCTTGAACGAGGGGTCAAACTGGATCAACAGCTTGAGGGCCTGACCAATGCCCAGGCCAATGGTCTGTTTGGAAGAGGAAGAGGGAGAGTGACCAAAGCAGCCAATGCCCGTCATGCAATATCCCACACAATGTTATCTGACCGTTCTTGATTGTAGCCAGATCCTAATCCTGATCTCATCTGGATCATATATAGGTCATAGCCAAATCAGGATCCTCAGTATCTGTTGTTAATTTGAGGTCCCGGCTGCCGTGTGATTTAAGCAAGGCTTTCTCCTGTTTAGATCCCTCTCCTCATCCCACATTTGCTCCCGAAATCAAACCAATCAGCTGCTCATCCGATCGTTTGACCTGAGCGAGAGCTGGAGCATGGTCTCACTGAGGTTGAATTGGCTCCAAGGTGGTATTCCTGGCAACTGTCTGTCACAGTTGCTCCTATTTTATATCTTCGCCTTATATTAAAAGTGTCCTTATTTGTTTTTTATATTGTTGAAAGCTTCTAATAAGCCAGGGTGCTGTTAACAGCTTGCTGTTCACACTGTTGGAAAGGTTACACGTCGTGGAGCTGCCATGTACAGCTTAGGGAGTCAGTCACCTAACCAACAGGTCCATGCCTCCTTGGCCATCAGGTCTACACTTGGCAAAAATTTGGTGGCAAAAAGGAAGCGGGAGGAGACAGGGGGCGGAGCTACGGTGATACACTAGGAATTTGGCAGGAAAAATATCGGAAGATACATTCCAAAAGGAGCAGAATTTACATATAATAAACCAGGCCATCAAACTGATTACATACAGTCTGGCATAACTCCATCCAGGAGCAGTCCTGTAGCTCAGTGGTGAGAGCACTCACCTTCCACCTCACCCTGGCCTCCTTCAAGTCTCGCCTCAAGACTCTCCTCTTCGATGGACCCATCAGCAACTCCTAATCCCCCGCTTCCCTCCCCCCCACCCACCATGTCCTCAGCTCGGGTCTGAAGCAGTGACTGTCGAGTGACTTGGGACATCCTCCTGACGTGAAAGGCTCTGTCTTTACAAGTGTAATTTTGTTGTTGTTGTTGGCGTGAGACCTGGGTTTGAGTCCTAGCATGTCAGGGCAAAACCTTGAGCAACTTTCCTTACTCCACATTTCATGGTCATTTCAATCCACGACTGTTTGTGTGACACTGCAGTCCTCAATTGGCTGCTGCGTTTCGCCCACAAATATACAGTCAATTCACTTCACAATATATTCTGTGAAGCGCTTTGAGACGTCTAGAAGATGTGAAATATCAAATGACAGGATTATTATTATTATTATGATGATGCACTGCCCATCTGAGACCATCTGAAGACCCTGGTACTGCCGGTGCCTGCTAGCCAAGCCCTGCTCACTGCCGTCCCTCAGGTCACTGCAATAGAGACAAAGCAATTTTCTTCACCTTTGAAGTGGCGAACGTATCCTCCTCACTGTCGGGAATGAATACAAAGGGCCCGTTAGTGTTGAGCATCATGGTGACAGGCAGGAGGGAGACGTTTTTCATCCAAAGAGGTTTGTGATAAGGAGAAAGCACATCGGTCGGGAGCTGTGGAGAGCAAGAGAAACCACCAGATTTTACAATGGCAGCATTATTTTAGAACCGCTCCTTATTTTTAGAGTATTATTGAAGAAGTCTCTAAAATAGGAGGGTCAAGAGAGGATTTTCAGAAGGAATTTGATGAAGTTCCACATAAGAGGCTATTCTTAAAATGAATGCACATTGAATTGGAGGAAACCTGTGGCTGGTAAAATAATTGGAAGACCGGAGACAGAGAGGTGGGATAAATGGGATATTTCCAGCCTGGTGTCAGTAACCAGCGGTGTTCCTCAGGGATCTATGTTGTGCCCCAGTTTTTCACTCTCTATATTCTGGATGAAGGTGTAGAAGGGATTGTAACCAAGTTAGCAGATGTTACTGAGTTAGGAGATGTGGTAAGGTGTAAGGAGGCAGTGGATAATTGCAGAGGGATGGGGGATTACATTAAGGGAATGGGCAAAATTATGGCAAATGGAATCGGATGTGTCAAAGTAGGAGATAGTTCATTTTGGACCTAAGAATGCCGCATCAGACTACATACTTGACAGCAAAACACTTCAAGGGTTAATGAGCAAAAGCATCTTGGTGTTCTTGAAGTCCTGTACCTCAGTGGTTAGAGCAGTCACCTCACAAACAAGAGTCCTGGGTTTGACTCCCAGGAGGATGCAACATTGGACACGCTTCTGTTTACTTCGCAGTAAGTAGGAACCCAATTGTTAAGTCAATTGGTGGATCGTTTATCCAAGGGTAATAATTCCTTAATAATAATAATAAATTAAATTAAAATAATTAAAATAAATTAAATAAATTAGTAACTTAATCCATGTTTGTGGGATAATTGGCTGACATATTTCACCCAAAAAACAGGCAAATTAATCAAAAAGTCAAATGTAGTACAAAATTATAAAGAGAATTGACATGCTGAATAGTGAGCTACTGTTTCCTCTGGCGAGAGAATTGAGGACTAGATGTTTTGTGCCGAGTATGCCTACACGGTGACTCCACTTCACGGTAATAACTTCACAGTAATTCCTGTGAAGTTCTTTGAAATGTCCTTCCAATGTGCTAAGGCACTATATCAAAGCCAAGGATTATAGGCCTATATACCGATGCTGTTACCTTGTGTACAATGAAGTTGAGTTGCATGGTTGAGAATTCGATGATGGGGGTGATGAAATCGCAGTTGATCCTGAGCGATATGATCCTCTCTTTGCCTGGCGTGCCTCCGATCACAGCCTGGCACACCAGCTGTCCACTCACAGACTACACACACAACAGTACAGCGTCAAGTCAACAACAACAACAAAATGACACTTGTATAGCGCCTTTCACGTCAGGAGGACGTCCCACTCAGCCCATTCCATTACATCTGCACAGCTATAAATCAGGTAGAATTATAATAACTCCTAAAACTATTATAACATTCCCCTAGAAATTAGTTACTGCCCTCAACCATATGTTTATATACAAATATATAGAACGTATATATTTTGCCCACAAATATATAGCATTTTATACTTTATAAGCATTCCGTGAAGCGCTTTGAGACATCTAAATGATGTGAAAAGCGCTATATGAAATGCAAGGATTATTATGATGTTATTATTATAATACAACAACAACAACTTCGATTTATATAGCGCCCTCCACGCCAGACAGCATCTCAGAGCAGTTCACAATAATAACCTGTTCATGAAAGGCACTATATTAATGTAAATTGTATTGTATAACAGAATTATAACTGAAACTACACTAACTATGATAACTGTTAGAATATTTGCCTAAAATTGCAGTTATTACACCTTTTTTTGGTTAGCCAAATGTCTCACAAGCAGAAGTTTAAGAGTGTCTAAACCAAGCTGAGGTTTCCATGTATCCCACCCATACATGGAAACCCCACAGATAGATTGCTGGAATGGAAGGCGCACTTTCTCCCTGGAGGGACACATCCGGCTCATCTAATTCCAGAGAGTATTATGCAGAGGCATAATACTCCTTGTCCCCCGAATCCTCCATTCCACCATCGGTGGCCGTGCCTTCAGCCACTATGCCCCGAGGCTCTGGAACTCCCTTCCTCACTCCCCTCGCCTCCTCCCCTCCTTTCCTATTTTCAGGTCGCGCCTAAAGTCTTTTCTTTTTGACCGCCCTTTTTCCTCCTCCCCCTGGCTCGGCCTCGGGATCGGTTATTGTGAAGCGCTCTGAGACGTCATCCAGCGTGGAGGGCGCTGTATAAATCCAAGTTGTTGTTGCTGTTGCTGCTCGGGTGTGAAAGGCGGGTGTGAAGTGTTAGGATGATGATGATGACAGGGTTTGAGGCCTTACCCTGGGGATGTCGGAATGACCCTCCAGGGTGAGGATCGTGCTGCGGCCTGGAGCCAGGTCCATGCGGATGGGGCTGATTTTGAAGACGGGCAGGTACTGTCCCTGTGGCTGGGGAGCCAGGCGCTGTTTCATGTCGGCGATGGCTGGCAGCTGGTAGGGGATGGGTTTGAAGTTCGTGGGGAAACCCTCGGTGTTCCAGTACAGCTGGTGGTGCTGTCGGCCACGATTGGTCAGTTTGATCTGGTGAAGCCGTGAGGCAGAGCTGTGACCAGAGACAGGGGAGAGGTTACTGTGCACACGTTGTTTGCTATATCTGCTTATCAAACACACAGTCATTACACTTAGACTTTACAGTAAATTCTGTGTGGCGCGTTCAGACTCACTCCTCGGGTAAAAGGTGCTGTCTCAGTGTGAGGATTCTGATGAGGATTTGCTGCTGACATTGTGTGATTACTGAGCAGATTACCAGTGTACAAACCTCCACACAACTGCACAGCAGGGAAATACATCCCAGAGGTGTGAGCAGGCCAGCGCCCGCAGTGAAACCCACTCAGTAATTGTTGTTAATTTAACATCAACAATGATTGTATTTATATACTGCTCTCCACAGTAGCATCACAGACTGTCTGCTTAAATGCTTAATACACATACAAAGTAAATACACAGTCCCCTCACCCCCATTCTGACCCTTTGCCCACCTCCCCACTATTAATATCACAATTGTCTGTATCTTCACGTGTGGCCTTCTGAGACCATGTGTCCAGTCACAAGCAGAGAGCCCAGCAGCATGAGGAGGGAACAGAGGGAGAAGTCTGTTTGGGAATTTGGTGACAATGGGAATTGAGTGCAGAGGGGGGAGAGGTGCATAATTATAAAATATATAAAAGTTATATTAAAACAATATAAAAGATGTCTGGGATTATGTCAGGGCAGCTGAGACCAGTTACAATGTGAGCCGTGTGGGAGCTCCAGGGGCTGTATGTGTCCTGGACAAACACGTGTGTAGGAAGTGCCTCCGGCTGCTCGAGCTTGAGCTCAGGGTTTCTGAGTTGGACGAGAGGCTGGAGTCACTACACAGCGTATGGGAGGCTGAAGTGTTCATGGATGGAACGTTTCAGGAGGTGGTCAACCCACAGCTATAGAGGGTTCACAAAGAGAGTGACTGAGTGATCACCTGGCAAGATAGGAAGAGAGGACGGGCAGTGCAGAAATCCCCTTAGAGTGTGACTCTCACTCGGTACTGAATACTGGTGAGGGGGAAAACACCTCAGGGGAGGGGAGTCAATAGCAAATGGATGCACAGGGGGACACGGGGAAGAGTATCAATATAATTGTCATTGGGGACACAATGGTGACAGGAGCAGACAGGTGTTTCTGCAACCAGAGACGTGACTCTCACATGGCATGTTGCTGCCCTGGTGCCAGGGTTGAGGACATCACGGAACGGGTGCAAAACATTCTGGAGTGGGAAAGGGAACATCCAGAAGTCATGGTCCATGTTGGGATCCACAATGATGGGGAAAAAAGGGCTGAGATTCTACAGGGAGAGTATCAGGAGATACGGAGAAACCTAAAGAACAGGACCTCAAAGGTGGTGATCTCTGGATTACACCAGTGCCTCATGCAAGTGAATATCAAAACAGCCAGAACAAACACATGAATGCACGGCTGGAGAAATGGTGCAGAAATGAGGGCTTCAGGTTCCTGGATCATTGGGACCAGATCTGGGGCAGTTGGGATCTGTACAAGGTGGATGGGTTAACTGGAACAGGGCTGGGACCAATGACCTCACAGGGAGGTTGACTAGTCCTGTGGGGAAGGGTTTAAACTGATTTTGAGGGGGAAGGGAATCAGGATATAGCATCAGAGAGGACAAACAAGATACATAGAGGGCTGGGAGATATAAATAGCAATGTAATAAGGAGTAGTGAGGAAAAAGGAGGGTCTAGACAGGGGAGAAATGCACAGCAGACTCAGGCGGTCTTGGAGTGCAAGTGTGTAAATGCACCGAGTGTGACAAACAAGGTTGGTGAGCTGGAGGCTCAAGTTGCCACATGGGATTATGATGCAGTGTAAATAACGGAGACCTGGCTCAAACAAGGGCAGGAATGGGAGCTGAATATTCCTGGCTACAATGTGTTCAGGAGGGATATGAGGAGATCTAATGGAGGTTTCCAAAATCATGAGGGGATTCGATAGGATAAACTGTTTCCACTGGTGGGTGTATCAGTGACTCGGGGTCACAGATTTAAAATAGTTTCTAAAAGAAGCAGAGAGGAGAAATTATTTCACTCGGCGAGTTGTTCGAATGTGGAATGCATTGCCTGAAAAAGTGGTGGAGGCCGATTCAATAACATCTTTTAAGAGAGGGGTGGATGGTTATTTGGGGAGAATAGGTTTGAGGGGTTATGGATAAAGCCAGGGAGTAGGATTGACTTTGAATAGCTCTTTTCAAAAAGCCAGCACAGACTTGATGGGTCAAATGGTCTCCTTTTGTGCTGAAAAATTCTAGGATTCTATGATAGGGAAGGAAAAAAGTGAGGGGCTGTCAATATTGATTAAAGACACGGTTATGGCCTTAGAAAGGGACAATGTGCTAGAGGATCTAAAAACCAAATCTATTTGGTTAGAGTTAAGGAGCAGAACAGGAGCTGTTACTCGGATAGGTGTTTACTATAGACCACCAAATAGTGGGAAGGAGATAGATGAGCAGATCTGCAAGCAGATTTCAGATAGATGCAAAGCCAATCGAGTAGTGATAATGGGGGACTTCAATGATCCCAACATAGACTGGCAAAGTAACAGTGTAAAGGGCATGGAGGGGGAGGAATTCCTGAAATGTGTGCAGGATAATGTTCTGGCTCCATATATTTCTAGCCCAATAAGGAAAGAAGCAGTGCTGCATCTACTTCTGGGAAAGGAAGTGGGGCAAGTGGAGCAGATATGATTCAATAACAACTTTTAAGAGAAAAATAGGTCATTATTTGGGGAGAACAGGTTTGCAGGGCTATGAGGAGATATTGAGGGAATGGGATTAATTTGGACACCTCTTTTCTAAAAACCGGCACAGAGACAATGGACTGAATGGCATCCTGTACTGTATAATACTATAATTCTATGATTCTCGCCCCAGCCCACCCCCTGTTTAAGTGACTGTTTCCTAGCCTGGTCTCTGCAGTCTCATTATCAACCAGGAACTCTCCCCATTTCCGTAACAAGGAAATTGTTGGTTTTCTCTGGCCTGAAAGCAGAGAAGCTGAGACTTGCCTGAATACTGCTCCCAGATTCAGCACCTCCCCAAAGGGCACGTCACCAACAATAGTAGTGCCTATGCCACAGGCCCTCACATTGATGATCTGCATGTGACTGTCCTCGATTCTCAAGTGCATTTTGTCCTCAAAGCGCACCGTGTCATTCAAATGTGCAAAGATGGTTATTGTCATCTCAGTCAGAGGCGGAATCACTCCTTCCTTGGGTTCCACGTGCCACTTGGAATGTTGCATAACCTAAAAGGCAAGCAAGAGTGAAAAACCCAATACCATCTGGCAGAACCATCTCCAGCCACCAGTCAAAAACAACAAATAACATTTACACAGCGCCTTCCACATCAGTTTGATGTCCTAAGGCGCTGGACAGTCAGAGATTTGGACCCAAGCTTGGGGTTAGGATCAGGAGGGGTGGAGGGCAGGGAGGATTGGGGGTAGGAGGGTGACCAAAGGCACAGTTAAAGAAGAGGGTCTTGAGATGGGTCTTGATGGAGAGAGCGAGATACAGAGGGTGGAGACAGAGAGGCTGAAGGCTTGAACACCAGCAGAGTGGGCAGGAGTTGAGGGTAGAGAGGGCACACTCTTCCCACAAGATAGACCATCCTCAGTGTTGTCCAGTCAAGTTATCAGTAACCATCAAAGAAAAGAACCCTACATTGTAAACAATGGAGATGGAATTCTAGAAAGAGGGCAGTATGGCTGAAGGTCTGAGTGCCGATGCTAGCAAGGATAGAGCAGGGGACATGAGGCAGGACAGGACTGAACCAGGGGGATAGCCACGCCCCACCCAGACCGACCCATCGTTCTTCACACTACGTCATATCTCCAGCTCTCTGAGGCAGCACCGGGAGTAATGGGAAGAGAGGCAGAGGGGAGCTAAGGGGCAATGGTGTAGGAATGGACATTTGGTCGTTGCCTGTCCACCATAGGTTGGTGGCCAAATGTCCATTCCGAGCTACACCACTGCACTCAGCAGAGGGAACAGCCGGTTTGGTATAATTTGAACGGGTCACGTTGTGGGGAGGGGGATTTAAAGGTGAGAATGAAGATTTTGAACTTGATCTGCTGGTGGATGGGGAGGTGGGGAGCCAGATGGGTGGGTTGAGTGGGAACCTGGTACAGGAGAGGACATAATCTGCAAAGTTCAGGATAATCTGCAGCTTGGGTATGGAAGTGCTGGGAAGTCTGACAAACTGAGTGTTGGTTGTGGTCAAGCCTGAACGTAATAAACTTGTGGATGAGGGTCCCGGTCAACACTGTAAAATGCTTTGAGACATCCTCCAGATGTGAAAGGTACCATATAACGTTTTGCGGTCGTGCCTTGGTTAATGCTGAGCAAGGAGAAGGGGGAAGGTGACCAAAAGCACGGTTGAAGAGGTAAGTTGTAAAGCTAGATAAAGGGGTGTGGGTGAAAGGGTTCATGTTGGAGGAGAGGAGATAGAGAGTGTCAGAGGTGAGGGAGCATGGTGGCTGAAGGTGGTGTGGAGGGAGGGATTATGGGATGTGCTTCAGGTCTGTGTTGGCTGAGTGATGGGGAGGGCATGAGCAGGTTAGAGAAGATGGGTGTCTGGGCGTGAAGGGATTTGTAGCTGAAGGCCAGGAGTTTGAAGGTAATCCTTTTGGAGATGGGGAGCCTGGCAAGGATATCTGTAATAATTACAGTAATATTACTTTGATCACTCAACCAATGACTGTTTGTGGGACACTGCTGTGTGTATTTGCCGCATTTCATCCACAAAATATGCCGTCAATTCACTTTACAGAATATTCTGTAAAGTGCTTTGAGACATCTGGTACATGTGATGAGGTACTATATCAAACGCAAGGATTATTTTTTATTATAGTAAACAAACAACAAAAAAATTACATTTACAGAGCACCTTTCATGTCGGGAGAACGTCCCAAGGTGCTGCAGGTAACATCAAACTGAAGAAAAAAAGCTCCTCCACAACACAGATATAAGTGTAATTACACTGGAACTGAGGATGGCTCTAATCTTATCTGAGTGACTCTATTTCTCTTAAACTCCCATCTGCCTCATTCCCACAATTTACTCCACATTTAAAACACTCAGTTGGATTGTAGCCAAGTAATCACTCCCAGGCAGCTATCGTTCCACATAAAAACACTTCCCGACTAAGACTGGGTGTAATCACTGTCCAGTCAACGTTAGTTTGTGAACAGTAACCACTCCTGTTGCTCAGAGTCACCCAGGTATCAAAGAACCCAATGCTTTCTGCTGAGGACACCTCAATCGGGGGTAATTAGTATCTGTGGCAACAAAAAATAGGAACAAACCCAGGCTCTAACTATAACACTGTGTAAATGAGACTCAATGTAAACCCACAACATTAAGTACCACAGCAGTAAAAAGAGAGGACACAGGTTAGAGTTGCAAAGGACAGACACCAGGATGTTTCTCTTTACCCAGAGGGTAATTACAACAACAGCAACAAAATCATACTTGTATAGCGCCTTTCACATCAGGAGGACATCCCAAGGCACTGGACAGTCCTTGTTTCAGACCCGAGCTGGGGTCGGGATCAGGGTGCGTGGAGGGACGGGAAAGGAAGTGGGGTGTCCGGTGACTCTGTCAAAGAGGAGGATCTTGAGGAGGGACTTGAAGGAGGCCAGCGAAGGGGCAAGGCAGAAGGATTGCGGGATGGAATGCAGAGGGAGGGTGAGGCAAATCCATGGAGACTTAAAAGGTGAGGACCAGGATCTTGAATTGAATCTTTTGTGTGATGGGGAACCAATGGAGTAGGGAGCGAATGGGTGAGATGGGGTCACATAGCGGAAGAGGACATGGGTTGCCGAGTTCTGCTTGATCTGAAAGGAGGAATTAGGAAGGCTGACAAGTAGGGCATTGGTGTAGTCCAGCCTGGACGTGATTAAGGGGAGTGGGCAAGTAGGTAGCAGATGGAATTCAATGTTAGCAAGTGTGAAATTATTCACCTAGGTAGCAAGAATAAAAGAATACATTACTTTCTAGAGGGGGAGAAGTTAGATAGTGTTAGTGTTCACAGGGATTTGGGTGTCCTTGTACACCAGTCCCAAAAAGTTGGTTTGCAGGTGCAGAAAGCAACTAAGAAGGCGAACGGCATGTTAGCGTTCATTTCAAAAGGTTTAGAGTACAAGAGTAGGGAAGTCTTGCTGCAACTGTATAGGGCTTTGGTGAGATCGCACCTAGAGTATTGTGTGCAGTTTTGGTCTCACTTAAAAAAGGACATACTTGCCTTACGGTGGGTGCAGCGTAGATTCACTAGGTTAGTTACTGGGATGAGGGGACTGACCTATGAGGATAGGTTGAATAAACTAGGGTTGTATTCTCTAGAGTACAGAGGAATTAGGGGGGATCTTATTGAAACATATAAGATTCTTAAAGGGCTAGATAAAGTAGGCACTGAGGGACTGTTTCCCCTGGTAGGAGAATCTATAACCAGGGGTCACAGTCTTAAAATTAAGGGTCAGCCTTTTAGAACAGAGTCGAAGAAACATTTCTTCACTCAGAGGGTAGTGAATTTATGGAATTCACTACCCCAGAAGGCTGTAGATGCTCAGTCCTTGAACATTTTCAAGGCTGAGACTGATAGATTTTTGAAGAATAGAGGGATTAGGGGATATGGGGATAGGGCAGGTAATCAGAGTTCGGTCAGAAGATCAGCCATGATCTTATTGAATGGCGGAGCAGGCTCGAAGGGCCGAATGGCCTACTCCTGCTCCTAATTCTTATGTTCTTATGTTCTTAAGCCACGAATAAGAGTTTCAGCGACCTGAGGGGTGAGATAGTGGCAGAGTCGGGCAATGTTGCGGAGGTGAGGGAAGGCAGAGCTAGTCATAGTATAGATGTGGTGGAGAAAAGACAGGTGAGGATCGATCAAGACACCTAGGTTCCTGACTGGCTTGGTGAGGTGGGTGTGCAACCATGGAGGTTGAGGCTGCCAGTGCCTGAGGTGTAGAGGGTCAATCAGGAGGGCCTCGGTCTTGTTGACGTTCAACTGTGGAAAGTTAGCTCTCATGCACGGCTTGATGTCTGACAGCCAGTTTGTCAGGACAGCAGTGATCCTGGAGTCGAGGGTAGCGGCAGAGAGATAGAGTTGGGTGTCATCCCCACACATGTGGAAGTTGATCCCATTTCTGCGGATGATGGGAAGGATAAACTCTAAGGTGAAGGGACTGTGTATTTTGTGGGTGAAACGCAGCAACCATTTAGCGCACAACAGCCATGGAGTGAGAGACCCTTTTTTTATTTTGGGGGGATTCCTGGCCAGGACATTAGGAGAAACTCCCTTCTCTGTACAAATAGCACCATGAGATGCTTAGCCCTGTTCACAGCATGGAAAATGCCCTGGTCAAGGTCACTAATGACATCTTAACCGACTGCGAGCAGGGCTCCCACTGCCTCCTTGTACTCCTTGACCTGTCTGCTGCGTTCAACACAGTCGATCACACCATCCTCCTCCAACGTCTTTCCTCCCACCTCAACCTTCAAGGCACAGTCCTTGACTGGTTCCATTCCTACCTGACCCACCGTTTACACTTTGTATCTTCCAACGGTTTCTCCTCATACCCCCGCACAGTTTCTCACGGCGTCCCCCAGGGCTCTGTCCTCGGCCCCCTCCTTTTCACCATTTACACGCTCCCTCTGGGCGATGTCATCCGCAAACATGGGGTAAAATTCCACATGTATGCGGACGACACCCAACTGTACCTTTTTGCCTCATCCCTCAACCCCCAGACCATCGATGTTCTGACAGCATGTCTGTCTGACATCAAGTCCTGGACGAGGGACAACTTCCTCCAATTGAACGTGAGTAAGACCGAGGCCCTCCTGATTGGCTCAAGCCAGCGCCTCCGCACATCGGGCCCTGCCAGCCTCAACATCCAAGGCTGCACTCTCCACCTCACAAAGCCAGTCAGGAACCTCGGCATCACGTTCGACCATAAGCTTTTCTTCCTCCCCCACATCTGTGCCTTGACCGCCACCGCTTATTTCCACCTACGCAACATTGCCAGGCTCCGCAACTATCTCACCCCCGCGCTGCCGAAACACTCGTGCACGCGTACATCACCTCACGGCTGGACTACGGAAACTCTCTCCTCGTCGGCCTCCCCAGCTCCTCCATTCACAGGCTGCAGGTCATCCCAAACTCTGCAGCCCGTGTACTATCCCGCACCCGCCTCCGCGACCACATAACCCCCACCCTCGCCCGTCTCCACTGGCTCCCCATCCTCCAGAGGATCGAGTTCAAGATCCTCGTCATCACCTTCAAGGCCTTACACGGCCTTGCCCCACCCTACTTAACCAAAATTACTCTCCCCCTATAAGCCCACCCAGACTCTCTGTTCAGCAGGAATTGGCCTGCTCCAAGCCCCCCGCCTGAACCTCCCCACCATCGGAGGCCGGGCCTTCAGCCTCTCCGCTCCCACCCCGTGGAATTCCATCCCCCAGTCCCTCCGCTTTGTTTCTTCCATTTCCTCTTTCAAGGCCGGTTTGAAGACTCTCCTCTTCGATCGTGCCTTTTGTTCCCCCCCGAACCTTTCGACCTCCCCTACGTGTTTTACCCCTTCCCGAACACTCCCCTCCCAGCTCGGGTCACACGCCTCCTGTGCAGCGCCTTGGGACGTCCTCCCGACGTGAAAGGCGCTTTATAAGTTTAAATTGTTGTTGTTGTTGTTGTTGTTTAATATCCACCTGAACGGTAGATAAGACCTCAGTTTAACATCTCACCTGAGGGCCGCACCCCCAACAATGCAACACGCCCTAGCCCATTGACACCCTACTAGAGTGTCAGCTTAGTCTGGGATTTCACGTCCTGACGTAGGGCTTGAACCCACGACTTTCTGACTCAAACGCAGCAGTGCAACCACTGCACTAATTCACAACAATCTTGTGATGGTGTGAATAACATGGGGCAGTGGAGAGGGTAGATGAGCAGATGAACAATCTACCTGGAAAGGGTTGATGAGTTCAGATACTCCAGGCTTGGGTAGAGGAGTATAAATGGTCAGTGGGAGGGAGAGGAAACCCAGAATATTATTTTGAAAAACAATGGGTCAGTCAGGACTCTGATGATCACATTTAGGGTGAAGACCAGGAAGTATTTCTGTACATAGGAGGGAATCAGCAGCTGGAGGGGGCATTACTCAAAAGAGGGGATTAGAGTGGTGGGGAGAGAGGAGTGTGGGAGAGGGATGTGGGAGAGGGGGAGAGGAGAGAGAAAGAATGTGGCTTGGGAGAGGGAGTATAAACACAGGCACAGCATTGTTGGGTTGGATGCCCTGTTTCTGTGCTGTACCGTTTCACCTTCTAACAACAAAATTGCCTCTCTGATCATCTCCACTCCTCTCTAACCATCTCCATCCCTCTCTGATCATCTCCACCCCTCTCTGATCCCAACCTACAGCTTGGATTCAAGTCCCTCATTGATGGGCGAATGGCTACGCTGTAATATTCTCTGATTCTAAACCTGTGAAATAGAATCATGGAACATTACAGCACAAAAGGAGGCCATTGTGCCCATCGTGACAATGCCAGCTTTTTGGAAGAGGTAGCCAATCAGTCCCACTCCCTCATTCTTTTCCTACACACTCTTAAATAATACTCCCTCAAAAAAATAATAAACTGGTCATTTTCAATCCACGACTGTTTGTGGGACGCAGATGTGCGCAATTGGCTGCCACATTTTGCTCACAAATATACAGTTAATCCACTTTATATTATAGTCTGTGAAACGCTTTGAGTCGTCTGGAAGATGTGAAAAGTGCTATATCAAATGCCAGAATTATTATTATTGCTTATGTAATTCTGTTTTATTGCTAGATTTATTCAGGGAGAATAGACTGTGTCACATACTTTACAGACTGGGCTCAAAGGCTCAATGTATTTATCACAGAAGATACTTAGTGAGTATCAGTCTGGCTCAGTTGGTATCACTCTTGCCTCTGAGTAAGGAGGTGTAGGTTCAAACCCAATGATGGAACCCATATAATTTGATGCGATCATATGATCCAACACAGACTGATGTCTTTCAAATAAAACATTAAAACTGCTGACCATCTGCCTGTTTAGATGGACGCTAAAGCTCTCAAACGCTATTCAAAAAGAGAAGAGTTTCTCTCTGCCGGTGTCCTGGCCAACAATTCCCCAAATAAAAACAGTCACTGTCGTGGATTGACTGACCAAATATAAGGATTGTGGAAGTAACCTTTCCCAACATTCTCAGCATTCCAGAGATATGGATTGCCGTCAGCTCACCCAGATCTCTGCACTGTTACACTCTGGCCACCATCCAAACATCCATTTAGTTCATATTGTGTTGATTCTGAAATCATTGCCTTTCCTATCGGCCTGAAGGAGCTTTGCATCTACTTATCGGTGCTAACCATGGCTCAGGGCACAGCATGATACTGGGCGCAATGTGGCACAACATAGCACAGGGCAGAGCAGAGTTCAGGGGGCACAGGGCAGGGGGCACAGGGCAATGGGCGTGGCACAGAGCACAGGCCTGCACTTCGCTCTGCACTTTGCCACTTTAGGTCTATAAATAATGGGAGTGAAGGTTTAAATTATAAATCACTTTACACTGGAGCTGCAGGTATGGCAATCCACACCCCATGTATTATTAACACTATCACAGACTGACCTGGGAACTGAGGCCAGTGGACAACAATTGTTGTTGTAGCCTTTACTGATGGAAGTTCACCCAGAGGAACAGTCCCTCATTGAAATTCACTGATAGGTTTATCTGGTGTGAATGTCATTCTGTCACAGATTGGTTGCTGTCTCTGCTTTGCTTATTTAACTGTGTCTCTAGTTCAGAGTAACTGATTGTCTAAAGCCTCGATCTCCATACAGTGTAGTAGGGTCTGTCGATATGGAAATTTTCCAATATCAATATATCGGTGGGCTCATATCGATATTTACCGATATATCGATATCACCAGGTTTTTTAATCCTGTGTATGCGCGCGCATTCGGAGGTGCGCTCGCATTCGGAGGTGCATGCGTATTCGGAGGTGCGTGCGTATTCAGAGGTGCGCGCGTATTCCGGTGTGCCCGTGTATTCCGGTGTGCGCGCGCATTCCAATATGCGTGCTCTAGGCCCAATGCCAGCGACAAGGTAAATTGAAAAAGTTTTATAATATACTGATATAACCGATATATCGCCGGACACTACAGTGTAGTAATAATAATATCATAATAACCTTTACATTTGATATCGTGTTTTTCACGTCTTCTAGAAATACTATATACAATATACTGTAAAGTGAATTGACTGTGTATTTGTGGGCAAAACTTGGCAGCCAATTGCGCACAGTAGCATCCCCACAAACAGTCGTGGATTGAAATTATCAATTTTTTTTTAGGGATTATTATTAGGCGTGTGGAGGAAGGAAACTTGCCCATGTTTTGCCCTGTGGGAATCAAACCCAGGTCTCCCACTTGCTAGGCGAGTGCTCTAACAACTGAGCTACAGGTCTCAATAAACATTGATAGGTTACTCTTTTGTTGTGTTGTACTCTGGTGTATAAAAAAAATTCTCCCCTCTGGTTCTTTTGCCAGTTATCTTGAATGTAGATGCTCTGGTTACCGATCCACCCAGCAGAGTAAATCATTTCTCCCGATCTACTCTAACAAATCCTCTTAATGTTGAATACTTCTATTAAATCTCCCCTTAACCTTCTCTGCTCCAAGGAGAACAATCCCAGCTTCTCTAGTCTCTCCACATAACTGAAGTCCCTCATCCCTGGTAAATCTCCTCTGCACCCTCTCTAATATCCTTCCTATTATGTTATTACAGGAAACATGGCAATGTTTAATAAGGTACTATTATGTGGCATTACAAACATAATTTATATTTCAGTATATAGCACCTTACATGGCACCTTTCTCCCAACCTGACTGTTCAGTGCCTTGGGACATCCTCCCAACTTGAAAGGCACTCTATAAATGTAATTTTGTTGTTGTTGTTGATGTTGGAAGCACTTCCCCAAATACTTAACAACATTGCTTGAGCACCTGATAATGTGGGAACTAAGGGAGGTGGGTGGTGGGGTGATGACTGAAAACACAGTGAAAGAGGAATGGGCCTTGTAATGGACTTTGAACAAGGCGAGGGATAGAGGGAGTAAGTCAGAAGGACGCCTAGATGGAGTTCCAGTGATAGAGGGCAGAAAGGCTTTAAGGTTGGGCGGGTGAATCTGAATGAAGGGAACAGCCAGCTTAGCAGACATCGATTACAGAGGTTGGATGAGGCAAGAATGTAGATGGATTTAAAGGTGACGACAAGGATCTTCAACTCAATTTGTGGGGATGGGGAGCCAATGAAGCTGGGCGCGGTTGTGGACTCATGGAACCTATTGTGTGCAGTAAACAAGCTCCTGAGTTCTAGATGGTCTAATTAGTCTAAATATAACCTGTTGTTTATGACTGGTTACTATTATTGGTGATATTTAGTATTGGCTGTAAATGGACTTACCATCTGGGTTGTGAAGTTGGCTGGGATGAGTGACTCGTTGGAAAGGTGGATGGTTCTGGGAATGTTGCTGAGGACCTGAATCTTACCCCAGTCAATCTTCATTGGGGTGACATGGACCACTGGCCCCTCACCCATAATGGTCAAGAGAACCGTCTGCTCAGAGAGAGAGAGAGAGAGAGCATCAGAGGGTCACTGGCAACACACCTAGTCAGAGAGACAAATGGTGGGACTGCGAGAGGATTCAGGAATTGCAAACCCTGCCTGTTTCAAGTAGTGTTTCCCCTCCCACAACCACCACCCCCACCACCCCCCCACCCCACTCCTCCAGGCTCCCCTCTGGAATACCGATCTCAGAGGAGAATCTGCCGGACCCTCCTTTAGTCAGAATCTATGACAGTCAGGCATGGGATGGGCAGAGTGCTGGAAGATCAGTGCCAGTCACAGCCACATACCTGTTGGATTTCAAATTCACAAACCCTGCAGGCTGGACCTTATGATGACAGGGCAACAAACATAGACAGTGAATGTAACAGACGGTGCGTTGGGGTAAACTGCTGTGCGTTGGGGTAACTGTGCATTGAGTGCGCGTTGGGGTAACTGCTGGAGTCAAACCAGATAAACCCACATAGCTTGGCCATTGAGAGTGTTTGGCAAGCTGCTGCTTGTCCAGCCAGGGTCACTACCCAGTAGGTTGTGGCTACGATTAACACATACAATGATGGGCTTCCCCCCTCTCAATTAGAACATTTTTTATCCCTGTCTTTATAAACATCCCACTCACGATGGAAGCTTGAGTTTGGCCCAAGATGAAGATCTCAGCGTTCACTGTCTGTCTGCCCAGCTGCTGTGCCTCCACCTGGAAAGGGATCTGCAGGCTGGACAGGGGCTCCACAATACCATATGGTTCAGGGCTGGAGTACAGGAGTTCAGGATTTTCCGTACTGTCCTGTGAGAAATAAAGCAGGAATATTAACCTTGGGAATGAACCCAGCTCATTGTGAGGACCACTGTCACTGACAGTCACACGCAGGTGGCAAAGAAACTATGTTAACATCTTCAGAGTGTAGTGAATGTATATTTGTGGATGAACTGTATATTTGTGGATGCAACATTTGCACACAGCAACTTCCCAAAAGAGCTGAAATGCATGGTCAATCTTATGTGGCCGATTGTTGGCCAGGACATCAGAGAAACTCCTCTCTCTTTTTGAACAGTGCCACGGGATCTGGTGGTGTGCAGGGAGAGAATGGTAGGAAGGGAGAGAGGGAGGGGCAGGGAGGGTGGGGAGGGAGGTAGGGGCATGGTGGGAGGGAGGGGTGGGTATGGAGGGGTGGGCAGGGTGCGAGGGAGGGATGGGCAGAGGGAGGGGTGGGCGGGAAGGTAGGCAGAGACGGAAGGGAGATGTGGACAGGGAGGGAGATGGGGAGGAATGGACAGGAAGGTAGGTGCATAGATGAAGGAGGAGATAAAGTGGAAATGGGGCCACTGACAGGTGTTCTGAGCCCAGGCACACTGACAGCAGACGTGCTGCACTGTGCAATGTTCTATGACTGCGTAACCAGGTTAACAGCAATAGAGGCCAATCAGCTACTCCCACCGTGAGACTTCAATTAACTCCAAATGGATCTGCTCTGACACCAAAGTGGCAGATTCTCTCCCAGCTTCACTGCAGCCATTTACATAAACCTTGTTCAGTCAGAACCACAGTGGTCCTGGAGTCTGGGGTGGAGGCAGAGACGTAATGTGGAAGTTAATGCCTGGCTGACATTGTCGAGTTGGAGCACATAGACATTAAAGAGGACCGAAGGTAGAGCTCTGAGCAATGCTACATGTAATCGTGCAGAGGTAGGAGGAGAAGCTTTGGGATTGTGTACGAGTGAAACCAGGAGAGGGCAGAACCGTGAAGGTTAGAAGAGAGTGGGTGGACACTGTTGTAGACGTAGAGAGATGATGAGAAGCTGAGTGGGAGGATTCATCCCATTGACTGATCTGCCCTTCCAGCTGCTGTTATCAGACGAGGAATTGAGCCTGGCTCAGGAACTGGAATAGAGACTGCCACAGAGGAGTGGCTTGATTCTGACATCCTGTTGACAAACACCCCACTTATGAGCCATTCAGAGAGAGAGCAGATAATGGGATTAGAGTAGAGAGCTCCAGTGGGTGAGTGAGTACAGATATGATGGGGAGAGCGTGGGGAATGGGATGGGAGGTGTCAGAACTCTGATGCACTATAATGAGTACAGACCTGCTCAATTACCCCATAACATGCTGGAAGGTCGCTGCTGTTGTGAAGTCTGACCGTTTTCTGATACGGGAACTTGAGAAAGCATCGTTGAAAATGCAGCTCCTGGGACACCAAGTACACATTGGGCACCACACACCTGTGAGGACAGGACACAAGAGACGCAGTGGTCAGAGATCCTGCTCCAGAGAACTGCACTCCTCACATCACTCACATCACACACCCACATTCAGCGCCAGGGGGAAAAGGACAGCAGTGTTTACACCGTTACAACAACAACTAAATTACATTTATAGAGCATAATTCTGGAACATACAGATAAATCACATGGACCTCTAAAAGGTTCTCTATATTGGACCCCCTCTCCTGGGCTCTACACTGGCCCCAATGCTAAACTGGCCCCTATACTGGCCTTACACACCCATTTTATGGGGAAGTGAATTTAGAACCAGTTTCAAAAGTATGCCTGATTCACCAAATTCAGAGACTATGAAATGCAGAGTAATTAGTCTCTCTGGCCTATGATTGACAGAGTAGAAACAAGCACTGGAAGGAATTAAGCAACAAAAACACTTAACAAGCTAATTCTACAGGGGCTAAAGCTGTAATATACTGAAGTCTGTCTCTCTTAATGCCATAATGTATTTTGTGGTTGTTAACTATTGATGCTGTGCTCTCTTTGGCTGAGTGGTTAGGGCTGGGATGGAGTTGAGCTGAGAGAGAGGAGAGGCTGAACAGCTTACCGGGCCAAGATAGGAATCCCCATCACCTCCTGATGAACGTTCTCAATATCCACAACCAGGGCCAGCTCATACTTCTTCAGAGTGTTGGAGCACAGTGTGATCTGTCAGAGACACAGGTAAGAATAAGAATAATAATCCTTGAATTTGATATCGTGCCTTATCATTTGTTTGAGACGTCTCAAAACATTTCACAGAATATACTGTAGAGTCAATTGACTATATGTTGCAGGCGAAACTCTGCAGCCAATTGCACACAGCAGCCTCCCATAAACAGTCAGGGATTGCGGGTCCACTTTTTTTAGGTTTTAGGTTTTGAAGGGATTGTTCCCCCCGGAACAGCGATCTGCCAATCGACTAACAACTGCTGGGTAAACAGAGGCGTGTGGAGTAAGGAAACTTGCCCAACGTTTCGCCCCTGCCCGGGAGGTACCCCTGAGCCATGAGACATTAACACACAAATAGCAAACTATGGATAACTCAACACTGCAAGGGAAAAGGCCACAGTGACGATATCTCCAGTGCAGCAAGTTAGACATATGTATTAATATATAAATAAACGCTTCTGGGATATTGACAGCAATGGTGACTTAAGTGATGGTGACAAGTTAAGCCAAGGTTGAGATACATTATCAGGAGTTTACCAGAATAATAGCAATTCAGCACATTGTCAAAACATTGTGAGCAAACATGACTGGCAGTTCACAAACAGCAAGGGAGTGAGGTGAGGGACCAATTTTATTTGGGATTGTTGGCCTGGACACCGGAAAAGAAAAACTCCCCTTTGAAGAGTGCAGTGGGATCTCTAACATCCACCTGAACAGGGCCTCAAGTCAAAGTCTCATCTGAAGGAAGGCAGCTCTGACAACGTGGCGCGGCCCCAGCACTGAGCGCAGGAGCAGCCTAGACTATCAGCTCAAAACCCTGACTGAGACTTTTTGTTTGCTCATGTGGAAACCCATCACCCCAGTAAAGAGTATCCAGAGGGAGGGAGCCGGTGTGGGGAGAGCTGATTGAGCCATCTGTGGTGAAGTGGAAAGAAATGGAAAGTGAAATGAATAATAAATGCTAACATTACAGTGAGCGAGAGAGTGAGCGAGCAAGCGGAGCGAGCACAGACACACAATTGCTCTCTCTGAGCTGCCCACCGGGTGGGGGGAAGCAGCTGATTGTGTGGAGGACGTCCCAGGTGCACATCAGCTGCCGGGTTTGGCTCAGTGACAACATTTACTTTGTTTGTAATTAACCTCGCTTGGTCCTGACATTTTGAGGTGAAAGGCACTTGTGTTGTCCTAAAGCCAAGCTTCTGATTGCAATCTCTCAAAGTCTGAAAGTGACATTCAAGAGGAGCTCGGCTGCTTCATGCTTCACACATCCCCTGGTTATCACTGAGCCCCCTACCAACCAAAAGAGTGTCTCTGGCTGTCTCCAACTGTCTCAAACTCCTCCCCCCACCCCCACACTCCTCCCCCCACCCCCACACTCCTCCCCCCACCCCCACACTCGCTCCCCACCCCCACACTCGCTCCCCACCCCCACACTCGCTCCCCACCCCTACACTCGCTCCCCACCCCCACACTCGCTCCCCACCCCCACACTCGCTCCCCACCCCCACACTCGCTCCCCACCCCCACACTCGCTCCCCACCCCCACACTCGCTCCCCACCCCTACACTCGCTCCCCACCCCCACACTCGCTCCCCACCCCCACACTCGCTCCCCACCCCCACACTCGCTCCCCACCCCCACACTCGCTCCCCACCCCCACACTCGCTCCCCACCCCCACACTCGCTCCCCACCCCCACACTCGCTCCCCACCCCCACACTCGCTCCCCACCCCCACACTCGCTCCCCACCCCTACACTCGCTCCCCACCCCCACACTCGCTCCCCACCCCCACACTCGCTCCCCACCCCCACACTCGCTCCCCACCCCACCCCCACACTAAACACAGTAGCCGACTTAAACATATCAATATCCCATTAAAATATAACAATAATCTTTGCATTTGACCCAGCGCCTTATCACGTCTTCTAGACACCTTAACTCTCTTCACACAATATACTGCAAAGTGAATTGACTGTATATTTGTGGGTGAAAGCGGCAGCCAATTGTGCACAGCAGCGTCCCCCAAACAGTCGTGGACTGAGTGACCAAATGAATATTACTATTATTTTTCTTGAGGGATTATTATCAGGCGTGTGGAGTAAAGAAACTTGGCCAAGGTTTCACCCTGGCTGGAATCAAACCCAGGTCTCTTGCTTGTGAGGCGAGTGCTCTAACCACTGAGCTACAGGACTCTGTTCAAATGAACAACCAATTTTGAATAGCATTGAATAGGCAGACGAGACTTGGGTTTAATGTCTCATCCGAAAGTCAGCACCTCTGACAATTCTGCGCCCCCCACACCCAATAAGGACGCAACAGCAGTCTTACTTGGTCTAGGGAATCCTTTAGTTAGTGACTGATGGGGTGAACATGAAATGATTTGGAAATCATTTCATGTTGGAAATGGTGGAAATGGGAGCAATTATACAGATGCTTAAACGTATATTGGCTGTGGACACTGGGGATGCCTGTTGCCTATTGTAGTGTGAATGTCCAGAGGAATAAATGGCTGAAAATGTTTGCTTGTTGCTCTCTTGATTACCCAGGTAATAAGCGGACACTGATGGGCGAGAGTGGCTTTAAATGTGAATTCAATGACTAGCGTGTGCCTGAAACAGATGGCGGCTCACTGGAGGAGCTACAAAGAGATCTCTGTGGAAATCAATCCAATGATAATCAAACGTGAAGCATGCGTAGCTTTGTAACCATCAGGAAATAAAGCCGGCATGAAACAAGATTTTACAGTGAGGGGTGAACTGGCTGAGTTTGTAACACTCTCTCCTCTTGATTCAAGAGGTTGTGGGTACAAGCCTCATGTTGGGACTCACATAGTCTTAGACATGGAACTCCTAAATTCTAGGCTGACATTCCAGAGGTGTCATAGTGAGACATTAAACCACAGTCCCATCTCCCTGTTCAAGTGGATGTTAAAGATCCCGCGGTGCTATTCTCAAAGTGAAGGCAGTTTCTCTGCATTTGTCTTGGCCAACAATCCTTCAGATAAAATTGATCAATCCCTCCATGGCTGGTTGTTGATTCCTGTTGTTGCAAATTGCCGACAAAACACAGTCACTGCACTTTACAGTAAATCCTGTGCAGTGTCTCTGGGAAGTATCTGTCCTCCAGATGTGAAAGGTGCTGGATCACAAATGCAAAGATTATTATCATGTCTTTGTTAGGACAATCCACACTGATGTTTACCTACAAATATCAGTTAATACACTAAAGTGTATTCCTAAAGCTCCCTCCCGACCGACCGACCGACTGACCGACCGACCGACCGAGCAGTTCATTATTTAAACCACGTAGATGCAAGAAATCAATCATCTGCAACTGCATCAGTATTATTATCACTATCTATAATAATACTTGCATTTGGTACCGTGCGTCTCAAAGCGTTTCACAGAATATACTGTAAAGTGAATTCACTATATTTTTGGGCAAAACACAACAGCCAATTGCGCACAGCAGTATCCCACAAACAGTCGTGGACTGAGTGGCCACATTTGTTTTTAGAGGATTAAAAAAAGCGGTCTGCCAATCAGCTAACAACTGGGTTCCAGCTTACTGCTAAGTAAACAGAGGTGTGTGGAGTATGGAAACCTGCCTGATGTTTCACCCTGCTGGGAATCGAACCGAAGTATCTCGCTTGTGAGATGAGTGCTCTAACCGCTGAGCTATAGGATTCCACTATTAAATAACCCTTGCACCTGATATAGCACTTTTCACATCTTCTAGATGTATCAAAGCGCTTCACGGAATATACTGTAAAGCGAATTGACAGTATATTCGTGGGCAAAATGCAGCAGTCAATTGCGCATGGCAATATCACTATATGTATATATCACAATAGCGCACTGTAGATCACTATAAATACTATATATCATTATAGCCCTCAGGGTGTTTCTGAACCCATCACACTGATCCACACTGGTTGGGATGAGTGACCAAAATAATGTCAAGTCTGTGCTCAGGGCGCCTGTAATTCCAGGGTGAGGCCACATGGCATTACCTTCAGGTCCATCTTGCCCTGGGACCTGACCACCCCATGCTGGGGCTCTACAGTGAATTCCTTGGGGTTTGGCCCCAATTTGGCCCTCCCAGGGTACCGACATTCCGACAAATACTTGAGGCTAGGCAGACTGGGATTTCCTGTTCCATCACCAGACACTCGCAGGTCAAATGTCATGGGGACAAGTGATGAGTTAGTCAGGCAGCAGGTGATCGTATTCGGGAAACCTGGATTGTAAATAGAAATTACATTTAATAAACTTTAATAACACATCATCCGGAGCACATTCATTATTGTTAATTATCTGTTAAAACATACAGATCCCAATTTCTAATCTTTCTGCTTTATCTCTCCTCTGGGATGGCGATGTTTCCTGTTACTGTTCCACAAACTCCATCTGGCTTGTAGGACCTAAGTGACAATTGAATATGGATGATGCAAGGATAAAAGGATTCTGGGAAGGCAGATTTGAAAGAGATTGATTGGTAAAATTGGAATTAAAGGACTGAATGAATCACCGTTGTGTTTTGGATTCAATAACATGACATTGATGACATTGAGCTGTGGTAAGTTAGAGGTATCTGACAGGCAGTCAGTCAGGAGGCGAGGTGGGGCAGAGGGCGAGCAGAGGGTGGAGGCAGAGAGTGGGGCAGAGCCAGTGTAGAAGGAGGGAGTTAGGTGTCATCTGCATATATGTAGAAATAGACTCCGTATCTGCAGAAGCTGCCACCAAGGAGGAGAAGATAGATAGTGAAGAGGAGAAGAATGAGGAAGAACTCTGAGGAACATTGCATGGGACTGTCTAGGTACAGAAGCTGAAGAAGAAACAAAGTGAATGTTATGTTATGTTCTCAACAAATATATGATTTCACCCACAAATATACAGTCAATTCATTGTACAGTATATTCCGTGAAGGTCTTTGAGACATTTAGAAGACGTGAAAAGCACTATATCAAATGCAAGGATTATTATTATTATTATTTCAACACATCAAAGCAATCCAACCAAAAATAAGGACCAATTAACTAGCACCATCAGGAGATAGGCAAGCAGGAACTGGGATCTATTCACTACTGATCCCCTTTGAATGGTCCTAGTTAATTGGTCCTTATTTTCCTAAAGGGAATCCAACAATGATGATGGAAAGATAAGAGTGAAACTAGAATAGGACAGAACTGTGGGGCAGAGCCAGTGTAGAAGGGGGGAGTGGCTGATGGTGTTGTAGGCAGCAAAGAGATTCAGAAGCCAAGGAACAAATGAGCCCTGGTGACCATTTAGAAGAAAGTGAGGCAAAGGGACTGTTGGATGAAATTCAAATCGGTGAGAGGCTGAAGGCCTGAGACAGAGAGAAGGAGGTTGACAGAGAGGAGGAGGGTGTTGAAGATGAGGACGGAGATGGGGAGGTGGACGGAGATGGGGAGGTGGACGGAGAGGGGGAGGTGGACGGAGATGGGGAGAGTGGACGGAGATGGGGGAGACGGGGAGAGTGGAGGGAGGTGGGGGGGGAGGCGGGGGGGGAGGCGGGGGGGGGGAGAGTGGGGGGAGGCGGGGGGGGGGGGGGGGAGGCGGGGGGGGGGGGGGGGAGGCGGGGGGGGAGAGTGGGGGGAGGCGGGG